>JAJGOT010000162.1:825000-1531810 GCA_022457155.1 Cladopsammia gracilis | reverse complement strand
GTGGTTTCTTAGCTCCCTTCTTCTCTCTTTACCTCTTTCGCAGCACAGCAAGCATCTCTTGCGAAGTGGCCAAAACGATTGCAGCTATAACATCTGCGTGATTGATCAGTCTCAGGCGTACGTGTCTAGCTTGTGGTTCTGTCCACCTTTCTTTCCTTTGTTTACATTCTGTCCCCTCTCTTTGTTCTGGATTTTTTGCTGCTTGATCGAGTTGACTTGTCCTGTTTGATGTATTGAAGACTTTTCCATAGACTCCAACTGTTCGTTAACTGTTTCGTGACCTCTTTCAATGTCCTGTAGATTCGTTAAGGTTGCGTTAGTTTTCTCCAAAAATTTCCGTCTGAGCTTTTGGTCCTGACTTTTTTCGATCAGTTGATCGCAGATAGTTTCGTCGACGTCCGCGAAATCACGTGATGGCCTTCTGCCTCAGCCTGCACTGATCTACTTTTTCTCCGTTTTGCTTCTCCATTTGTCTGAATACATGTCTTTCGAATGGAACGTTGACCTTCGTACGAAGTCCAGAATCTTTATAACATTCTCGTAGGGTTTCAATTCATCCTCCGTGGCTGCTAGGGAATAGTATAAGTCCTACAGTTCCGTTCCCGCTGTGTGTAACAGTAATGTGACTTTCTGTTGGTCACATGAAATCCCTTTTGCCAGCAAATACAACTCGAAAGAACGCTTCCAGCGCTTCCAACGCACGGATAAGGTGCTTGGATCCTCCCTGGGGTTAAAGCAGGGTAGATGTCGTACTTCTGTTGCCAAAAATTGGGTCGGTGGAGCTGTCTGACGTGCTGTTGGCTGACTCGTCCCCGAGGCACTCTCTGAGCTCTCTTCTGTATTGATCATTTTCCTAGAAATATCGCTTCCGTCACGCGAACTGTTCCAAATAATTACTTACAAAGGCTACTATCCTCGTCGCCAATGTACTGCTTGTGAATGGTTGGTAAGCAAAACCGCTTGATTAACTCAGAACACAACTTTAATAACAACAGCTCGCCATACTGCCAAGATGGCCGCCAACACAACAACCACCATAGGGCTTTGCGAGTTACAACATGTGCGTAATAATCACGTGAACACCACAATATTTACCACAGTTTACCAGACCTGTTTTAAAGTTGACATATTTAGTGAGCTTTTCAATCACGTTCTGATCTGTTTCACCTTGCAAAACCAATTAACTGTATCTTCACTTTTATCCAGCACAAACGGCGGTTTTATTACACTATCGTTAAATAAATGAAGAATATCATGGTAATGCAGTTTTCTTGCTCTGAGCTGCTTTTCATTTTGGCGTAACGATTTTATTTGTACAGCGTCTAACATAATGGTCGGTTCATTCTCTCGCATTTTGCAAAAACAACTAGATTATGTATTAGCAAGAAAAAAAGGTGTTATAGTGAAGTAACTAGTTGTTGTAGTCGGGTTTTTGACTGACAGCTACATACTAGATAATTAGAACATAGTTCTAATAGTTTTTTTTTATTATTATTATTGCAACACACACACACAAAAAAAAACACTACTTACAAAACAAAGACGAACACTACTTACAATACTATTACTACTTACAATACAATACTTCCTTACAATACGATTCTTGCACTACTTTGTTCCACAATTGGTTCTTAGGTATGCACCTATGTAGTTAGAAAATTACAGTTTAAAACAGGTTTCCACTTAGCCTCAAGCATCTTCAGATTATTATATTTTACAGCAATGAGACGTTCGGTTTTATATTTTCTTTTAACTAGTTCTTTATAGGAAGACAAAAAAGGAAGACTATTATTTCTACGACAGTTCCATAAATGTAGCTTACCTAAAACAATTAAATAATTAAACAGAAGACATTTAGTATCTGTGACACCAATTAAAATAGTTTTTAACTCGAGTTTCCTTTGTTCTTTGGATATAGAAAACCAATAAGATTCAAATTCATCCCAGTTTTCTTGCTCTGAGCTGCTTTTCATTTTCGCGTAACGATTTTATTTGTACAGCGTCTAACATAATGGTCGGTTCATTCTCTCGCATTTTGCAAAACAACTAGATTACGTATTAGCAAGAAAAAAGTTGTTATAGTGAAGTTACTATTTGTTGTAGTTGGGTTTTTGACTGACAGCTATATACTAGATAATTAGAACATAGTTCTAATAGTTGATTGCCTCTCTTTCTTCTTATGTCATTTTTGTGGACAAACCAGACGGTAAGTGTATCTTCACTTTTTTCCAGTAAACACATCAATATTATTTTATACCAATCTCGAAATAAAACGAAGGATTTGATTTCGTGTTTGAATTCCTTCATAGTTCCTTCATAGTCATAAGATTAATAATTAATTAAGTGAATATGATGAGCATACCCATTGAACATTAAGTACTTATTAATGAACATTTCTTGTTCATTCTGTTGTTCCTATTATATTTACTACACGTTACCAAGTTGACATGATTAATATTTGACATATTCAGTGAGTCTTTTCATGATCTTTTACGCTCTAAACTCCTTCACTTTGCAGAACTATTAGGTTCGTATCAGCAAGTAGACATTCCGTTGAGTAAAGTTACTATTTATTGTAATCGATCGGGTATTGGACTTACAAAATTGCTATAGATAATTACAAAATGTTCTAATAATTGATTGCCTTTTTTCTTATGTCATTTTTGTGGACAAACAAGACTGTAAGTGTATCTTCACTTTTTTCCAGTAGACACTTCAGTTTTAGCGGAGCACTTGCCAGGCCGAAGGCCTGGCTGCGCAGCCCCATACTCATAGAACCTACGCCCGTCATTTTTCATGGTCATGGCTAGCGGAATGTTTCGCGGGCGCGCGTGTGCCCTCCGCCGTCGCTCCGTCGCGCAGGACTAGCTCGCGGGCGCGTATGACGTTGCAAAACATGCGCGTACGACGTCATGTAGAAACCAAAGCGAGGCTTTGTTTTTTGCGCGGTTACACGGCCGAATGTCACGTCAGCTGGGAAAACACTTTGATTGTTTGCTGTGTTTACTGAGCGGAGAAACGGTTGAAATTAAAGTCGTTTATATTTTCCTGCATTTTTTCGCGGTTTGCTACTCAAGACAGGGATACTCAGAAGCCGCTTTAGTGGAAAAAGAAGAGCTTCCTGGGATAAAATCTTGCTTCGGGGAACGTCATACATTTTTCAATGCGGGGAGATGTTTGATTTTATTACGGAATCCAGCCACAGGAGCGGACGTTATGAATATGACGGCGAACAACCTTTGCCGAAGAGGAGAATTTACACTGGACATCGGACAAACAAACATAAGCAGAAAAGCAAGTAACGTCTAAATGTGATTTGAAAAAAGTGTTTAGTGTTAAATATGTTAATTTTACCAGAAGAATTTTCTGCAAGTTTTTGCATTCAGAGCTAAATTTACAACTTTGAATATCCGTGGTTTTGGCAATGAAGCGAAACAACGCTCTGTTTTTGATTTTGCGAAAAATTCCCGTTCTGATTTTATTTGTTTACAAGAACCGTTAGCGACAAGACAAAATGCGATAAATTCTCTGACAGCTAAATGAAATGGCGCGGTAAAAGTTTCTGGTCGCCCGCTCTTGGTAAGCAAGGCGGCGTTGCATTCTTGTCGCTGAAAATACTGATTTCAAATGTTTACAATGGAAAAAAGATTCTTCTGGTAGAATTGTTAGTGTTTTAACTGAACTCGACGACACGAAAATTAATTTGGTTTTATACTTATGCACCCACGAATCCAGGTGAACGTACTTTTATGACACAATTCATGAATATTTTTTCCGAACTCTTTTAAAATTATTGCTGGCGATTTTAACTGCATTGAAAACGTTTCTGATAAGTTTGGAGGAAATCCTACAATTTCCATGGATTTGAAAGATCTGCACAGTGTTCTCTGGCGCAAAAAAACACGGCCGACTGAAAAATACAATGCACATGGTAATAATGCAGATAAAACTATCGGTACACGATTGGATAATTTTTTTATTGCTCAGGACTTGTATGATTCCTTTTTAAAATGTGAAATTTTGCCTTGTGTTTTTTCCGATCATGATTCTGTTGATTTAAGCCTCAATTTGCATAATGCATTTTCCCGTGGACCAAGACTTTGGAGGCTAAATTTAGAATTTGATATTTGCGATATGATCTCAGAAATTATTAAGAAACATGCATTGTACTGGAAAGCATTTACTTCCATTCAAGCTTTGTGGGATTTTCTTAAAGAATCTATAAAATTAGTTGCTATAGATTTTGGTCGAAGTAAACAACGCATATTAAGTTAAATCGCGATATTAAAAGGCCACGCAACTATGAATTCTTTGATCGAAGCTAAACGGGCTCTTATTGAAGGAGATAGCTCAGCGAAAACCACCATAGAAACGCTTGAAAGAGAAATTCGGGCCATTAATTTATCCCAAATGAGAGGAAGCCAAATTCGTAGCAGAGTCAAAAACCTACCAAATTCACGTGCTCAGAAAAATACTGTTCAATCTATTTATAACTCCGCCGGTGTTGAAGTCCTTTCACAAGACTCCGGCCCATTTCGATTTTTACCGTAATTTGTACTTGCAAGAACCTGTTATTTTAACAGTCCAAACCGAATTTTTGAACAAACTTGTAAACAGATTAAGTGAGAGCGAAATTTTATCCTGCGAAGGATTTTTATCTTTGGCTGAAATTACCCACGCAATGCGTGGACTTTCTTCAGGGAAAACCCCCGGTTCAGACGGATTACCTCAAGAATTTTTCGCTAAATTCTGGGATCTTTCAGGCCCTATTCTGTTCGAAATTATAAATTTAGTTTGGAAAATAATTCTCTCAGTGATTCAATGCAAGGAAGCGTGACTAGATTACTTTACAAGAAAGATGATAAGAAAAACCTCAAAAATTGGTGGCCCGGCCATTTTGCTACTCAATGTTGATTACAAAATTTGTTCAAAAGCTCTTACAAACAGACTTTTAAAAGTGTTACCTTCGATTATTTCAAGAAGATCAAACTTGTTCCGTCCCAGGTAGGACGATTTTTGAGAATTTATTTCTCTTGCGTGACACTCTAGATTATATAAATATTACCAATGAAACTGGTATCTTGCTGAATATTGATCAAGAGAAAGCCTTTGACAATTGACAGGGTAGAAAAACATTGGAAAACTTTTTACCAATGTTTTAAGTCGTTTTGGATTTGGCCCTAATTTCCAGCAGTGGATTTCTACATTATACTGTCAAGCAAATATGAAAATTATAGTTAATGTTTTTTTGACCAAAGAAATTCCACTCGAGTGGGGGGGGGGGGGGGGGGGGGGGGGGGTGAGGCAGGGAGATCCCCGGTCTCCACTTTTGTACATTTTATGTGCAGAAGTTTTGGCGACCAGTATAAGAAAGGATGATACTATTGAAGGTTTTCTCATTCCAGAAGCCTGAGGAAAGCGTTTTAAAATTCGCCAATAAGCGGATGACTCCACATGTTTTGTAAAGGACATTTTTTTCTTTAGACAAATTGTTTACCTTTATACTTCACAAATACGAGACAGGTACAGGGACTAAATTAAACGTGGCAAAGAGTACAGAAGCCATGAGGTTAGGAGCTTGGTGCTCATGTCCGGACACTCCTTATGGCCTCCTTACCACGCCTTTCCAAGCTAGATTAAAATTTGAACCTGTGAAAGGTTGTGGGGTGTTTTCACTACTCATTACTAGGTTTTTAGTTAATGTTAAGACTATTTTCTTTTTCATTAAGACCATACTTTATGGTATATGGGTTTTTTGAAATAAAGCAACTTTTCACAGTGGCACTGAGAACTCTCGGGACACTGTAAGGGACATAAGGAATGACATCACAACACAGTTGGAAATTGCCCGGGGGGGGGGGGGGGGTACTTTGCAAATTTTTGGGCGGGGGTGTGCCGCTGGGACTCTGAGACCCTTAACCTATACTAGACCATTTTAGCTGCATTTTGCAACCCTATTCTAGAATAAACACCGAAAAATCCTACCCTATCCTAGACCTTTTCTAGACTCACCATTTTGCAGAAACCTGTTCACTATCACAGTCTAAAATACCAGGGGTCAGTAAAAATATCCTACAGCACACCTTACCGATTTTTCCATTTGCCAGTAAACCTCGTCTAGACTAAATTCTTCATGCAACTGATCAGTTTCGTGGAAAATGATACCCTATTCTAGACCAAAAATTTCTGATTACTATACCCAATGCCAGACTAAACTGCTTGAAAACCATACCCTTGACAGCGGCACATACCTATATAGCTCATATATGGGAGTACCCCCCCCCCCCGGCCAAATTGATTTCTCCCGAATGACCAAACAGAAATTTTCTGCTTTGTGGTGAACTTTATAAATAATCCCTTATGGACTAGACTTTCAAGTGACTCATGTAAACCGGAACTGACCTTGCATTATTGTAACCGGAAATGACTAGCTTAAACGCAGGATGCCTTGTAACCAGAAATGACTAGCCTCTCAGGATAATATTGTAAACTTTAGGGATTTGTTATTGGTGAATAAAACATTTTAAAAGAAAAAAACACTTTTGTTGTGTTTAGCGGAGAAAACGGTTTGCAAAATCGTTTTTCCCTGCTTTTTTTTGCGGTTTGCTACTCAAGAGAGGTTTCACATTTCTGAAACAGTGAGCTTTTGTGGAATTTGTGCAGTCGAAATGCACTGTGCAGACGGTCGCGTAATAAGCTTACTGTTTTTGAGAATTGCTAAAATTGAAAAATAGCCTGGTCGTCAATCTTAATTCTAATTATTCTTGTGCTTCCGACCTTTCACCTAGTTAAGCTTATCATCATCGTTTCTGTTCAGAGAGCTCCGCTGTTAGGCTAAGCCTATCTATATATATTATTTTATACCAATCGTGAAATAAAACGAAGGATTTGATTTCGTGTTTGAATTCCTTCACAGTTATCTATATGAGTATCATAATGACTGAGTTTTTAATGAAATACCCGAGTAGAATGGTGGCTCAAACGATTAGCATATATTATATTAGCATATATTAGCATAAAGGGGCTATGTCACCTATTGTTAGTATTAATTTAAAAATCCAAACGACATATTTTCATTCATGGAAACACAAACGTATTGGTCTCATTAGTTTAAACTAATCTACTAGTGGATTAAAACTATACACAAATCAAATGGCAAGGATTGGAAATGGATTGCAACTTCCAAACCTTAAGGCAATTCAATAAAATGAAAGGTTTCAATTTTCAGGTTTCACATTTGAACTCCCTCATTGTAATTTATATGAAGATGATAATCACTGCATAAAGTAATGAAAATACTACAGTAGAATTAAAGCTCATAAGATTAATAATTAATTAAGTGATTATAGTGAGCATACCCATAAAACATTAAGTACTCATTAATGACCATTTCTTGTTCATTCTGTTGTTCCTACTATATTTACCGATTAATTCCTCGCGAAGCGAGGTTTATAAATTTGTCGCGCGGATTCGCGTGGGGATCGCGCGTGGATCGCTGTAGGGCGATGGAATCTCGGGTCGACTTTATATATTTATATATCGGGTTGGTGTCCTGCAGTTGCCTAGCAACAAAACCGCGACAAAGCTCCAATTGACGTCATCCAGTGTGACGTCGATGCCTATAAAAGGAATCTCGACCGCTGACAATGTTGCACTCTCATCGTCTGTTAAAAAATGCTTACTGTCGATGAAACACGACCAATTTCACATGCAAATGAGAGAGAACAGCAAACACAACAACGCTGGATTCAACAAGTGGCTAGAAATCCTAGCCCGAGAAGATTTACCACCGAAAATCCGTTGGATGGAGCGAGAATGACGACTTGAAATTCAGCGCGAGCAACGAGAAAAACCGCAGAGAAAGAAAGAAACCACGGAGCAGAGAGAACATCGTGCACGATTACAAAGACTCCGAACGGCCCAGGCACACCGATTGAGTAATGAGAATGAACAGGAACGAAATCAGCGATTACAAACGCTTCGACAAAATGCCGCCATTCGAATTCGAAACCGAAACCGATCAGGAGAGGCGACACGCGGGAATTTTGCACCGAAGTTGTTGGACAAAATGATTTTGTTTATTTAGACGCAACGGGAGGCTGCAGGGTTTACACGATCAGCAAAATACTCGTGGCGAAAATCTTTCAAATTCAAACGGATGGAGAACAGCCGATCAGCCTTTACACCAGCAACATGACAATGGATTCAGATTGAGATGGCCCAGTTTCACGGTACTATGAACAGTTTACAACACCAAAAATGTGTTACATGTAAGGGATGCTTTACCAGTAGAACTTCAAGGCTTGACTGATATTGAGGATACTGCAAATTGATGTTTATTGATATACAGTTGTACAAAATTCAACTCTCTGAAAATATTATCACAGAACAGTGATAGAATTGCAGTGAACTTGGCCCCTTACCATAACATTTATATCTGGGTACCTTTTCAGCTTTTAAACTGTATGCATGGTGTCAACATGTAATTTCTCTTTCAAGTGCATGTATGATCAAAACTACAGATCACACAGGTGGAATTTATTTCACAAATATACAAAATTTACATGGTGTTAGCATTATTATTTGTCAATGACCAGTGAGTGAAATATACATATATACATATAAAAACAGTTATGTAAACAACTTGTACACGATGCCACACGAACAGCCGCACCAATTACATAACGCATTTGCTACACATCCCCACAAGTACAGATGATACTGAGTAACAACAACTTGGCGAAGAAATGGGAAACGACTGCTGGCGGACCATTGTTCAAGCAATTGTATCGACATACACAGCTATTTGAAGAAAGTTTGTCGCATTGAAGGGTAACAGTGTACTCGAAGCAGTTTAGATATTTATTAACATAAATGAGGCATCTCAACATTCTTGGGATTAGGGGCGTTCTGTTGCCAAAGGAGTTGGAAAAGAAATCAACAACCGATGCAAGAATTTGAGAGCAGTAGACATTGCGTGGACATTGCCTGTTCATATCCTTTATTCGAATTTGGATGCTTACATCTGTCAAGTTGTTTTCACACGGGAGAGAAAGAAATGACAAGTTTTCTATTTTGCCCTTTTGTCGCTCTTTGAACAATTACCATGGAGGTTAAAAAAATTCGCTGATTAAGTAATGTTGATCTGCTTTAAGCCAAAGCAACCTTCGAAAACAATTTATTTCGTGTTGTTTATGTTATTAGTATTCAAAGCGTGGATCACGTATTTTTGTACAACCCACACTTCCTCTCGGTCTTGTCGCGTACCCTTTAATGATTCTATCTGAAAACCTTTCCAGAGCTTGCGAACTCATTGGGGTTTTGTAAACAAGCAACAGTCTGATAGGGAATAAAACCCCGACCTCTCCCATTGAGTTGTTGTTTATTTATTGAGTGATATACGTGTTTACCGGAATTAAATACCAAGAGGGCAATTCTGGGCCATATCTAAGCAAATATAAGGCTGGGCCAGCAAGTCAATCTATTGTATTATCAGCAATGGCGAGCACGTGGAACATTAAACCACTTGTAAATATTTTTTATTTCCGTTAGTGGAGGAAATCGTGACGGTCTAATAGGCATGACGACTCGGCTACACTCATTGACTTAGGGTTTTTTTAACTGCTCTAACAGGACTAACAGCAGCTTGCCAGGTCATCACATTGAGACGTTCGGATGCTAACGGGTCGCAACGTGAATTTTTAAAGTGTCATAAAGTAAAAATCGATTGTCACATGTTAAGAGCATGATATCGTTTTTATTCACGATCTTTTCATACCGTATCGCGAACGAGCGAGTCTTCTTCAAAAAAAGTAACAGACCACCAAGTTTCAGCACCGCTGGCCTTTAGGCTACAACTCATCTATCTCGGAATCCGCGAGCGCGCGGGCAGCATTTGGTTTGTCGCCTTTTCCCGAAGATTTCAGCGCTTTTTGTTTTGCCTTTAGAACTTCTCGAGTTCCTGCAAATTCCATTGAATTGATGACCATAACTTTTTTTTTAGATATCTTTCAATGCTGGTGACCAGACAGCGCAAAGAAGATAGTTCGTATTCGCTTCCATCCTGTTTGCGCGCAGAAATTAAAAACTCTTTTAAAAAGGTCTTGAACAACGCCACGTCTTGAATGGTTTTTCTTGCGGTGTTTTTGTTTTCGCTCTCTAGAAGGAATCGAGAAATTTCTTCATCGGAGACATGAACAAATCTTGAAGTCGCCATTTCATTCACAAAATTTCAAAGCAATCCCTGCTCGCGTCAAAGTTGGCAGCTATGACGTCAGCAAAAATAGAACGAGAAATATGATTAACCTAACCGATTTCTAATAGGTTATTTCATTGAACGATGTAACCCGTGAAGCGATATCACATAATTTTACTGCAGTGAAATGATATCATATCACTTCACGACTATCAATTTTATTCGCGGCTTTATCACACTGATATCCACCCATATATGTAATAAACCATTTTCTTCTTACGATGATAAATTGACACTCCCTCAATCAAGTTATTCCAATATAGGTGAGTTTTACTCCGAATATGTGACCCTTTGTGACGGAAGGACGTTGTGGAGCGCCGAAAAGTACGATTTTGGCCGCCAAAGAGCTTGTGACGTAATAAATCAGACCTCTTAGCTACATGCTCTTCATCATATATACAGGAGACATTATTGATTTGACGAGAGAGGAATACAACTATATACTCTCTTATGTGGATAATGTAATCCAACTCATTTAAAGTTGAGTGCGATGCTTACTATGCCCATTATTTCGGACTGGAAAAGGTACCCCAATAGAGGAGAGCAAAATCATTCTAACTGATTCACTCAGTTTGATCTCTAGGCTACAGGCAGGGAAAGTAAAGAATTCCTTGAATAATTCTTGAAAAATCCAAGACAAAAACTTCCGTGAGTATTGCTTTAGAGTATGTTTGCTTCGTACTCCCTGAATCGTCGAGCGCCATTTCCATCTTTTTTGAAGCGAGGATCTGAGTTACCCACTGCGAAGTAGCACAAAAAGTTATACATCCCTGTCCTACCTTATCTATTCCCATAACCATGCGAAACCAGGAAGAAGATGCAGAAAGCCCTTAAGAACATTAAAGAGGTGGTTCCATCATGGTCCTACGGCCGACTAAGGCCTAGGCTCGATTACCAGCCGTTTTGTGCGCCCGCGTTCCTTCGCGCACACCACGGCTGGATCGGCAAAGATCTCATGGATATACCCACCAGACCGTGAATCAAAGACTAAACAATAGACTACACGGAAATAATAGATAACAAACAAAGACTATAACAATGGAGAATCGTTGTGTGTATATCCATGAGATCTTTGCCGCCGGATCACTGGTCTGCTCTTTTGTATTTTTCGACCAATCAGAAACTAGCCTGCCCGAATCGGGCAGGCAGATCTCTGATTGGTCAATTCAGTCAGCAACAAAGATGGCGGCAATCTCCTGTGATGTTTCTTGTGGATATTAACTCACGATGCATGAGATTAACAACGATTTATTAGAAGCTCTTAGAAACATCAATCACATGGACGCCATGATGGTCGAGGGATCAATCCCAAAGTTCCTAGCGACATACATTGACTCTGAACATCCGGTATTCGCACTTCCGGTATACAACGTGAACATTACATCTCTTTCCCCCTAGTGGGCAACTCTCTAAATATTTATCAAAAATTGCGATATACAAATACAACAATGAAATCAAATAAACTTAACGGTTGTCCATGACACTACAACTCCTGCATTGAAGAGTTAAACAGAAACCAATGTCCGTAAACACAAGTTGAAGCATTTCAATTCAACTAGTCACACTGTCATAGTTCATAGTTCGCCTAACACTTAGGACTATAAGTCAAGAATCTGGCGGGGAGTTCGCTTCCTGGTCGATCTGCGTAACGGTGGTTGACCATCAGGACAGGAAGCAGGAGCTTGACTCTCTGGAACAGGTTTGTTTGCATCTGGAAGGTCAGCTCGGACACGAGGAGTGCGCACAGATTTCGATGTGATAGGAACAGGAGCATTGGCACATGAAGGCATGGCTGGCGACTCTTGTGGGGACCCATTGTCAGCCGGCGAGCTGAAACCACTGTCTAGCGATACATCATTGTCGCGGTTAATGGCTTATGGGTTCGGACTCTTAAAGAAAGAGGAATTTCTTGTAACCTTGCGATTCTCATTCTCAGGTGTGATCATGCTGCCTTTCTTGTCCTCCACAGTCAAGGGGGTAGGTTCGTAAGCAGTTGCGCCTTTAGACACAGTAAATGGTCTCTTGACTAGTACAGTTTCACCGCAGGAGATAGCGCAGGGTTTCACATTTGCTTTGCTGTCAGCATGATCTTTGAGCTTGGACTTCTGTGAGGAATCACGTCTGCGGATAATCTCCGACACAGGATCTACCTGGTTAGCTTGAGGTAGTTTGTTACGCACAGGACGTTTCAACAACAGTACCGAAGGGGCGACACCAGTGGTTGTATGAGGAGTGGTGCGATAATTTCGCAAAACTGCTTGCAGCTCCTTCCTCCAATTTCTTCCTTCTACTTTGGCAGCCTTGATGCACTTTTTTAGCGTTTTCACGAACCTCTCAACCTCGCCATTGGCCCTAGGCCATAGTGGGGTGACCTTGCGATGCTTGAAACCAAGCACGTGAGCAAACTTAGCAAATTCTTCTCCGCTGAAAGGTGGACCATTGTCTGACCTAACAACCCGGGGAGTTTCAAACGTAGCAAACAGCTGATCTAGCTTGGGTATGACAGCAGCAGCGGATGTTGACGGCACTGGTTCTACGAACGGGAACCTTGAATAGTCATCAACCAATAGGAGCAGAGTCTCGCCATGCACATGCGCAAAGTCGATGCTCACTTCATCAAAAGGGCGGTCAGGAAGGACGGACATTTGAAGAGTCTCTCTGGTGTAAATTGGGGTCACAACTTGACACGGTAAGCAGGCCTTTATCTTTGTTTCCACCATTTTGTCCATGCATGGGAACCACACCTTTTCTCGCAGGAGAGCTTTCGTCTTCACTATGCCCAGGTGGCCTTCATGGGCAATGTCAACGATTCGTTCTTGCAACACAGCAGGAACTACCAGGCGATCAGACTTTAGCAAGACAGTGTCAGTGCAAGTTAGTTGTTCTTTCACTTGTTCATAGCGTGACAGTTCAGAAAGTGATATATCAGGTGGGGCCTTCTGCCAACAGCCAGACTTGACCGCAGATATAACCGCTTGAAGCACTGGATCCTTTGCGGTTGCAGACTCTATCTCAGACAACGTTAAGGCTTTTGGTACTGCATTCCTTGCAATAAACGAAATGTGTTCCTCGGACTCAACGTCATAGTTGTGAGATTCAGAATCTCCCACTGGGTGTCTCGAAGCATAGTCTGCTGGATTTGAAGCACCAGGGCGATATTCCACAGTGAAGCGATATTGCTCTAGCTCCATGAGCCAGCGCTCTATCCTGGCAGACGGTTTAGAAGATGGGTTATTCAACAAAGTTACAAGAGGGTGGTGGTCGGTTATGACCTTGAACTCTTTGCCATAGATAAACAGGTGGAAGCGCTTTATTGCCCAGTAAACTGACAAAGCTTCGCGATCGATTTGCGGATACCTTGCTTGGGTGGGTGTAAGCGGACAACTGGCGTAGTGCAGCGGTGTCACTTCATTGGTCAACTCATCTTTCTGGGTCAGAACAGCACCTAGACCAATGGGACTACCGTCGACGAAGATTGAAGTGGGTTTCTTAGGGTCAAAGTATCCAAGGGTAGTCTTGGTTGATAGTGCCGTTTTCAGGCGTTCAAATGATGACTGTTCTTCCTCTGTCCATTGCCACTTCACTCCGTTACAAGTCAGCTGTCGAAGGGGTCTGGTAATCACTGCAAAGTCCTTGATGAACCTAGAGCAGAACGCAGCAGAGCTAAGGAGGCTTCGTACTTCTGATACGTTGGTTGGTGGAGAAACATTTTGTAGAGCGTCAATCTTTCTAGGATCGGGTGACATGCCCTTTTCGGAGAAGACATGGCCGAAGAAAAGCATGGTGGGAACTCGAAACTGACACTTAGGCAAGTTGATTGTCAGTCCATTCTCATGGAGTCGACGAAACACTTGTCTCAGATGTTGGTCATGAGTGTCATTGTCTATGCCCCCAACGTAGATGTCATCACTGATGTTCTTAACACAGGGTATGCCATGGATTGCATCACCCACTTTCTTTTGGAAGATTTCTGCAGCGCACGAGAGACCAAAGTTGAGACGCTTATACTGGAACAATCCAACATGAGTGGAGAATGTGGTCAGCGGTCTTGAATCAGGGTGGAGTGGGATCTGATGGTACCCTTGATTCAGGTCAATTTTACTAAACACTTTGCAACCATTTAGATCAGACAGCACGTCATCGATGGTGAGAATAACGTGTCGTTTCCTGATGATAGCTTTGTTTAGGGAGCGCATATCAACACAGATTCTGATTTCGTTTGGTTTCTGGGACTTAGGAACAACGACAATCGGCGAGACCCAAGGGGTTGGGCCTTCCACACGTTCGATGATGCTATCACTTTCAAGCTGCATGCCTTAGGTTCTCCTCTACTTGCTTCCTGACATGAAACAGGATGCAACGATGCGGCTGTGCCACTGGTTTGACAGATTCATCTACATGTATGCGTGCTGGTTCGCCTTTGTACTCGCCCATTCCGTTAGTTAGACTAGGAAAGTCCTCGAGAAAATCCGGGGCATCATGTGGCAGACTTGTAGGAGGCTGTGCATGCAACCGTGCTTACAGCTTTGATGAGATTTAACGTCTGCGAAGTCGTCCAGCTGAGTATGAAGCTTGATGCTTTGCAACATAGAATGTTTCTTCTGATGAACGATGGTCACTAACAACAATGGCTCGGAACTTGCCACATAGGTCTAGCGGCTTGGCAGACATGTACGGCACTTGTATCTGTCAGTTGCGGTTTTCATTTCAGACTATCAAAGTCTCTCTTGCTTAAAATGTTCACCGTGGCCCCTGAATCTGCCATTACGCGAATGGGTGTGTTCATAATCCTGACTTGAAAGATAGGCTTTGCGGTTTGGTGTTCCTGTGTACCGATGTTAAAGGTATATTCTTCACTGTTGTCACTGTCAGCACCAGTTAGGGTTGAAGTTTCACCACCTGAAGACTCATCAACATCTGCAGATCTGGCGTGGTGTTTACCGTTTGAAGGTTTCCTTGGGCGTGTGGATTTTGAACGATTGTTGGGCTTGCTGCGACAAACTTTAGAAAAATGATTCATTTTACCACAGTTCAGACATTGTTTACCTTGAGCATGGCAATTTCCTTGATGCGGGTAACTTCCACCACACAAACCACACTTGGTGTTTTGAGATCCAGACTTTGGTTGGCCATGGTAGCCCTCTTTCTGTTGATCGTCGTTTACTTTCTTTCGACCATAGCCCACTGCGTGTGTTTGCTGTTTTTCCATCTCAGTGGTTTGTTCGTCAGCAGTTTCCATGGCGCGAGCAGCCTTGAGCAGGTTTTCCAGGTTGAGACTTTGTTCGATGGTTTTGTGTCTTAAACGAAGCGATGAGGTGCCCTGAATTATTTGCCGTTTAATTTCCAACTCGGCATCAGCGAATTCACATTTGCGTTCCAGAAGCTGAAGGCGTGTGTAAAACTCGGTAATGTTTTCACCCGACGTTTGCATTACCTGACGAAAGACGTACACATGATGATCAACACACTTCTGAGGTTCGAAGTGATCGGTAAGTGCTTTGACGGCGGTCTTATATTCGTCACTTCCTTCCGGTGGTTCTGGAATGGTTAAGGTCTCAAAAACGTCACAACTTTCCTCTCCTACATAATGTAACAGCATTGCTTTCTTCTGAGACGCTCGGGTAATGTTCATTGCTGCAAACATGTTGTTCAAACATTTGGTGTACTTCTCAAAACGAACAGGTGCCGTGTCCCTTGGTTGAAGCTCAAATTCGGGAAAGGTCGGTAGGTTGATCGCCGTAGCCATAGCAGAAGCCGATGAGGAGAGATCGATGAGGAATCCGTAGGCATGGAAAACAGAGCTGATCAGATCGGTAGGTTTTTGATTGATTCAACACTTCAATCACGATGATTTTCGTCTTCGATTATTGGCATCCCATCCTCGTCGCCATTTGTGATGTTTCTTGTGGATATCAACTCACGATGCATGAGATTAACAACGATTTATTAGAAGCTCTTAGAAACATCAATCACATGGACGCCATGATGGTCGAGGGATCAATCCCAAAGTTCCTAGCGACATACATTGACTCTGAACATCCGGTATTCGCACTTCCGGTATACAACGTGAACATTACATCTCCGTGGATTGATTGATTTCGAACCTGCTTGAGAAATCCGTTTCTGAGCTGTTCAAGATTAGCAAATGTGGGAAATACATCAAGAAGCAACAGTTAACTTGTTCAATGGAAATGATGTGTTATTAACACCGCCAACGAGACCAGGAAAGTCCATATTTTCTGGTGTTGTTATCCGACTGTTTTATATCCTTGTTTGTAAACCAACTGCTTTCTCAATTTGTGATTTGGCTATTTCTCTTCTCACTTCCTTGATGCAAGATCAGGCCGCATTCTCTACATCAGTGGGAATGGAGCAGCATTTATCGGTGACAAATGAAGCGAAGATGACGTAAATAAAAAGTATAGAACTGTTTCCATCAAGTGAGTCCGTTTTGCAATTGGGTTGTACATGTCGTGGATTTACGAGTGGCGAATTTAATAATAAAAATTTAATTTAGGTCGTTAGGTTGTTATTGATGAAGCTCAATGAATTTAACGTGGTTACATTGGCTATAATAATTATAGTGAGTGTTTCAGATGTGAACATTATGTAGATTTCATCAAAGGCAAGCCAGGTAGCCTGTCCGGTGTTAGACACTTTCCTTGATACTTGCCACTGCTTTCCTGATATAAATGCATGGAACAATTAAGACTATTTTGAGTTCCAAATTTGTATCAGGAACTCCTCCCTTTTGTGTTTCTAATTTCATAACCACTTTGAATTATTTTTACAGCACTGGAAAGTAACATAATATTTGCCAATTTGCTTCAACAGGTTTTTGTCACCAGTTAGTTTTCATGTATAGTAGATTTTTATAATGAATATTTTAAAATACAAGAGCTGCTCAATTTTTTACTAAACAGACCAGTGCTCACCTCAGGTTTTTGGTTAGTTTATTTTTTTGGAGGCATTTAACCAAAAAAGGAGAGCAACTGTCTGCAAATATTCTCTGCCAATAAAATATTATTAAAACAAGTTCTCATTTTAAAAGTGTTCTTGTGACACTCACAACAACAGCTAGAAAATTTACCAACGATAAAATTTGTAAGACCCATGCATAGAGGTGAATAAACATGATGTCTCACATTAATATTATTAGAACAGCAGATTGAAAGAACACTATACTACATATCCCATCTAGACTTTAATTGGGCCCAGGGTGCCAACCAGACATTAGGTTTATTTCGCTATAATGAATATGATAACTGGTAGTAATGGTACTGTTAGTGATGGGTTAATTATTCACTGTTGGACTATACAAGTTGTCTCTTGAGTGATGGCTAGTCTGTGTAGCAGTTGCAAGAGATAATTAAATGGAAGGTGCCAATTTTGAGAGACAAAATGACTGCATCTTCAGTGTGCAGATACTCCAATACATGCATACATACATAACTTCATTTCAACTCTATAACTCGAGCTGAAATAAAGTTGTGTATGTTAATGTATAGGAGTACCTGCACTCCCACAATGCACATTGTATCTCCAAGATGCATCTTTGAATTCTTGCACCACATTTTTTAACTCTTGAACTTGCTATGCAGGATAGCAAAAGGTGCGACAGAATACCTGGTTCCCAGTTGTGAAATTACAGAAAATAGAATAGTGCTTTCTTAAAATCTATGGTTCTCACCAGAGATTTTGCAAAACAAAATGACTATTAAAATGCTACAGTTTTGAGTGAAACAGTAGCACATAGCATGGGCATCAGTAATATGTGCTCACAAAAACATGATGTTAAGGACACCCATGTTATCTCATTTTTGAATTTGTGAGGCTGAAAACCTGGTAGTTCTATGACAGTTATACAATGTGTGTCAGTCAGTGGTCTGTCTGAGTATGGGGTCTTTGACTCTTTTATGGACTATCCTTATGGCATTTTTCTTTTTTCTTTTATTGTATTTTTGTAAGTTGCCGTTAAATTGAAATAAATAAATAAATAAATAAATAACTGTTTAAAGGAAAGATAATTATTCTCTTACGTGTAAGTCATAATTTCCTGGCAACAATAATTTCCGAAATAGAGGGGATATCACCTACTGCATTTATTTATTTATTTTAAATGTTTTATTAGTATCTTGAAAAATGTTTACAAATACAAAGTACATATCACATGGTAGAGCTTTACATTACAATAAATTCATTAATCAAATTATTGATTCTACGTACACAGTTATTTAAAATAGCTCAATTACTTTGTTACATTTATTTATTGTGTACGGGTATACTTCATGGTTGTCTTGGGAATTATAGATCCAAATATAAATACGAAATTAAAAGTAGCAACCGTACCGAGTCTTCGCAGGCTCTGGGCTGGAAACAAGGAAGCAAACAAAACAACACAAGTTGATGACATTTTCGAACTGTTTGAATACCAATTCAGACAGTCGGTCGCTTGATTCACTTCGACCACACACCGGTCTTCATTTGGCTAAACTGTAGAATACCCGTCCACTTATTTGCATCTCATTGAATAAGAATGGATCCTTTTGTTTTCATATGCTTCGTTCTTTAAAACGTTTAGGGATATGTAAATAAGTGGACGGGTATTCCAAAATCGCTCCCTTTGTTGTTACAACTGACTCAACACATATTCTGGATCGATGTTTTGTTGCTGGCAGGTTAAAATCTTCCAAACTTTCGAACGTATTTGATGTTTAACTCTTCCTTCCTAGTATTTTGAAGGAAATTTCCACCAAGAGAAATATTGTTTTCTTGCAAAATTCCTAAGAAGTGACAGCTCTTTGTTCTTTGTGTACGGTAAACGATATCTCTTCATTTTCGCCCGTGACAGACTGGCGACCAAAATCTAATTTGCATAAAAGGCGGATGTGACGTCACGGAGAAGCGCTGCGAACCAGTGATCCAGCCGTTGTTGGGAGGAGGATCTGAAAACCGGACTCCCTCAAACGGCTGAAAATCGATTGTAACTAAGGCCGTGCTAGCGTAGTTCTGGACACTGACTACATACCACGCTAAGATGTCAGCACTGATAGAGACCGCACCGTACCAGCTCCTAAGCAGAGATCCGACACACCGTCTGACGCGTAAACTAACAGAGATGTTGCTCACCCTGAAACGAGGCGGACACATGTCAGAAGCTGTTTACAACATGAAGCTCTCAACACAAGCCAACAGCGAGGATCTATGGTTTGCCTGACATCTTCGAGGCCAACGTATCTCTGAGTCCCATCGTGTCCGGTGTAAATACCGGCTTGGCGTATGATTTATCTGCTTTCCTGGCTAGCATCTTGTCTCCTTTAACAGGTAACTCAGACTTCACGGTGACTAACTCAGCTCATTTCGTGACCACCATCAGCAGTGAGAAGATCCAAAAAGACGAAATCATGGTGTCTTTTGATGTAGAGTCACTGCTTACCAACGTTCCGATCGAGGGCGCTGTACAAATTGCGCTAAGAAAGCTGGAGAGTGACCCTGTCCTTGCTGAACGCACGACGCCAACACCTGCTCAAATCACGGACTTTTAAGGACGTTCGCGCTAATTGTTTATGCACATCCTTTTACTGCCCACGCAATTCATGTCGAAACGCCATGCTACGTCATGCACGAGCGCGCGCGCAAGAGAAGAAATGTGAGCACATAAAGGGCTGGTTGCCGTTGCGTTAACTTTGCTTAGATTTAACTCGCTTGGATGCTCGGTGACCCCCAATTTTATTTAATTATAATTTTCTTTGCCAATTCTCGACAGATTGTAAAAAAAAGAACAAAAAATCAATGTAGGAAGTTTAATTTTTTCCATTTTTCTACCCGCGCGACATCGAATCCTGCTAACTTGCGGCTGTCAGAGTTTGCAAATGCTGTCGTTTAAAGATTAGATTTCCTTTAAGGAACGTCACCAGTTGAATGAATGTGCTTAACAGAACTACTCGCATAAAATTTGGGAAAGAAAGTTGCATTTCAGAGATTCATTTGCAATATTTTTAGACTAGCAGACATTGAGGTTATATCCAGCGAGGAAGACCAATTTTTCAAAATTAGGGTCGCCTTTCAGATATGTTATCTCGGAAACGAAGTCGGTGACCCCCCATTTCATTGTATTTCTGACACGAATAACTCATAACCTAGCTGTAGCAAAAGTGTTATAAAAATCTATGTTAGAAGATTTTCGCGCGAACGTCCTTAAGACTTCGTATTGAGATCTACGTACTTCCAAAACGATGGATCAATTAACAAACAACGAGAAGGCGCAGCCATGGGGAGCCCGGTTTCCGCGGTGATTGCTAATCTCTACATGGAGATGTTTGAGCGGAACTAGCGCTATCATTGGCACCCTGCAAACCTTAGATCTGGAAGATCGTTACGTAGATGATCGTTACGTACGTTACGTAGATGACAACTTCACCATCTTGGATCGATGCAGCATTGACAGGTTCTTACAGCAACTGAACAGCCAACAACGTCAACAACCCACCACCCGTTTCACTCTGGAGACCGAGAGTATTAACAAGATCGCCTTTCTGGACACGTCAGTCTCAAGAGAACCAGACGGCTGCTTTATCATCTGTGTCTACGCAAAATGATGATTATTTAGCGTATGGTTTTCACCACCCTCAATCAATATAACAAGGTGTTGCTAAATGTCTGTACGACCGGGCGAAATGTCTCTTGATCAGACCGTCAGTTATCTCCAAGGACTGAGAATAAACTTTTGAAACTACACTTAGGTCACACCTGGTGCGACCAAAGGACCCTGTCGACCCGATGAAACAAGATTCCACCAATCACAGCCGAACATATAGTGATACTAATGGTGACGCGTAATCAGTGGACCTCATCGCCTGATGAAGACTAGCAGAAAGCAGTCGAAACGTCGCAATCTGCATCTAAATTGACTAAGTCGTGAGACAAACGGTTATAAACTTAACTATTATAAACTTAACCAACTATTATAAACTTAACCAACTATTTTAAACTTAACCAACTCTTTCTCGAGATTCTTACATAGAACGCCGTTTTCCCCGCGACAAAATTAGGGACAAAAAGGCTCCCTGATCAGGACAAATTTGCCGTATTTTTCCAGGCTTCGCACTATTGTTTTTGTTTCCAAGTCCTCTAGGTCGCTCTCTTAGTGAGTTGAGGCCTGGGTACGTGGCTGCCACGCATATGGATTCCGTTCAAAGATATTAAGCATCTTAATAAAAGACATCATTGTATACAGGCAATCAGTGTATGTAAGGCATCATGGGAAATAGGGGTACTGGTTCTACGTAAATACTGAAATGCGACAGGGTTTTATTTTGGTACCATGTTTTTCTTCTGATCGCTGTTCACCAGGTAATACTAACGAAAACAAATCATGACTACTACAGGGGTGTTGTATGGGATCTCAACAAGCTTAGAAGTCCCAGATGTTACCAATGGTATATTCTATCTCTTTCATTCCTGATATAACATCCAACAGAAAGCAGCCGACAATTTACAAAAAGAAAAGGACAAATCTCTTTCCTTAGACTTGCGTGATAAAGTTTCCATATCATGTAGCAATCTTATATTTCTGTTAAAGAATGTACGTCGAAAAGTTGTTAGGGAATCAAACGTTGTTGTGACGGTTTATTGCTTTTCAAATTGCTCTAAAAGAAACATGTTAAAGACAATTAAAAACTTACGACAACTGATAGCTTATAAAGGTACGTCTCTTTTTTCCCCATGCTTTTATATACGCGCGGATAGATCCCTTCCTATATTACCCTAAAAAGGCTTGTAATGATTACGTGTTTCTTTCATACAAGAACTTATAGTTAGCTTAGTAAATTTAAGAAATACAATAAAAGTTACGTTATAAGGGGATTTTGAGGTAAAAAAAAAATTCTCTTTTACAGTTGTTTAGTTTGGTTGAAGGCACTGCTACTAATATTTTATTTTATTTTCTCTTCTGTTTGATCGTGTGGGGATCGACCAACTCAGGCGGTAAGTATTTGTCCACTTTTATTCAATACAGCAAGATATTTTTTTTGCTTGAATTTTTAAATTCAAGCAAGTAACTTAAAAGTTATCTGTGTCATTTTAAACACGAAACGCTTACATATGACCGTGCTGAGGGCCTCAGAACAGGCAAAAATCCAAATGAGACGATATTATTACTCGGAAAATAAATGGACTTACTTTTCCTTCGCACTTTTATATGCTGAACTGAACAAGTTGAAAATCGTTGAAGATAAATTTCTCGAAATTAGATTCTAGGAAATCCGCGCTAGCAATATGGTTTTTATCCGTTCTATAAGTTATAATTTTTCTAAATCTGAAAAAAGCTTGAGAAAGCAGAACCTGGAGCATCCGAAACCGTTTTTTAATCCAGTATTTTGCATTCGCCGCTGCCTTTTAATCTAATCCCAATCGCTTTCCCACAAAATGTTATCGTTTTCCTCCTCCCTTTTCAGTTCAATTATAACTACTGACCTTGAAGTTGCTTTTCAAGGCGTCTCTGATGTTTTTGTAATAGCGGAGCTCTGCGGGCCGAAGGCCCTCGCGCAGCCCCATACTCATAGAACCCATGCCCGTCATTTTTCATGGTCATAGCCAGCGGAATCTTTCGCGGGCGGCGTCTGCCATGTCTGTCCGAACGAACGTTTTTCGCGCGGCTACACAGCCGAATGTCACGTCAGCTGTACGCTCAACACAAACAGGGCCGAGAAAACCATTTGCAAAGTTGTTTCTCCTAGCATTTATCCGCGGTTTGCTATTCAAGACAGGTTTCACATTTCTCAAACAGTGGTCAAGACCGCATTTGAGGCTGCGTAATTCTGCAAGTCAAGCGATTTTGGAGGAATTGAGCTAAGTGCTTATTTTTAAACCTAATTTCGTCTTAAATTGAAGCTAGTATATTGTCGAAGCATTTGTTTACAGCTAAACTCTTTTGAGTTTAATTCTTGTGCTTCCGACCTTTTCACCTTAGTTAAGCTTAATATCATTACTTTACTGTTCTATACATTGTGCAATTTTGGCTTGCATTTAAAAAGGTTTCAATTTTGAATAATTAGGTTATATAAAACGTGCTTAAATTCAGTCGTTTCATGATTTCTTTCATCGGAGACAATCAGCTCGGCCTCGTTAACCTATAAATGGTACGCGTTTTGCTTTTAAACATAAACTAATGGAGATTTGAAACTGATTTTTCGAAAGAAGATTGTGTTGTCCATTTTTATGTGTTTGTTCATTCATTACATAGGTTGAAAAGCGATTTTATGTAAACAAAACAAGACTTTGATTTTATAGTACAGTTCTCTTCATTCGCATCGCCTTATGCAAATATGTTCGTGTATTTTTGCAATTTTGATTTTCAAATCAGTTTCTCGGGCAAGTTTTGACAAGCAACAAGTGTGTTTTATTCGGCAAGTAGTCGTACTAGTTATTCTATATGGAGAAATGTTGTTTTTGTGAACTTTTGTACGGTCTAAATGTACTGTGCAGACGGTCGCGTAATACTGTTTTTGAAAATTGCTAAAATTGAAAAATAGCCTACGTCAATCTTAATTCTAGTGCTTCCGACCTTTCACCTTAGTTAAGTTTCACCTTAGTTAAGCTTGTTCACAGAGCGACGCTGTTAGGCACAGCCTATCTATATATATTATTTTTCTGAATGTTTGTAGTTGCAAATTTAGTCTCGCATTTGTCTTGCTGGTAAAAGTCGGCATGTGAATGTTGGCAGCCGCGAATAATCATAATATATATTTTTTTATTTTGTCGTTTTTGAGTTTCTTGCTCGAAAAAATAAATAAAACCTTTAAAAGTTACCGTTCCCTCTTTTTTTGGACAATTATTATAAAATCTGAATTTCAAATATATTTAGTCTATCTATTCAGAGGTGGAAATATTCTTAGTGATAAATTTCCATTCAGATTTATAACGCTTCATGCAGAACGTGGATAAAGTTATTTGGCTGTATATTTTAAAGAAAGGTTTTGAAATTCAACATAAATATGTAAATAAATAAATAAATAAATAAATAAATACGAACTGACAAAAGCTTACGGAGTTCTTCTGTCCAGTGACTGTTATTTCGGTTGCCCGACATTACTGTTTGAAATGCAAGCAAACAAACTGCTGGAAAGGGGGCGCGTCCTGCATCGCTCCATATTTTAAACAACTTGGATTAAAGTATTGTTGCTAAATGCTCAAGTTATTTAGTTTGAGCGGGTAAATATTTATTACTTGATTTGTTTTATTTATAACTTAGGAGTTAAGTTATTGCAATCTTTGCTATGATTTCCTTTTATAACGAAACTTCTTTTATGTTTTTTTTTTATGAAATAATTTGTACTGATCCTTAGCTTATAATAAAATTCCTTTTTTTCCTTTCCTTTTTCCTTGGATTTCTGTGGCAAATCAGTGGGTAAGTTTTTATTTTATTTTATTATGTTGCTATTTTTGTCAAGTTGTAACTTTAAAAATAATACTCAACTGAACATTAACAGTGAAAATCATATTCCTAATAAATTGTCTTTCTCTCTTTTCCTTCCACGTGAAATTTTGCGGCAAATCAGATCGTAAGTGACTTCTTTCATAACATTATGCGAATATAAAGATCTTAATAACAACACATGATCATGTACCCTTTGTACGGTAACTTGATTGTATGATTAAAATCTAAAATCATAGTATGTCATTTTTACTTACACTCGACCAGTTATGACTATTTTTTATTGGTGTATTTGCACCGCTTTCGCGAAAATGTAATTATTTAAGCAAGATAAGCAACCATTCAAATTATTGGCATATGAATATTCATAACTTTTGCACCAAAATAAACATTGGACACCTTTTTCAGTCTTGAAGTTTTTTATTTACAACAAAAGATTCCCATTCTACAGTTAAAGTTATGAAAAAACCCGCTACATTTGTAATAACTAATTAGCATATTCTATTTCTTTCTCTTCCACTCTTGAACATTTGGAAACAAACAAGGTTGTAAGTTTACTTTTCCTTTCATTCAGTACACATATAGATAGTTTATTAAACAAAATACAAGTACATTCAAAGGCTGCATTGCATTGTGTACTCAAACCAAATATTATATCGTTAACATATAGTAGTATAGACATAGTCGCTCTCAAGGGAAACAGAAAAATATTATAGATATTGGAGGTTTGAAATAGCGAGAGTTAAGTCATATTTCGTATTTCTGTATGTTACAGTGACAAAATGCATAAACAAGAATTGAAATAAGGCGAAAGATGATACAGTTATTCGTTCAATGTTTCCAGTGGATAATGCAGTGTGGTATTTGGTGGTGGCATTATCTCAAATCCTACAACATTCCGGGACTTTTTTCTGATTGAGGATATATGAAATAAATATAAAAAAGATACGCTGAGTATCATGCGTATTAAATGGATGGCACAATCGGGGTTTATAAGGTACGACAAGAACAAACAAAAAATATAAGAATATATATTGGACCTTTTGTGGTTCTGTGGACAATACTTTGCTTTGTTTGGGACAGAATGCAAAGATATAAGACCCCAAGACCATAGCCCCAGTCATACCAAGGGTAAGACACACAAAACCAAAGTCCACTAGGACTGCGCTCTATTTTGCAAACAGAAACACGGCACCAGCGAACGACGGAGATGAGGAAACAGAGCTCGGATAGACAAAAAGACCACAGAAACGGAGAGATATATAATGCATGGAAGAAAAAAGGGGAAAGAATGGGATGTAAGCGCAACTACAAGCCCCCAAGTCAAGGAGAAATGTAGAGACGCAAGAAGATGGATTGAAGAAGGAGTTTAAAAAAACGTCATAAGCATTTTGATTAAAAACAAACAAAACAAAAAACAAAACAAAACAAAACAAACCAACCTCGAAAAAAATTTTTTTTTGACCACTGATAATTTTCAGTTCATATACATGTATTTTATTTACACCTAATTGCAATAACGTTGTCATAGAAAAATGTAAAATGTAAAACGAAAAATGAAAAAAGGCCAATAGGAATTAATTAGACACACAAATAACAATAGCCGCTGCACGCTTAATTTAAATTAACAATAGCCGCTGCACGCTTAATCGTGCATCGTGTCGCTGTGAATGATGATTAAGCTAATTAATTCCTATTTGGCTTTTTCATTTTTCATTTTTCTATGACAACATTACTGCAATTAGGTGTATGTAAAAAGTACAAGATACGAATAACTCAACTCAAAATCGCAAACTGAGAATGAACGAACGGAAGGGCAGCCAAGATGAAGCACAGAAAATCATAGCACAATTGAAAGGACAACTGAACCCATGAACGACTGAACAACAAGGTGACCGACAACCGAACGTAAAAACCAGCAAACGAAAGAGAGAAGGACTGAACGAATCCTTTGTGCTAGAAGAAAAAGAATTGTAGCAGAGAAAGAAACCTTAATATGTGGCTAATATTTTCATTTATATTAAAACATTAGAGTTTCATACCGAATGTTATAATACCCTCTACAAACCTTAAATTTAGAATGTTTGGACCAATGGGCGAAATAATTCGTTTGTGTCACACCGTAAAAACACCTAAAAGTTCAAACTTAAAAATTGAACTTAAAAGGACGAACATAAGACAGCCAAAAATCGAACGAAAACGGAACAGTTTGTTGTTGGATTTTGAACTAATCGGTTGTACCTAAACATTAAAATTCATAAACATACATTTAAGTGAGCTCACTAAAAACTTATTAATGGACAACATAGATTGATAATATGGAAATTTTATCTGCTCAGAAGATGCACCTTCGAGTGCATGACGTAGTATATCAAACATGAGGAAGAGTCTTTCATCAGGATTCTAAACACCAAGAAGTGGGTTTAAAACACGACGCGCAGCCGAGTTTTTTTCAAGCTACTTCCAGGTTTTCCAATACCTGATGAAAAAATCTTCCGAATGTTTGATATATTACCTCAAACTGATCATTTTACACGGAGAAAACAAAAGGAATAAAATCGCCAAAATCTATGCTAATCTATCCTAATCTATGCTAATCTATCTATGCTAATTTAGATGGGGTTTCCCAATCACCGTCACACTTACGATTTTCTTTGTTTAAACTTGATGAATTAAAATGAATTAAAATGAGATATTGAGAAAATGAAAGCCGAGCCGTACATAAAGTGCATGTAATGCAATCAATCGACACATGGATGAAAGAATAAAAGCTGTAAAACTCATTATGAGATATTCATCTATCCATCTTTCCACCCACTCATTTTACATCATTACCCACTAACTCAGCCGCCAACCTACCGAAAAATGACAACGTTCAGGGGAAATAGGTACGCAACCTGTGAAAACGGCTAGAGTTCTAGATAGTTTCGTGTACTGTAATTTACCAACCTGTATGGTTCATTATAGGGACCCCTCCCCTTCGCTGGGCGCATAAGCATTGGACTTGTTTAGCCATTTGGGAAAAAAATTGTGCTCTGAAAGAACACTCAATAATAGACAATGCAGGACATAACTGATCTTCTAATTTTTCCTTATTTTTCATCTTTTGGGGACAAACCAGGCAGTAAGTGTCTTTTTCTTCTTTAGTACACCGAACACTTTTATTTGAACCAACTTAATTTTGCGTCATTACTGCATAAGTAAACGTTGATAGTAATAAAAAACAGCCATATTATCGTGATATACTAACGATTGATTTCTTTATTTTCTTTAATTCTATTTTCTTGTGGAAATTGTTGGACAATTCAGAATGTAAGTGTTCTTTTTTCATTCAACATAAACATCACATTTATTTGATCCTGGTAACTTACTCCATCGTTCTAAACATCTTTTGTTGAGCTACGATCTCCGTGTACCTTCAGCTTCAAATGCCCCAATGCTATATCAACTGAAAGTTTTAGATATTATTATTTTTTTCCTCGGGGCCCCCGACGTAAAGCACTTAAAACAGCACCAGCACATTAAGGTAGCTCAGACGTTCTATAACCGTTTTAAAATGATCGTGAAAAGTAATGCGGAAAACACTATCTGGCTGTTGCTGTCATTGGTCACTAAAGCGATGATGTTATTGGCTGTCCAGACTCAAGTCAGTGATCTGTGTGATGTTAGTGTAATTTCGTCAATCAATTGTTAGTCACATTTTTCAGTGAGTTCATCAGTCTATTGTTCGTCTGTAATACAAATGTAATTGATAAGTCGTTTGGAAGTTGAAAAGCTGCTGGCATCGGTCCGATTGTGTTCGTTCTAGGTTAGTAAACCAGCTTCCTAGAGTAAAGTCGTTGTTAGTTAGATATACGTGTAATGCATTGAACATAGTCCCAGATAACTCAATGGTTAGTTTGTTAATGGTGCTCAGCAATGTGATTATTGATATCACCATTTTTTGTAATTATTTTGTATCCAGTCAGTCGTATGTTCAAATGTCTACCAGTCTCACTAATATAAACAGTCTGGCAGTCGCAGCATTTGATCTTGAATGTCCTAGGTCCGTCCCTTTTCCTAATATTATTAGGAGCTGTGGTTTGAGAGCGACATGGATATTGTAATCTTTTAAGGTTATAGCAATTTCAGACGTGCCCTTGATGGAGAGGATTGTATTGGTAACAGGTATCCGGTTAGCCTTCGTTGTGTTGGCGTCTTTGTTCTTGTAAGTGTCCAGCTAATTAAGTCTGGGTGGAAGTTGTTGTTACTGAAACCTTTGTCAAGAAACCTGGTTTCGCTAGCTTAGCTGTCATGCGAGTCGCAAACTAGTTGCGCTCGTCCTGTCAAAGTTCGTTGTAAGGATTTGCTCCTTGATGATTTACAATACAATTTTAGCAACAATAACGGAGACCGGTGAGCCCACAGCTGTTCCGTGTAACTGTTTGTAGTCAGGTACCATTGCAGTGAAAATATGTGGAAGTAAGGCAAAGGTTTTGTAAGTCCATGATGTCTCTTCAGTTGGTAGCGGCAGTTTAACAGTAGAGTTCTTAATGGTTGTCTCAGTACAATATAATAGAGTCACTTGAAGCAAAATAGTAGTGAACACTCAATTTGCGTCAAAAGTCACTAGTTAAGACATAACACATTTATTTAACATGGTTGGAAAGCTTAGCTGTAATAACGTAGCGTTCTGTACGTTGGACTAGCAGAGTCGCAGGTGCGCCACAATATAAAAGTAAAAATTTGTAGTTGTCGGGTATTTGTACTATCTTGTTAGCGTCAATAGAGTTCCCAGCAGATTATAGTTTGTTTGTAAATTAGTCGATCAAGGATTGCAGTGTAGTAAGTAGTAAACTATTTAGACAGTTGGTATGTTGGGGACCCAGAGATAGGGACTATGGGTCGCATCGATATGTTCGGTTTATGTCGTTTGGGTAGTTCGTTTAGTTTCGGTGATTGTAATAGAGAACATTTCTTTCGGTAGTATAGTGTCCGGTGTCGATGGTGTCAATCTTGTAAGTTAGTTTGTTGTTAAGTTTTCGTTAAAGTGCGCGATCCGGACTCGATTGATTGTCTGTTGTTCGTCCTTAGTCATCAACGTTGCTGTCTGTTATAAAAGCTGACTGTATAGCAGAAGCTTATTTATTGTTGATGATGTCTTTTTCCGGTTCTGATCTCTGAAGAGTCAGAGCGGTCTCAACATTTGATCGATAGTCTCCGTTGTTGACTAGTCACATCAGAGGTAAAATGGAATAAGGTCTCTAGTTTCAACTTTGAATTAATCACCCTGCCCTCCCCCCGCCAAGGAGCATATATCTATCTTTTTAATAATAAATCAAAACGAGTATACGCGAAGCAAGAAACGATACTTTTTGTCCCTTTTTCCGATCGCATTTGAAATTCGCCCATATCCCAAGTTAACTTTTCCCAGATGACGCTTGGTTAATTGAACTTTCTCAATCCAAAAAGCGTCACTTAACCATGCATGCTTTACTTGTCGCAACATATTTGTCTTTTAGTCTTTATTAGACTTGTAAGCAACTATCCCACCCTCGTTCACAAAACTTTTGCGCTGCCAGGAACGATCAAGTGGAGACTGCATTCGCACGCTAAAATTTTCAATAATTTTTGGTTCCTTTCTGTAACATGCAGATGGTGGATGGTCAGATTGGAACGTCTGGGGAGGTTGCAGTTTGACATGTGGTGGTGGATTACAGACACGTACCCGCACCTGTACCAATCCTCCTCCTAGCATGGATGGCCGTAATTGCGGAGGAAGCCGTTCATCGCAGTCACGATCATGCAATAGAAAAGCCTGTCCAAGTAAGAAGGCCAAGTGTTTAATATTCAATTTTAAAGTGCTAAATAAAGGTTTTTATCTGACCTGATAATCAGACTTTTTTCCGGTCTTTCTCTTCTCTGAAGAGTCTCTGTTTCTCTTCTCTGAAGAGTCAGAGCGGCCTCAACATTTGATCGATAGTCTCCGTTTAGTCCATGAGCTAAGTCACACCGTAAAAACACCTAAAAGTTCAAACTTAAAAATTGAACTTAAAAGGACGAACATAAGACAGCCAAAAATCGAACGAAAACGGAACAGTTTGTTGACAAATTTGGATTTTGAACTAATCAATTGTACCTAAACATTAAAATTCATAAACATACATTTAAGTGAGCTCACTAAAAAACTTATTAATGGACAACATAGATTGATAATATGGAAATTTTATCTGCTCAGAAGATGCACCCTCGAGTGCATGACGTAGTATATCAAACATGAGGAAGAGTCTTTCATCAGGATTCTAAACACCAAGAAGTGGGTTTAAAACACGACGCGCAGCCGAGTTTTTTTCAAGCTACTTCCAGGTTTTCCAATACCTGATGAAAAATTCTGCCGAATGTTTGATATATTACCTCAAACTGATCATTTTACACGGAGAAAACAAAGGAATAAAATCGCCAAAATCTATGCTAATCTATCCTAATCTATGCTAATCTATCTATGCTAATTTAGATGGGGTTTCCCAATCACCGTCACACTTACGATTTTCTTTGTTTAAACTTGATGAATTAAAATGAATTAAAATGAGATATTGAGAAAATGAAAGCCGAGCCGTACATAAAGTGCATGTAATGCAATCAATCGACACATGGATGAAAGAAAGAAGCAAAGCAATAAAAGCTGTAAAACTCATTATGAGATATTCATCTATCCATCTTTCCACCCACTCATTTTACATCATTACCCACTAACTCAGCCGCCAACCTACCGAAAAATAACAACGTTCGGGGGAAATAGGTACGCAACCTGTGAAAACGGCTAGAGTTCTAGATAGTTTCGTGTACTGTAATTTACCAATTTGTATGGTTCATTATAGGGAACCCTCCCCTTCGCTGGGCGCATAAGCATTGGACTTGTTTAGCCATTTGGGAAAAAATTGTGCTCTGAAAGAACACTCAATAATAGACAATGCAGGACATAACTGATCTTCTAATTTTTCCTTATTTTTCATCTTTTGGGGACAAACCAGGCAGTAATTGTCTTTTTCTTCTTTTATTTAGTACACCGAACACTTTTATTTGAACCAACTTAATTTTGCGTCATTAATGCAGAAGTAAACGTTGATAGTAATAAATCAAAGGGCTCTTAAAGCCATCTCGTTAATGCGAGAGAACGTAAGGGAATAAAAAAAACAACAAGAAGAATTGGAAAAGTTGGGTGCCTTTGATAGGTAAGATGTGATAGGTAATATGTGTAAAGTTGCTAAATGGTCTATTGAAGTTGATGTTAATTTTTAGCGGGTAAAGTAGCAACACTTCTGAATGCACACGAATGGGTTTGACCTGTATGTCTTCGCGTGTGTTTTGTTTCTGACAGTTGCGTCATATATATAATATAACTTGTTTACGAATTATCTGTTTCGTTTTTATACGAGGTATAGCATACAGATGTAGTATACAATGGCTTTGTAGCTACATCGGGTGGGGTAAGACGAGGCGACTTGCTGCCTGTATTTATTCAGTATAGCAGAAGAACAAAATGCGAGTCGCACCAGTCAACTGGATATGGGTATTGGCAGGATAGAGAACATTGAGAAAAAGATTGAAAATACCTGTAGGTCTAATCATGGAGTTAGACATTGCAGTCATAGAGGACTGAAGGGCTCTTTTAGAAGCCACCAAATCAATAAAAGTCATAAGCAATGACTTGTATGGCATTACAATGGCAATTTTCTTATCAATCGAAATTTGGGAAAGATGAACGAAGGTTAAAAAAATTTACTATCTTTATTTATTGATATTTAAACAGAACTAAAACATATTGCAACGATTAATTAGGATTAAAATTGATTTACTGGCAATGTTTTTAAACAGCCAATTCATATATGCATTGTATATGTGGATGTATGAGACAAAACAAGAACTTTGTGCATGTGAATAAGCTCACTAAAAAGAGGGTGGCGAAGGATCTATGCATGACGCGTGATCAGGGAAAAAATCAGTGCGTGAAACGTGAAAGTTAGTAAAATGGAAACGTGATTCGTAAATTTAGTAACTAATATCCTTGTAAGGAACCAGTCTAAGGAATTTAACGAATGTGTGACGCATGAAATTCATAAAAAAAGTGCGTGAAACGGGATCGTGACCCCCCTCCCATTGTAATCTCTAAAAAGAGGAATGTTTTCTCTAAAGACTTCATTATATTTTTAAGGTAGACTATTGTAAAAAAGGCAAATGAAAATATTTTACTTGTCGCTTTTTTCCGTTCACTCAACAAATGTGTACCTTCAGGCAGAATAGTGTCTCTTGTAGGAATAGAGCTGGTGATTAGGTTTCGTTTCCTTTTATAGCCAATTGAAATGCGAAGCTGTTTTTAAAACATCTCAGCTCAAAGAGGCCTTCCAAGGGGTAAAAGCGACAAGCGGCATGGCCCCGAAAACTGCCGACACGAGACGTTCCTTTGACGTTCTGAACAGAACAGCGACAAGCGACTTGATTCTGCTTCAAAAATACGACTAATTACGACAGCGACACAATAAACACTGAAAATAGACAGCAACTTCAGAAAGTTGTGCAATTTACCAATAAAAGTTAAACATTACAGTGACCATATCGTCCATATCAACATTTAATGATCTATTTCTTATTGAAACTTCTACCAACCTCGTTCCCAAGGCCCATCTCTTCCTAGCCTGCGGACGGGCTTCCAGTAAAATAGCGCCGGAAAATAGCGCCCCTCCGAACCAGGAGCCTGTTCGCAGGCTATTCTCTTCCTCTCTGCAGTTAGAGTAGACCTTAGACTCCTGGTATACATACTCGGTGACCTTTGATTTTTGGCACTCATTTATTTCAAAGTCATTCTTTGTATTCTGAATTCTGGTGATCTGTACAGCTCCGCAAATCATCCTGGACCGCAAATGATCCCGGACCGCAAATGATCCCCATAGAGGACCGCAAATGATCCCGCTCATAAATAATAATGGAATGGTGTGGATTTTTTTTTACTAGAGCTGTGCATATACATCTAGTTTATGCCTAAGCCTGGATTTAATAAATAGAGGAATGGTGTGGATAATGGAATGGAGTTGATATGGGAATGACGTGGCAGTTGAGCTTTTGTCACAAGTATTTCTAAAGCCATATTTTGACCTCACAAATCAGGGTTTACATTTTTTTTATCGAGGCTAAAGAATTTCGTTTCGACACTATTGGATTCACTCTCAATCAACAAAAACGTAATTCGTTTTATTTGAAATCATAAAATTGTGAGCAGATTCTATTGATGCCCACGCAACATACGTCGCATATCCTTACTTATGTGAATGGGGTTAGTTTCTAGAGAAACTGTGGTGCTGCGTCGGTGGGGGTGAAGCACAAGAATTTGGTTTTATCGACTGAGTCGATAAAGTAAATTAGCCACCGTAAAAAGATTCGAGAAAGCTGACGTTTCGATCGCTATCTCTTCGTCGGAGCGAGGGGCTAGCGCTCGGTGGCTAATTTACTTTATCGACTGAGTCGATAAAACCAAATTCTTGTCCGTCTGGTGTGGTTGGGTTTAGTCTGAGATAATTAACCAGGCTAGAGCGTAATTCTGAGACGCTCTGGGATACCATCCCCAGGCAAATTATTTGGTCATTCATCGCATGGAATAAACAATTGCCATCTTTTAGCGTTGGAGGGCTGGTGATAAGAAAGTCCCGCGTTACTGACTTCTTTATAACAGACACTGGGCTCTTTAACTTTTTAGACGACTTAACGCGTGTTTTATTAATTCATATTCTTAGATTAAATAGTTACTCTTTTTAAAAATATGTATAAGTCTGTATACATATGATATTATAATTTTTATTTTTTTTAATTTTAATGTGCATTTCCAATGTCGCGTAATTTTTACTAGCGTAAATAAAAATAAGAGATGATGTATGAACAACTCGCGTAAACTTTTGCACAAGCTGTTCATACATCATTTCTTATTATATTTACGCACGTAAAAAATACGCGACAGTAGAAATCCAGGCTTAGGCATAAACTAGATGTATATGCACAGCTCTAGTAAAAAAAAATCCACACCATTCCATTATTATTTATGAGCGGAATCATTTGCGGTCCTCTATGGGGATCATTTGCGGTCCGGGATCATTTGCGGTCCAATTTGGGGATCATTTGCGGTCCGGGATCATTTGCGGTCCAATTTGGGGATCATTTGCGGTCCGGGATCATTTGCGGTCCGGGATCATTTGCGGTCCAATTTGGAGATCATTTGCGGTCCAATAGACCTCTTTAGCTTGTATGTTTTGTTTTCCCAATGTAGATCATGTGATGTTACCCTAGAGAACTGTTTCTTTTAAATTTTGTTTTCTTCACGTGCATATGTATGCATAATTTATGAAAAGACAAAGGACAAATTCCTTTGAGAACATCACACGACCAACATTGGGAAAACAAAACATACAAGCTAAAGAGGTCTATTTGGGGATCATTTGCGGTCCGGGATCATTTGCGGTGCCGGGATCAATTGCAGAGTTGTACAGATCTCTGGTGATCTTATATCGTCAAATAACAGTCAATAAGTAACTCTTCCCGCATGGTAAAACACAAGGAGGAAAACAGGAAACGAAAAAAGTGAAAAAAAAAAGCAGAAATCGGCACAAATCACACAAGGCTCATAAGACTCAAAAGCCTCGGAAGGATGCAAAAGGTAAGTGAATTCTTTTTATGGTATTTTAGGACTTTTTGGGAAGGAATATGATGAAGGTAACCTTGAAGATTTATACATCAGTGGTCGTTGGCCACCCATGATTGTAAGTTCAGAAAATTACTCTGAAATCACATGCACTGAAGACCTCGAAAATACAGTTGAACTCCTGACATCTCGCACTCTCATTAGACTTGTATAGTATATGACATAAAAGAAAATCGAAGGTCACCGAAAGGAAATGGATTTGAGTTCGAGATTACGGGGAGTTTGAGAGGTTCAACTAGTCTCAACTATGAAGCTGTAGGTGCAAATTGCGGATCATCGCCATACAGAATTAATTCTTCACTGTCAGAAATGTCAAGCAGAACCGGTTCAAAAACAAGCTAGGATCATCCAATCTTAATCTTTGATGTGTGCCACAACGCATCGGAAAACTGTTTACGTTTATCCGCGTTTGTAGATCTTTATATATAAGACATAAACATCTTAGAATTTTACGGAGATTTTGAAGAAGAAAAGAACTTATTACTAATCATGACCTATGACACCTATGGCGCCTATGGTGCGTGCTATACTCGTCGTCGCTATAACGTCTGTCATTGATCGGTCAGAGTCCATTCACGTATAATCGTTTAAAATATATAGCGCATTGTTCATTGCTATTTTGAGACTTAAATTCAGTCAGGAAGTCAGGACAAAAGGTGCATATCCTTAGAATTACTCTATTCCTCAAAGAAAGAATTGAGCAAATATTTATTTTTCCAACTTTAATTTCATTTTTAAGATTCGCCCTCTCCCGTTCTTTCTAATCTTCCGGAAACCGGACATTCCACAATGATAAAAAGGAAACTTTATTACGAAAGCTGTCAAAGCCAGACAAACACTGAAAAGCAATTTTCACTACTTTTTACTTCAACTGAGTCTCAAGCTGTCGCAGTGCTATATTTTTCTGACTTTTCTGTCTTTTCTTGTGATCTTCACCGGAAATGTTTCTGTCTTTCCTGCACGCCACAATCGTGGATCCGGAAAAAAGGTGAAAAAACGTTAATCAAATGGTTTTTACTTGAGTAGTATTGGCACTCATATCTTCTCAATTAAGTCCGTAATGATGCCAATGTATGTCTTGAATCCAAACGCTGAAATCGCTTATAAAATGGTTGTTAAAATGCTTGCTTTGTCATTCAATTCAGAACAACAAACTTTTACTTGTACACGAATAGAACTGTAGAAAGAATTGCAGCAAACAATAACTTCTACATTTGCACAATTAGTTCGTTCAGCAAAATCACGAGATCCCTTGCATACTATTGCATAATCAAAGCGCAATTTTTATCACCGTCAATACATTCTACCATGTACCTAAATCTAATAATGGCAATGATTTCGTTCGCGTGATCGGTAATTTAATATCAAAAGTTGATCAAATGATAACATACTATGAGAACTCAAAGCCATTCATTTCATAAATTGAACTTAGTAATTATTGTTTTTGCTCCCTTGCCATTTAACTTCCTCAGAACGTCTCCATTCATTTTAAAAATACACCGTGAAATTTTCAGTCAAACTGCGTTTCCCAAGAACATTTGACCTTTTTTACCCTTCTAAATGAGCACTTATGGCTTTACGACATATGATTGACAAGAAAAACACAAATTTCTTGAACCTTTGAAGATCAATGCCGTCTCGGACACATCCACGTAAAAACAAATTTGAAAGATTGATATGTAACGCTATATATCAAAACTTAAAAAAAAAATTATGACATGCCAATTCCCTAGGGAAATTAACATAAGTCCGGGAGTACTCCCCAAAAATTTTAGTGGTGGTGTATGCGATAAAATCCTAACCACTTCTTGATATTTTCTTCGTATTGGCACTCAAATAATATCTTCTCAATTAAGTCCGTAATAACAAGTTCCAATGTCTGTCTTGAATTGAAACGCTCAGATCGCTTATAAAATGGTTGTTAAAATGCTTGCTTTGTCAACAACAAAATTTTACAGCTTGTATACGAATAGAACTGTAGAGAGAATTGCAGCAAACAAGAAATAGTTTGACTAAGTCTGCAAAATCACGAGGTCCCTTGCATACTATTGCATAATCAAAGCGCAATTTTTATCACAGTCAATACATTCTGTCATTTACCTAAATCTATTAATGGCAATGATTTGAAATTTGAAAGATTATTGATACCGTAGGTAACGTGAGATATCGAAACTAAATAAGAACTGTAATACCTTTGTGGTGACGTAGCGTGAGATAATTATGACAAGTTCATGACATCCCAATACCCTAAGGAAATTAACAATAGGTCCGGGGGTACTCCTCAAAAAACGCAAAGTTCGTGCTATTTTGCTCTGCCATATCGCTCATATTAAAACACAAACTTTCCTGTCCCATTTAACTTTCTTAAAACGTCTCCATTCATAAAAATACACCGTGAAATTCTCAAACTGCGTTTCCTAAGAAAACGCATCCCTTCTAAAGCAGCTTCAATGGCTTTACGACAAATGATTGAAACTGATAGGTAACGTGAGATATCGAAACTTAAAGAAGGACTTAATACCTTTGCGGTAACGTAATGTGAGATATGACAAGTTCATCACAAGTTCTGACATCCCAATACCCTTGGGAAATTAACAATAGGTCCGGGAGTGCTCTCCAAAAATTTTAGTGGCAGTATGTGACGCCCTTCTTGAAATCCTAACCGGTTTAACCAACCATATCCTCAATGCCCTAATATAGCTTCTATAAAGAAGGAAGAAGAAACCCCCCCGGACAAAAGTCCACAAAATTTTGTTAACAACTTTTGTCCCTTTTTAGTACTCGACTACGAAATCTCGCTTAATGCGCAAGCGCATTAACGATATAAAAACAGCCATATTATCGTGATATACTAACGAATGATTTCTCTATTTTCTTTATTTTTTTTTCTTGTGGACATTGTTGGACAATTCAGAACGTAAGTGTCCTTTTTTCATTCAACATAAACATCACATTTATTTGATCCTGGTAACTTACTCCATCGTTCTAAACATCTTTTGTTGAGCTATGATCTCCGGTACCTTCAGCTACAAATGCCCCAACGCTATATAAACTGAAAGCTTTAGATATTTTTTTTTTCCTCGGGGCCCCCGACGTAAAGCACTTAAAACAGCACCAGCACATTAAGGTAGCTTAGACGTTCTATAACCATTTTAAAATGATCGTGAAAAGTAATGCGGAAAACACTATCTGGCTGTTGCTGTCATTGGTCACTAAAGCGATGATGTTATTGGCTGTCCAGACTCAAGTCAGTGATCTGTGTGATGTTAGTGTAATTTCGTCAATCTATTGTTAGTCACATTTTTCAGTGAGTTCATCAGTCTATTGTTCGTCTGTAATACAAATGTAATTGATAAGTCGTTTGGAAGTTGAAAAGCTGCTGGCATCGGTCCGATTGTGTTCGTTCTAGGTTAGTAAACCAGCTTCCTAGAGTAAAGTCGTTGTTAGTTAGATATACGTGTAATGCATTGAACATAGTCCCAGAAAACTCAATGGTTAGTTTGTTAATGGTGCTCAGCAATGTGAGTATTGATATCACCATTTTTAGTAATTATTTTGTATCCAGTCAGTCGTATGTTCAAATGTCTACCAGTCTCACTAATATAAACAGTCTGGCAGTCGCAGCATTTGATCTTGAATGTCCTAGGTCCGTCCCTTTTCCTAATATTATTAGGAGCTGTGGTTTGAGAGCGACATGGATATTGTAATCTTTTAAGGTTGTAGCAATTTCAGACGTGCCCTTGATGGAGAGGATTGTATTGGTAACAGGTATCCGGTTAGCCTTCGTTGTGTTGGCGTCTTTGTTCTTGTAAGTGTCCAGCTAATTAAGTCTGGGTGGAAGTTGTTGTTACTGAAACCTTTGTCAAGAAACCTGGTTTCGCTAGCTTAGCTGTCATGCGAGTCGCAAACTAGTTGCGCTCGTCCTGTCAAAGTTCGTTGTAAGGACTTGCTCCTTGATGATTTACAATACAATTTTAGCAACAATAACGGAGACCGGTGAGCCCACAGCTGTTCCGTGTAACTGTTTGTAGTCAGGTACCATTGCAGTGAAAATATGTGGAAGTAAGGCAAAGGTTTTGTAAGTCCATGATGTCTCTTCAGTTGGTAGCGGCAGTTTAACAGTAGAGTTCTTAATGGTTGTCTCAGTACAATATAATAGAGTCACTTGAAGCAAAATAGTAGTGAACACTCAATTTGCGTCAAAAGTCACTAGTTAAGACATAACACATTTATTTAACATGGTTGGAAAGCTTAGCTGTAATAACGTAGCGTTCTGTACGTTGGACTAGCAGAGTCGCAGGTGCGCCACAATATAAAAGTAAAAATTTGTAGTTGTCGGGTATTTGTACTATCTTGTTAGCGTCAATAGAGTTCCCAGCAGATTATAGTTTGTTTGTAAATTAGTCGATCAAGGATTGCAGTGTAGTAAGTGGTAAACTATTTAGACAGTTGGTATGTTGGGGACCCAGAGATAGGGACTATGGGTCGCATCGATATGTTCGGTTTATGTCGTTTGGGTAGTTCGTTTAGTTTCGGTGATTGTAATAGAGAACATTTCAGTCGGTAGTATAGTGTCCGGTGTCGATGGTGTCAATCTTGTAAGTTAGTTTGTTGTTAAGTTTTCGTTAAAGTGCGCGATCCGGACTCGATTGATTGTCTGTTGTTCGTCCTTAGTCATCAACGTTGCTGTCTGTTATAAAAGCTGACTGTATAGCAGAAGCTTATTTATTGTTGATGATGTCTTTTTCCGGTTCTGATCTCTAAAGAGTCAGAGCGGCCTCAACACTTGATCGATAGTCTCCGTTGTTGACTAGTCACATCAGAGGTAAAATGGAATAAGGTCTCTAGTTTCAACTTTGAATTAATCACCCTGCCCTCCCCCCGCCAAGGAGCATATATCTATCTTTTTAATAATAAATCAAAACGAGTATACGCGAAGCAAGAAACGATACTTTTTGTCCCTTTTTCCGATCGCATTTGAAATTCGCCCATATCCCAAGTTAACTTTTCCCAGATGACGCTTGGTTAATTGAACTTTCTCAATCCAAAAAGCGTCACTTAACCATGCATGCTTTACTTGTCGCAACATATTTGTCTTTTAGTCTTTATTAGACGTGTAAGCAACTATCCCACCCTCGTTCACAAAACTTTTGCGCTGCCAGGAACGATCAAGTGGAGACTGCATTCGCACGCTAAAATTTTCAATAATTTTTGGTTCTTTCTGTAACATGCAGATGGTGGATGGTCAGATTGGAACGCCTGGGGAGGTTGCAGTGTGACATGTGGTGATGGATTACAGACACGTACCCGCACCTGTACCAATCCTCCTCCTAGCATGGATGGCCGTTATTGCGAAGGAAGCCGTTCACCGCAGTCACGATTATGCAATAGAAAAGCCTGTCCAAGTAAGAAGGCCAAGTGTTTAATATTCAATTTTAAAGTGCTAAATAAAGGTTTTTATCTAACCTGATAATCAGACTTTTTTTCGGTCTTTCTCTTCTCTGAAGAGTCTCTGTTTCTCTTCTCTGAAGAGTCAGAGCGGCCTCAACATTTGATCGATAGTCTCCGTTGTTGACTAGTCACATTAGAGGTAAAATGGAATAAGGTCTCTAGTTTCAACTTTGAATTAATCACCCTGCCCTCCCCCCGCCAAGGAGCATATATCTATCTTTTTAATAATAAATCAAAACGAGTATACGCGAAGCAAGAAACGATACTTTTTGTCCCTTTTTCCGATCGCATTTGAAATTCGCCCATATCCCAAGTTAACTTTTCCCAGATGACGCTTGGTTAATTGAACTTTCTCAATCCAAAAAGCGTCACTTAACCATGCATGCTTTACTTGTCTGATCAGTCAGAAATTTTGTATGACCCCCCCCCCCCCCCCCCCCCTTCAAACACTTTTTATATACAAATACCCAGCATTTTCTGAATATACACCCACCTGTTATTGCTACGAGGTAATGTTTGTTCCAGACGTGGATATACAGCAATACTACATGTTTACTTGTTGGACATCCATATCTGGAACAAACATGACCTCGAAGCAGTGTTCGACAAAGCCATCTGATTCCACTTCTGAATCACTTCATTGCAAATCCGAGTTGCTTGCACTGGAACTCATTTCCTCGTTAACCTGCTCTTGGGTTTCTCGTGGGATGCAAGAATGATCACCACGAGCGTACTGGAGAACTCGTGCAACCAGTGCCATTTTACCTCCACTGATCTTAAAGGTGGTCAGACATGAGGGGTCATGTAGCAGGGACATGTCGCAGCGACATGTAGCAGCGACAAAAGTTTGTGTAGTACACACTGAGGGACATGTAGCAGGGAGTGTAGCGGGGACATGTAGCAGGGAAAAAATGATAGCGCTTGCACACCGCATGAAAATGTCGCGGGGACATGTCTCAGGGACATTTTGTCCCCGCGACATGTCTCGCGGTGTTCAACTTGTTGAACTTCATGGGACACGTCGCGGGTGACAAAATGTCGCCAAAATTGGTGTTGCACAATTATGATAGCATCAGTTCAAACAAGGGGACGTGTCGCTGCAACATGTCCCCGCGACATTTTCATGTGGTGTGCAAGCGCTATGAATTTTTCCCTGTTACATGTCTCCGCTACACTCCCTGCTACATGTCCCTCAATGTGTACTACACAAATTTTTGTCGCTGCTACATGTCACTGCGACATGTCCCTGCTACATGACCCCTCATGCCTGACCACCTTAAGACCATGCTGATTGAGGTACATCTTCAATCTGTTGCAATACAATTATCTATGTTGTAGTGAAATTATGATTTTGGTACAATTTTGTCTGCACTGGTTCAATTATTTTGAACCAGTGCAAAATAATTGAACTGGAGCAAAATATTTTCACCAGGGCAAAATATTTGCACTGGTATATAACTATATTCTACTGTTCAAATGTTGTTAACAATAGCATAATTTCGATGTATTAAAAAATTCAACTTGAAACAAAAGACAACACTACGAGGCTTAGGGAAATAAACCATATAAATCCTTACTATCATTCCCCTAAGCCTCGCAGTGGTCTTGTTTCAAGTTGCATTTTAATATATCGAAATTGGGCTATTCAAATTTAAAAAACCAGAAACGTTTTATCACAATATTCGTCTCTATATTATAGAGATAGAGAAGAATAGATAATCGTATTGCAACAGATTGAAATTGCTGTTTAGCCACAGAAAAGATCATCAAGCCTTTCAGTGAGAACTATAAACACTTGGAATAAAATGTTAAGCCCCCCCTCCTCTTGAGTGACTTATTTTACTTTGAGCCCCCCCTATCCTTGCTTTGATTTTACTTCATGCCCCCCCCCCCTCTGGTTTTCCAGCCCCCCCTCCCCGATAATTATTGCACAGTCTTTAAGTGTGCGAAGTGTATAAGAATCTGAATACTTCTCGGTTAAAATATCCAAGTTTCCGTTAAGATTTAAAAAACATGCATGGAAAAGATTAGCTCGCTGTTTATTTTGATTTAAGACTTCTAAATTCATGCAACATAAATGAAATTGGTTCCAGTCCCCCCCAAAAAAAAACAAAAACAAAAAAACAAACAAACAATGTGGAGCCCTTCTGTTCTGTGACCGTTACATCCCTTGTCCGACACAATCAAGCGATGGAAAGGAGTTATGTCCTGCCCTTTAATCAGTAGCGTCACTCCGTGTTTAAGAATGGGGAAACCAAAACACGTTCTTTTTTGCCAATTATTTTGTTTGTGATAAACCAACAGTGTTTTTTGCCAACATTTAAATCGTCTGCCTGTCAATCAACTTATAGTGAAGTGCAGTGTTGACATCAGAGTTACTCTGAGTTTCGCTCAAGTGTGACCGTAACCAACGGTGTCACGATGAAACCGAAACGTTGTTCGGTTAAGTCTCGTCGCTAATCTCAAGTCTTATTGATCAATATGATTGTGTTTAAATTAGTATTTCCTCAGGTTAGTGTAACTCCTACAAACCAGACTGTCCATGAAGGCAAAGCAACCAACATTAGTTGCAACGTTAAAGCTGGTGTCCCAAAGCCAACATTGTCCTGGAGCTTTAAGAATAAAAGTCTTCCCTCAGTTACAGTTGTAACTGAGATCGGTAGTCTCGTCGCTAATAAGGACTTTAAGCAAATCACTACGGAAGACGCTACTACGGCTACCGTGACAAAGGGGACTGGAGAGAGTAAGTCCGTGAGCGCTCGAGGAACAGTAAAATGAGATGTTATTTGCGACATGGTATCGACGGCTAAGAAGTTGAAAGCCTCTCAAACGTTCTTTTATTTAGGTTTCTGAGAACGGAATGGCATTTTTCAAAAGAACATTTACTTTATTTTTCTTTGTTGGGACCAAGGGATGATTTCTGAACGAATCTTACAACTTTTGAAATGCCGTACATTTTCTGTATTTTGAACCACAACAATAACAATCTATTAAATGTTCAAAGTACGAATTAAAACGCCTAACTAAATATAATTTTAACTGAAAGTTAATTCAAGCATAAGTAGAATCCTTTCCCCGCATCTATAAGGCATAAAAGCATATTCATTCGATTTCTAAAGCTGGACTTTCAGTGATAAAATCTTAGAGCTTGCGAATTTCGCTTCGCTATGCCGGCCGCTTCAATTTCAATCGCCAACACCGTTCGTAAATTCGTGATAGAATCACACGTTTTGGGGCGTCAAGTTTAAAAAAAAATTACATTGTCATTGACTAAAAAGGATATAAGTTCCGTTGAAACACTTTACACACTGAGAAATTCGTAAGAAAAGGATACAGAAGCGAAATAAACTCGACGTAGTAGCGACTACGGCCAAACCATCCCGCTCACGTAGTAAAATTTCATACTACGGCTGAACATCAGCGACAGACGTGAAAATTTACTTCCGGTAGCCGTAGTAGAGCCCTCCGTCGTCATTGCTTAAAGTCCCTAATGTCAAGTCTTATTGATCAATATATATTTGTGTTTAAATTAGTATTTCCTCAGGTTAGTGTAACTCCTACAAACCAGACTGTCCATGAAGGCAAAGCAACCGACATTAGCTGCAAAGTTACAGCTGGTGTCCCAAAGCCAACATTGTCCTGGAGCTTTAAGGATAAAAGTCTTCCCCCAGTTATAGTTGTAACTGAGATCGAGGACGGATCAGTCATTCACGTACAAAAGACCACAAAAGACATAGAAGGAACATACAAGTGCACGGCAAGAAACAAAGCAGGTGCCGCAAATGCCAATTCCATCCTTCGTGTGTTAGGTATGTTTAAGTTTTGAATTTGTAAAGTGTTCTATATCGATTTGGAGCTATAGATTTAATTTGTAATTCCTCCGCTAACCAGTGTATAAGGCTTCAAGCTCAGGAAAATTAAAACCGATCTGCGATTTTCAAATAGATTGTCCGAGACTTTTTTTCCGAGAAAAACGCTACAGCACGGTAAATGTTTTTAAATGTGTGAAGTTTCGCCGGCAGTTTCTAAATAAGCCAAATTTTGTTTCGAAAAAGATGAATAAAAAAAACATGTTTTAGAGTGACATAACTAGACGACGTATAATGTTTTAAATTTATTTACTTTTCAAAATATGGAAAATTAAGACCGATCTGCGGGCTTCAAATGGATTTTTCAAGACTTAGGAAAACGCTGCAGCACGGTTAATGTTTTTTTTTAATGTGTAGCCTGCGAGCAATGCTGGGGCATAAACCAAATCTTGTTTCGAAAACGGTGAAGTAAAAAACATGTCCTAGCGTGACACAAAAACGCATTGTTTGAAATAAGAGAGAACTGGATGACGTAATGTTTTAAATTTGCTTACTCACGCAATGCATGAGACTTTTCCCTGAGGATACAACAAATTTAACGCATTACATCATCCAGTTCGCTCTCTTTTTTTAATTCATCGTTTTTGAAACAATTTTTTTTATTGGAGCTTTTACAAATGACTCCCAAATGATTTACAAATGACTTAATCGTCCACTAAGTATTAGAAGAGCGTTTCGTATTCACGAGTTGGCTCACAGGAGCCTTTGATTTTGTTCTCTTTTGATAATAGAAAAACCAACCGCTGAATTAATGCAAAAGTCATATCTCTCAATTCTGGCCGGTGATGACCTAGAATTGACTTGCAAAGTCAGTGACACAACGGTGGAGGTAAAATGGAAGAAAAACGGTTCCCCGGTAACTCCAAAAGCTCGCATCAGTCGGAAGGATGGCAACAGTACTCTTGTTATTGAAAAAGTTGCGAGTGATGACAGCGGTGGTTATTCTTGTGAAGCTCACAACCAAGCTGGCTTTTTGATGTCCTCTACTGTGCAGATTGAAGTGATGGGTAGGATGGCATTTATCGTACTTTGAGTGTTTCTCTTTTTTGCTGAAAATAATTAATTGTTACATGTATAATATTGCAGTATAATAGCGGAGCAGTCGCCGAGCCGAAGGCTCGGCTGCGCAGCCCCATACTCATAGAACCGTCCCGTCATTTTTCATGGTCATGGCTAGCGGAATGTTTCGCGGGCGCGTCGGTCCGTGTGCACGTCTGTCCACCCGTTACGTCATCATCGATGATGACGTATATGAAGAGAGAGGAACTGGGAACGAGGCTTTGTTTTTCGCGCGCTTCCCCGCGGCTACAAACAGGGCAGTGCCTCCGCGCCAAAACCAACACAACCTGTACTCGTCAATGGAAAAATCACGGAGAAAGACAAACAAGATACGCCAAATCCTGAAGCAAAGAAAATGGACCCTAAAACTCGCGAACGTTCTGAATATGACGGCGAACAACCTTTGCCGAAGAGGAAAAACACTGGATATCGGACAAACAAGCATAAACAGAAAAGCAAGTAACTGTCTAAATGTGATTTGCAAAAATTGCTTAGTTAAGCCTATGTAATTTTAGCAGAAGAATTTTCTCCAAGTTTTTACGTTCATAGCTAAATTTACATCTTTGAATATCCATGGTTTTGGCAATGAAGCCAAACAACGCTCTGTTTTTGATTTTGCGAAAAATTCCCGTTCTGATTTTATTTGTTTACAAGAAACTTTAGCGACAAGTCAAAATGCGATAAATTCTCTGACAGCTAAATGGCGCGGTAAAAGTTTCTGGTCGCCCGCTCTTGGTAAACAAGGCGGCGTTGCCATTCTTGTAATTGAAAATACTGATTTCAAATGTTTACAGTGGAAAAAAAGATTCTTCTGGTAGAATTGTTAGTGTTTTAACTGAACTCGACGACACCAAAATTAATTTGGTTTATAAATACTTATGCACCCACGAATCCAAGTGAACGTAAATGCTTTTATGATACAATTCATCAATATTTTTTCAGAACTCTTTTAAAATTACTGGCGATTTTAACTGCATTGAAAATGTTTCTGATAAGTTTGGAGGAAATCTTACAATTTCCACGGATTTGAAAGATCTGCACAAGTGTTCATCGTTTATTGATATCTGGCGCAAAAAAAACACGGCCGACTGAAAAATACAATGCACATGGTTTAACGCGGATAAAACTATCGGTACACGTTTGGATAATGTTTTTATTGCTCAGGACTTGTATGATTCCTTTCTAAAATGTGAAATTTTGCCTTGTGTTTTTTCCGATCATGATTCTGTTGATTTATCCGCAATTTGCATAATGCATTTTCCCGCGGACCAGGACTTTGGAGGCTAAATTTAGAATTTAATATTTACGATATGATCTCAGAAATTATTAAGAAACATGTATTGTACCGGAAAGCATTTAATTCCATTCAAGCTTGGTGGGATTTTCTTAAAGAATCTATAACATTAGTTGCTATAGATTTTGGTCGAAGTAAACAACGCATATTTAATCGCGATAAGGCCACGCCACTATAATTTCTTTGATCGAAGCAAAAGGGGCTCTTATTTAAGGAGATAACTTAGCGAAAACCACCATAGAAACGCTCGAAAGAGAAATTAGAGCCGTTAATTTATCCCAAATGAGAGGAAACCAAATCCGTAGCAGAGTCAAATGGCTTGAAGAAGGTGAAAAACCTAGCAAATTCTTTTTTACGCTCGAAGCAACACGGCTCAGAAAAATACTGTTCATTCTATTTATAACTCCGCCGGTGTTAAAGTCTTTTAATAAGACTCCGGCTCATTTCGATTTTTACCGTAATTTGTACTCGCAAGAACCTGTTAATTTAACAGTCCAAACCGAATTTTTGAACAAACTTGAAAACAGATTAGAGCGAAATTTTATCCTGCGAAGAACCCATCGGCGTACGGGACAAAATTTTGTCGGGGGGGCTCAACTTAATTTGCCCGAATGAAACTCGTGACGTCATGTTTATTCGTCATGATGATGATTCTAGCACTCGCTGACATTTTACTTTTCTACCGCTGTGAACGATGCGAGAATGAGCTTCTACATCTCGCATTCTTCGCACATCACACGGTACCGATAAGATATAGTTTACGAGACTTCGAGAGACATACTTTGAACGACCAGATACCAACCAAACATACTGTCCTAAGCAAGATGGTCGCCAAATGTTATACTTAGTTTCAGTCCCTGCGCGGTCTACAATATCATTCCCACCTTTGGCGGACCACAACGCAAATTTGTCGTTCTATAGCCCTATTTACATGGAAAGAGGATCATAGAAGGTTCATTTGGATTACATGCTAAATGCGGCATCCAGGATCAACTCTTCATTTGGTTTACGTGAAAAATTCGGCAGGATGGCCCCAGTTCCTTTGAGTTCGGCGCGGTTGCAAAGCAAGACGGTGGGCGACAATAACAAAAGCGAAGATAACCTTGGAGCTTCCGAGGCCGTTTACATGGAGCTCGGATGATCCTAGCGCCAGGGTGATCTTAGCGCTAGGGCCAAATGCAACCCTTCGCATATAAACTGAAAGTAGAAAACATGTTGCGCTCGGATGATCCTACCACTAGGATCATCCCCTTTCCATGTAAATAGGGCCTATGTCTGCTCACGCGGTTAGCATCTTATGGAGCTATCACATCAATGACATGATCGATGTAGTAGAGCTTGGTTAGAAAGTTAAGTGAGTAATGTGAGTAACGAAATAAAAACAATTAATTTAAGACATTGAATCACAAAATAATTCAGTAATTTTTCTGTGTCTGTCGTGCCCGAATAGTCGACCAGTTTTGCCCGAATAATACTATATTTTTTTACGACTGGGGGGGCTGCAGCCCCCCCCCAGCCCCTACCCCTCGTACGCCTAAGTTTTATCTTTGGATAAAATTACCCACGCAATGCGTGAACTTTCTTCGGGGAAACCCTCCGGTTCAGACGGATTACCTCAAGAATTTTACGCTAAATTCTGGGATCTTTTTGGCCTTATTTAGTTTGGAAAATAATTCTTTCAGTGATGCAATGCAAGGAGGCGTGACTAGGTTACTTTACAAGAAAGATGATAGGAAAAACATAAAATTGGTGACCCCGCCATTTCGCTACTCGATGTTGATTACAAAATTTGTTCAAAAGCTCTTACAAACAGACTTTCAAAAGTGTTACCCTCGATTATTCAAGAACATCAAACTTGTTCCGTCCCATGTAGGACGATTTTTGAGAATTTATTTATTTCTCTTGCGTGACACTCACTGTCAAGCAAATATGAAAATTATAGCTAATCGTAATTCCACTCAAGTCGGGAGTGAGGCAGGGAGATCCCCAGTCTCCACTTTTGTATATTTTATGCGCAGATGTTTTGGCTACCAGTGTAAGAAAGGATGATACTATTGAAGGTTTTCTCCTTCCAGAAGCCCGAGGAAAGCGTTTTAAAATTCGCCAATATGCGGATGACTCCACATGTTTTGTGAAGTACATTTTTTCTTTAGACAAATTGTTTACTTCACAAATACTAGACAGGTACAGGGACTAAATTAAATGCCATGAGGTTAGGAGCTTGGTGCTCACATCCGGACAATCCTTATGGCCTGACGTGGGTGTCAAGAATGTGAATCTTGGGTGTCTGGTCTAGCAATGGTAATGCAAATTTGAAACCGGATAACTGGCTACCACGCCTTTCCAAGCTAGATTAAAATTTGAACCTGTGGAAGGGTGTGGGGTGTTTTCACTCCCACCCTATCGGCACTACTCAATACTAGGTTTTTAGTTAATGTTAAGACTATTTTCTTTTACCTATGGACTTCTGCTTACGATGAGAATGACATGCGAGCGCGCTTTTTTATTAAGACCATACTTATAGTATATGGGTTTTTCGAAATAAGGCAACTTTCCACAATGGCACCGAGAACTCTCGGGCCACTGTAAGGGACATAAGGAATGACATCACAACACAGTTGCAAATTGATTTCTCCCGAATGACCGAACAGAAATTTTCTGCTTTGTAGTGTCATCCGAATATTTGTGAAGCTTGTGACTCATAATTGAGCTACTGGCAACTCATCACTTCCAAATCAGTTTTTCGGTAATTTTCCAGACGCAACAGATGTATTTTATTCGGCAATTAGTCATACTAGTTATTCTAGACCGAGAAAATGTTGTTTTGTCAGCTATTGTGTAATTTGTGCAGTCTAAATGTACTGTGCAGACGGTCGCGTTATACGCTTACTGTTTTTGAGAATTGCTAAAATTGAAAAATAGTCTGGTCGTCAATCTTAATTCTAATTTTTCTTGTGCTTCCGACCTTTCACCTAAGTTAAGCTTATCATATCGTTTCTGTTCAGAGAGCTCCGCTGTTAGGCTAAGCCTATCTATATATATTAACAAAGTGACACACTCTTGAGTACTAATGCGTCTGTATAATATTATGTACAAAACGTCGCTCAATTTAATGTTGGTCACGGTTGCATTGGACAGTTCACACTGTTGCTTACTTTAAGTTCTAGTGTTTTACAGTCAGACGCGCCTTACCGCGAGCACCCAACAAACATTTTTACAAGTTTCCACGATAACACCAGCTAATTTTTATAATCATTTTCGTAACTGTAACTGCAGAGACTTGTAAGACTATAAAGTGAATAAAATCTTCATATTTTGTAACTAACTTGACCCTCCTGTGATAAACACGAAACGACAAGATTAAATTCTAACGTGTTCTCTGATTGGCTAACTTGTAAAAATGATTGTTGAGTGCTCACGGTAAGGCGCGTCCCACTGTAAACACGGTCGCCATTTTTAGCATCCTACATTCAGCGTTTACCGCCCAGGGGCCCGTTTCTCGAAACTCCCGGTAACGTTTCGGGCCGGAAGCCAAATATTGAAATCAAATTCTAAAGAATAAAAGCGTGGGTCCTAGCGAACAAACCAGTCCATTTTGTTTTGCTAACTGATAGTTTTATCGTATTATCTGCAAAACTTTTGAAACCTCGATCTTCAATGAAAATGAAACAGCTTTCCGGGCCCGGTAATTACCGGATATTTCGAGAAACGGCCCCCAGGCCGGTGACGTGGCAAATTGAAAGAGATTTAATCGTGCTTGCGGCCGCATTATGTGTTCCGTTTAATACTGGTGTCGACTAGCTCTAGTGTTTTGGGATGCGACTGTGTTTACAGCATTCTGAAATCAGTGTTTGTTGCTTGAAAGACAAGACAAATTCAACGCGATTCAACCGCAGTGATAGCCATGCTCGATAGTATGGTTTTCGGTGTTAATAAAATATAGTGATAAAATGTATGATAAAAAATAGTGATAGCTGTGTTCAAAATTGTCTCGTGCCACGTGTTTGTTTTTGTTTTAGGTATTTGCAATGTCATGAATCTTTATTAATTCAATTTATAACGGGATTTATGCTGAATTATAAAGACAGGAAATAAAGTTGCAGTATTTCCAGGTCGTTGGCTTAAAAATTGTTAAACGTACTATCAAAACACGCTCTTTTTGCCAATTATTTTGTTTGCGATCAACTGACCTTGTTTTTTCACCAAAATTTAAATCATCTGCCTGTCAATCAACTTATTGTGAAGTGCAGTGTTGACATCAGAGTTACTACACCTAAATCAAAAAAGGTTGCTGTCGTCGATTGGTGTTTAGTGTTTGGTCATTCATTACTCCCGGTGCATTCTGGGGAGGACTGTTGCTTGACGACGCTGTGTGTGTGACGGCCGTCGTGGTTCGCAGTATGCCTGCACCATACTCCCAAGATCTAAGATGGCGTGTTATATACATCGGTCTATCAGTTGAAGAAGCTTTAAGAGGCTGCAGTGTTCAATGACTTTACTGAGTAGTATTGCAAAAAGAAAAAAGCGGGAAAAACAAGCCAAAAAAAAACGTGCGCTTTGAAAAGGCTTGCTGGGTTTTTGGTTCAGTGACTACGAAAAATATTGACTGCGGCAGCACTTAGTGAGTTAACTGGGTTATTTTTTTAGTAACCGGGTTAAAATTTCTTGTGTGTTTGAAATGAAATAACCGAGTTTATTTTTCTGAGCGGCCGCACTTCAGAAGGTTTAACTTTGAACGTGAGTAATCATGTTATCATTTGCTAGCGAGAGCGGCACAAAACAATACGATTAATGAGTGAAAACAATGCCTCTGCACGTGCATTTTACATATTGTTATTCCCTGCAAAACAACATCGTCAAAAGATCAAATTATAGGTTTTGTGGAGAACGTAAACACACGACGGTTTTCCTTTCTCTATTTGAAATTGAAAGTCGTCCATACGAAGGTCTACTGACATATTTATTGTTTTTTTTTTGGATCGAGAATACCAAGGTAGTGTCTGTGTGCGGACAGCGACTCGGCGGCTTCCATTGCCTCAGACGCAGAGAACGAGCGCTGCTATACCAGAATGCACCAGGAGTAATGAATGACCAAACACCAATCGTCGACAGCAACATTTTTTTGATTTAGGTGTATGAGTTTCGCTCAAGTGCGAGTAATGGTGTCACGATGAAACCGAAACGTTGTTCGGTAGTCTCGTCTCTAATGTCAAGTCTTATTGATCAATATATATTTGTGTTTAAATTAGTATTTCCTCAGGTTAGTGTAACTCCTACAAACGAGACTGTCCATGAAGGCAAAGCAACCAACATTAGCTGCAAAGTTACAGCTGGTGTCCCAAAGCCAACATTGTCCTGGAGCTTTAAGGATAAAAGTCTTCCCCCAGTTATAGTTGTAACTGAGATCGAGGACGGATCAGTCATTCACGTGCAAAACAGCACAAAAGACATGGAAGGAACATACAAGTGCACGGCAAGAAACAAAGCGGGTGCCGCAAATGCCACTTCCATCCTTCGTGTGTTAGGTATGTTTAGGGTTTGAATTTGTAAAGAGTTCTATATCGATTTGGAGCTATAAGTTTAATTTGTAATTCCGCTAACCAGTGTATAAGGCTTCAAGCTCAGGAAAATTAAAACCGATCTGCGTTCTTCAAATAGATTTTCCGAGACTTAGAAAAACGCTACAGCACGGTAAATGTTTTTAAATGTGCGAAGTTTCGCCGGCAGTTTCTAAATAAGCCAAATTTTGTTTCTATAAAGATGAATAAAAAAACATGTTTTAGAGTGACATAACTAGACGACGTATAATGTTTTAAATTTGTTTACTTTTCAAAATATGGAAAATTAAGACCGATCTGCGGGCTTCAAATGGATTTTTCAAGACTTAGGAAAACGCTGCAGCACGGTTAATGTTTTTTTTTAATGTGTAGCCTGCGAGCAATGCTGGGGCATAAACCAAATCTTGTTTCGAAAACGGTGAAGTAAGAAACATGTCCTAGCGTGACACAAAAACGCATTGTTTGAAATAAGAGAGAACTGGATGACGTAATGTTTTAAATTTGTTTACTCACGCAATGCATGAGACTTTTCCCTGAGGATACAACAAATTTAACGCATTACATCATCCAGTTCGCTCTCTTTTTTTAATTCATCGTTTTCGAAACAATTTTAATTTTTTTATTGGAGCTTATACAAATGACTCCCAAATGATTTACAAATGACTTAGTCATCCACTAAGTATTAGAAGAGCGTTTCGTATTCACGAGTTGGCTCATAGGAGCCTTTGATTTTGTTCTCTTTTGATAATAGAAAAACCAACCGCTGAATTAATGCCAAAGTCATATCCCTCAATTCTGGCCGGTGACGACCTAGAATTGACTTGCAAAGTCAGTGACACAACGGTGGAGGTAAAATGGAAGAAAAACGGTTCCCCGGTAACTCCAAAAGCTCGCATCAGTCGGAAGGATGGCAACAGTACTCTTGTTATTGAAAAAGTTGTGAGTGATGACAGCGGTGGTTATTCTTGTGAAGCTCACAACCAAGCTGGTTTTATGATGTCCTCTAATGTGGAGATTGAAGTGATGGGTAGGATGGCATTGTATTGTACTTTGAGTGTTTCTCTTTTTTGCTGAAAATAATTAATTGTTACATGTATAATATTGCAGTATAATAACAAAGTAACACACTCTTGAGTACTAATGCGTAATAACGCTCAATTTCATATTGGTCACGGTCGCATTGGACAGTTAACACTAAACACTTAATGACTGGTCCCGAGGGAAACAGTGAATTTTGTTTTCCGAGAATCTCGATGTTTCCCGAGATCGAGATTCGAGGGAAACAAAATTCACTGTTTCCCGAGGGATCAGTCATCAAGTGATTTGTATGTAGCAACATAAAAAAAAAACACAACACAGTTTGAAAAACGCGCCGAGCACTCGAGGTAAACATCAATCCATCATAATCATGCCACCTTTTGTCACGGTCTGATCACGTGCGCTAGCGGGCAACAGTGCAATGTTACCCTCTGATGTAAAAATTGTTGCCCGCTTTCGCAAATGTTGCCTGCTTAGGAAAATTGGCGGGAAACAGTTCGTTTGTTAGATGTCATGTGACGATGAATCAACCAATCAACGCGCGCGTTGTATTGACAAAAACTCCAGCTATATAACAATGGTGCTTACTTTAAGTTCTAGTGTTTTACACTGCAAAGCGCCTTACCGTGAGCACCTAACAAACATTTTTACAAGTTTTCATGATAACAACAGCTAATTTTACATTCAGCGTTTACCGCCCAGGCCGGTGACGTGGAAAATTGAAAGAGATTTAATCGTGGTTGCGGCCGCATTATGTGTTCCGTTTAACACTGGTGTCGACTAGCTCTAGTGTTTTGGGATGCGACTGTGTTTTCAGTATTCTGAATTCAGTGTTTGTTGATTGGAAGACGAGACAAATTCAAAGAGATTCAACCGCAGTGATAGCCATGCTCCAGAGTATGGCTTTCGGTGTTAATCTAGATTTAATGGCTGATTGTCAGGCAATACGATGCCTAATGAAATATAGTGATAGCTGTGTTCAAAATTGTCTTGTGCCACGTGTTTGTTTTTGTTTTAGGTATTTGCAATGTCATGAATCCTTTATTAATTCAATTTATAGCGGGATTTATTCTGAATTATAAAGACGGGATATAAAATTGCAGTATTTCCAGGTCGTTGGCTTAAAAATTGTTGAACTTACTATCAAAACACGCTCTTTTTGCCAATTATTTTGTTTGTGATAAACTGACCGCGTGTTTTCGCCAAAATTTAAATCATCTGCCTGTCAATCAACTTATTGTAAAATGAAGTGTTGAAATCAGAGTTACTCTGAGTTTCGCTTAAGTGTGACCGTAACCAACGGTGTCACGATGAAACCGAAACGTTGTTTGGTAGTCTCGTCGCTAATCTCAAGTCTTATTGATCAATATATTTGTGTTTAAATTAGTATCTCCTCAGGTTGGTGTAACTCCTACTTACCAGACTGTCCCTGAAGGCAAAGCAACCAACATTAGCTGCAAAGTTACAGCTGGTGTCCCAAAGCCAACATTGTCCTGGAGCTTTAAGGATAAAAGTCTTCCCCCAGTTATAGTTGTAACTGAGATCGAGGACGGATCAGTCATTCACGTGCAAAACAGCACAAAAGACATGGAAGGAACATACAAGTGCACGGCAAGAAACAAAGCGGGTGCCGCAAATGCCACTTCCACCCTTCGTGTGTTAGGTGTGTTTTAGTTTTGAATTTGTAAAGTGTTTTATATCGATCTGCAGTTATCATTATTATCATGCATATCAAATTGTAGGCCACATTTTAATTTTACAGAAATCACTTTTTAAGGCAAAAGTCATGGGCGTACATACGAATGTAGAAGAACGAGCTTTTAGAACGAGCTTTTTGTTGTTTCATTGTCGGAATTCATTTATTCCCAACATCAACATTAACATTAATAACATACACTTGTTTCGTATAACGCCACATCATTAAGCAGGAAACTCCGTTCTTATATAGATACAACATTTAAAGTGGGCAGACACGAGGGGTCATGTAGCAGGGACATGCTGCGACACGTCCCTGCTATATGACCCCTCGTGTCTACCCACCTTTATGGCTTGATGGCTAGAACTGCACTGGCAATAATACGTGTTAAGCACAGATGTATCATGTATCAAATCCATTATTACCATTTGTTTTGGTTAGAAATATGGGTGACATATATATTATTTTATATGACTATATGTGTAGTATTTGCAAGAGATGTCACAGAAAAAAAAACATTATTCTCATTATTCCAAAGCTTAGCCCTGATCCCTAATTCAATTAAACATCAGCTTTTCTTGCCCAGATTAGTCCTTTACTTTTCTCTTGATGATGTATGATAATTTCAAGAACAACTGGCAACAAAATCTCAGTTTTGCAACTTATTTTCTCCCGTCGGAGCAAATGAAGTATGTTGTAAAGTACCTCTTGAGGTAACTGTAAACCAATGATGTTTGAATTACATCAGCGCTTTGTCCTATGCTTGACTGGATGGTGGAAATTAAAAAAAGCATTTGTTTAAACGAAAGTACTCATTATAATTGATTTATACCAGAAGAATGCTCTGGTGCGGTAAAAATCTACAAATGTGATTTCGCAAAAACAATAACAAAAAACAAAACAAAAAAAAAACATGGTACAACTGTTTTTACTTTGATTTATCTTGTAGAAAAACCCACCGCTGAAATAATGCAAAATCCATATCCCCCAATTCTAGCCGGTGTTAAGCTAGAATTGACTTGCAAAGTGAGTGGCAAAAAAGTGGAGGTCAGATGGAAGAAAAATGGTGTCCCGGTGACTCCAAGAGCTCACATCAGTCGGAAGGATGGCAAGAGTACTCTTGTTATTGAAAAAGTAGTGAGTGATGACAGCGGTGATTATTCTTGTGAAGCACGCAACCAAGCTGGCTTTGAATCCTCTACTGTGGAGGTTAAAGTGACGGAGATTAAAGTGAAGGGTAGGATGGCATTTGTTGCAGTTTGAGTGTTTTTTTTTTGTTGTGCTGAAAATAACAAATCGTCACATGTATAATAAAACAGTATAACAACAATAACGTAATTTTATAGTATTACAATTCGAACAAATACGATACACTGACCCATAACGTAGGACTACGTTGTAAAGCATAGTACAGTGACTACATCAAAGAGCCCCTCAGTGGTTTATTTAAATTTGATGGAGGTGCGGATTCCTTTTACTTGTTTAAGTATTAGCTACTTTATTCTAAAAATGATGAAAGTGTTAACATAACCTTAATGTAATAATTTGATCTGCTCCTCAACACATTTTTGTTGAAGGTGCTTCTTCTGGTGAGACGAAACAGGAATGGAAGTACATTGTTGGTGGTATTGCGGCTGTCCTGTTTCTCGCATTGGTTGCGTGCATCTGCTGGTACATCTGCAAACGACGAATGAAAGGTACGAACATTCACCACTTTTTGTTTTGGACACAACGATTTGTTTCATTACAAAAAGTGATAGCAATTCAATTACTTTGGTTCCCATAACAAACTAACCTCCTCAAATATAACAATAATCTAAACAAGACGGTATTGATTTTGACAGATACAGCTATTTCAATTAACGTTGTCGGATGAAAGCTCAAAACCAAGACTGCAAGGTAGTATGGGTAGTTGTAAATAGCCCTTGCATAAAAATCCCATACTACCTTGCGGTCTTGGCTTTTACGCTTTTTCATCCGACAACGTTAATTGAAATAGCTGTATATTAGCAAAACAACAATACTTTTTTAAGCAACATGTTTTGAATGAAAAACTCACCATTGTCAGTTACTAAATGAAATCAGTTTAAACTTGTCAGATACAGTATGCTTATTGCATGCGAAGAGAAATCTAAAGCGTAAAAAAGTGTCTAAAGCATACAGATAAAACAACGAACACACTAGCTAATTGGATAAAGAAAAATTGAGATGTTTAATGAGCATAATTATATATTTAACGAGGACTACTCCAAAGAATGTGCACAGCTAGCCGCTTCTTTGATCGTGTTGAAGTTGCGTCAAGAATCGTAAAACACTCATCACTCAGAAATGAAAGATGTCTCTGTTAATTTTTTTTTACATTATTTACCGTACCGCATGCTGTAAACAATAATTAATTATTACTAGTTTTTTTCTTCACATTTAATAATCCTGACAATGGATGAGGTTTTATCACCCGGCCGAACATGTTTGCTTAAAGAGTTTCGAGTTCTCTCTTAAATCAGTATAAATTAGCAACTGAAAATAATAAAACTGCTCTTGATATTATCCCATATTTAGAGCCTTGTAGGATATGAGACAATTCTGTCAATTTGTGGCAGATAATTAAAACCAAGAAACATGATGACAAACTTTGCTAAGGCAGGTGCCACCTACGTTTTGACACCAACAGTTTGTAGAAATTAAACTTTTCATGATAACCCGTATTGCACATAAGAAACCTAAACTTCAAAGGGCCGTTGATATTCCTCGAGGATGGAGAACACGCTTGTCTGTGTTTTTTAAATCTCCAGCTGTTTCCAGCCGTTTACGTTTCTTGTAGAATAACAAATTTGAAGAATGTTGAAGCTGGTTCTTTGTTTGGCTGTATTTTAATATTGCAGTATCTCATAATAATATAACTACAAAAAGATTTCTTGAAAATATTTTGTATTATTTATTTTTTAGGTCGACCCGCAAGGGTTAGAAAAAGCCAAATAATATATATTAATCATTCCTTTTATTTTGAGAAGAAACGCAAATAAGTCGAAACGCTGCCTGTAATTTCGCTCATGTCGGAGAAAAAAAGAAAACAGCTGCCTATTTAACAAAGAAAGAAAGAGTAAGAGAAGGAAAAGGAAAACAAATATCGATCACACGATTAAACCAAAAAAAGTGACGTGATATGGCCATGCGGTACCTTACGTCTGCGCACAACCAAGGTATGGCATGTGCCTTGCGCATGCACAAGGCACAGGCCAAACCGCGAATATTGTATAGTGTTTCCTTTGTAGTCTGTGTTCAAGTTTAGTTTTCATCTTAATCCCGCAGTATCGCACAGTAATTTTCAAAGTATGTATTAACCCCATTTAATTGAAAGCTATATCGACTCAACAAAAATCATGTTGTTTCGGCATCATGTTGTTAAAACCTCATTTTTTTAAACATACCTTTTTTTCAGCGAAGACGCCTAGATCTCTAAACAATGGTGGTTTCCCTCCTCACAATATACTCCCATCCGTCAAATCATCAGTCACATCCTAACCCACACCAACACCTAACCCACACCAACAGTGTAGCTCAACCTTAACTTAAAGATTTCTGGCTGAAAACCCCTAAACAAATAAGTCCATGTGCATATATTATATATTATCTCACCCGACAAATTATTTAATATTCACTTACGCAACTATGGATTTATTTATCGTTTTATCGTTCCATTTTATTGTTAATTGGTCTTATATTTTTATTATTTCTGTTATAGGGAAAGCAGCAAACGCCAAGTAAGTTGAATTACTTTTTACCTATGAAATTTAGCCTAATTTAATTGATGTGCAAGGCCGCTTTCGTAGCAAGATGCTCGATGTAAGATAAAAATGGACATGCTGAAAGATGAATTGAAATAGGAGTAAGCGTGAATGTTCCCCAGAAGATGCGTGACACTTGTTTAAGATAAAATGTGTTAAAAACTTGAATAAAAAATAGTAAAAATAAATGAAAAACGAGGTTTAAGTGATTGAGTTCAACAAACGTTTCGGGCATAGCCCTTCATAGCCCTTTATAGCCCTTCATCAGTGTGTCATGAATTGCTCAATCAATCACTATGACACTTTTTACAATTTTTCATTTATTTTTACTTTTTTTTCACGTTTTAACACATTTTATGCTAAAAGATGCTTCACTACTGTTAATCGCACTCAGTAATACAATGCAAAGAACAAGGAAAACGTTGAAACAAATGGTCCAAGTTGTAATAAAAACAAATCAAAAGTAAAGAAAAGACAACAATTTTTACAAGAGAGAACAAACATAACAATACTCGTTTGTTATGTATAACGTTCTTTGTTATAGTTATTGTTAGACCTATTAGCCGCGGTTACGCGAAGCACTTTTACCTAGCTAAAATTGATTTACATGGGCAAAGTAAATTTACGTAGGTTTTTCGGTGGCATTAAACGGTATGTCCTTCCCTATTCTAAAGCAATAAGAAGTGCCGAGTCGGACGTTGAACCAGGTCGAAGACCACAAAGCGCCGCCATTTTGAAAATGTAGCACTCAGGAGAGACTGGAAACTACTTGCTATCACAGTGGGTTGGGTGAAACTGCACCGCGGTCAAACGTCCGAGGCGGTTTTCGTTTTATTTAGTGGCATTATATTTAATAATATACAGCTATTTCAATTAACGTTGTCGGATAAAAAAGGCGAAAAGCCAAGACCGCAAGGTAGTATGGATTTTTATTCAATGGATTTTAACCTTAACCCATACTACCTTCGGATTCAAAAAAATCCTTATACGTGTGGACGGGGCCTAAACTTACTAGTCGTTGACAGAACGACTTATAAAATGGAGCGCTGAACAAGTTAGGCCTGTTAGTTAGTCCTTTTGTTGTTTTTGGCCCAGTATCTCAAAGTCATTTTCTCAAGATCGTTTTACAGGCTACGATTTGTCAGCTCGGTCTCTGTATTCCAATAATAAATGCCAATATACATAGCAAAATGCACGCTCCGAAGCCGTGGGAACGGCAAACCGTCGGTATGAATATTACTGAGTTGAGCCGCTCGCACTTCTTAACGTTTACTTCTGATCTCAGGGCCGTATAGCGTAGCCAGACGAAATTGATTCTTACCAAGGCAATATCAGAAAAGTTTTTATGCAAAGCCTCTAACAAGAGATATTCAATGCTTGTTTTAGTATTATTTTTACTGAGGCACTTGTTTTGGTTTGTCTCATGCTATAGCTACGGCCCTGGGCCGAGTTGTTTAAAGCCTGATTAGCACTTATCCTGATTAACTGTCAACAGAACAAATGAGTTGTCATGGTAATTATCCCTGGATTAGCACTAATCGTCCATCGAACAACCCGGACCAGGATCTTAACATAATTATGCTGGTGACCAAGTGTAGTGGAAACAAAACTATTCTTTTTAATCCATGTTAAAATAGAATTCATTCTATTCTTTTTAAACAGTTGATTTTAATATAAGGGAAGAGTTAGATTTTGATTAGTATTGAATTATTGGATGTTAGGATTGGGATGTAGTAATTAATTTATACTTGTGTAACCTATTTAATTATGTAATTAGTTTATCTTGAATTTTAACTAATTAGCATTTTAGTATATTTTAATTTCACTTATTTCGTTACAAATTGTTATTGTTAGTTTATTGTGGAATACCTGGAAATAAGCTTTGTAGCTAAGTGTATTTCCACGTTAAATAAAGTATGTATGTATGTTTCATAGCTGCGCGTTTTAACAGTTGCCACAGCAAACCTTGAGTGCATGTATGTGTTTTTCACATTATTTTAAAAAATTGCAATAGGCAATAGGCTGAAAATAAGTGTCTTTTACAGTGTTCCATCTAATCCTGCTGAAGAGGAAGTCATTGAGATGGAGGTCCTGAATCAAGAAGTGGATAAATGGGAGATCGCGCCAAGCCGTATAATACTTCGAGAGGTCATTGGCATAGGGTCATTCGGAGCAGTTTGGAAAGCAAATTTTAATGCACCAGATGGAAGACCCAGAAGAACGCTGGTTGCCGCAAAATGTTTCACACGTGAGCTCGATCTATTGAATTCATTTACTACTGATAAATAGACGACTCGTAGTGTAAAATTACTCACATCATTGATAGAGTGATTTTCGTAAGACCATGAAACAGTATCTAGCAATTAATCAAAATTAGCCAAAATTAGCTGAAACTAAACAAAGGAAAACAATGGAATTATTGTCTAATAGTGTCTACTAGTGCCTACTAACTTAGTAACTGTTTCACGGTTTTATGAAAATCACTCTACTTGAAAAGTTTTGCGCGAACTTATGTTCATGGATGTGAGCAATTTGGCTACGGGAAGAAAGGTGTGAGAAGCTATAAAGCGTGAACTGGCACACCAGATTTAGTGTCCGGCTGAAAAAAGCAGTGGTACTTCTTTGATGTTATTTACCAGTCTTAGGCTGCCAAAATACCAACAGGCCTCTTAGATACACAACATCGTTTAGCACTGACATTATTTTCCCGAAAATATTTTTATTTGTTTTAATAATTTGCCTGTAAATGTTAAAACTCTTGAACCAAAGGAACGAGCCTCCTTGTTTACTACTTTTAAATGACAAGTATTCTTAGTTTTACCCATTTAACCCTCGGACCATCCTCGGAGACCCAGGGGCAACCAGTTGGGGCGCGACGAAAATCGGCATAAGTTTTCAAGAACGTGAAAACTTATGCCGATTTTTGTCGCGCCCCAACTGATTGCCCCTGGGTCTCCGAGGATGCCCTCGGACGTACACGCAAACTTATACCCCCGCCTTGGTACAAGGGAAGGGTGTGGTTGTACCCCTCTCTTGGATTTTTGCGGTGTTACAATATTCCGAGTTATTTTACCACTAATAGATAGCCTATGAAGTCGGTGCTACTCAAGGTGAGGTAAATATTATGGGTTAAAGCAAGAAGTCATGCAAAATGGCAGCCATCTTGGATTTCACTAAAACTTCAAATTTGTCTGGAAAATGCGAAAATTGCAAATATATTTTGCTAGAGTTGTAAAATATAATACAATTAAACATTTTCCTGCTTTCAGTGGGGATTTGTTTTTTTTTTCACCGAAAAAAGTTGAAAATTTTTAATGGCTTGACCCCGTGCTACTTATGACGTCATATCTCGTTACCAAAGTAACTGATTGTCGCCGAACTGTACCAAAATGTGTCTTAAGGATAAATGAACAGCTACTGAAGACAGCATGAGTTAAAGGTAAATGCTCTTGAAACAATAGGAGAAAAACTTTATGGTGGTGGCACCCACCCCGCTACCCCCCCCCCCCCCCTGTACGTCCGAGGGTTTTAATCATTACTTTTAAATAATCTGGCACGCTTATATTTTTATTTTTGTATTTATTGTTAATACAGGGCTTCCATTGATACCACTTTTATGTCTGAAGGATTAATCTGTTTAAATATCGATTATTAACCCTATTCAGACCGGGTATTTTTTGGTCTTCTGGGACGGGGGAAGGGAGAATTTCTCCCCATACGCCGTTTATGGCACTGAGAGGATTAAAAATGGAATGGTTGACTATGAATTACAGTTAAAGGGTTACTTTGAGAGGAGTAAAAGAGGTCACGTGACATATTTTGTCTCTTAATATCTTGTTTATAAGATAAAACATTGTCCACTCCGGATGTTGCGTATAATTTTCTCTTAGCCAAAGTTAACCATCCTTACCCCATTTGAAGTTTCCTTTTTGTCCAAATGATGACGTCATCAGACACGTGACAACAATAATCATACCTAAAAAAAGTTAAGGACGCTAAATCCAGTTTGATGCATACTTTTTGTTATTGTTAGGGCTAAAGAACATTACTTCCAAAGGGAAAAAGAATTTACTTCGCGGGGAGTCTACACCAAGGGACGAACCATTCCTTAACATGCTTGAGATCCCTCAATCTTTTATTTGTTACATCCCAGATTTTGGGACGCACGTGACCAGACTAAATCAGGGTCTCTCTTCTCTTGCTCCATGGGGCGGGAAGATGAGAGACCCTGGGAACGAGTTTGGTTAAGGTTTTCCACCTAAAAAATGATGACGTTTTCCACCAAAAAAATTATGAAGGTTTGAGTGCTGGCGTATAAGTTGTTGTTCAATTTGATCCTTGGTTCAATCTTTATTTTCTATTGTTCTTTTCTATGTTGATTAGAAAACAAAGGAAAATAAAAATTGAACCAAGGTTGAAAATGAACTACAACATATACACCCATGTAATATATGCAGTGTTGTACTGTATTAGTTATTGTAGCTATTAGAATGTACTCTTAACTTACTTCTTAAATTGCAGCCACTGCTAGTGAAGAAGGAAGAAAGGCGCTGATGAGGGAGATCGAGTTGGGAAAACTTATTGCAGAAGATGGTGCTGCTGCGCGAAACATTGTCAAGTTTATTGGTTGTGTTACCACCCAACGTAAGCGATTTCTCTTTATTTTGTTATTTTTTCTTTTGTTTCCGGCTTTTTATATTGATTTAATTCATGTAGTTTAGATGGAAAGATAACAAGAATGGTTTGTTTTAAGACCCGAAGATCAAAAACTACACATACAACAAAGATTAATGATGAACAGTTATTGTCATTGTTCAGTTTATATGACACAAATGGCGCTTTTGCTTATTAGAGTTTCAAGTGCTTTAATATTTAGGTTTAAGTCTTTTGTTTTAGTGTGTATGATCCTATTGATTTTCAAGTATCGCGGGGGATGCGGGCCTGTACCATCGTATTTTGAAATATGTGTAGTATGGGTTTAAGCCTCGATTAAGCCCAATCACAGGCCACAGCTTTTCAAGTAAACTATTGTTCTCGTTTGGTAGCCATCCAATAAGAACAAACAAAACAAAACTCCCAGTTTAGACTCGTATACTTGCAAATGTATTTTAATCAATTCATTGGTGCTTATCCCAGTTCAACCAATTCTCGTCATGGAGTACATGGCATATGGAGACTTGTTGGGATATTTGAGAAAAAGCCGAGGAATTCATGACAAGTATCATGTGGGAGAGCGGGTTGCGGTTGTGGAGCTGCAGACCTATGACCTGGTCTTATTTGCTATGCAAATTGCTGCTGGAATGGTATATCTCGGTTCCAAAGGGGTAAGTGAACTACTAACACAATAAAACAAAACATAATGTAACAAAAAACTAAAACTGTATAAGCACGTCATGATCATCCGTGGAAGCAGCTCAGTGTTTTTGTACGCTTTTCTTCAGCGATGGTTAGGCTCAGATTAACCTCAGCTGCACTTTTCAGCGACTGTTCCACATGCAATTGAATACACAGCTCTGTCACTAGTAACCAATTGCTGCACGTTTACTTTCTTTGAGGATATTAGCAAAATTTCAGCACTAAAATTGACACATCAGCTCGAGAGTCAATTAATACTTAACACGATGTTCCGTGGATAAAACCTGGACAAAACGTCTTCCTCCCTTACGGTTTTCTTTTAAAAGATTATTTAAAACCAGTCTTTCCGTCTCCAGCGTGAAGTGAGAGCAGCATACACTCTGTTCAGAAATGATTGGCTTTAAATTTAATTCCTTGATTGTTTATTCTTTATTCATGTTCGTTTTTGCACTTTGTTTTGTTTGGTTGAAGCAAAACTTGTTATCTTTTGTTTTGTTATATTTCGAATCAGCGCCAACTCTAAAGGTCCCAAAATTGAATCAGCGCCCAGGGCGCTTATAGGTGGTTTTCACGTTACGTCACGGCGGCCATGTTGGTACACACCTACAAAAGAATTTTAATGAACTTCTTTTGTTATGTGCACCAACATGGCCGCCATGGCCTTTGTCATTTGAGTCCCACAGGACTGAAGGTCACGTGAGTGAAAACCATCTATACTAATAAATACGTTACTTCCGTTATACGTCAGTGGCATCTAAATGGGCTTCATCGCTGGTCGGAAAGCATTCCCTAAAACACTTTCCTGAGTAGTGCTCACTCATCCAAAGTTGTCAGACTTTCCTCCAGTGACTCTAGGTACTTGTCCATCCGAAAAAAAAGTTAAAAGTGAATAATTTGAATTAATTTTGATGGATACCCAGACCGAACCTGACAGTGACTTAAAACATCCAGCGCGCTCTCGGGATTTACCACAAATTGCGAAGTCAGTGGAATTTTAATCTTCAAACTCTAGTTTGTACGTCGATTGTCGATGATCTGGCAAACAAATAGCACTCGTAAAATCACCTTTTTATGGAAATTTGCACGTTATGTAGGTCGTTAATTGTCATGACAGCAACAAATGTTGGAGACAGACATGTACACTGTAGTTTTGGTAGATGTTACCAATAACTTTGCCGCAGTGAAAAAAGCAAACAACGGTTGCGTCTTTCGTGACCGTCAGGTGGACGCAAACTATGCACTGTGAGTAATATATATGAAAGATGTATGTAAATAAATCTATTTAACTCGAATAGAATGAAAAAAGGTATGAAATGAGATTTTTTTCCAGTTTGATGATTATTACTTCAAGCGCGCATGCAACAGCACGTTTTGTGTACATTGTTTTATGTCTCTTGAGATCATAAACGGTATTTTTGTCCATGGTTTCATGTCTGTTGACTTGATGAACGAAAAGAAATTCAAAAGTGAGTCTACATGTACTTCTATTTTTTCTTCTTGTTTTTTTTTTAATTAAGCTTGAAAATTTTAAACTTGAAAATGACCTCAGAGGGGTCGAAACGTCGTTTTTTATCGTTAGTTTTTATCTTAAAAAGTTTTTTGTTTTTCAGATAATTCATCGCGACTTGGCAGCAAGAAACGTACTTCTTGACAAAAACTATATTTGCAAGGTGACTGACTTCGGGTTATCCTATCAGAATTTCAAATATGGTCACGGAAATGCCAAAAAGGTAATGGATGAGAACTCAACTTTTCTTTAAAACGTATTCTGTTCTGTGTCGCAAAATCCGAATTTAGGAGATATATCATTTTACTACTATTTTGGTTCTCAATTTATGCTACACCAGGCCTAGTGAAATTTCTCATATCAAGAGAAACGAAGAACGCGAAATACGGACGGTTGGAAAGTAATTTCACTCTTGTATCGTATATAAATCGTTGTCAATATTAACTTAATATCAAAAGCTTGCTGCATTTTCTCCATAGATTTCAAGGGTATTTTTGTGTACTGTCTTTTTTGTTTGTTGCCTTTCAAACCTTTGGTAAGGCGTTCGCCCGATGTATCCCCTCCCCCATAGTTCTCAATGCCTATTAATTATATCGACTATTTGCTTAGAATTTTGAAATGGGTTTTCAAATAATTTGAGATGTTGTGGTATTTGTATAGAATCTCCGGATTGTTACATGAACTACGTTTTGTTTTCTCGCCACAACCGGCTGTCTGTTCACAACAGCTACACACGAGCTGACTTCTTTCCCAAGGCTTCACCCTAGTTAAAACAATACTTACATCCAGTCCAAGGTTGCAGCCTGGCTAAAGTGATATCAGAGTCCACTTTTTATGTCTTTTCTCATTGCGGTTGATTGCTTTCACAGGGTTGTATGCCAATTAAATGGACGGCACCCGAAATACTCTACGGAGATCCTGCAGATCTCTCTGTCAAGAGTGACGTGTACGTAAACTACAAATGAACCAATTAGAAAGCACCTGAAAAGGGAGATTACCAGCCACTCCATCTAGTCCGTCCCTCTATGCATAACTCATCAAGTCAACAACACCAATAACACTTAAAATAAAAACTGTAACCTACGTTTATCCGACATGAGTATTCCACAAAGTTTATTTGTAATATCGTTCTATTTAAAGCAACAATTATGGCTCCAGCAAAGTGTAAAGGATTCTTTTCCCACCGCAGACTCGAGACTTGACTCGATGAAATATGCAATTTACATTCGCGATCGGCTAACGCAAACCTTCAATACGCAAAATAGACAGCTAAGTACGGCCCTCGGGTCGTACTCATAACCCCTCAAATTTCGTGAAAAATCTGTCATTTTAATAGATAACAGTGTTTCGTATTCACGAGTTCAGGGGCGGATCCAGAATTTTTCTTAGGAGGGGGTGCACCTCTAAGGAATGACTTAACTGAAGGGTGACGTAAACAAATTTTAGAAGCGAACAACGCAGACTAGGTCATCTCAGGGGGGGGGGGGGGGGGTGCGCACCCCCTGCACCCTCTCCCTAGATCCGCCCCTGCGAGTTGGCTCATAGGAGTCTTTGATTACGTTATTGGTCACACTTAACATTTAGGTTTTGAAAGGCATTGTAATGTTTCTGTGGTATTTTTACAGTTCTAGTCTATTGTGGCATCAGTTACAGAGGATTTTCTGGAAATAGTAAAACCAAAGATCGTGGCTATAAGATGGTGGCTTTATAAATTATACAAGTCATCATTACATTACATCAGTCACTTATTTGTTATACAAGACGACGGGCTATCCATTGATGACAAAACAATTTTATTTAAAAAATCCTATTAAAACACTGACCTTCTTTGTACGTCTTTACGAAGGATAACAAAGAACAAATTCAATGCGATTTGTTTATAATAATGTGAATAACAATCGTCGTTACTGAAAACTAAAGCCTATCGTTTTTTCCAATTTTGCATTTTTGTTTACAGGTGGTCATATGGAGTCGTTCTCTATGAGATATTCACCATGGGTAAGGAATATGAGAATTCGAAATTCGCGCCTAAATTTGCTAAAAAGGGACTTTATCCCCCCATATCCGTAATTTTTACAATTTTTATTGGCCGGTTGCACTGAAATAGTTTCACTGTGAACGTTTTAGAAAACACTGTAATTTGACATAAGCCACCACACTAATATATCAATGATACTTTTCTTTGACAAATAAACTTGTTACTGCAAATGAAAAAAAAAACTAAATTTGTTCCTGAGGCCCACGGCATAAAATTGCGCCTGAAAGGAAGCGAACAGTTACAGTAAACTTAATTTTAAACAATTATATCAAAGTTGATGTAGCACAACAGCAAAAGGTTGGGGTAAGGACATAGATTAGCTTTGATTCAGGAAGTTTAATGATTAAACAAAATTACACGACTTTAACAATTAACAGGGGGCATTCCATATCCGGAATGGACTGAGGGGAGAACAATAGCGGAAATAAGAAATGGCTACCGTATGGCAAAACCCGAACACATCGATGATACCCTGTAAGTTTTTGTTAATTTGGGACTAAGTTTGTAGGCCACAAGTAATTATAAATTGTATTAATTTATTGATAAGTCATGGCAATCTACCAAAAAAGGGAATAAAATATTACTTTATGGCACCCTTCATAACAATAATCTACCGTGGGCTGCCATAAAAGAAAAAACGCAACAGCCTGTTGTGCAAACCGCTGCTCGAGCCTGATTTTGATGTGTTGTAGTTATCGAAGTTAGATTTAAGGGGTTAGCTGGAGATATGGTCTGAAATCTAATCACGTGTTTCGGTCTTAAAATAATGCCTGTGCGCTTACAACAGAAGTTTAAGTGTGTGGTTCTTGGTGTTGAGTAAAATAACTATTCTATAACTTTGACAGAAAGATGATCAGTATATAATTAAATTTCAAATTGTTTATTTGAAGGTACCATCAAATGTGTAGATGCTGGGAAGCAAACCCTGTCTTCCGCCCTCATTTTGAACATCTGAGGCAGACAATGCAATCGTACATTGAACGAAAGGTTTGTTTGTATGAATTTGACAAATGCCGGAATTAGTCAGAAAAACTTAAAATTCAAACTTTACATCCTACCAAGCTGTTTCTAACATGGTATGTAGATACCAGTGTTACAATCCTTCGCAAAACGTTTCAGGTTTTAACGATGTTTTGCTTCCTATTTGTAAAGGTTCTAAATGTGTCACGCAATTCGTCACGCTACTTCGCTACTTGAACCAGTTGAAAGTTATGTTTGCATTATAGATGCTTATAAGCCAATTTAATGTAACTTATAGTGAATCCAATATTTTGTGATGTGATGCGTAATTTTAAAGACTTTGGCTGCCACGTTGGTGTACTGAAGTGCACCAAGATGGCTGCTCCATACATTTTGTATTAAAAATGTCTAATACTCGTTCGCCTATAACTCTTGAACGAAATGCCCTGGCGCTTCAAAATTTGGCCCAGATGTCTAGTTTTAAACTCTACAAATCCATAAGCATTTTTGAATCGAAATCTTTTTTTTTTATGCTTTTGAATTTTGATATGACATGATATGACGTAAGTGCAAGCCAAGAATTAAGAAAAAAATCTACTTAAAGTGATGATCTTAATGGTATACAAACCTCCCGGCGGACTAGAGAGAGATTAGATGATAGAGAAGGTTATACTAAGGAATACTCCAGGAAATGGCTTAGATTAGTGACCGCTATTACAGTGGTTAGCGCGTCGGACTTTCAACCTGAAGGTCGGTGGTTCGAAGCCTGGTCTCTGCCGTCGTGTTGTTTCCTTAGACAAGAAACTTTACTCCACACTGTCTCTCTCCACCCAGGTGTATAAATGGGTACCGGCGACAAAATGCTGGGGGTAACCCTGCGATGGACTAGCATCCCATCCAGGGGGGAGTAGCAATATTCCTAGTCGCTTCATGCTATAGAAACCGGGTTTAAGCTCCGGCCGTTATGAGCCTTCTGGCTCGGGTGCGCGACTTTACTTTTACTACAGAGGAAAGTTGCAACTGGTAAGCAAGGACATACGTATGCTTTAGGAAACTGTTAACATTGTTAAGTTTTGTGGGTCTGCTTACCATAAGTTTCCAGTATTTAGTGGCTTCATTTTTTAACGGCAGTACCCCGGTAGTCAGAACTTGAACTACATTTGGAGGCTGAGAACCTGACTCAAGAACGCATTTCTATTTATTTATTTATTTAGTTGAAGTGAAAAACGTTATTGGAATATATTTTTTATTTAATCTGGCTTTTATTTGAGTTTGATTTTCCCTTGTCCCATAACCATCATAAAAAATAATAATGAATAAATAAAAAAAAGATTGGCAAAAAATAAGATGGAATTGAAAAATATATATATACGAAACAAATTTTGTAAGCTGTGGTAAAATGATGTCATCGTTATTACATTTTAGATGTATCTAGGCATTATGGACATGGCAAAGTATAATGCAGCCAAATACTCAAAGGTTGAAGACATTGGAGCTGAAGGAAGACCACAAGAACAAGCAGCCCAAGCAACACCCGCGGCTGGGGCAAGCAAGAAGCCAATACCACCACCTAGAAAGAAAGAAGACATTGGAGCTGCAGGAAAACCACAAGAACAAGCAGCCCAAGAAACACCCGCGGCTGAGGCAAGCAAGAAGACAATTCCACCATCTAGAAAGAAAGAAGACGTTGGAGCTGCAGGAAAACCACAAGAACAAGCAGCCCAAGCAACACCCGCGGCTGAGGCAAGCAAGAAGCCGATTCCACCACCTAGAAAGCAAGAAGACACTGGAGCTGAAATAAAACCACAAGAACAAGCAGCTCAAGCAACACCCACGGCTGAGGCAAGGAAAAAGCCAATTCCACCAACTAAAAAGAAAAGTGCCAGTGTTCGACAGTTAAAATCAACCAGTCCAAAGCCAACTGCATCATCTGGAAAGACAAGTGCCAGTGCTCGAAAGTAGAGCAATTACATGGCCTATAGGGTCAAATAGAGTAGTGGCTAATTCTGAAAAAAGTAGCAACACATTGAAGAGGCGTTCCGTTTAAAAAGAAAAACAGACCTGTGGATTTTCAACGAAAAATAGATTTCTTTCATTTTCTGTGTAAAAGTAAGGCATTATAAAGTAAAAGATCACATTTGTTTCAGCATTAATTTGCATGTACGCTTTTTTGGACAATAGTTCCGAATAAGCTGTAAACTTCGTTCCCAACACCGATGTTGGCACTTAAAGGCCCACTATCACCCATTTGGCTTTGCGGTCGTTTGTTTTTGTTTTGAAATGACGAGCTCGCTCGTGATTGGCTCTTTCGGGAATTTTTGACTGCGTTAAATTCGCAATGCAGTTTGGGTGATAGTGGGCCTTTAACTCGAGTTGCCATAAATTGTTAGTGATATTATTATCTTTCACAACTACTCCCGTCAGGATCAGAGAAATAGACAAATTGATCATAGATATAGCCTTGTTATTTATATGCATTTGGAGGCCAAACCTTTTACCATTTTATTGGAGTGAGTACAATGACAGATATGTGGTCTGGATTCTTGATAGAATAAATTTGTTATTCAGTAATTATTTAAACATTTTCATTTATTGTCCTGATTAACCAACAGTGTTTTTTGTTGCTGATATTATCTTCCATTTAGCTATAATGTTTATTTACTGATCAAATCAGGATTTAGAAAAATAGGATAACATATCATAAATTTTGCCTGTTATTTATTATTCACTAATAGCAAGAGAAAATAATTATTGGACAGAGAGGGAGTTTCCCAATCATGCATTTGGGATATCTTAATTGCCAAAAAGGTATTTTTAGTAACTGTGCGGACCAAACGAAAACATTTTCCGGTGAGCTGGTTGACTTCCGGAAGACTTCATGAATCAGCGCGTTAAATTATAATGTCTTGCTAATAGACAGTGTATTTGCGTATAAAATAGTAGTCGTATACTCGTACCCGTATGCGTATACTCTTATAATCAACGATTTCAGCTTTACTTTTGATATTATTATCCAGTTAGCTGTAGTTTTCAATAACTGATCAAGTCAGGATATTGCGAACAAATAACATAAACTTGACGGTACATTTTGCCTTGTTATTCGCGAATTAATTAAAATAGTGGTCGATAACGCGACATTTTAAGTGTTACCCTGAATATTATTAAAACATTAGCTATAACTTTTCATAAACTGATCAAGTAAGGAACGCGAATATAAAAAAGGATTATAGGTTTTGTCTCGTGATTTACTAATTAAGTTTTTCGCAATTAAGATAGAAATCATATACCAGGTATATTTTAAGTGTTTCGATGTTGATATTATTAATCATTAGCATCGACGTTAATTGATTAAGTCAGGATCGTGAAAAAAAAATGAAAAAAAAAATAATAACATAGAAGAATGAACGTAAAATAAAAGAAAGCTCTCATTTGCCGCACTAAAAAGTGCTTATTATGCTATAATAATAAGGTTAAACTAATCAAGTTAGGATCAGAGATATATACAATCTAAAATAACTGTTTTCTTAAACATTTCATCAAAATATGCAAGAAAACCTCTTTTGCAAGAAAACACTAGCTTGATTTGCTTGGAACGACAACATCAAATATTTGACGTCCTTTAAGTTGACAACAAGAGAGAAAGCAGATCTAGAGGAATTTTGTGTTCATGATCGAAATGTAACAAAATATATAACAAAAAGTATTAATTATATTGTTGTAAAACATGCTTTGAGAGCTAGAAATAAATGCCTAGAAAGAAGTAAATTTTAGAAAGTCCTTATTTTTCCGCCCAAGACCTTAAGTTAATGGTTTAAACACCTCACAGAAAGTTTCATATTACCATAGAAGCAAGCTAAGGACCGATACAACGTAGATACAAATTTTAAAAGGTGTACTATATTTCGGCTGGCCAAACCAACCTTCTTCAGGTACAATGAGGTAAAATTTACATTGGCTTTTTATATATAGTTGACATGTATACGTATACATGTCAACTATATATAAAAAGCCAATGTAAATTTTACCTCATTGTACCGGGAGAAGGTTGGTTTGGCCAGCCGAAAAATAGTACACCTTTTAAAATTTGTATCTAGCTACGTTGTATCGGTCCTTGCTTCTATAGTTTATTTCACTTGTTAAACCGATCAGATCACTATTGATCCAACGTATGCCAGCAGGATTGTCGTCCACGGTTACGTGCTTCAACTTCTCATATTTCCACACTGCCCAAGAACAGTTCAACACATCGCTTTTTATCTCGTTAATGCGCATGCGCATAAACGAGATTTAGGAATCACTACAAAAAAGGGACAAAAGTTGTTAACAAAGGCTTGTTGTTTAACTTTGTGGACTTTTGTCCGGGGGGGGGGGGGGGGTAGTTCTTTATACAAGCTATATTAGGACATTGAGGATATGGTTAATTAAACCGGTTAGGATTTCAAGAAGGGCGTCGCATACTGCCACTAAAATTTTTTGGGAGTACCCCCGGACCTATTGTTAATTTCCTCAGGGTATTAGGATGTCATGAACTTGTCATACCCACCGCATATGGAAACTTTCAAATTTGCAAACAGTCGCCATTTTGAATTTGGCAAGACCGGTCAATTTTGCGCTGGTAAGCGCCGATATTGGACATTTTCACGTGCTTAAGTGTTTGTATAACTTTTTTTAAACCCCTTTGAAACTTATTCAAGTGGTTTGAAGGTATGGAAGCACAAGAGCCGAGTGTTAAAGAAAGGTATTAAAGTTCTTATTTCTCGTCGATCGTGTTTATAAGTCTTATTTTGTGAGGTGACAAAATCAGAGGTTTGTCGATTTACAGTAAGCTTATATTGTTTTAGCTAGCAGTGACTAAAATCATGTCGCCAAAATACTTCTGTTTCTGCAATGTACCTGTTCTATGATTCGGACAGCATCAAACACAAATCGTGGTTGCCTTGCAAAACACAAGATGTGATTTACTCGGAGCAGTGGAATTGTGGTTCGCAATTATCGAAACCATGGCGAAAACAAGGTAAGCTTACGTAATTCACGCGCATCTATCCCCAATATTAGAAAATGTGTATCTTAGTTCAAAGCTCGTTCAGTAATTTCGGTAGTAACGGGTTTGTTGCCACAACCAAATGAATGGTTTCCACTTGAATGAAACGTTCGATTATTCTATGTTTACAATAACAATTCGAGTTATCGAAATTGTACCGTATTAATTTTACAATTTCAAACCAAATCGCTGTTTTGCCTTCTCTCTTTATTATACATGTAAGATGAAAATATTGAAATTTTTTGGTATAGTCTATTCTGTGACCAAATTATAGACCACATCTTAGTCACTTTTGTGAAAATGTAAATTTTGCAATCGCAACTTAGTGATGTGCTGTTTTTAAAACCCAAAATCCCAACTAAAGCAAAACTACCCCCTCCTTCCCCCCAAGAAAATACCGACCCCATCGAGCCACACATTCCCATTCTTATTCTGGCCAACCCAAGTGTATTTCTAACAACTGTTTTTTTTTTATGAATTGATGCCTGGGCTGTGCAACTTATAGTGCTGATTGATATTACATGAATGTAAACTGACTATATTGACAAAATTGATTTGTCAAAGATTTGGCCCAGCAAAGAAAACTTGAACTACTAGTGACAATATCAAACATAAAATAACAAATCATTTTGAAGAGAAACCACTCTATTGGAATGATTAATTTTCTTTGTGTGAATAGACAATGTATTTTTGGTATTGCAATTGAACGGGAACTAGCAGTGGGATATCAGTAAAAATATTTGCATGTGAAAACATTGTACCACATGAGCCTCCAGTTCAATACTGAGAATATTAATTTTGTCTATTGTTGGAGTACAAACAACAGCCCAATGCTGTACTGAACACTACTAAAACCAATGGCAAAGCTTTTTAGAGTAAAAACCTATAAGCCTTATCGCAAAGTTGTTAGCAGAGGGGCACAGGTTCCCCTTCTTTTGCAAAAATAATAATAAGAATGATGATAAGGCCCAGTCTATAACATTTTCACTTTCCTTCTTCCCCACCCCACCCCCTACCCCCATCCCCATGATGTAGTCTGGATCATCCATGCACTGATTTGACTTCATGAATGATAGCATATTGCACTTATGTTTCAACACGTTTTCTTGAAGACAAAAAAAAGTACAAAAATAGCAAGAAATGCTCTCTAAGGGTGTGTTTCATGGCTAGGTCAATGAACATGTCGATCAACTTTTCAAACCTTTCCCAAAGAAACACCAGAATTCTCAAAATATGGATTGAGACTAATCCACTGAATCCATCCCGAGTATGGATTCATGATTTTGTTAAAGAAACTGAAATTTGGATTCCAATTTTTGCCTAAGAACCACACCAAGATAGAAGTGTACAATCTCCACGTGCATTCAATAATTTATTTTCTATTTAATCTTTATGCCTTTCATCCTTTTTCATGACAGAACGACTGTTAAGAGACCTTAAGATTGTTTTTTCTTAATCTTCGTTCCAGACCCCTATTTTGAACTATAATATGTCTAGATAGGCTTAGCCTAACAGCGGAGCTCTCTGAACAGAAACGATATGATAAGCTTAACTTAGGTGAAAGGTCGGAAGCACAAGAAAAATTAGAATTAAGATTGACGACCAGACTATTTTTCAATTTTAGCAATTCTCAAAAACAGTAAGCGTATAACGCGACCGTCTGCACAGTACATTTAGACTGCACAAATTACACAATAGCTGACAAAACAACATTTTCTCGGTCTAGAATAACTAGTATGACTAATTGCCGAATAAAATACATCTGTTGCGTCTGGAAAATTACCGAAAAACTGATTTGGAAGTGATGAGTTGCGAGTAGCTCAATTATGAGTCACAAGCTTCACAAATATTCGGATGACACCACAAAGCAGAAAATTTCTGTTCGGTCATTCGGGAGAAATCAATTTGCAACTGTGTTGTGATGTCATTCCTTATGTCCCTTACAGTGGCCCGAGAGTTCTCGGTGCCATTGTGGAAAGTTGCCTTATTTCGAAAAACCCATATACTATAAGTATGGTCTTAATGAAAAAGCGCGCTCGCATGTCATTCTCATCGTAAGCAGAAGTCCATAGGTAAAAGAAAATAGTCTTAACATTAACTAAAAACCTAGTATTGAGTAGTGCCGATAGGGTGGGAGTGAAAACACCCCACACCCTTCCACAGGTTCAAATTTTAATCTAGCTTGGAAAGGCGTGGTAGCCAGTTATCCGGTTTCAAATTTGCATTACCATTGCTAGACCAGACACCCAAGATTCACATTCTTGACACCCACGTCAGGCCATAAAGATTGTCCGGATGTGAGCACCAAGCTCCTAACCTCATGGCATTTAATTTTGTCCCTGTACCTGTCTAGTATTTGTGAAGTAAACAACTTGTCTAAAGAAAAAATGTACTTCACAAAACATGCGGAGTCATCCGCATATTGGCGAACTTTAAAACGCTTTCCTCGGGCTTCTGGAAGGAGAAAACCTTCAATAGTATCATCCTTTCTTACACTGGTAGCCAAAACATCTGCGCATAAAATATACAAAAGTGGAGACTGGGGATCTCCCTGCCTCACTCCCGACTTGAGTGGAATTACGAATAGCTATAATTTTCATATTTACTTGACAGTGAGTGTCACGCAAGAGAAATAAATAAATTCTCAAAAATCGTCCTACCTGGGACGGAACAAGTTTGATCTTCTTGAATAATCGAGGGTAACACTTTTGAAAGTCTGTTTGTAAGAGCTTTTGAACAAATTTTGTAATCAACATCGAGTAGCGAAATGGCGGGGTCACCAATTTTATAAGTTTTTCCTATCATCTTTTTTGTAAAGTAACCTAGTCACGCCTCTTTGCATTGAATCACTGAAAGAATTATTTTCCAAACTAAATAAGGCCAAAAAGATCCCAGAATTTAGCGTAAAATTCTTGAGGTAATCCGTCTGAACCGGAGGGTTTCCCCGAAGAAAGTTCACGCATTGCGTGGGTAATTTTAGCCAAAAATAAAACTGGTTCTTCGCAGGATAAAATTTCGCTCTAATCTGTTTCAAGTTTGTTCAAAAATTCGGTTTGGACTGTTAAATTAACAGGTTCTACGGTAAAAATCGAAATGAGCCGGAGTCTTATTAAAAGACTTTAACACCGGCGGAGTTATAAATAGAATGAACAGTATTTTTCTGATGGCGAGCCGTGTTGCTTCGAGCGTAAAAAAGAATTTGCTAGGTTTTTCACCTTCTTCAAGCCATTTGACTCTGCTACGAATTTGGTTTCCTCTCATTTGGGATAAATTAACGGCTCTAATTTCTCTTTCGAGCGTTTCTATGGTGGTTTTCGCTAAGTTATCTCCTTAAATAAGAGCCCCTTTTGCTTCGATCAAAGAAATTATAGTTGCGTGGCCTTACCACGATTAAATATGCGTTGTTTACTTCGACCAAAATCTATAGCAACTAATGTTATAGATTCTTTAAGAAAATCCCACCAAGCTTGAATGGAATTAAATGCTTTCCGGTACAATACATGTTTCTTAATAATTTCTGAGATCATATCGTAAATATTAAATTCTAAATTTAGCCTCCAAAGTCCTGGTCCACGGGAAAATGCATTATGCAAATTGCGGATAAATCAACAGAATCATGATCGGAAATAAACACAAGGCAAAATTTCACATTTTAGAAAGGAATCATACAAGTCCTGAGCAATAAAAAAATTATCCAAACGTGTACCGATAGTTTTATCCGCGTTAAACCATATGCATTGTATTTTTCAGTCGGTATCAATAAACGATGAACACTTGTGTAGATCTTTCAAATCCGTGGAAATTGTAAGATTTCCTCCAAACTTATCAGAAACATTTTCAATGCAGTTAAAATCGCCAGTAATTTTAAAAGAGTTCTGAAAAAATATTCATGAATTGTATCATAAAAGCATTAACGTTCACTTGGATTCGTGGGTGCATAAGTATTAACCAAATTAATGTTGGTGTCGTCGAGTTCAGTTAAAACACTAACAATTCTACCAGAAGAATCTTTTTTTCCATTGTAAACATTTGAAATCAGTATTTTCAATTACAAGAATGGCAACGCCGCCTTGTTTACCAAGAGCGGGCGACCAGAAACTTTTACCGCGCCATTTAGATGTCATTTTGACTTGTCGCTAAAGTTTCTTGTAAACAAATAAAATCAAAACGGGAATTTTTCGCAAAATCAAAAACAGAGCGTTGTTTGGCTTCATTGCCAAAACCATGGATATTCAAAGATGTAAATTTAGCTCTGAATGTAAAAACTTGGAGAAAATTCTTCTGGTAAAATTACATAGGCTTAACTAAGCAATTTTTGCAAATCACATTTAGACAATTACTTGCTTTTCTGTTTATGCTTGTTTGTCCGATATCCAGTGTTTTTCCTCTTCGGCAAAGGTTGTTCGCCGTCATATTCAGAACGTTCGCGAGTTTTAGGGTCCGTTTTCTTTGCTTCAGGAATTGGCGTATCTTGTTTGTCTTTCTCCGTGATTTTTCCATTGACGAGTACAGGTTGTGTTGGTTTTGGCGCGGAGGCAAGCTTTTGCGAACTGCCCTGTTTGTAGCCGCGGGGAAGCGCGCGAAAAACAAAGCCTCGTTCCCAGTTCCTCTCTCTCCATATACGTCATCATCGATGATGACGTAACGGTTGGACAGACGTGCACACGGACCGACGCGCCCGCGAAACATTCCGCTAGCCATGACCATGAAAAATGACGGGACGGTTCTATGAGTATGGGGCTGCGCAGCCGAGCCTTCGGCTCGGCGACTGCTCCGCTATAAACAGTTTTCAAACACTGTAACGGTTACTTTTGAAAATGTTTGTTGCTTAGCATACGAAATGTCAACTTTTTTTATAAAAATGCGTTGGTTTACCATGTGTATCACCACTGTTTGTGTTTCATTTTTAACCCATGAATACCCGCATGCTTAATGAATGGGTTATCGGGAACGGCGACAGATATGCAAATGAGTCATACTCGTACCCAGTCGCTATTAATTGGTTTTGGGGCGAGAAAAGATTGGATCCTTGGGTGAATTGAGACGCGCGGGCTGTCATGGGAAGGGTCGAGGGAAAAATGACAATTTAAATTAAAAAAGGCCATATTTATATCCGCCGCAGTGGCTATTCGTACGGCACGCGGACGGGTGACGTATCCGAAACGCTTCTGGTAAGCGATGTTGATTTGGCTCAGACTAATTTGCTGAGTCTCTGTATACTACGCGAGCGACTCATTTCTTGACACTTGGAAATTTTTCGCGTCAAAGAAAACTCCCGTATGGCCAACTTCGATTTGCTATTCGTACGGGAGTCCAAAAACTTAAAAAACTTTCGACAATTTTCGATGTTATTCTTCACTTTTGTTGATCCACAATGAAGATTACCTTTTGCTGTACGTGAGTGATTCTTTTCGGTTCTTTTTATTATTACAGTATATGTTTCATTACAAGACTCCCATATGAATAACAACAAGTTAGCGGGAGTACATGGCGGTGTCACGAGATTCCTTCGCGTAGCTGAATAAACATCGCTCTCAAGAAGCGCTTCGTGAATCTAAACAAACGTACAATATTATCAATCGGCAAAAGTGAAGAATAACATCGAAAATTGACGAAAGTTTTAGACTCCCGTACAAATACAGGGTTCGTACTCTTTTCAGATTTTTAAATTCCATGACTTTCCATGACCTTTTCAAATTGTTCATTACCAAGAGTTCAACAGTTGTTTTCAAAATTTTATCAAAACGATCATTTTTTTTAATTTTTCATCTTGCCTTATTATTCCCACAACGTGTGCTGCCTTAGTGATTTTGTACCATGAACATAATTTTCCATGACTTTCCATGACCCACACTTAAATTCCATGACTTTCCAGGCCTGGAAATTAAATTATACAATTCCATGACTTTCCAGGTTTTTCCATGACCGTACAAACCCTGAAATAGGAAATCGAAGTTGACCGTACGGGAGTATTCTTTGACGCGAAAATGTCGCGAAATGAGTCGCTCGCGTAGTATACAGAGACTCGGCAAATTGGTCTGAGCCAAATCAACATCGCTTACCAGAAGCGCTTTGTAACACTAAACGAACATTTAATATTATGGATCAATAAAAGTGAAGAATAACATCGAAAATTGACGAAAGTTTTGGACTCCCGTACGAATAGCAAATCGAAGTCCGCGTACGGGTGCTGTACGAATAGCCACTGCGTATTTATATTAGTTTTACCTGATATCGTTCGATAGCCAGCTTCTAGCAATGATTTAGTTTGATTTCCACTTCTACCCAAGAAATGTCCCGTTTAGCGAATGCTCGAATGAAGAGTAAATCCAATCTTCTCTCACCCCAAAAAAACAATTAATAGCGACTGGGTACGAGTCTGCAAATAAGTCACTTACTCACTCACTCGCTCACTCCTTCCATCAGCTGTAAACTTAGTGACGTAATGCTTTGTTACCAATGCGTTTTGTAACAAGAACAGCGTGAATCCAGCGATAACAATAACTAAATGGTTGTAAACGAATATAAACAACAATAAGCTTAAAGATGTTTCGCATTTGGAGTCTTTAAGCCTGGTTTCCATATAATCGCAACGATCGCAGCGATCGTCACGATTACGATTGCAGAGATAGAAAAATAGAATTCGAAACATTTCTATCTCTGCGAACGTAATCGCAACGATCGGAAGGATCCCAACGTTTTGGGTTCATTATGATCGCAAGGGTCGCAAGAATCGCAGCGATCATCGATCGTAACGATCGATCGCTGCCATCGTTGCGATCGTTGATCGTTGATCGTCACAAGATGTCACATGGGACGGCTTATTCCCCGCAGCACGTGATGTGGCACGCGTGATGCGGGTGACAAGTTGATTCCAAGGTACGGAACTTGATATTGTGTACGGGTCATTGTGCAATCTATTTACGACTGCTTTCTTGTAGTTGTTCTTAGTTTGTTACAAGCTACACCGCGCTGACGAGCCCCAATACAAGGGCGAAACAGCTGTCCGCGGTTGCTACCCTGCGTTATCGGTTTCTGTCGCATTGGTGTCTCGCAAAATCTACCTTTTTACGTAGTCAGATCAGCCTTGCAGTTTGTCGTTTACTTTAACAATCCACGCTATCAAAACAAAACCAATCAATGTAATCAAACTCTTTATAGACCTCTTTCATAATGGCGGCCGATTTATTTATTCTTTTATATGCATGCTAATTAGCCTCACTGGCCTCATTTTAGAGTAAAAATTCTTTTGAATTTGCACACGCTGACGAGGCCAATAAAGCTGATTAACATACATCGGCCGTCATTATGAAAGAGGTCTATTAACCATTAAAAATATAGTTTGAAAGTTAACACTTTTTATGCACCTACTGAATTAACACTGATTAAAAGTCTCAAATCACTCCTCCCGCTTTCGTGGTACACCTTAAGACATTAGGGAGCTTAAGCAACCACGACGGCTACGGCAGCGAGAACGGCACAAAACAATAGGTTTAAGGCTGGTTTTCACTTGCGCATAAGCATAAGCACAAGCCAACACAAGCAGACTCAGTAACGTGTTATTCATTAGTTCCAATTGTTTGAACAAAACAGAACAATAGGTACTAATAATCAACGTGTTACTGAGTCTGCGTATGTTGGCTTGTGCTTATGCTTATGCGCTAGTGAAAACCAGCCTTTAATGAGCGAAAACAATGCCTCTGCACGTGCGTTTTACATTTTGGTACATTTCTTTGCCGTTCCCTGTAAAACAACAACGTCAAATGATCAAATTATAGGTTTTGTAGAGAACGTGAACACACGACGGTTAATTTTGCTTTCTCCATTTGAACTGGAAAGCTGTCCCTACAAATTCAGCTCCTGGACAATCCAGTCACATTAGACAAACTAAACAAATTAGAAGAACTGCAAAGTACCGTATTTTCTCGACTAAACGCCCCCGGCGTTTATTTAAAACTTGGCCTCAGGGACCCGGCGTTTATTTGAAGCCGGCGTTTAATCGTGGTCCGGCGTTTATTAATGAAGTAAAATTTTCATCATTTTTTAGGTTGATTTATTATTTCACATTCTTTGAGACCCATGCGCAGTTTGTCAAGGCGGGACGATTTCTCCCGTGTCCCTGTATCTCATACATACGGTATTACATACGGCATTACATACGGCACGTGTGTATATTGTAATCAGTATTTATGCAAACAGAACAAAACGTTTAAAGTTTAAAAACAGCAATGTCGCCATCGTCCTTTATGTTTGTATCAAAAAACGTTCGCAATAATGTTTGTGTTCTAATCGGCTAACCTTCGTGGACAACAATCTCATTACGTTCTTATTCGAAAATGTCCGGCTCTAGATCCGCGAATGGGTCGTTTTCCTCTACGGGAGCACCTTGTCCCAGAGTAGCGTAAAATGTCGCGGCCCTTTCGGTAAACTCCTCCCTCCCATTGCTTGGTGGGCCTTCTTTCTGAAAACAGTGGATTTTCTCATCTTCCGATCCGTTAATGGGAAGCGAGATCGCACACACTTCAAAACTCTTCTTGATAATGTCACTTGCGAGGCTTTCCCAGGCCGCTAATATTCTCTCAACACAGCTGCGCCTTGAAGGTGCCTTAATGCGACCCGCTGGAGTAATTTCGTGCTCGGTTTCTGCCATCCAGTCATCGTAAGCTATTTGGCACAGATTCTTAAATGGCTTGTTCCAGGACACGTCGGGAGCCTGGATGTATTTCGTGCACCCACCAGAAACCAAAGCTGCATCGACGGTAGCCTCTCAAGCAGTTTAAGGCCTGGGTTTAAAGTGTGTTCGGAAAATATGGTTGACACTTAATATCTTCACCGAGAAAACCTAGATCAAAATGAAATTTTCCCTGAATGTTAATCTTGATGTTTTCTTTTGCCTTAACGCAAAATTTTGGTCACGTGACATGTCACGTGATCAAAATTTTAAAATTACGTAAATCGGCGATTTGGTAGCGAATTTTCTTTGTATGGTGGGTCAATAAACGTGGAGGTATTTTTTTGCTCAAATCTATTTTTCATTTCTAGAAAATCTCAAAAACTCTAACGGTTCCCCCATCGCCATGAAATAGCCGAAATAAGAGCGCCGAATATGAGCACAACACAGGTTCTCGTTAAAAGCGCACAGGGAAGCAAGGCTTTCCCTAATTTGAACAATTGTGTAGGAGGCATTGACAAATGATTTGAGCTAATAACAGGTTTTGTAGTTACATTTCTGAATTAACGGTGAGTGTTTAAAAATCGCTCATCTTTCATTATCAAAAAAATGCATTTTGGAGCAGTTTTTCAAGAAATATTTTCCCTATGCGGTATAACTCAGAATCGCTTTAAATTGCGGTTTTGGAAACGTGGATATAGTGCTCTTTTCAAGGAAACTAAAAAACGTTTGGGCCTCTTAACTACTTCAAAGAAAAAGCCCGTGTCATTTCTAGGAAATCACAACATCGACTTGTCAACAACCGCAAATAATCGAATTGCGCTTGCTGTTATTGAAGCCAAAATTCCGACGAAAACTTATCGCTTTACACCATACTAGATCAGAGACATAGTATAACGAGCTTACCTTGCATAGCCAGTGGTTGAAGGTTGGTTTTATCCCTATTTTCGTTTCAAATGGCCATCTTCGCTCGAGCAGGTTTATCAAATCACGCAATCAGTAAATGTTGCCGAAGGCATTTTCTCGGAAACATCGCATTTCTCTACAGTTCCAACCATATTTCAGCTTCCATTCAGCTATTATATACATTGGACTTGATTGCAAAATAAAGCCTGACGATTTGAACGTTTTAAGTGTTTATAGTGGCAAGTGAGTTTAACAAAGTTGGCAGTTCAAAACGAAACAAGGAACTGATCATGAGCCGTTCATGTCACGCAACGAGACTGTGTACACAGCATGGTCACAGGAATCCCAGCAAAACTGGCATTGTTCGTATTTTTCTTTTCTTACACCATTGCATCTTCAGTTTTATGCTGCAGCTGTTTATTAAAGAATACGAATTTAATACCCCTTATGAACGAACTGTGAAACAAATCGTCTATTGGCAACACTAAACTGACCCACAACGCTTTGAAAACTGTCTTGGTATAAAAACATACAAGTGAATACAAACCCCCGCTGTGCAAATTTATTTTTGGTATTCACCAGATATAAGTGAAATAAATGAAGTTAAGTCCACTCTAAGTAAACGATGACAACATTTTTATCAGCTGTTTAACAAACCAATGGTTTATTAAATTTCAGAAATATATTCACTTGCGCAGATACCAAAACTACTAATGGCTCCGTCAATTCCAAGCCCGCTCATCTCTCCCCCCCCCCCCCCCGGGCATTTGTCGGGCATTTGTCTTTTTCTTTTTAAAAAGTTGCAAATGCCCCACGGTGGGGTTAGCTTACATGTACAAATCCCCACGGTGGGGCATCTGAAAGAGTGTAAATGCTTGACCATGGGACAAGATCAAAATTTTTATTTCAATGATTATTGATGGAAGCCAATAATTGCTCACAAATAAATGGATCTTTATTCATGCTAGGAATTCTTTCGTTCTACCTTGGCTCAGTATTACTTATATCCGTTCCCTCATTCGTTCTAAATATTTGTGTTATGTTTCCAAAAAAACTTTTGACTCCAATAATTTCCTGTCGATTCTCGTTGTTAATGTTATTAACTTTGATTAAAACTATGCTTACGTTCAATCCATTTACACGGTAAGGTCGCCGTTGATTGAAACGCTTTTTCAAGTGAAGTTGCTATTGAATTTTTAAATAGACAGATCTGTTGCGACAAATCACGAAGACACCAAGGCCATGAATGTTGGCAAATAAGACGTCAACAAAAATTGAAAATTTGCCGCGATATAGATGTTATCTTCTGTGGCACTTGAAAGGTAAGGCAATAGGCGGCCTGTTTTGAAAATTGTGAGAAACTTTAATATTTTCACTTGGAAAGTGCAGGACTGAAGCGACATTTATCGACTCAGTTTTTATATTTTTATACTGGGGGAAATCAGAAAATTTAAAATAAGCAACGAAGCATGTACGAATTTAATATCCATAAGATAACGTTGTTTTGACAATGCCCCACCCCCGGGCTGACCTATTTTAGCAAATGCCCCACCCTTGGAAAGGAAAAGTTATAAAATGCCCGACAAATTCCCGGAGGGGGGGGGGGGGATGAGCGGTTACGGAACTCAAAAAAATGGCTGCTTAAAAAAAAATCATCAAAAAATGGCTGCGCATAAAAATCGGGTGTTGAAACGTGTGAAGTGCAAGTGGAATGCAAGTGAAGTGCGCGGGACGTGGTGCATGTCAAGTGCCTGCGATTTCGAAGAGCGTGTATTGTATTGATTGTCGCAATAGGAGCGTCCTCACTTACATGTTCAGATGTACTGTTACTACTGCTATTTCGTGTCTCAGAATAGTTCGCGTTCAGACTTACAATATAGCCTGTTCAAGGAATTCAGACAATGGGAAAGACCCACATAATAGGGGAATGGCGTGTAAAAATAGCGAGCAAAGCAGACGCGATGAGAGGGGACGCGGTCCCCTCACCGTCATTTCGCCTCCAATACTTTCGCGCTGTTCCCCAATTCTGGGCACCCATCCGGAGCACCTGGAACAAGATGGACCTACCTCTGGTGTGTGAGTGGACACTGTACCTGGGCAGTGTCGCTGGTATGAACGTGGCGTCCGAGGAAGGTTGCCATTCCAATCCTTGAACTTTGCACCGCATTCGAGCGCATTCATTCCAGAATGACAAAAATCTAGTTTTCAGTGCCCGTTCCCTGATCAATTTCCTCTGGTACAGGCTACTAACACACCATAAAGAATAATTAACTGAATATTGAAAGCTTCCCCCGCTGAATCCGGAAGGCTACAAGACGACTAGGGCGTTGTCCATATCCTGCCAGTATAGAAGCAACACGCAGATTTCAATTTTGTTACATATTCCGTAACCAGTTAAAAGAGGTTAGAGCCATGCTTGAATTTCCGAAGTTGTTGTAGTCCGTTATAGCGTTAGTAGTTGTGGTATCATCGTATCTTTGTAAACCACTGCGCAAGTGAATATATTTCTGAAATTTAATAAACCATTGGTTTGTTCAACAGCTGATAAAAATGTTGTCATCGTTTACTTAGAGTGGACTTAACTTCATTTATTATATGACCCGTCGGCCGGCCCTGCGAGCTTTTTCTTTGCAAAACCATTGATGAAAGTCCCGTATGAGGGCCGTACGCATTTGCACGAGCGGGGCCGGAAAAAGCCGTAGGGCCCTACTACAAAAGCGGAGGGCCTCGCGCGTTAAAATTTTGAGTAATTTTGTCTCCAAATTGGCCATATGATAAAATACTTATTGACTAAGTTAGGTCGGGCCGGATGGGAAAATATTTGGCTCTCGATCATGGCGCACGGACCGAGCGCAGCGAGGTCCGTACGCCATGACCTCGAGCCAAATATTTTCCCATCCGGCCCTCCCACTTAGCCAATATGTACATATTATTTCATGGTTTGTATTGACTTGTATGTTTTTATAACAAGACAGTTTTCAAAGCGTCGTGGGTCAGTTTAGTGTTGCCAATAGACGATTTGTTTCACATTTCGTTAATAAGGGGTAATAAATTCGTATTCTTTAATAAACACCTGCATCATAATGGTGGAAGAAAAGAAAAATACGAACAGTGCCAGTTTTGCTGGGAGTCCTGTGACCATGCTGTGTGCACAGTCTCGTTGCGTGACATGAACGGCTCATGATCTGTTCCTTGTTCGTTTTGAACTGCCAACTTTGTTAAACTCACTTGCCACTATAGACACTTCAAACGTTCAAATCGTCACGCTTTATTTTGCAATCAAGTCCAATGTATATAATAGCTGAATGGAAGCTGAAATATGGTTGGAACTGTCGAGAAAAGCGATGTTTCCGAGAAAGTGCCTTCGGCAACATTTATTGATTGCGTGATTTGATAAACCTGTTCGAGCGAGGATGGCCATTTGAAACGAAAATAGGGATAAAACCAACCTTCAACCACTGGCTATGCAAGGTAAGCTCGTTATACTATGTCTCTGATCTAGTATGGTGTAAAGCGATAAGTTTTCGTCGGAATTTTGGCTTCAATAACAGCAAGCGTAATTCGATTATTTGCGGTTGTTGACAAGTCGATGTTGTGATTTCCTCGAAATGACACGAGCTTTATCTTTGCAGTAGTTAAGAGGCCCAAACTTTTTTTAGTTTCCTTGAAAAGAGCACTATATCCACGTTTCCAAAACCGCAATTTAAAGCGATTCTGAGTTATACCGCATAGGGAAAATATTTCTTGAAAAACTGCTCCAAAATGTAATTTTTAAATAATGAAATATGAGCGATTTTCAAACACTCACCGTTAATTCAAAAATTTAAGTACAAAGCCTGTTATTAGCTCAAATCATTTGTTGATGCCTCCTACACAATTGCTCAAATTTGGGAAAGCCTTGCTTCCCTGTGCGCTTTTAACGAGATCAGTTCTTGTACTCATATTCATCGCTTTCATTTCGACCATTACATGGCGATGGGGTCCGTTACAGGTTTTGAGAATTTTCTTGAAATCAAAAATAGATTTGCACAAATAAATCCCACCACAGTTACTGACTTTCCATAGGGTATCTCTGAACTGAATATGACGGTAGGGAATTTTCTCCAGAGAAATTCTCTCTTAAGGACTGGAGATATTTACTCTGCACCAGAAAAGCATTTTTATTTGATGTTTTCTCTTAAACCCGTCACCAATTCGTCAAATATTTGCTATTTTAAGAAAACTGGCCACGTGACATGTCACGTGACCTGTGCCAAAGCTTATTATACTTAAAAATGTTAAGGACGATAATATCTTTCTATGTGCCAAATTTCGATTCAGTTCCATTCCGTTTGTAAAAGTTATTTCGAATAAACCGGTTTTCCTGGTCAAAGCCCTTGACCCAGGCCTTAAACTACTTGAGTGTCGTAGGGCTTCTTTGACTCCATTCGTCATGTGGCATGGCATGTGGCATGTGGAAGCCTCGGAGCAAACGAGAGGCGGCCGACAACATACTGAATCCATTCTTCCGTCAGGCTTTCATTCATCCAACCATTGGCTGAGGTGCGAATAACACATTTTCCGGATAATTGCCTGTCTTCATTCATTCTCTTTACATCTCTTTTTCCACCTTTGAAAACAATGAATGGCTTAAGTTTATACCCATTTGCCTTGGCTGCTAGGCAAACAGTTACTCTGTCTTTTTCATGTCCAGTTGACCTTATGGTGACACTCAATGCTCCAGCCTCATTCACAGTAGTAGCACTTGGCATATCGAGCCAGATCGGTGTTTCATCCATGGCGATTACATTTGCCATTGAGCTCCATTGCATACTGCTTTGTGTGAAATTTGCGCCTCACGTTAAGAATGAAACTTATCACGCGATCAGTAAGGTTGCCGGGATCATGCTGTGCAAGAGAGGTACGTTTACGCAAAGTTAATCCATGCCTGTTCATAAAGCGAACTACCCAGCCATTACTTGCTTTAAAGTCTTGTTGGGATATTTCCTCGTTGTCGTCAGAACCAGCGGTGACATCGGTTCCGTTCGATGACTTGAGTTCACGCCAAATGATCTCTCCTTTCTTGCTTATGGCCCGCCTGGAAACGCACTGACCACGTGCTCTCATATCGTGGATCCACTCGAGCACTCTATCCTCAAGCTCAGTGGAAAGAGGCTTTCTACCACCGCCGTGTAGTCTTTTCCTTGGGTTCGCTGAAGTCTCAAGCTCCGCTTTCTTTTGGTACCATTCTCGAATTCTCTTTGCGTCCACACGAAATTTTCGTGCTGCGGCTTCCTTGCCGTTACTTTCTGCATAAGCAATCGCTTCGAGTTTTGTGCTTATACTGTAGCTGTGTCGTTTCTTTCCCTTTCCACTTGCTTCACCGCTCTGCACACGCGAATGATCATTTTCTTGACTAGATCCACTGGAAGATTCAGTGGAATTGTTGATACCTTCGTTGTTCATGATCTCAAGAATGATTGAACGAAATCGAATTGCTGGTACACTGTAATTCTATGCCAGTGCTACAGATGTTAAATGACAGATCAAGTTTTAAAATGGTAATGTCCTGCAGGGTATAGCGCTTTTGAAGTCACGTAGTAACCCAAGGATCTCAGGTATTTGCCTTTAGCAAATGAAGAAACCGAGGAAACATTTGAATTTGATTGCTGTGTGCGAGGGTACCACGTTACCGAAAAACACTGGAACGATATTGCGATAGGAGAAGGTCTTATTGTATGCCATGAAGAAAACAACAAGTACGACCCTTGTGCGATGACTGTGTACCGTGAGCATGGACCTGATAACGACAATATAAATGTCGGACACATCCCTATCGAGCTCTCATCCACTCTTTGCTTCTTCGTAAAACATGGAGGGAAAGTTTCGGCTAAAGTGAGACAGGAAACCTACAGACCTAGCAACTTGGAACAAGGAGGCCTTGAAGTCCCTACTACTGTTCACTGCGCGATTTCCACCCAGAAAGCACAATTTTTGACAAGGCTAAAACAACTAATAAATAAACGCTGGAGGGATCCTCGCGATTTTAACGACAGCGAGCACTATAACAAAAGAAAGAGAGTGCGTCAGTCATAACAACATGAACGTGAACATTGCTATATATTTTCAATTTTGTTTTGTTGTACAGCATACATCGCAGTTAATGTTACGCCAGACCTGTTCGTTAAGCATTTATTAAAATAACAAAAGCAGTATACCGTATAGTACGTGTCATAGCAGTGCTTTTCTAGTGAATATCTGTACTTGTTGGCTCGACGCAAATAAACGCCGGGACCTCGATTAAACGCCGGGATCTCGAACAAACGCCCCCAGCGTTCATTTAAAAATTAGCAGTTTTGACCCGGCGTTTAAACGAGGCCGGCGTTTAATCGGGGTCCGGCGTTTAATCGAGAGGTAGTTCAAAATAGCGCGAATCCTTTTTTCAAGTGACGTTTTCCTTGGCGTTGCCGTCGTCGTTGCTTAAGCTCCCTAATAGCTCTTCGTACCTCTTTAGAATGTTCACTTATGCCGCTATTCGGTTTGCTAACTCAAAAAATTAAAACAACGCCACACTTCCCTTGTCGTTTTTGCATGATAACTACTGGCCCCTTAATTTGTCTTTCAAATTAACCTTACCATGTTTCGCATTAACGAGATGGCTCTTAGATCCCTTTGATTTCTTATAGTGGTTAAAAAAAAAACTTGTGAATGGAGTCACCATGGATACTAAAATGGGACTAAGCTATGCGTCGAGGCCTGAGCTCTAATTGCTAATCCTTCAGTTGCTGCACATTCTCTTTTAATGAATTCTTTCTTCCGCAGTTCATGTGAATTTATTTTCATAAATACATTATCATATTCATCATTCCACGCGTATAATAGATAGAACTCACATTTGATGAAGTCCTCGTCTGGCCTAGCTTGTAGCTCAGTGATAGAGCGTAAATTGCACTGGGATCACAAAGGCCATGGGTTCGAATTCCGTCATGGCCTGAATAAGTTTTAGGCTGTAATTGCAACTCATACGAAATGTCCAGCTTATCGCCCATTCCGAATAATGCATGTAAGGGTTAACTACTACAAGATAGATTCAGGTTTTTCTTGGATGTTGCTGTCAACGAAAAACAACTTAAAAATTAATGCGCGTTTTACGTATTACGTTCAACGGCGAGAATAACCATTGGTTACTAACTTACAATAGCTTTTTAGCAGATAAAACCAGCTGTCTACAGGCCAATTTTTATTCCTCTGTAAACAGGAAAAAGTTTTCGGTGAGGTTATCTTTATAGAGACTACAAACTTTTCTTATCGGCCTAAAACAGCAAAGGAAGAAAGGTACTTGTTTATTCCATAAAAGTGTTTAAAGTCAATCCATGTCTTTTTTATAATAAATAAGAAAGAATTCGTTTCCTTGGGCTTTTAAAAGCAAACAAGATGCAACATTTACAACATGCATCCTAAAAATATATTCAAACGGAAACTTAGATTTGGTGCACCGACTAACTGCCGAATTTTTTTTCTTTTTTCGATCGAACCAAGCATTTGGAGAGGTTTGTCCTTCTCCCGAAAAGGTATGTTGGTGTTAATATGTCAAAAATAAATATGTCAGATCAATTTTGAAAACTCTAGCTGTCTAATATAATGTCTGCTTAATTTGTTTAATGCCGTTTTACTAATCAAGGATAGTACATGCATTGGAACAACGTTCAATAGTCAGTGAATATTATATAAAAATAGATAAGACGATGGATAACAAAAGATTTAGGGTATAGGGGAGAGTGTTACTCCATAACTTATTTCAAAGGTTAAGTAAAATGACTTTAATTCGTCGATAAGCTCTTCTCGTAAAATTTAATTGTGACGTGCATACTTCTCTCTGCCTCTCGCTGTGGGCAACGAAATCATCCATAGGTATCCTAATTTACTATAAGCTCCTCGGTAAATTGTCGAATTAAATTACATAATTATCTGGGTATGTAATACTTTTCTGTTAATTTCTCGGCAAATAGAAGTTGTACGCCGCTTTCTTTTACGGAAAGTCCTCCTAAATTTGACTGAAATTTTTCTTAAATATTACTTTATCATTAAACTGAAGGCCAGAATAAAAATTATGCCTGAATGCCGCTCTCTTTCCCTCGTTATATGTATACAGGTATAAGCATAATCCGAGTTGTTAATTTATTTGTAATGTATTCCAAAATATCGAGGAAAATATTTAGTATGGACACGCTCTCTTTCTCGCGCTTTTCTTTCCCCTCCCTTTTTCTTTCTCTGTGCAAAAAAGCTAGATCATCTGGGTTTTTTACCTTTTTTTTAGATTTTCGCCAAATTGAGTCATAAAGTTTTACATGCACTGTATTTTACGTAAGTGTTTACTAATTTTCCCGTTAACTTCTTTACAAACTGAAAAATGATGTGACACATGTCAGCTATCACTATCTCTAGATAAAAGCTCATTCGGTTTAACATTGAATTCCGTAAGCTATTTTTGTGGGGAAGTTAAGAGAATAAAAAATGACAAATGAACACACTCTTGGTAACAAACACCAGGTTTTTTTCACGTTAGATAGTTAAGTCATATTGAGCGAGTAATATTCCACATGCACTCCGTTTTCTTTCTCTTTGGATTAAATAAATATAACGGTTTTACAATATTGTGAAAATGAAGTTGACGCATGCACAATTAACTCTCCAAGTTTTTCTCTGCTCTGTGTAAGGCTAATCTGGGATTGTTTTAAAATTTCTTCTTTGGTTATTATAATATTCGCAACTCTGTAAATAGTTTTTTACGCAGATAGTAGCTGTCTTTATTTCAGAGGGATGACAAACAGAATAACGGAATTTTATTTTTTTCTTTTACAGCATCTGGATTCAGCTGGTCCAAGCCACGTACAACTCTTTCTTGGTAAGTATTGTGAAAGCTGTCATAAAATTATTCATCAGTTCAACAGTTTCGTGTGTGGCATAAAATAACTGAAACGGCTCAGATTCAAACCAGAAAAAGCTGTAGAAGACAATTCTCGCACCCCTGACAGGGTACTTATTCATTTGATGGGCATACCTCAAATGAATTTTTACCCCTGAGATGCACTAATTCTAAAAACAATACACGTCATATTCTGTCATATTTTTCGGCTTGAAACCCTAAAAGGTACCGCGATAATTCTAACGGTGGTCATTTTAGATTTTAACATCCTAAGCAGCACCGATCTACAAATTTTGACCCCTAAAAGGGGCGACGAGCACTCACGTCATTTTATATGGGAGTCCCCCCCCCCTTCCCGGGTTCGTTTCCGGTCACGAGCGCTTCGCGCTTATTTGAAGGGTAATGTCTGCGAAGGAGGAGTCTATACTGAACGATCTTTATGTAACACATTTGTATATATGTTGGATTTAAAGTTAATCTCATCTCAAACAAAGACATGTCTTTATAAAAATGCAAAAAATATATAGTTAATAACTGTTAACTAGCAGTAATCAGATATTATGGAGACGCGTTCGAAGGAACTTCCGGCGGAAACGAGCCCCTAAAAAACGCAATAGGGGCGGCCATTTGGTAGACCGGACACCAAAAAATCTCAAATTTTACTGCAAGTAAGCCACAGGACAACCATTAGGATTGCGTTCTTCGAACGCGACGAGACAAATTAGAAACAAAAAGAATGGAATCGGTTGTTTTCAAAGTTGCAAAGTTTACAAACATTTGTGTAGCTGCTCTTTTGACACTATCTATTAAACGTTTTAAAAATATAATGTATTCAACGTATTATTATTATACCCTGGAAGAGCTTTGCGCTCATTTAAACGTCGGTTTTAATATCTGTGAAGGAGGTTGCATAACGATGTAATTTAGGTCATTTGTATTGTCGTGTCCCCCAACCCCGATGAATTGTGAGCCAGGTAAACGCCGTTACAACCAGGTGCCACGATTCTCACAGTTACTCTGGTCTTTATTTAAAGTCTCTTTCATAGCGCTTGGCGGAAAAAGTACAATTACAATGATTAAAAATATATTTAAAATATGGCGAAATCTACCGAAAAAAATCAAACAAAATAAGAACTTACGCTGTCTTTCTCCAAACTCTACAATGCCTGTTTATTCGCGGAATAACGATAGAAGTAAGTTCAACACTCAAAGTACAGTACACTCCTGTATTTTTCCGACAGGCACAACAATGGGGCTTAAGGTGGCTGAACACAGTTTCACTGTACCTATGTGTCATTCATTGTCATTTTAAAACTACTAACGTCTGGGCGCCCAAAATTGGCGAGGCATACGATTAAGCAACAAGCTATATATTTTGATATTTTTGTTGAGCTTTTAGGGTGTTGCCATGGCAACACGGTGGATTATAAATCAGCCTACAATATTTGGTTTAGTTTATTTTCAGAAAATCTGGTCGTTAGATTTTGTCCATCATTTGTCTCCAGTAAACTCTAAAAACATTCGCATGTTAACACTGGTCTCATGTAATTTTAACAGAGGGATCTTTCGTAATTCGTGTTTTAATATGTTTGCGTTTTGTAATAGCGGAGCACTTGCCAGGCCGAAGGCCTGGCTGCGCAGCCCCATACTCATAGAACCAGAACCTATGCCCTTCATTTTTCATGGTCATGGCTAGCGGAATGTTCCGCGGGCGCGCGTGTGCCCTCCGTCCGCTGTCGCACAGAACCGGACTACTGCGCAGGACTAGCTCGCGGGCGCGTATGACGTCGCAAAACATGCGCGTACGACGTCATGTTGAAACCAAAGCGAGGCTTTGTTTTTCGCGCGGTTACACGGCCGAATGTCACGTCAGCAAGAAAAACACTTTGATGTTTTGCTGTGAATTTACTAAGCGGAGAAAACCGTTTAAATTAAAGGCGTTATTTCCCTGAATATTTCGCGGTTTGCTACTCAAGACAAGGATACTTATTAAGGGATACTCAGAAGCCGCTTTAGTGGAAAAAGACGAGCTTTCATGGATAAAATCTTGCTTCGAGGAACTTCATGTATTACGTTTTTATCAAATGCGGGAGATGTTTGTTTTGTACGGATTTCAGAACCAGAAGCGGAGGCAAGCGAGAGACATAAAGGTAAAACAGATTACAGTTTTCGATGAGAATTTATGTTGATATCAATCTGTGTGTGACTTTTTATTGGTGTTATTGTTAGTTTTGGAGAATTGATTTTAAAACGTGCTTAAATTCAGTTGTATCGATCTCTTGAATTTCATCGAAGAAAGCTTGAACTCGATGAGCTATAATTAAATGGTACGCGTTTTGCTTTTAAACGTAAACTAATGGAGATTTGAATAAATTTTTTCGAAAGAAGATTGTGTTGTCCATTTTTATGTGTTTGTTCATTCATTAGATAGTTTGAAAAGCGATTTTATGTAAACAAAACAAGACTTTGATTTTATAGTACAGTTCTATCTTCACTCGCATCCCCATATGCAAATATGTTTGTGTATTTTTGCAATTTTTGATTTTCAAATCAGTTTCTCGGGCAATTTTTGACAAACAAAAACTGTATTTTATTCGGAAACTAGTGGTACTAGTTATTCTAGAAAGAGAAAAGTTGTTTTTGTGAACTTTTGTACGGTCTATAAAAATGTACTGTGCAGACGGTCGCGTAATACTGTTTTTGAGAATTGCTAAAATTGAAAATAGCCCGTTCGTCAATCTTAATTCTTGTGCTTCCAACCTTTCACCTTAGTTAAGTTTCACCTTAGTTAAGCTTGTTCAAAGTGCGACGCTGTTAGGCTTGGGCTATCTATATATTAATCTCCTCTGTTAGATTTCAAATTCTGATGGCAGGTGAGTTCGGCATATTCGGAACTATTATTGTGCCAATTTTCGCGAAATTCTAACGAGTGGTTCCGTAGAAATCAGCACATTTCTGAGGAAAGTCGCTAAAATATCCAGTCATAATTTTTTGGTCAACTGCGCATGCGTTGCATTTGACTGGGTTCTCGATCCAAAGACGAAAACGACCAAAAAGGCAGTGTATTTCTTCAATGGTTCTATAAATTATCTATTGATTCAACAAACATTTTTACGAACAACAAATTGTTTGATTTTAAGATGATAAACAACACTTTCGCGATCCACGCTGAGCAAAATAATTTGATCGCTGAATAGGCGCCACGTTTGTTTTTCACAAAACTCTGCACGTGCTGACTCACTCAAGCAGCTGAAATTGAAGAGCACGTGCAAACTGTGTTCAGCCACCTTAAGCCTAAATCACATGACGATTAAGTAACTAATTAACTGATTAAGTAGACATGTCTGGAAATAAGCGTGACTCGCGTGACATGTATATATCTTGGATTGAAAGTTTACCTCATTCTAAACAAAAACATGCTATTGCAAAGATGCAAAAAATATAGTTAAAAAGAAAAATAAGAAACAAAAGGAATCTGATGAAATCGTTCATTTACAAACATTTGTATAGCTGCTCTTTTCACACTATATATTTACGTTTTAAAATAAAATGTATTCAACGTAGTTTCATATTTTCAACAGTTCCACTGCGTTTCACAGGCAACTGACAAATTTTTATCAAGTTTTAAAATGGTAATGTCCTGCAGGGTATAGCGCTTTTGAAGTCACGTAGTAACCCAAGGATCTCAGGTATTTGCCTTTAGCAAATCAAGAAACCGAGGAAACATTTGAATTTGATTGCTGTGTGCGAGGGTACCACGTTACCGAAAAACACTGGAACGATATTGCGATAGAAGAAGGTCTTATTGTATGCCATGAAGAAAATAACAAGTACGACCCTTGTGCGATGACTGTGTACCGTGAGCATGGACCTGATAACGACAATATAAATGTCGGACACATCCCTATCGAGCTCTCATCCACTCTTTGCTTCTTCGTAAAACATGGAGGGAAAGTTTCGGCTAAAGTGAGACAGGAAACCTACAGACCTAGCAACTTGGAACAAGGAGGCCTTGAAGTCCCTACTACTGTTCACTGCGCGATTTCCACCCAGAAAGCACAATTTTTGACAAGGCTAAAACAACTAATAAATAAACGCTGGAGGGATCCTCGCGATTTTAACAACAGCGAGCACTATAACAAAAGAAAGAGAGTGCGTCAGTCATTTCAACATGAACGTGAACATTGCTTTATATTTTCAATTTTGTTTTGTTGTACAGCATACATCGCAGTTAATGTTACGCCAGACCTGTTCGTTAAGCATTTATTAAAATAACAAAAGCAGTATACCGTATAGTACGTGTCATAGCAGTGCTTTTCTAGTGAATATCTGTACTTGTTGGCTCGACGCAAATAAACGCCGGGACCTCGATTAAACGCCGGGATCTCGAACAAACGCCCCCAGCGTTCATATAAAAATTAGCAGTTTTGACCCGGCGTTTAAACGAGGCCGGCGTTTAATCGGGGTCCGGCGTTTAATCGAGAGGTAGTTTAAAATAGCGCGAATCCTTTTTTCAAGTGACGTTTTCCTTGGCGTTGCCGTCGTCGTTGCTTAAGCTCCCTAATAGCTCTTCGTACCTCTTTAGAATGTTCACTTATGCCGCTATTCGGTTTGCTAACTCAAAAAATTAAAACAACGCCACACTTCCCTTGTCGTTTTTGCATGATAACTACTGGCCCCTTAATTTGTCTTTCAAATTAACCTTACCATGTTTCGCATTAACGAGATGGCTCTTAGATCCCTTTGATTTCTTATAGTGGTTAAAAAAAAAAAAAAACTTGTGAATGGAGTCACCATGGATACTAAAATGGGACTAAGCTATGCGTCGAGGCCTGAGCTCTAATTGCTAATCCTTCAGTTGCTGCACATTTTCTTTTAATGAATTCTTTCTTCCGCAGTTCATGTGAATTTATTTTCATAAATACATTATCATATTCATCATTCCACGCGTATAATAGATAGAACTCACATTTGATGAAGTCCTCGTCTGGCCTAGCTTGTAGCTCAGTGATAGAGCGTAAATTGCACTGGGATCACAAAGGCCATGGGTTCGAATTCCGTCATGGCCTGAATAAGTTTTAGGCTGTAATTGCAACTCATACGAAATGTCCAGCTTATCGCCCATTCCGAATAATGCATGTAAGGGTTAACTACTACAAGATAGATTCAGGTTTTTCTTGGATGTTGCTGTCAACGAAAAACAACTTAAAAATTAATGCGCGTTTTACGTATTACGTTCAACGGCGAGAATAACCATTGGTTACTAACTTACAATAGCTTTTTAGCAGATAAAACCAGCTGTCTACAGGCCAATTTTTATTCCTCTGTAAACAGGAAAATGTTTTCGGTGAGGTTATCTTTATAGAGACTACAAACTTTTCTTATCGGCCTAAAACAGCAAAGGAAGAAAGGTACTTGTTTATTCCATAAAAGTGTTAAAAGTCAATCCATGTCTTTTTAAATAACAAATAAGAAAGAATTCGTTTCCTTGGGCTTTTAAAAACAAACAAGATGCAACATTTACAACATGCATCCTAAAAATATATTCAAACGGAAACTTAGATTTGGTGCACCGACTAACTGCCGAATTTTTTTTCTTTTTTCGATCGAACCAAGCATTTGGAGAGCTTTGTCCTTCTCCCGAAAAGGTATGTTGGTGTTAATATGTCAAAAATAAATATGTCAGATCAATTTTGAAAACTCTAGCTGTCTAATATAATGTCTGCTTAATTTGTTTAATACCGTTTTACTAATCAAGGATAGTACATGCATTGGAACAACGTTCAATAGTCAGTGAATATTATATAAAAATAGATAAGACGATGGATAACAAAAGATTTAGGGTATAGGAGAGGGCGTTACTCCATAACTTATTTCAAAGGTTAAGTAAAATGACTTTAATTCGTCGATAAGCTCTTCTCGTAAAATTTAATTGTGACGTGCATACTTCTCTCTGCCTCTCGCTGTGGGCAACGAAATCATCCATAGGTATCCTAATTTACTATAAGCTTCTCGGTAAATTGTCGAATTAAATTACATAATTATCTGGGTATGTAATACTTTTCTGTTAATTTCTCGGCAAATAGAAGTTGTACGCCGCTTTCTTTTACGGAAAGTCCTCCTAAATTTGACTGAAATTTTTCTTAAATATTACTTTATCATTAAACTGAAGGCCAGAATAAAAATTATGCCTGAATGCCGCTCTCTTTCCCTCGTTATATGTATACAGGTATAAACATAATCCGAGTTGTTAATTTATTTGTAATGTATTCCAAAATATCGAGGAAAATATTTAATATGGACACGCTCTCTTTCTCGCGCTTTTCTTTCCCCTCCCTTTTTCTTTCTCTGTGCAAAAAAGCTAGATCATCTGGGTTTTTTAACTTTCTTTTTAGATTTTCGCCAAATTGAGTCATAAAGTTTTACCTGCACTGTATTTTACGTAAGTGTTCACTAATTTTCCTGAGAAAATGTAGTTGACGCATGCACAATTAACTCTCCAAGTTTTTCTCTGCTCTGTGTAAGGCTAATCTGGGATTGTTTTAAAATTTCTTCTTTGGTTATTATAATATTCGCAACTCTGTAAGTAGTTTTTTACGCAGATAGTAGCTGTCTTTATTTCAGAGGGATGACAAACAGAATAACAGAATTTTATTTTTTCTTTTACAGCATCTGGATTCAGCTGGTCCAAGCCACGTACAACTCTTTCTTGGTAAGTATTGTGAAAGCTGTCATAAAATTATTCATCAGTTCAACAGTTTCGTGCGTGGCATAAAATAACTGAAACGGCTCAGATTCAAACCAGAAAAAGCTGTAGAAGACAATTCTCGCACCCCTGACAGGGTACTTATTCATTTGATGCGCATACCTCAAATGAATTTTTACCCCTGAGATGCACTAATTCTAAAAACAATACACGTCATATTCTGTCATATTTTTTGGCTCGAAACCCTAAAAGGTACCGCGATAATTCTAACGGTGGTCATTTTAGATTTTAACATCCTAAGCAGCACCGATCTACAAATTTTGACCCCTAAAAGGGGCGACGAGCACTCACGTCATTTTATATGGGAGTCCCCCCCCGGGTTCGTTTCCGGTCACGAGCGCTTCGCGCTTATTTGAAGGGTAATGTCTGCGAAGGAGGAGTCTATACTGAACGATCTTTATGTAAGTCATTTGTATATATGTTGGATTTAAAGTTAATCTCATCTCAAGCAAAGACATGTCTTTATAAAAATGCAAAAAAATATATAGTTAATAACTGTTAACTAGCAGTAATCAGATATTATGGAGACGCGTTCGAAGGAACTTCCGGCGGAAACGAGCCCCTAAAAAAAGCAATAGGGGCGGCCATTTGGAAGACCGGACACCAAAAAATCTCAAATTTTACTGCAAGTAAGCCACAGGACAACCATTAGGATTGCGTTCTTCGAACGCGACAAGACAAATTAGAAACAAAAAGAATGGAATCGGTTGTTTTCAAAGTTGCAAAGTTTACAAACATTTGTGTAGCTGCTCTTTTGACACTATCTATTAAACGTTTTAAAAATATAATGTATTCAACGTATTATTATTATTATACCCTGGAAGAGCTTTGCGCTCATTTGATCGTCGGTTTTAATATCTGTGAAGGAGGTTACATAACGATGTAATTTAGGTCATTTGTATTGTCGTGTCCCCCAACCCCGATGAATTGTGAGCCAGGTAAACGCCGTTACAACCAGGTGCCACGATTCTCACAGTTACTCTGGTCTTTATTTAAAGTCTCTTTCATAGCGCCTGGCGGAAAAACTACAATTACAATGATTAAAAATATACTTAAAATATGGCGAAATCTACGGAAAAAATCAAACAAAATAAGAACTTACGCTGTCCTTCTCCAAACTCTACAATGCCTGTTTAGTGAACGGTTGACTTTCGCGGAATAACGATAGAAATAAGTTCAACACTCAAAGTACAGTACACTCCTGTATTTTTCCGACAGACACAACAATGGGGCTTAAGGTGGCTGAACACAGTTTCACTGTACCTATGTGTCATTCATTGTCATTTTAAAACTACTAACGTCTGGACGCCCAATTGGTGAGGCATACGATTAAGCAACAAGCTATATATTTTGGTATTTTTGTTGAGCTTTTAGGGTGTTGCCATGGCAACACGGTGGATTATAAATCAGCCTACAATATTTGGTTTAGTTTATTTTCAGAAAATCTGGTCGTTAGATTTTGTCCATCATTTGTCTCCAGTAAACTCTAAAAATATTCGCATGTTAACACTGGTCTCATGTAATTTTAACAGAGGGATCTTTCGTTATTCGTGTTTTAATATGTTTGCGTTTTGTAATAATCTCCTCTGTTAGATTTCAAATTCTGATGGCAGGTGAGTTCGGCATATTCGGAACTATTATTGTGCCAATTTTCGCGAAATTCTAACGGGTGGTTCCGTAGAAATCAGCACATTTCCGAGGAAAGTCGCTAAAATATCCAGTCATAATTTTTTGGTCAACTGCGCATGCGTTGCATTTGACTGGGTTCTCGATCCAAAGACGAAAACGACCAAAAAGGCAGTGTATTTCTTCAATGGTTCTATAAATTATCTATTGATTCAACAAACATTTTTACGAACAACAAATTGTTTGATTTTAAGATGAAAAACAACACTTTCGCGATCCACGCTGAGCAAAATAATTTGATCGCTGAATAGGCGCCACGTTTGTTTTTCACAAAACTCTGCACGTGCTGACTCACTCAAGCAGCTGAAATTGAAGAGCACGTGCAAACTGTGTTCAGCCACCTTAAGCCTAAATCACATGACGATTAAGTAACTAATTAACTGATTAAGTAGACATGTCTGGAAATAAGCGTGACTCGCGTGACATGTATATATCTTGGATTGAAAGTTTACCTCATTCTAAACAAAAACATGCTATTGCAAAGATGCAAAAAATATAGTTAAAAAGAAAAATAAGAAACAAAAGGAATCTGATGAAATCGTTCATTTACAAACATTTGTATAGCTGCTCTTTTCACACTATATATTTACGTTTTAAAATAAAATGTATTCAACGTAGTTTCATATTTTCAACAGTTCCACTGCGTTTCACAGGCAACTGACAAATTTTTATATACCGCTAAAAAAACGTTTTTAAATGAATTTTCTTTTCAGTATTCAGCGTATCCTATCATATTTTCAGTAATATAGAACCTGGCATTTTTCTTTCAATTCAGTCAAATTTTATGTTTGCCAGGTAAACAAAATTTTTCGTTTGACACATATTCGTTTTTTCTACATATTTTTATGATAGTGCGCACATCATGTAGCTGAAACGATTGCCTGTGTCAAGCCGTGGAGGACCAGAGAAGTTCAATGTTGATTATCAATATCTTGCTTGTTGTCCGCTAACGGGTATTGCTATTTTGATTACCTTTTTAAAAGAAATGATAATGTTTAAATCATATCCTATTGATCTGTTGTCTACATTTTTCAAATCAAGGCCTAGATCATAGAAAATGAATTTATTTTAAGTTATTTCATTGCGATTAAAACTGATATTTTTGTTTATCATTTTGTACCAGGCATCGTTTTGAAATAAAAAAGGCTTATTATATTGCATTGCTTTGTACTGTATTTTAATAGAATAGAATGGGATGGGATTAAATTTGGCTGGATCGTAATGTGTTGCATTGTAATGTTATTCGGTTACTCGCATGGAACAGCATTGGCAGTTCAATACAAACAAAATTCACTGTTGATATATTTTATCATCTTATCTGCAGACTTTTCCTTTAGCTGAAATGTATCTACTGGTTTTCCTGGTGTTTGTATTATTCGCCGCACCGTTTGCTGGTATGTAAACCGTGTACTTCCATATTTTTCGATCAAGTTTTTTTTTCAGTCCAATTGCAACTTTAAATTTAATAAATAAATAAATAAATAAATAAATAAATAAAGTCGGAAAAATGCAAACGCTGAGGGCAGTGCAAGCCCAGGAAAACACGCGCTCTACAAATCACAATAGCTGTACACTTTTGATCTGATTGGTTGGTTGATTGGTTGATTTAATAACACGCGAACTCTGAATTTGCAAAACTCGACAAACAGTTTCTTATTTCACTGTCGCAATTATCATAGCGGTCGGGGTCAAAGGTCATGTTTATGGGTTGTGATTAGTGGTTTTCGATCCATTTTGTCTGTCAGCGGTTTAATGTTTGAAACGTAAACATTAGCTGGGGCTCGAACTTCAGAGATCACGTGTTTTTGAAAGGTGCAGTAATCCTCCTTTCTAAACCACACCCCTTTTACCCTTCTTCCTTCACAACCGAAACAATAAACAACAGTAAAGTTAACTGTCTCAAACCGGACACCCATCTAAGGCGGACACCTGTCCAAGGCGGGTTTCAGTGGTTGGCAAGTCCCGGCCAAGTTTCACTTGTTTGTTTGTAACTAATCCCTCCCTAAGGCGGACACCTGTCCAAGGCGGAAAGCCAGAGCTGACCCCTAGATCAGAGTGTCCGGCTTGGAGGGATTTCACTGCATTCTCGGTATATTCTTACTAATTATAATTAAACCGGAAAAGAATTCACATATGAGTGAGTGAATTCTTTTTATGGTATTTTATGACTTTTTGGGAAGGAATATGATGAAGGTAACCTTGAAGATTTATACATCAGTGGTCGTTGGCCACCCATGATTGTAAGTTTAGAAAATTACTCTGAAATCACATGCACTGAAGACCTCGAAAATAAAGTTAAACTCCTTTATTGACAACATCTCGCACTCTCATTAGACTCGTATAGTATATGACATAAAAGAAAATCGAAGGTCACCGAAAGGAAATGGATTTGAGTTCGAGATTACGGGGAGTTTGAGAGGTTCAGCTAGTCTCAACTATGAAACTGTAGGTGCAAATTGCGGATCATCACCATACATAATTAATTCTCTGAGGACTGTCAGAAATGTCAAGCAGAACCGGTTCAAAAACAAGCTAGGATTGTAGATCTTTATATATAAGACATAAACATCTTAGAATTTTACGGAGATTTTGAAGAAGAAAAGAACTGATTACTGATCATGACCTATGACACCTATGGTGATTCTAAAATGTTGCGTGCTAGTCGTCGTCACTATAATGTCTGTCATTGATCGGTCAGAGTCCATTCACGTATAATCGTTTATCATATATAGCGCATTGTTCATTGCTATTTTGAGACTTAAATTCAGTCAGGAAGTCAGGACAAAAAGTGCATATCCTTAGAATTCCTCTATTCCTCAAAGAAAGAATTGAGCAAATATTTATTTTTCCAACTTTAATTTCATTTTTAAGATTCGCTCTCTCCCGTTCTTTCTAATCTTCCGGAAACCGGACATTCCACAATGATAAAAAAGAAACTTTATCACGAAAGCTGTCAAAGCCAGGCAAACACTGAAAAGCAATTTTCACTACTTTTTACTTCTACTGAGTCTCAAGCTGTCGCAGTGCTATATTTTTCTGACTTTTCTGTCTTTTCTTGTGATCTTCACCGGAAATGTTTCTGTCTTTCCTGCACGCCACAACCGTGGATCCGGAAAAAAGGTGAAAAAACGTTAATCAAATGGTTTTTACTTGAGTAGTATTGGCACTCAAATAAGACAAATAAGACGCGTCTTATCTAAGACGCGACTTAAATAAGACGCGAACCGATCGTATTAAAACAGTACAAAATAAGCATTCGTGTCTTATTTTAGACGCGACTTAAATAAGACGCGTCTTATCTTAGAAGTTCTTATTTTGTCCGCGTCTTAAATAAGACGTGAACTTCCTCGTATAAATGCTTTCGCGTCCTAAATAAGACGTGAACAACAAGTGCGCCGTATCCAAAATAAGACGCGAACCATTTATACGTGATCTTCGCGTCTTATGTTGGACGCAAACGTATAAATGATACACTTCGCATCTTATTTAAGTCGCGTCTTAGATAAGACGCGTCTTATTTTCTCCCGTATAAAAAACAAGACGCGTCTTATCTAAGACGCGACTTAAATAAGATGCGAAGTGTACCATTTATACGTTTGCGTCCAACATAAGTAGTATAGGTCGCTCAACCTGTGTGCCAGCCAATCAGGAGCCAGGATTTAGCACACGTGACCACTTGAAGCCAATCAGAGGCAGAGTTATTTTGGAGCGATGACATCATATCACGTGCAAGATACCGGAAGTGACCTTGGGTGGCGCTTGCCTGAGGGTGGGAGACCGCTGACCGGGTTCCAGATCCCGCTCGGGATCCCTCACCTCGGGATCCCTCGGGATGGGCTCGGGTTCGTTCGGGATGGCTCGGGATCTCGCGGGATCGTTCGGGATCTCGATCACTGGGTGGGTCCCAGATCCCGCTCGGTCAGAGAGACAAAAACCCAGAAAATAACAAAAAATGCCTTTTTAATAGTCACACAACTTAACGAAAAAACAAAAAGCTAGTTTTACAAGCGGGGACATGGATTCCATCCCCTTTTAAGTAGTCACACAACGAAAACAACAACAAAAGCTATTTTACAAGCGGGGACATGGGTTCCATCCCCGAATGGGAGAACGCCCCTTTTTTTTAATCGGTGAGATCGTCGTCCGGTCGAAGCCAACTGTAGCCGTAAGGGAGAGTCTTGAACGTGAATTCGTCGCCGATGACGCGTTTGTCGTAGACCACCCCCCATCGTTTGTCCCTGCGAACGGTGGTCAACGTCTTGGTGCGCTTATCTCTCTGGATGAAATGCGGGTTGGGTACGTTGACGGTGCGCGGTTTGGGGAGAGGCGAACGCAGTTCGAGTAACAGGGTGTCCTTCATGGCTTGAAAATGAAGATGTTGTTGTCCGCGCACGTTGAGGGTGAACCCGCGAATTTTCTCCTCCGTCTTTCCCAAGCGCGTCTTGTACGCATAGCTTTTGGGGCCGCAGGATAAGAATTCGATGATGACGTCACGATTACCTTTCTTGTCATCCAATTCATCCGTCATCTCGCCGAGGAAATTGCCCAGGGGGATCTCGGGTTCGCCGGGTTTCCATTTGTAGACCACCGAATCCGTGTCGAAATACAGGGCATTATCTACCACGCGATCCAGGTGATGGTAGAGACGTAGCCGGGCCCAGCAGGTGGTGAATGCGGCCACGAAGACGTTGGTGGTTTGACCGCCGGGGACGTCGTCGTCGACTTTGTCGTAGGCGATCTCGAGGCACTCGTCGTTCATGATGCGGAGATCGTGGATGACGATCGTCTCGTCTTTCATGAATTCGTACAGGGTGGCAGGCACGGTGATTTGCTGGATTTTCCGCTTGTTTTCCCGCTCGCCGAATTTTCCCCAGAAGGAATTGAGGGCCAGCTTGCTGGTGGCTTTTTTCCCCTTGTTGGATTGCATGTTGTTCGCCTTGAGATGGATCCCTTCTCGCGCGGCATATTCGGCCCGCAATAGCGTTTGCTGCTCGGGTATTTTGAGACTCCCGTCGGCGTTTGGCGGCCACCCGGTCGTTCCGTTTTCCCTTTCAGCCACGCGTTGACGTAATCCTCGAACAGCCCGGTACGTCGCTGCGCGGGGGGAAAGTGGTACACTTCGTGAATTTGGAGAAGCCGGTACCCCTTTTCCACGGCTTTGACGAGTTCGGGGGTGTACCACGTCCCTCGGATGCTCCGTTGACTCGCCGTGTGTTCGCACACCCAAGTTCGCTCGGTCATCCGTTTGGGGATCTCTTCTTCCACGCAGGCTCGACACAGGGGGAATGTGATTTTGCCATGGCAACGGTACGGTAGCACGGGATGAAATAACCCCTCGGGCGGTAACACGGTGCATTCGGCGATGCCGAAGTAACGGTGAATGTCTTGCGCCGGTTGGGTGACGATGACGGGGTGACCGATGGGGTACTCGTCGTACTTGTTGACGGTGGGGTACAGTGACGTCACATCCACGTACTGAATTTCTTCCCCCTGCGTTTCGTCGATCTCGTCCCACAGCCGCACGGCATTGGTGCGGCCTCCGAAGAAGGAGTCGCGTGGGTTCAGCGAAGGGACGGTGAACGGGCGCGACTCGACAAGGCGGCGACGTCGGGTCGTTGACGCAACTGCTCACACTGACATTCCCAGAGGACCACCACGCGGTAGCCGCCGGCTTCCAATTGCCGCTGTTTTTGCATCGTGGCTTCGTGCATTTCCCATTTGGTGCGATCGGGGTGGAGACGGGTGGTCTTGGTCATGCTCCCCTGGAAACAGACGGGACATCCGTGCCACAAGCACCCGTGAAATTCGTACACGGTGCGGGTCGTCTCGTTGAACCCGTCCACTTGATAGCGATGGGGACCGACTTGGAGAGTGCGTTCGCCCCCGTTGAACGCGTGCGCAATGACCCCTTCGGTTTGTTGGGAATTCTGCCATTCCAACCACTGGTAGGCTTTCAGGGATTGCTGCCCCCTTTTCCCATTCCATCCGCAGGGGGGTCCAAGGTCAGGGTCATTGGAGGTAAATATTTTTTGCGGTAATACCGCATGCAGGCTGAGGCGATGGTCACGCATTTCTCCATGGGATTGAAATCGGCTTTGGCGGCAAATTCCCGGTGAAAGATTTCGCAGCAGGCTTTGAGCACTTGCACGTCCGATCGACAGTAGGCCACCATTTCCTCGTGCAAATTGAACTCGAGATGTTGCACGGTTTTGTACCATTTGTCAAAGTCCTTTCGCACGCCCGGTTTCATGCCCTCGGGGTCGTAGTAGCGCGCCTCGGGCCAAGGTCCCACGTACTCTTGATGGGCCTCGGTGTTGAAGAAATGCGAGAAGAAACCTTTCTTGCTTTCCGTCAGATTGAACGTGGCGGCAAAGGCGGAGAGGGCAAAGGGAAGGAAACATAGACTGTCCTTGAACGTCAACCGTCCGGCTTTCGGGCTCAAGATTTTCGATCCCACGCAAATTTGATCTTTGACCTCGATGCGATGGTCGTAGAGGTACTGGAGCATGAACATCCCGTCGTAACCTTTGAAATTGTGAAAGATCACGATGACTTCCCGCGGTTCGCCCAGCACCTCCGTTTTGGTCAGCAGCCAATCGTAAAATTGCCCGGTGCAATCGCGACCGTAAAACGCCAGGGCGGGCACGGTGTCGAGATGATCCTCCCCTTTGGCGCAGATGAGGATGGGCACGTGCAATTGGTCGTCCTGCGTGCATTCGTAGTCCGCATACACGAAATAGGGCGGTAATCGGGGCCGAGTCCCCTCCTCCTCGTCTTCCTCAGACTCGGACTCGTTGGCGGCTAAGAAGCGGACGGCGTGGGCGGCGTGACGCGGGGCAGGTCTGGCGCGTTTGGCGGGAGACGGTTCCGCTGCTTCCTCCTCCGGGTCTGGATCGTTCACCGGCTGGATGTAACAACGATGGGTGGCGACGTCCGCATAATCCTTGCAGGTGTTGCAAAAATATTCCTCGCACTTGTGGGGACGCTGACGTTTGCGTCGATTTTTCCACCAGTCGAGGGATTTGCAGCAATCCTTGCACGTTTGCAGATTGGCGCAGACGGAGTGTTCCGGGGTGTCGGCCCCTTGTCCGTTGGGCGAAAACACCCGGTGATTCTCCGTAAAAGCAGCGTCGACAGTCCGGACAGGGACGTTGCGTCGGTCGTGGGGGTTTGCTGTCGCCTGGGAGGAGTGCCAGGTAATCGCGGCAGTCTTTTTGCTTGCAGGCCACGCAACGTCGTTTCACGCGGGGATGATGCGCAAAATTCTCGTGGTCGTACCCCCTGTCGCACAAGTGGCAATAGTAGCTGCGTCCGAGAATGGAGGGAATGGATTTCAACCCGTAATAGTGATCCTCGTGTTTCAGGAGAAACAGGTAACGTTGGTCGGCGCGTTTCTCGCCTTGTCCAAAGATCACTTGGTACCCCACATCGGCGCTGAAGACTTTGATGTGATAGTCCGGCAGCACGATTTGGTATTGATGGAGGGCTCCCAACCCGCAAGGCCCTTCGGGAACGCGAGCCAACGCGTGCAAGGCTTTGGCCAATCGAGTTTGACCTTTTCCTCCTCTCTTCAAGGTTGTGAAACCAATCTCTGGCGTCCGTCGACGCGGGGGATCTTCGTCGACCCACGCTTGCATGGTGACGAGAGCCCGAGCGCAGCACAACTCGTCCCGATTGTGGATTTTGACCACAGACTGTTTCTTTTGGAGAAAGGTCAGGAGAGGTACCTTGCCCGGGACGGCTTCCTTTCGACGTCCGCTGCCCCGTCCGGGATCCTTCACGGTGGTGATTTGCACTTTCAAACGATCGTCCGCTTTGAATTGTTCGTTGGAGTTTAATTTCTCCGCCATTTTTTGCAAGAGGAGGGTGACCCGTTGACTCTGTTCGCGCCATTCCCGCACCGGCACGTGAAACGATTGAAAGGCGTGCAGAAAGCTGGGATGTTGCATGGTAAACAACACGTGATCGTCGTCGTCTAAACTTTCCTCCTCCAATTCGCGATCGATAGCCCGACGCAACGCCTGTTCGAGTTCCTAGCACACATCGTATTGTGGGGGATGTAAGACATCCGTGCGAGCGTGGAGGGTGGCATCGAACACGCGACGACGTAACCCAAACCTTTGCACGCGTCAATTCGTGCCCGGGGTGAGTCGAAACTCGAAGAGGTGCCCCCGGTTGCTCTCTTCCGCGTCTTCCATGGCCTCCAACAAGACGTCGTCGTCCAATTCTTCCTCCTCGCGGTCGGCCATTTTGAAAGGTTTAACACTCGACGAAGAGGACTAGGAAAAACAACTTGTCCCGATCGGCGAGGTTGAACAGCGTTCTACAGCACCGACACAAATGGAGTTGTCGCGAGTTAAACCGTCGGCGTTTGGCTTCCTTGACGTCACGCACGAATAGGGTGATGGTTTCCCCTCGATAGGTCTGCAATAGGGTCAATGGATCTCTACCCTCGATGCGAGAGACGCGACAGTGAAAGCACTCCATGCGTAAAAGGTCGTCGTCGGGCGGTTCCCGCCCTCTTATTATACTCTCGAGGAGAAGGACAATGCATGCTGGGGAAGGAACGGGGTACCCATGGGGGGTATGGGTCTTGATTTTTTCACTCGCCCCAGACCCCGGCCGGGAGGTGCGCGGGGATCTATATAAAGGCCGAGGGCTTGGCTTCAAACTCACACCCAAAATCCAAAGTCAAGATGATGTCTGTGGATGCTCGCGTCGACATTTTTTCTGTGGATATGGAAGGAGAGAGAGCGAAAGATCTGAGGGAAAGAAGAAGAAAGAGAAGGAAGAAGATCGAAAGTGTGTCATCTGTTTAGAGGAGCGGAAGCTTACTGTGAGAGAGTTTACAAAGCGAGACGGGACGCTGGCCAGGCAATTTGTCCGTGTACGGGCACACGAATTTTTCTGTTGTAGCGGGTGGGTACACACCACGTGCATGTTGAAGTGGGTGCAAGAGAACGGGCGTCTGGTGACTATTCAAGTGCCCTCACTGCCGTGCCCTGGGGTGCGATCTGGAGGAAATGGAAGCTTTTCGAGAAGGAGAACTGTGAAATAAAGAAGACACTGAAAGAAACATTTATTTTCAAAAAACATTTATTTCATTTCAAAGAACATTTTAATTTTATTTTTACAAGAAACAAATTTAAAACGTGTAGCAATCAAAACACAATAAAACAGTTGTGGTTCAAAGTCTCATTTTGCAGTGTTCTCATTGTCTCATGGGGTGGGCGTCAATCAATAATAATCAAAGTGTCAATGCAGTGATTGTAGACAGCCCACGGTGCGCTCGAATAATCCGGCGAGGGCCTCTTTCCATCGGGGGTAATTGTCCACATAGCGGGAACCCCCAATGGCACTCTGGGTGTGTAAGAGGGGAAAATTGCCGTTCCCCATCGCGTGAAACGTGGCGGTGCCATAGTTGTACTTGTACCATCGCGATTTCTTCAGGTCGTAGGCAAAGATCTGCCGATGCAATTGTTTGGCATATTCCACGGTCCACCCCGTCCCTCCTTTCATCTGTTTATGGTAGTAGGTAAAGAACCCAAACGCGTAGACGGTGCCGGCCCGTGCCGCAATGCGAAAGTTGCGTTTCAAGTATTCGGCCGTGATGGGGTCCGTCACCCCTTTTCCCAATTGATTCTGGGTCGTGATAAAGTAACTGTCGGCTCGGTTCAATTCTTCTTCCGTCAAGGGCGTGATGGTTTGACGGCGAGGGTGATGGGGTCCAATCACCACGTCCAAACGAGTCCCGAAATGGAGGGCTTGACGTTCCGCCTCGGCGTCCACGCCCGGCTCTCCACCCGTGATGATGGTGTACTCGTTCAAAACGGGAATGTCCATGGCCATCGACATGATGATGAGCGCTCGTGAAAGAAATCAACGCAAAAATGAGTTCGAGCCGGGGTAAGCGGGGTCTTTTTATTTAGACCGTCGTCGACTTTGTCCACACGGGACGGTTGGAGGACCAATGGTATCTGTACGTGGACTGATACGTCATCCCGCATTGTTGTCGCATCCAATCCACGAAATGATGGCATTCGACTTGCGGGCAATGATGACGTAGGGGGTCGGCGTGAAAACCGCAACCTTCCACGCGATCCAAGCGTTTCATTTTACGAAACGGGGGACACCCGTAAGTTTCGAGATCGAGGTGGGGGATACCGAGTCGATCCAAGAGATCTTGTTCCACCTGCCCCCCTTTGAAGGCCACCGTATCTCGTTCGTCGGTCCGGAATCGTTCGTACAGAGCTCGGATTTGCACGTCCAAGATCCGGTGGGGGTAGGCCGCGGCGGCGGGGGGTGGTTGAAAGTGGAGTCCGTGAATGTTCCGCATGACCCAACGGGCGGTGATCTTTTCCTTGTCCGACAACTGAGCGTACTCGATGGGGAGATGGTAATGGACGACGCCCGAATGTTGTCGCGTCCAATCGCAGTACCCCATTTCGCGGCACAGAAAACGTCCCTGGATTTGGAACCCTTCCAGGTCGATGCAAACGCATACCTTCTCCATGTTGGTTGTTTTGTTTTTGTTTGAATACGTGCGAGGGTCGGGGGTGTGGTTTTTTATAGAGACTGGCAGGTGGGGTGGTGGTGGGTTTATTTTTAGCCAATCGAAGGAGGCCACGTCACGAGGAGGCCGGCCAATCGGATACGACCACGTCACACTTACAGGGGGTCGTGGACTTGGCATTTAAGGCGTGACGCATTCTCACTCGTCCTCTTTTCGTTCCGGTGGCAGTGGTCCAAAGAAAAGAAAAAAAGATGAGTATGAGTCGAGTGGCCACGCAACCGACTCCCGTCGCTGCACCTAAAAAACGTAAAACCAAGAGCGATGCCGAAGGGAGTAAAAAGAAGAAGAAGAAAAAAGACGAGACATTGAGCCCCGAGGACATGGCGGTCTTGAATGCCCCCGTGGACGTCTTGCCACCTCATTCCCCCGAACCTCTCTTGTTGACCGAGGAAGAAGAAAACGAATCGGATGCGTTTCTGGCGAGCCTTTGCAAAGACCTGGTTCTTTCCACCCTGGTGGACGCGGCCACGCAGACGGACCCTCCACCTCAGTCCCCCGTCGTCGTCACCGACTTGTCGTGCCCCATTCACGAGTGGGAACCCTTGTGCCCGGGCAGTTGCGGGGACTTTTCGTACGAACGTTGCGGTCACGAGGGATGTCTGGTGTTCATGCCCACCCGTCACTTGGACACGATGTTGAAAGAATTGAAAGACCATCTTCACCCCGCCCTGAAAGCCCTGTGGTCTTCCTTGCGTTGCGACTGCGGGTTGAGACCGAGAATGAAACTGAGTCTGTCCCCCAACAATTACCAAAAGGTGTTCCTGACCTGCGGCGTCAACCAGAAAGGCGTGGAACAGTTTGGCAGAGAACGCTGTGGGTATTTCCAGTGGATCCATTGGAAACCCCGCGTCAGGAAAGAGGAGTACGACCCCGTGCCGTGGACCCCTTGGGAATCACCCCTGGTCGACAAAGAAAGAGAGCAGAACAGAGAGCAAGCGTTGGAGCCAGAGATTCCCCGGTGGAACAAGTTTTGGCGAGGAGGGTTCGTGGTGGCGGGAACCAACAACACCATCGCCTATCCCGAAGAATTCAGAAATTTGAGTTCTCGCCCTTACCTGAAGGAGGCGTACGAGATGATGAAACAGTTCCCCCCCAAAATGAAAAAGATCATTTACGTGGAGGCCTTGTGGCGGTACCTGAAAGAAGAAGACCCTACGTTGGAGATGTTGAGGGATGTGCAGTGGTTGAAAGACAAGTACGTGCCCGACGAGCCGACCCCCACCTTTGACTATTGGATGCGTCGAGCCGCCGAGAACTTGGCCAGAGCCGCAAAAGAGCCACCCCGTGACAAGCACAAATGCGTATCCGTCCTTTTTTGAACATTGCTTTTTCTTCATGTAAAAATATTATCTTGTTTGGTTGATTAAAAAAACATGTTGTCACGAACATTCACGGTGTGGTTGTTGTTGTTGTTTGTTAACGATAAAAGTCCCCTCCCTAACCCTTTTTTTACGAGTGCCTCGGAGCCCCATACCGGCGAACGACATGGCCCCGCGTGCCAAATCGCAAACAAAGCGAGCCTCGGTCAGCTGGGGAGAGGTTTACGAAATGGAATAAGGGATACCGATACATTTTGACCGTCATCGACGTCTTGTCCAAGTACGCGTGGGCGGTGCCTTTGAAGAACAAGACCGGCAAAGCCGTGACGGAAGCCTTTGCCTCGATTCTGCGAGGCAGCAAAGGACGACAACCCTTGCGGTTGCAAACGGACGACGGGACCGAATTTTACAACCGGACCTTCCAAACGTTTCTGAAAGAGCGAGGGATTGCGCTGTTTTCCACGCGCGGGGATAGCAAAACCGCCGTGGTGGAACGATGGAATCGCACGTTGAAGGAACGCATGTACCGCATGTTCACCGCCCTCAATACGCTCCGGTACGAGGATCGGTTGCCGCTGTTGGTCCGAGGGTACAACGCCACCCCGCATCGAAGTATTGGCCTGCCCCCGAACCAAGTGACCCGCGCCAACGAACGCACCGTGTGGGATCGTTTGTACGAGAAACGGCTTCGACGGCGAAAACGCCCGACATTGAAGGTGGGGGATCGCGTCCGTCTCAACAAGAAACATCGTCCTTTTCAAAAAGGGTATTTGCCCGGATGGACGGAAGAAGTGTTCATCGTGCAACGCGCCTGAGGAGGCCCCGTGCCCACCTACAAGATCCAAGAGTGGGACGGGACGCCCGTGGAAGGGACTTTTTACAAAGAAGACGTGCAAAAAGTCGAGGTGCCAGACGATGCCGTGTTTCGGGTGGAAAAAATGCTCCGACGACGAGGACGGAACGTGTTGGTGCGTTGGAAGGGATGGCCCAGCAAATACGATAGTTGGATCCCCAAACGTCATATGACCTCGCTATAAAGAGGGGGATCGCACACCCAGACTGGCCACGAAGTCGTCATGAATCGCGTGGTGCTCCTGAGCGATGTCTCCCCGGAATTTCCCAACAACACCCCGGATGCGTTCAAGGTACGATTGGCGGAACCGCTGGCGTTGGAAGGGGATTGGGAAGTGGGGTTGCTGTCCCTCTCCATCCCCGATAGCGGACAGGCGTTGACGCACGTCGCCGGGCTCGAGAGGGATGTCATGTTTGTGCTGACTTACACTCTACTGGATACCCTCGATACACCGACCCTTCACAGTTACATGATCAACGGCGATCGTTTGCAAGACGAGCAATTCATCAAGAATGGGGTGGACATGATGGCCTCCATGATTCGACTCTTCGAGCGGGAAGCCTTTGCCCAGACGCAAGCGCTGGGACGTCGTTTGGAGAAGGCCCGTCGACCCACCTTTCGTTGGGAAGGCCCGTCCTTGGTCGTGGAACACAAACTGTTGGAGCACATCAAACCCGTGCCCACCAACCCCGTACCCGGCATTCGATTGATGGTGAATAAAAAGTTAGCGGTGGGCATGGGGTGGTTGAAAGCCGAGGGGACGGCACTGGGGGAAAATCTCCACTATTCCCTCCCGTTTCAAGAATCCAAGCAGTCCTTCTTTTTCATCAAGGACACGGAACTGGGCACGACAAAGATTGACGAGAAAACGGAAACGCCAATCCTCTGGCACGCGAACCGAGGGTACCTGTCTCTCTCGCTGACCGTCAATTGGCACTTTGCGAATGTCAACGACACCTTTGCCGAGTACGTGGAGAGTAAAGGGCGACGCTTCTTCGTGTACACGGATCTGGTGGAAAGCAATGGGATGTGCGGTCAACTGCACCCCTTCTCCGTTTTTGGGAAAATGCGCTTCTCGAATCAAGGGGTGGACTTGACCACGGTTTTACGTTTTTTAGGTGCAGCGACGGGAGTCGGTTGCGTGGCCACTCGACTCATACTCATCTTTTTTTCTTTTCTTTGGACCACTGCCACCGGAACGAAAAGAGGACGAGTGAGAATGCGTCACGCCTTAAATGCCAAGTCCACGACCCCCTGTAAGTGTGACGTGGTCGTATCCGATTGGCCGGCCTCCTCGTGACGTGGCCTCCTTCGATTGGCTAAAAATAAACCCACCACCTCCCCACCTGCCAGTCTCTATAAAAAAAACACACCCCCGACCCTCGCACGTATTCAAACAAAAACAAAACAACCAACATGGAGAAGGTATGCGTTTGCATCGACCTGGAAGGGTTCCAAATCCAGGGACGTTTTCTGTGCCGCGAAATGGGGTACTGCGATTGGACGCGACAACATTCGGGCGTCGTCCATTACCATCTCCCCATCGAGTACGCTCAGTTGTCGGACAAGGAAAAGATCACCGCCCGTTGGGTCATGCGGAACATTCACGGACTCCACTTTCAACCACCCCCCGCCGCCGCGGCCTACCCCCACCGGATCTTGGACGTGCAAATCCGAGCTCTGTACGAACGATTCCGGACCGACGAACGAGATACGGTGGCCTTCAAAGGGGGGCAGGTGGAACAAGATCTCTTGGATCGACTCGGTATCCCCCACCTCGATCTCGAAACTTACGGGTGTCCCCCGTTTCGTAAAATGAAACGCTTGGATCGCGTGGAAGGTTGCGGTTTTCACGCCGACCCCCTACGTCATCATTGCCCGCAAGTCGAATGCCATCATTTCGTGGATTGGATGCGACAACAATGCGGGATGACGTATCAGTCCACGTACAGATACCATTGGTCCTCCAACCGTCCCGTGTGGACAAAGTCGACGACGGTCTAAATAAAAAGACCCCGCTTACCCCGGCTCGAACTCATTTTTGCGTTGATTTCTTTCACGAGCGCTCATCATCATGTCGATGGCCATGGACATTCCCGTTTTGAACGAGTACACCATCATCACGGGTGGAGAGCCGGGCGTGGACGCCGAGGCGGAACGTCAAGCCCTCCATTTCGGGACTCGTTTGGACGTGGTGATTGGACCCCATCACCCTCGCCGTCAAACCATCACGCCCTTGACGGAAGAAGAATTGAACCGAGCCGACAGTTACTTTATCACGACCCAGAATCAATTGGGAAAAGGGGTGACGGACCCCATCACGGCCGAATACTTGAAACGCAACTTTCGCATTGCGGCACGGGCCGGCACCGTCTACGCGTTTGGGTTCTTTACCTACTACCATAAACAGATGAAAGGAGGGACGGGGTGGACCGTGGAATATGCCAAACAATTGCATCGGCAGATCTTTGCCTACGACCTGAAGAAATCGCGATGGTACAAGTACAACTATGGCACCGCCACGTTTCACGCGATGGGGAACGGCAATTTTCCCCTCTTACACACCCAGAGTGCCATTGGGGGTTCCCGCTATGTGGACAATTACCCCCGATGGAAAGAGGCCCTCGCCGGATTATTCGAGCGCACCGTGGGCTGTCTACAATCACTGCATTGACACTTTGATTATTATTGATTGACGCCCACCCCATGAGACAATGAGAACACTGCAAAATGAGACTTTGAACCACAACTGTTTTATTGTGTTTTGATTGCTACACGTTTTAAATTTGTTTCTTGTAAAAATAAAATTAAAATGTTCTTTGAAATGAAATAAATGTTTTTTGAAAATAAATGTTTCTTTCAGTGTCTTCTTTATTTCACAGTTCTCCTTCTCGAAAAGCTTCCATTTCCTCCAGATCGCACCCCAGGGCACGGCAGTGAGGGCACTTGAATAGTCACCAGACGCCCGTTCTCTTGCACCCACTTCAACATGCACGTGGTGTGTACCCACCCGCTACAACAGAAAAATTCGTGTGCCCGTACACGGACAAATTGCCTGGCCAGCGTCCCGTCTCGCTTTGTAAACTCTCTCACAGTAAGCTTCCGCTCCTCTAAACAGATGACACACTTTCGATCTTCTTCCTTCTCTTTCTTCTTCTTTCCCTCAGATCTTTCGCTCTCTCTCCTTCCATATCCACAGAAAAAATGTCGACGCGAGCATCCACAGACATCATCTTGACTTTGGATTTTGGGTGTGAGTTTGAAGCCAAGCCCTCGGCCTTTATATAGATCCCCGCGTACCTCCCGGCCGGGGTCTGGGGCGAGTGAAAAAATCAAGACCCATACCCCCCATGGGTACCCCGTTCCTTCCCCAGCATGCATTGTCCTTCTCCTCGAGAGTATAATAAGAGGGCGGGAACCGCCCGACGACGACCTTTTACGCATGGAGTGCTTTCACTGTCGCGTCTCTCGCATCGAGGGTAGAGATCCATTGACCCTATTGCAGACCTATCGAGGGGAAACCATCACCCTATTCGTGCGTGACGTCAAGGAAGCCAAACGCCGACGGTTTAACTCGCGACAACTCCATTTGTGTCGGTGCTGTAGAACGCTGTTCAACCTCGCCGATCGGGACAAGTTGTTTTTCCTAGTCCTCTTCGTCGAGTGTTAAACCTTTCAAAATGGCCGACCGCGAGGAGGAAGAATTGGACGACGACGTCTTGTTGGAGGCCATGGAAGACGCGGAAGAGAGCAACCGGGGGCACCTCTTCGAGTTTCGACTCACCCCGGGCACGAATCGACGCGTGCAAAGGTTTGGGTTACGTCGTCGCGTGTTCGATGCCACCCTCCACGCTCGCACGGATGTCTTACATCCCCCACAATACGATGTGTGCTAGGAACTCGAACAGGCGTTGCGTCGGGCTATCGATCGCGAATTGGAGGAGGAAAGTTTAGACGACGACGATCACGTGTTGTTTACCATGCAACATCCCAGCTTTCTGCACGCCTTTCAATCGTTTCACGTGCCGGTGCGGGAATGGCGCGAACAGAGTCAACGGGTCACCCTCCTCTTGCAAAAAATGGCGGAGAAATTAAACTCCAACGAACAATTCAAAGCGGACGATCGTTTGAAAGTGCAAATCACCACCGTGAAGGATCCCGGACGGGGCAGCGGACGTCGAAAGGAAGCCGTCCCGGGCAAGGTACCTCTCCTGACCTTTCTCCAAAAGAAACAGTCTGTGGTCAAAATCCACAATCGGGACGAGTTGTGCTGCGCTCGGGCTCTCGTCACCATGCAAGCGTGGGTCGACGAAGATCCCCCGCGTCGACGGACGCCAGAGATTGGTTTCACAACCTTGAAGAGAGGAGGAAAAGGTCAAACTCGATTGGCCAAAGCCTTGCACGCGTTGGCTCGCGTTCCCGAAGGGCCTTGCGGGTTGGGAGCCCTCCATCAATACCAAATCGTGCTGCCGGACTATCACATCAAAGTCTTCAGCGCCGATGTGGGGTACCAAGTGATCTTTGGACAAGGCGAGAAACGCGCCGACCAACGTTACCTGTTTCTCCTGAAACACGAGGATCACTATTACGGGTTGAAATCCATTCCCTCCATTCTCGGACGCAGCTACTATTGCCACTTGTGCGACAGGGGGTACGACCACGAGAATTTTGCGCATCATCCCCGCGTGAAACGACGTTGCGTGGCCTGCAAGCAAAAAGACTGCCGCGATTACCTGGCACTCCTCCCAGGCGACAGCAAACCCCCACGACCGACGCAACGTCCCTGTCCGGACTGTCGACGCTGCTTTTACGGAGAATCACCGGGTGTTTTCGCCCAACGGACAAGGGGCCGACACCCCGGAACACTCCGTCTGCGCCAATCTGCAAACGTGCAAGGATTGCTGCAAATCCCTCGACTGGTGGAAAAATCGACGCAAACGTCAGCGTCCCCACAAGTGCGAGGAATATTTTTGCAACACCTGCAAGGATTATGCGAACGTCGCCACCCATCGTTGTTACATCCAGCCGGTGAACGATCCAGACCCGGAGGAGGAAGCAACGGAACCGTCTCCCGCCAAACGCGCCAGACCTGCCCCGCGTCACGCCGCCCACGCCGTCCGCTTCTTAGCCGCCAACGAGTCCGAGTCTGAGGAAGACGAGGAGGAGGGGACTCGGCCCCGATTACCGCCCTATTTCGTGTATGCGGACTACGAATGCACGCAGGACGACCAATTGCACGTGCCCATCCTCATCTGCGCCAAAGGGGAGGATCATCTCGACACCGTGCCCGCCCTGGCGTTTTACGGTCGCGATTGCACCGGGCAATTTTACGATTGGCTGCTGACCAAAACGGAGGTGCTGGGCGAACCGCGGGAAGTCATCGTGATCTTTCACAATTTCAAAGGTTACGACGGGATGTTCATGCTCCAGTACCTCTACGACCATCGCATCGAGGTCAAAGATCAAATTTGCGTGGGATCGAAAATCTTGAGCCCGAAAGCCGGACGGTTGACGTTCAAGGACAGTCTATGTTTCCTTCCCTTTGCCCTCTCCGCCTTTGCCGCCACGTTCAATCTGACGGAAAGCAAGAAAGGTTTCTTCTCGCATTTCTTCAACACCGAGGCCCATCAAGAGTACGTGGGACCTTGGCCCGAGGCGCGCTACTACGACCCCGAGGGCATGAAACCGGGCGTGCGAAAGGACTTTGACAAATGGTACAAAACCGTGCAACATCTCGAGTTCAATTTGCACGAGGAAATGGTGGCCTACTGTCGATCGGACGTGCAAGTGCTCAAAGCCTGCTGCGAAATCTTTCACCGGGAATTTGCCGCCAAAGCCGATTTCAATCCCATGGAGAAATGCGTGACCATCGCCTCAGCCTGCATGCGGTATTACCGCAAAAAACATTTACCTCCAAAGACCCTGGCCTTGGACCCCCCTGCGGATGGAATGGGAAAAGGGGGCAGCAATCCCTGAAAGCCTACCAGTGGTTGGAATGGCAGAATTCCCAACAAACCGAAGGGGTCATTGCGCACGCGTTCAACGGGGGCGAACGCACTCTCCAAGTCGGTCCCCATCGCTATCAAGTGGACGGGTTCAACGAGACGACCCGCACCGTGTACGAATTTCACGGGTGCTTGTGGCACGGATGTCCCGTCTGTTTCCAGGGGAGCATGACCAAGACCACCCGTCTCCACCCCGATCGCACCAAATGGGAAATGCACGAAGCCACGATGCAAAAACAGCGGCAATTGGAAGCCGGCGGCTACCGCGTGGTGGTCCTCTGGGAATGTCAGTGTGAGCAGTTGCGTCAACGACCCGACGACGCCGCCTTGTCGAGTCGCGCCCGTTCACCGTCCCTTCGCTGAACCCACGCGACTCCTTCTTCGGAGGCCGCACCAATGCCGTGCGGCTGTGGGACGAGATCGACGAAACGCAGGGGGAAGAAATTCAGTACGTGGATGTAACGTCACTGTACCCCACCGTCAACAAGTACGACGAGTACCCCATCGGTCACCCCGTCATCGTCACCCAACCGGCGCAAGACATTCACCGTTACTTCGGCATCGCCGAATGCACCGTGTTACCGCCCGAGGGGTTATTTCATCCCGTGCTACCGTACCGTTGCCATGGCAAAATCACATTCCCCCTGTGTCGAGCCTGCGTGGAAGAAGAGATCCCCAAACGGATGACCGAGCGAACTTGGGTGTGCGAACACACGGCGAGTCAACGGAGCATCCGAGGGACGTGGTACACCCCCGAACTCGTCAAAGCCGTGGAAAAGGGGTACCGGCTTCTCCAAATTCACGAAGTGTACCACTTTCCCCCCGCGCAGCGACGTACCGGGCTGTTCGAGGATTACGTCAACGCGTGGCTGAAAGGGAAAACGGAAGCATCCGGGTGGCCGCCAAACGCCGACGGGAGTCTCAAAATACCCGAGCAGCAAACGCTCTTGCGGGCCGAATATGCCGCGCGAGAAGGGATCCATCTCGAGGCGAACAACATGCAATCCAACAAGGGGAAAAAAGCCACCAGCAAGCTGGCCCTCAATTCCTTCTGGGGAAAATTCGGCGAGCGGGAAAACAAGCGGAAAATCCAGCAAATCACCGTGCCTGCCACCCTGTACGAATTCATGAAAGACGAGACGATCGTCATCCACGATCTCCGCATCATGAACGACGAGTGCCTCGAGATCGCCTACGACAAAGTCGACGACGACGTCCCCGGCGGTCAAACCACCAACGTCTTCGTGGCCGCATTCACCACCTGCTGGGCCCGGCTACGTCTCTACCATCACCTGGATCGCGTGGTAGATAATGCCCTGTATTTCGACACGGATTCGGTGGTCTACAAATGGAAACCCGGCGAACCCGAGATCCCCCTGGGCAATTTCCTCGGCGAGATGACGGATGAATTGGATGACAAGAAAGGTAATCGTGACGTCATCATCGAATTCTTATCCTGCGGCCCCAAAAGCTATGCGTACAAGACGCGCTTGGGAAAGACGGAGGAGAAAATTCGCGGGTTCACCCTCAACGTGCGCGGACAACAACATCTTCATTTTCAAGCCATGAAGGACACCCTGTTACTCGAACTGCGTTCGCCTCTCCCCAAACCGCGCACCGTCAACGTACCCAACCCGCATTTCATCCAGAGAGATAAGCGCACCAAGACGTTGACCACCGTTCGCAGGGACAAACGATGGGGGGTGGTCTACGACAAACGCGTCATCGGCGACGAATTCACGTTCAAGACTCTCCCTTACGGCTACAGTTGGCTTCGACCGGACGACGATCTCACCGATTAAAAAAAAGGGGCGTTCTCCCATTCGGGGATGGAACCCATGTCCCCGCTTGTAAAATAGCTTTTGTTGTTGTTTTCGTTGTGTGACTACTTAAAAGGGGATGGAATCCATGTCCCCGCTTGTAAAACTAGCTTTTTGTTTTTTCGTTAAGTTGTGTGACTATTAAAAAGGCATTTTTTGTGTTATTTTCTGGGTTTTTTGTCTCTCTGACCGAGCGGGATCTGGGACCCACCCAGTGATCGAGATCCCGAACGATCCCGCGAGATCCCGAGCCATCCCGAACGATCCCGCGAGATCCCGAACCATCCCGAACGAACTCGAGCCCATCCCGAGGGATCCCGAGGTGAGGGATCCCGAGCGGGATCTGGAACCCGGTCAGCGGTCTCCCACCCTCAGGCAAGCGCCACCCAAGGTCACTTCCGGTATCTTGCACGTGATATGATGTCATTGCTCCAAAATAACTCTGCCTCTGATTGGCTACAAGTGGTCACGTGTGCTAAATCCTGGCTCCTGATTGGCTGGCACACAGGTTGAGCGACCTATACTACTAACATAAGACGCGAAGATTACGTATAAATGGTTCGCGTCTTATTTTTCATACGGCGCCATTGTTGTTCACGTCTGCTTATTTAGGACGTGAAAGCATTTATACGAGGAAGTTCACGTCTTATTTAAGACGCGGACAAAATAAGAACAGCTGAAAACCCTGTTCTAAGATAAGACGCGTCATATTTAAGTCGGGTCTAAAATAAGACACGAATGCTTATTTTGTACTGTTTATACGATCGGTTCGCGTCTTATTTAAGTCGCGTCTTAGATAAGACGCGTCTTATTTTCTGTCGTATAAATGGCCCTGTTGTATGTCTTGAATCGAAACGCTGAAATCGCTTATAAAATGGTTGTTAAAATGCTTGCTTTGTCATTCAATGCAGAACAACACACTTTTACTTGTACACGAATAGAACTGTAGAAAGAATTGCAGCAAACAATAACTTCTACATTTGCACAATTAGTTTGTTCAGCACTTGCATACTATTGCATAATCAAAGCGCAATTTTTATCACCGTCAATACATTCTACCATGTACCTAAATCTAATAATGGCAATGATTTCGAGCACTAATGGCTTTACGACATATGATTGACAAGAAAAACACAAATTTCTTGAACCTTTGAAGATCAATGCCGTCTCGGACACATCCACGTAAAAACAAATTTGAAAGATTGATATGTACTCCCCAAAAATTTTAGTGGCGGTATGCGATAAAATCCTAACCACTTCTTGATATTTTCTTCGTATTGGCACTCAAATAATATCTTCTCAATTAAGTCCGTAATAATAAGTTCCAATGTCTGTCTTGAATTGAAACGCTCAGATCGCTTATAAAATGGTTGTTAAAATGCTTGCTTTGTCAACAACAAAATTTTACTTGTATACGAATAGAACTGTAGAGAGAATTGCAGCAAACAAGAAATAGTTTCACTAAGTCTGCAAAATCACGAGGTCCCTTGCATACTATTGCATAATCAAAGCGCAATTTTTATCACCGTCAATACATTCTACCATGTACCTAAATCTATTAATGGCAATGATTTGAAATTTGAAAGATTATTGATACCGTAGGTAACGTGAGATATCGAAACTAAATAAGAACTGTAATACCTTTGTGGTAACGTAGCGTGAGATAATTATGACAAGTTCATGACATCCCAATACCCTAGGGAAATTAACAATAGGTCCGGGGGTGCTCCTCAAAAAACGCAAAGTTCATGCTATTTTGCTCTGCCATATCGCTCATATTAAAACACAAACTTTCCTGTCCCATTTAATTCTCTTAAAACGTCTCCATTCGTAAAAATACACCGTGAAATTCTCAAACTGCGTTTCCCAAGAAAACGCATCCCTTCTAAAGCAGCTTCAATGGCTTTACGACAAATGATTGAAACTGATAGGTAACGTGAGATATCGAAACTTAAAGAAGGACTTAATACCTTTGCGGTAACGTAATGTGAGATATGACAAGTTCATGACAAGTTCTGACATCCCAATACCCTTGGGAAATTAACAATAGGTCCGGGGGTGCTCCCCTAAAATTTTAGTGGCAGTATGTGACGCCCTTCTTGAAATCCTAACCGGTTTAACCAACCATATCCTCAATGCCCTAATATAGCTTCTATAAAGAAGGAAGAAGAAACCCCCCGGACAAACGTCCACAAAATTTTGTTAACAACTTTTGTCCCTTTTTCGTACTCAATTCCGAAATCTCGCTTAATGCGCATGCGCATTAACGAGATAAAAATGGAACCGAATCGAAATTTGGCACATGGAAAGGTCTTATCGTTATTATCATTTTTAAGTATAAAGAGCTTTCCTATAAGTCACGTGACATGTCACGTGGCCATTTTTCTTACCTAGCAATAATATGATTGAATTGGATTTTCATGGGGTAAAATATATTTAGTGATAATCGGGCTTAAATGAACCCCACTTTTTGAACAAAATCGCACCCTGTGAAAAATTTTGCTGTTATATTTCTAAGCAAAAAAGAATCGATGTAAAAGTATTGCAGTACCTTGAAATTCATGTGGAAAGAGTTTGACACCCAACTGCAGGATAATTTTCGAAAAATGATGGAAAACGCAGCATTGGAGATTTGAGCAGGTTTTGGAGCATTTTATGATATTTACAGAACTAGTGAATACTTTTTAACGGTTTGCACGATTTGCAATCGGCTTATAATTCAGATTTAGCAAGCATTGGGAAGGCTTGTCCCAGAAATTTGGGTTCGTAGATTATTTAGTCAAAGAGCATGAAGTATTTAAAATTTTAAGAGAATTTTAGGGCTACATTTTGATGGCGTCAATTCTTCCGCATTTTTGCTGAAATTTGGTAAGGGTATGTATTAAGTCGATGTAAGCTGATTCCAGAAATTTAACACAAATATAACAGCCAAATTTTCACGGGGTGCGATTTTGTTCAAAAGTGGGGTTCATTTAAGTACGATTATCACTAAATATATTTTTCCCATGAAAATCGAATTCTATCACATTATTGCTAAATAATAGCTGTTTTTTTGCAAAGTTTTAGAAGCATCGCTTTAGAGCCGGAAAAGTTATGAGACAAAGTTTGTCATAGACGAGTGCGCCCGAAATAACAACGGAGCCACCTTAAACTGCTTGAGAGAAACTGAAATCATCGCTTTTGTCATTTTTATCACATTCATATATAGCACTAACACAAATAAATAACAAAAGCACTTCGCAGCACTAACAATGGTATTTTTTCTAGTATCATTGTTAAGGCGTAAACGCGTAACCAGAATGTCAGTTTTATTCCAATTCTTTCCACATTTTGTTTTGGGGCTTTCCAAATCTGAAAAGTGACAAAATGTCCAGAATCTAGATTTGTGGACGTGAATTTTTTCTTTAAACCCGGTAATAATTTTATTTCTGACACGTATGAAAACAAAAACAAACCACAATTCTAGATCTAACAATCTTATCCAAACCATAAATTCAAACTTTCAGTAAAGGTACCACGATCACGATCACCCTTCACGCCAGTCCTATGGGTGGATGGACGGGGGGGGGGGGAGGGGGGGTTAGTGTTCGGTTAAGTTTAGTTTTAAGTAACAATCCGTGTAAGAAGTAGGTAATTCTCTATTGTTCCGCTGCATTTCGCTTTCCCCACATAAGAATGTTTAGATTTTCGTACTGAAAATACGTCAACCTATGGACAACATGGTTTTGAAATAAAATTTACTGAAACTTTATTTTAAAGCGATGTTTCTTATTCTTTTGTGTTACAAGATTTCATCCAATCGTGAGACTCCAAAACAATGACCAAGAAAGACTTCTAATTTTCCATGTTCCCCACATAGAATTTTTGTTGCATTAAAAATCACAATAGTTTTCACTAAAAGGGAATCAATTAGTAAACTAGAGATAAATAAATGCGCTGCCTGATGAAGTTATGGTAGATTTTCATGTTTTAGCCAATGAGGTGGACGGTTTCAACAATAGCACAATTCACACCTTTCTGCATTCCGTGCATTTGGGTTGCCTACTTTTTACACGCATTGTTACTTAAACATTTTATAGGAGCCATTAAGAACAAAACATTATTTTTATTATGGACCACTCCGTCGATGTCCTTTCAAATCATGTGTCAATTTGGGCAAGACATGTACCCGAAGTTCAACACAACGAACAGTTGATTATCATACGAACCAGACAATATATATATAAGTTCTATGCGCTCCCTGATGCGATAATTAATGGTGAAAATGTCAATAAAAATAACATTGGCAGCATCCAGGTTAATGAAACAGAAGCATTCTTTTTAACCGAGTTATGTCAATTAAAAATTCCTTTACTTATGATCGACTTTCTTTTTTCCCTTTCATGATATATTTTCGAAAAAAAAAACTACACAGATGGTAAGTCTCTTTTGAAATTCATACAAATTTGAACTTATTTCCAATACTTGAAAATGTAACAGTCATAGTCGTATCCTTTCTAGTGCTTTTGGTATATATTACATTACATTATCAATATTGTATAATATAAGCCTTTTTACAATCACTTAAATACGTGGTTATAAAGAGGCTTTATGTGAGCTGGTGTTATATAATGACATACTACGATACATCCTAAAATATTACAAGTGTATATGCTATTATAATAAACTGTATAGCTGTGAATTAAAAATGGCAGCAACAGCAACAATCACGGTTTGTCGCAATTCAGAAAAGAAAAAATCTGACAGCTTCTTTTGTAAAGTCTCTTCTTTATGGTCTTTTAGAGTCAAAGAGATCACAAGTACTTTTTTTAACTGAATTAGCTCATATATCAGGCCCTTAGGGACTGATTATATGAGCCGGGTTGGCCCGGTTAGCCGAGATGGCCCGGTTTACCAAGATGACTTTCAGCCTGCTATTACATGAAGCGAGCCATCCCGGCCGAGAACTAAATTTAGCATCAACGGTTATGGCTGAAAGTTGTTGATTTGAAAATGGCGCAAAGCGTAGAATGTTTTAATTAAGGATTTTTTTCAGAATTTTAGCTCATTTACTTCGTGCTTACGCACTCTTATTTACCTCTTTATCACTTAAAGAGAAAAAGGGCCATTTACAGGCGAGCAGGTTTGCCCAGAGGCAAACTTTTGTGCTGTCCCGGTTAGCCGGGCTGGCCCGGTAAACGCGATTACATGGAAAATTTTCAGCCCTGTTGTCATATACTCGCAAAGTTGATTTTTGTTGTGTTTAACAGGCGTGCCTAGATCTCAGCAAACCGGGCCAGCTCGGCAAACCGTGTCAGCTCGGCAAACCGGGCCAGCTCGGCAAACCGTGTCAGCTCGGCTAACCGTGTCAGCTCGGCTAACCGTGTCAGCTCGGCTACCGGGCCAGCCGGCTCATATAATAGTCTCTTCTGTGGACTTTCCGGGGCAAATATGTTCGTGTTTCCCAACTCGAATCATTCAATTCATTTAATAAATGTACTGATTTAATTACATATATCATGATAACGCTGAATTTTGTTGACCGCAATAATTCTACCCGCACAACCCTGAGTATAATTCACAATAAATGGATAAAAGTGATATGTTGAAAGTTCTGGTTTTGGAAGCAAATCGCCTCGGACAGCACATTTTAACGGTGAATTTATTTAGTAGATTATACTCCCAGTAATTGAACCATTTATTCTCTTTCATATGGACTTTTCCGGACATATCAGCTGGTAGGTGTCTACTGATTTGAATCACTTGATTACAGTCGCATCGATTTTAATGCGTGACGCACTTTAATGCATTAACAATATAGGACATGCTTATAAGTATAATGATTCTTGCTCCTAAATAATGCTAAATAACGACATGTGTTATAATTATATCCTTAGCTTGCGTATCTCGCAAAACGAAGCTATCTAGGTGTTATATACATAATTTTACAAAATGAAACATAAGAAATAGAAAGCAACCGCAGGGCTTTTAAAGCTGTAATAATAAAATCTACATCTAATATTTTATTTCCGTTTGGTCTCTTCTATGTGGACGTTTGGGAAAAAAATCAGGGTGTAAGTGTCTCTTTCACTTCATTTATATCTAATTTATATAGATAGGCTGGGCCTAACAGCGTCGCTCTTTGAACAAGCTTAACTAAGGTGAAACTTAACTAAGGTGAAAGATCGGAAGAAAAAGAATTAAGATTGACGACCGGGCTATCTTTCAATTTTAGCAATTCTCAAAAACAGTATTACCCGACCGTCTGCACAGTACATTTATACCGTACAAAAGTTCACAAAAACAACTTTTTCTCCGTCTACAATAACTAGTACGACTACTTTCCGAATAAAATTCAGTTGTTGCTTGTCAAAAATTGCCCGAGAAACTGATTTGGAAATCAAAATTGCAAAAATACACAAACATATTTGCATAAGGCGACGCGAGAGAAGATAGAACTATAAAATCGCTTTTCAATCTATGTAATGAATGAACAAACACATAAAAATGGATAACACAATCTTCTTTCGAAAAAATTTATTCAAATTTCCATTAGTTTATATTTAAATGCAAAACGCGTACCATTTATAGCGCATCGAGTTCGAGCTTCCTTGGATGAAATTCAAGAAATCGATACAACTGAATTTAAGCACGTTTTAAAAGCAATTCTCCAAAACTACACAAGAACACAAAGAAAAAGTAAATCACAGATTGATATCAACATAAATTCCCATCGAAAAATGTAATCTGTTTTATCTTTAAGTCCCTCGCTTGCTTGGAAATTCTTTAAATCTCCGCTTCTTTGGTTGTGAAATCCGTAATGAAAACAAACATCTCGGATGTTGTGTGGCGCCATACGCGCATGTTTTGCAACGTCATACGCGCCCACGAACTAGCCCTGTCCAACACGGGCAGCGGGCGGCACACGCACGCGCCCGCGAAACATTCCGCTAGCCATGACCATGAAAAATGACGGGCATAGGTTTAGTTCTATGGGTAAGGGGCTCCGCGCGGGCCTTCGGTCCGCAGAGCTCTGCTATTAACGCGTAGTTATCTTTCAAAAATTCAGTACTTACCATTGCTTGGAGCGCTCTTGTATATTATATACACATTATATTATTTGACTACAAAACGATTACTAGCTATCATATGACATATAATTTTATGTGGATATATTCTGATCTCTAATTAATCTATTTTCACACACGCGCGTTAGAGCGTATGAATCACTCTGTTTTCAGGCTATTTCGAAAAGAAAAGTTAAAATGATTAACTACTCACATCTTTGAGCACCTATAGCTGTCGCGTTGCGATTTTTTAATAAACACCTGGGGATGCGATATCTGATTAAGTACCTTTCGATGAAGTAAAGGTAGCTTATTGAGTCAAGTAATCAGATTCAAGTTAAATTGTATTCTAATACGGAATTTATTACAGCATCCGCTACTTATCCTCCTTTCTACCAAGCTTCTGATTTCTTAATGAAATTGATATTATTTTATAAAACAAAACAATGCCCATTTATAATGCAGGAATAACGTTTTATTGAGAAAAGTAACTTAATTATTAGTGCTTTTTGTGCTGCATTAAATATGTTGATTACAAAAAAGTATTGTTTGAGCTCTCAGGAGGTAACAAAAAGCAAATTTTTATTAATTTTTAGGACAAAAAATTGTCAGCAAAACAAGATTTCTTTTTTACTACTCCTAATAATGTATTCCCCTTTTTCTTGTTGTTGTGGACTTTTTGGGGACAATTCAGCTTGTAAGTGTTTTTCGTCCAATTTTATTCAATACACGCTTCGATTTAAATATGTTAAACCAATTAACCATGTTAACATTGCTTGACATGCCTTTGTGCATCTAAGCTACAACTTTCAATTAGCTGTAAATAATGGCATATTTTGCTTAATTTGTTCTCTATGCTGTTTAATGGCTATCGAAAGTACAAATACCGTCATATATGTAACACGTTTTACCAAATGGATAATAATTTACTTATGGTTGGAGAGGAACGTAGGGATTAAACATTTTTTGATTTTTGTATAAGGAAGCAACCCTAACTACCTTAACCAGTTGTACACAGCGCCTCCATCGGACGAAAAAAATACATTCATTTTAGCAATTTAATTTTCTTTGTTATTCTTTTTTTATGTGAACATTTGGTGATAAACCAGGTGGTAAGTACTGTTTTAACTTTCGTTCATCGCACAGACTGCTTAAAATCCACATACTTTAAACCTTAGAGCATGTCTGTTAATGATCCAATAGCTAACGTGACAGTTACTCATATTGGTGCACCTCTTTACAGCCCGCGATGGCCAGCGTTAAAAACAATGAAAAGTCCATTTCAAGTCATCTATTCACATGATTTCGAAATGAAATAAAATCAGTATATACATTGTATATCATTTGACTTAAAATTCGTTTTCTCTTTTTTTTTCATGCGGAATTTTGCGGCAAATTAGAAAGTAAGTACATTTTAAAATTTTATAGTTATTAAAATCAAGTAACAACTACAAAATAAAACATTGCACAAGAAAATTAAAAGGCTAGAAAACGTGTGTATGCATGTTCGCAAGCTGGTCTTTAGAAGTTAAAATGCAGCTACTCGAACCTGGCCACTTGGAAGAAAATTGACCAGTTATAACGTAAATCGTGAACAAAGGATGGCGAACTTTATCGTAAACAGAACAATGACGTTGAAGCTTCCAGACAAAAGATCTACATATAACATGTAAATCGATACAGTACATGCAATATTTCTAATAATTGATTTTCTCTTTTTTCCTATCCATGTGCTGTTATGAACAAACCAGAAAGTAAGTGTATTTTCACTCTATACACTGTATTTCAATCAAGCATATCAGTATTTAACTCGTGAATATCCTAAGTTTAAAATGAGTTGTAGCATTTGGGTAAAAATTTCACTCTCGTTTCGTTTCACACAATGCATATTTATGTCACGCTAAGATGTTTTCTTCGTTTCCGAAAAAAAAACAATTTGCTTTATTTGAAATTTTACAAATGACTTCCGTTCCGCCATCCACTCAGTATAAAAGTAGCGTTCCATATTCACGAGTTGGCTCAAAAACAACAACAACAACAACAACAACAAAAATCTTAGTTAGTTATTATAGAAATTATAATACTGGCCTGCAGGTAGCATAGGAGCCTTTGATTATAGCCTGGCACGCTTTAGTGGTAAATTACATTTAGATATTTAGCCCAACAAAGTTAAAAGGACAGGAAAAGTGATCATAATTGTCGTAAATGGGACCTTAAAAATCTTATTTTAAAGTTCATTGATTGGTCTCTCTTTCATGTCCATGTACACGGTTGTGGACAAATTTCAGAATGTAAGTACTTTTATTGAATACACACATCACCTCTAACTTTAAACCCACTAATTTAAGTTCGAGTCTAAGTTAAATCTGGCTTAAGAACATTTAAAATAAGTCTTAAACAGAGTTCATTTAATTCGTGTTACACACCATTGAGAAAGTGGCCGGAAGTGTATTGAACTAATTAATTCTTTTCTGCACAGAAATTAAATCGCATAATCGTTGTACTTTCTAACTTTTAGAACTAGAACTGATTTTTATTTTAAAGTTAATTTTAAAATTAGTTTAATGTTACATTCAATCAGTTGCCGTGGTGCTCATGTGGAACGACTTTAGTCAGTAAACTAATTTTTGAACGCATACCGATAATATAATATAGATAGGCTGAGCCTAACAGCGTCGCTCTCTGAACAGAAAGCCGATGATAAAGTTAACTCATGTGAAAGGTCGGAAGCACAAAAATTAAGATTGAAGACCGGGTTATTTTTCAATTTTAGCAATTCTCAATAAAAGTATTACGCGACCGTCTGCACAGTATATTTTAATAGACTGTACAAAAGTTCACAAAAAAAAGATTCCGCATAAAATACACCTGTTGCGTATCAAAAATTGCCGGAGAAACTGATTTGGAAATCAAAATTGCCATAAATACACAAATATATTTACATATTAAAAGGCGACGCGAGTGAAGTTAGAACTATAAAATCCAAGTCTTGTTTTGTTTCCATAAAATCGCTTTACAACCTATGTAATGAATGAGCAAACACATAAAAATGGACAACACAATCTTCTTTCGAAAAATTTTATTCAAATCTCCATAAGTTTATGTTTAAAAGCAAAACGCGAACCATTTATAGCGCATCGAGGCCGAGCTGTCTTCGATGAAAGAAATCAAAACGACTGAATTTGAGCACGTTCTATAAACAATTCTCCAAAACTAGCGAGAGCACAAAGAAAAAGTCAATCACAGATTGATATCAACATAAATTCCCATCGAAAAATGTATTTTGTTTTACCTTTAAGTCCGTCTACTGCTTGGAAATTCTTTAAATCTCCGCTTCTTCAGTTCTGAAACCCGAAGTGACAAACATCTCTCCGCATTGCTCCCACATTGATAAAAACGTATGAAGTTCCTCGAAGCAAGATTTTATCCCTGAAAGCTCTTCTTTTTCCACTATAGCGGCTTCTGAGTATCCCTTAATTAGTATCCCTGTCTTGAGTAGCAAACCGCGAAAAAATGCAGGAAAATAACGACTTTAATTTAAACGGGTTTCTCCGCTTAGTAAACACAGCAAAACATCAAAGTGTTTTCCCAGCTGACGTGACATTCGGCCGTGTAATCGCGCGAAAAACAAAGTCTCGCTTTGGTTTCAAAATTGCTAAGATTCGGATGTCGCGTGACGTCGTACGCGCATGTTTTGCGACGTCATACGCGCCCGCGAGCTAGTCCTGCCCAACGGCGGGCGGCGGGCACACGACGCGCCCGCGAAACATTCGGCTAGCCATGACCATGAAAAATGACGGGCATAAGTTCTATGAGTATGGGGCTCCGCAGCGGGCCTTCGGCCCGCGAGAGCTCCGCTATCAGAAATGGTAAAACTATTGATGGATTGGACTGCAACAAGCCATCCAAGGAGGTTCTCCAAAAGCAACTAGTCTAGTTTTTTACTTTTATTACAACCAGCTCTCTTACAGTGTCTTTTCCATGTTCGAATATTTAAGCGCGTTGGGCTTTTGCGAGTGCCATTCCATTTTGCGTATTATTTTCTTGAAACGCAGAAATACATGTATGTACAAGTAAAATGTAGACTTGGCCCATAAGAACTGAAATAATAATTATTGTGAACTGCGTCGCTTATTGTGCTGCCTAAATAAAGTTATTAGTGGTTGGTTTGGAGTAGTTATTATCCCTGTGTATTTATGGGCGCTGCCTTATTTTATTAAAAATAACATGACTTTCCGCTTCCCTTTGATTAGCTGTTTCCCAATATACGTAGAAATAAATTATTAGCGCAGTGCCAATCTCGCTAGACCTACCGGAATGTTCAATTGTACGTGGGTCTGGGAGCAATCAATTTTTCAATCCTACGTTGTTGTGTACACAAAAGGTGTATAAACCAATTGCTTCATGAAGACTGACGGATGTAGAGCGACGGTACAGTTGAGACTGAGAGGATGGCACTAGCTCATGAATCGGCTTGCTTGTACATGTACATGTACGTTTTTGGGAGAAAGGGTGATCGAGAAACATAAGGTCATAAGTCACTGGAGTACATGTATATTTACGCTCAGAAATCAAAGCCTTCTGTTAGGACTCGTGTGTAACGATGGTTTATTAACTTGCCGACTTATGACGTTATTTGAAGTACAGACCAGGCAGAACTAACTTCGCAGATATCTTGCTCAGGTGAATTGTAGAATTTACGGCAATAGCAGAGAGCTCTCTGACTGCGTTTGTGCTGTAGTAGAGAAAAGTGTCCCTAATGCCTGGACACCGGCTTAAGTTGAGGCGGCTTCAGTAAGGCGTGGGTGCCTACTTACATGTAAAGAATGACCTGTGTATTTTCGGTCAATTGATACTACGTGTTTCCAGAATTTTGGAAGGCCATCACGGGATTGTGAAAACAAATATTTGTACACTGCCTAGTGAATTATGGTGGAGAAGTCATGCAAGAGTTGTAATCAGGATACCACGCTGTTAGTGAATACTGCTCCAGAACCTATCCTCCCCCCTACCCACCCCTCGTCCACAATCACTCAGCGTACCATGGCACGATTGCGCTGCACACTTTCTTGGTTCTTTACCATTTGGAGAAAAGCTACTTGCTGTAGAGGACTACAATAGTAGGATTGCTCATCACGAAGCAAAAAAGTCATTTAATTCCTAAAACCGACAACTGCTAGAATTCCAGGTCTTCTCTGCAGAAAACGGCATAACAATACCACCCGACGCCACATTTTTCTCCCCACACTTATGGTCATGGAAGGCATAATTACAAACCTTACTTGCTCCTCACGAGATCCTCTGAGTAGAGTACATTTCATTTTAAATATGGCTGCCGTGATGCCCATGTACGGTATCGATCGTTCAAGACAAGACAGACGATCAAGCAGATCAATTATTTGTTGAAGCCGAAGGCTGAGGCAAATGATGGATCTGCGAGACACTGACAAATCAGGATATTTTGCGATAGCCGAGTTCAATAATTGTTTTATCATTCGATCACCGGCAAGCGCTCGCTCACAAAAATCAATTGTAGAAGACGGGAGCAGAACAATTATTCGGCTATAATGTAACTAACGATAATATCTTTAACTTACTAATAATAATATAGAATATTATCAGTATATAAGTAAACATTTAAATAGGTACAATACTAAAATACTTTATTTCATATGGGTACAATGAATACTATGTAAAACTAATGTGGCTATACCATATATTGACCACCAATAAATCATATTAGTCCGTGGGCCAGAAGACGAAACCCTAACCCCCCCCCCCCCCCTCCCTCGGGGAATTTTTGGGACATATACCGTTTTGAAGCATATCCCGAGGGTGTTTCAAATCAGGTTGTTCGCACCTCTCAAGTGGAGGCGTTTGGCCGTGCGGCTACATTCTTTATCTGAGGCAAAAAAAAACCAGGGAACCCAAGTAGTTATTTTTGAAAATTGCTCTTAAAATCCCCAGAAAAGGCACATAAAACTCTAAAATGCGTATGTTAGCTCAGTATGTTATAGTTGAGATGTACATACACCAAAGTCTCGCATATACAGGGCATTTCAACACTATTATGCTCGATATACCACAGTCTACCTACTCATTCTTCTCAATCTGGAAGACGCCCACCCTGGATCCAAGGAACTCCTCACAAACAACGGTTTCAGTGTCAACCGATCAGGTCCCTTCCAGTAGAAACGCAGTAGACATCACAATTGAGCAAACCATCAACAGGCATGCCAAGTCTCGTTCTGAAATCATAGGATTCACCAGAAACGAGTCTGCGTATTATCGCTGGTTCACGATTAGGCACACCCGGGCGAGTTATCTGCAAGCCACGAAGGAATTGGTTGACATGGATGACCCGTATCTACAACGCACAAGGAGATGAGACCGTCACAGATTAAAGGTCAAATGAACCAAAAATTAGACATTCTTTCGTTTAGTCCAATATTGGTGCAATATGTTTAATGGGTAACAAATAAACATATTCTGAAGTTTGAAACTAATTGGACTTGGCATCGCAGAGATATTGGAAGTTAAAAAACGCGACTTTTTGGCCTTCATAATCGTAGAGCGATCGGGAAAATTGACGGAAAGTGACGTCACTACTGACCACCTCAAGTCAAGGTTTGAAGGTAAATCAGTAGGCTGGTTCTCACTAGGGCTCTTTAGTGCACTTGAAGTGCACTTGGTACGTACTTGTAGTGTGAACTCCCTTCTGAGAGCGTTTTCTAAGTCTGACTTACGTTTCAATAGAAGCACTCATCTGATTTATTTACACGTTTAAGGTTACAGTGTACCTTCGGGGGTGTCTCCAGTATAACAGCTCTAGCGTCTTAAGATTACACTTAATACACCTAAACCCAGATATCAAATTAAAGCTTATAGAGCTGGCTATCTAAATATGTAAACCATTTGGTAATAAAATGAATTGTCGAATTTTTTACGACAACTAAATTCGAACGTCCGAATCAGCTTTAAAACGCTATAACTCAAAGCGATTATTATATTTTGCTAATTTGATTTGTTCTCGAGTTTCCGGACACGAAGCGCTAAAAAAACGTGTCGGCGATTTTCCATATTCAATTGCAGTGAAAAGTTACAGAATATTTTCGAAAAGGGGAGAAAAAAATTGGAATGATCGCACGGAAATGCCTCTTGACGAAAAAGTTTTCGGAATAAAGAAATTCGCCGACACCTTTTTGTTGATTATATGTTAGCCTAGCTTCTGTCCAAATTTGAGGAAAATCGAACAAATTTCCTTTGAGTTGTAGCTCTTTAAAGTGTCCCCAACAAGCGAAAATTAACTTTGAGAAAACGGCGCTTAAAAAAACATATCGCTTAATAAACAAACTCCGCCCACAAAAGTTATACCGTCATTACTCCGTCAATTTTCACTATTTTTCGATACTTTTTTTTTTGGATGAAAGTTCATTCTGTAAACTTTATTTTAACGCCAAAAAAAATTTTCAATAAAGTTTCGATCTGAAGGTACACTGTAACCTTAAATCTATTTGTAAAATTTATCAAAGAGGTAAAAATTAATATCAGCTGAATGTAATTAGAAAGTTAAATAATTTGCAGTAGTTCGTTTTCTATAAGTTCCATATTTTCCTTCTTTTTTTTTATCAAAAACGTCTTTTTGAATGGCACGTGCTGTTGGTTTGTGCGGAATCACTCAAGACAAGTGTAGCTCGCGAACTTGGAGTGTGAACGTTTTAATAACCGCACTTTTGGTTTCTTTGTTGCCCTAACGATATGCGTAAAACAAAGGATCCAAATGCAGTTTAAAGTAAGGTCTACCCCTTACTTGGGAGTGCACAGTACAGCCGTGCAGCTAAAAGCACGTGGGCGCGCAACTTTGATTTCCACAGGGGACGAGCTCTCTGCGTTTTTTGTTTACGATTCTGGAGTCACGGGCGACTTCAAAAAGACTCTCAAGAAGGATCTCAAGTTTTACTGTAGCTGTTGTATTGGAAGGCGTATTTCAAGCCGACTTAGGGGTTGAGAAAAAACGGTTGTAGTCTAGCTCTCAGGCTAGCCAATCACAAACACTACAGCCAAAACAATGCCTTCGCATGCGTTTTATATTTTGGCACATCTCCTTGCCGTTCCCTGCAAAACAACAACGTCAAATGATCAAAGTTTTTGCGGAGAACGTGAACACACGACGGTTAATTTTCTTTTCTCTATTTGAAATTTAAAGCCGTCACTATGAATTTAACAGTTTAATTTACCTTCACAAAAGTTACTGCGTAAGCGGAGATAATTGACAGACATGGAAGTTAACCTGACTAAACTACCTAGCGAGGTGGTTTGAAAAAACTTAACTTTAAAAATATACATTATATAGACAGATGAGAAGTTTCTCGAAGCAAGATTTCATCGCTCGAAGCTCTTCGATTCCTACCATAACAAGTAAATAAGAAGCAAAAGACCGCGAACGATAATGCTGCTGGTGTACGTAGGATCTGGAGAAGATCTAGTCAGCCAAAAATAGAGATAAAATCACAAAGTATAAAGCAAGGCTGATACTACGTTGAGCATTTAACGCGACAACGACATGATAGAGCCCGAACTGAAAGCCAAAATGCAACCGTGGACAGCTGTTTCGACCTGGTTGGGTGCTGACGAGACCCAGCCAGGTCGAAACAGCTGCCCACGGTTGCATTTTGGCATTCAGTTTGGGATCTATCATGTCGTTGTCGCGTTAAATGTTCTACGTAGTATCAGCCTTGCTTTATACTTTGTGATCCTACCATAACACAGGTTCAAGCTCCTCGGCCATTTTCAATGCGAAAACAGTGGATACGCAGACTCATTTCTGCTCAATCCTATGATTCCAGAACGAGACTTGGCATTGTTTGCGAGGAGTTCCTTGGCTCTAGGGTGGGTGTCTTCCAGATTGAGAAGAATGAGTAGGTAGACTGCGGTATATCGAGCATAATAGTGTTGAAATGCCCTGTGGGTGCTTATATGCGAGACTTTGGTGTATGTACATCTTAACTATAACGTACTGAGCTAGCATACGCATTTTAGAGTTTTATGTGCCTTTTCTGGGGGGTTTTAAGAGTAATTTTCAAAAATAACGACTTGAAAGCCCTGTGTCTTTTTGGCCTCAAATAAAGAATGCGGCCGTACGGCCAAACGCCTCCACTTGAGAAGTGCGAACAACCTGATTTGAAACACCCTCGGGCTATGTTTCAAAACGGTATATGTCCCCAAAATTCCCCGAGGGGGGGGGGGGAGGGGAGGGGGGGGGGTGTCTACTAGCAGCCAGCTAGGTTAGACTGTTTAACTAATTTCGAAATTGTGATAATGAAGTAGAAGATTTAGTTGCTAAAGGTTACTAGTTCCAGATGCGAATAATAATACGAGAAAACAGTTAACTGTGTAGATAACAGCTATTCTCACTGGGGCCATCTCGTACAAACGCCCCAAATCTCTTCGGAATTCAAGGATAAAAATTCCCGCGCGCTCGTAGTCCCCCGGGTGTTCTGTTTCACACAGGTTTTGTATAAATAGGCCTGTTTTGGCCTGTTTAATTCCCCTTTCGTTAAACGTTCGCCTGTCGTTAGCTTGGCGTTTTTTCTCTTGCCCGGTCATCGCTGCGCCATCTTCGAAGGTTTTCTTCGTTCTTCGTTCTTCGTTCTCCACGCCGGACCAAGTCCCTGCAGCGGCCGTCGAGCCTCCAGCTGTCGTGCCTCCAGCTCCAGCCAACGCTGCCGGTGACAACAACGCACAGAACGCTAAAGGCGCTGTTACACTAGGCAATATTTCGTGCAACTTGTCTCGCAACAACTAAAAACCGTGCGTTGCGATGCTGCGAGACAAGTTGCCTGGAGGATGTTACACTGGGCAATGTTTCTTGCAATTTGTCTCGCTCGACCGTGTAAGGAGCAATTTCATTGGCTGAAGTCACAAAACGTTGCGACACAAGTTGCAGGAAACATGTTACACTACGCAACGCTTGAAAAATTCGTTGCGGCGCGGCGAGAATCGTTGCGAAAAGTAGAACCGACTTCTACTTCTCGCAACGATTGCGGCAACAAAAAAATCGCGAGAAATGTTTGTTGCGGGGTATGTTACACTTGGCAATTTTTCATGCAACTTGTGTCGCAACAAAATTGCAAGACAAGTTGCACGAGACATTGCCTAGTGTAACAGCACCTTAACGACAACGTGGTTCCTGTCCGCCAACCTGCGGCTCAGGTGGTTAGTGTTCAGTCAGTTGTCCTTGTATCCGTCCCCTTCGCGCGTTTTTCGGGCTAGGCGTTGTTGGTCTTTTAGCTTGGTTCTCGCTTCTGTATTAGTTTAGTTCTCGCTTTTGTACTACTAGTTTGGTTTTCGCATCTGTGTACAAGTTTACAGTTTTCGCGTCCGTGTTACAATTTTATTTTTGCGTCTGTGTTACAACTTTAGTTTTGGCGTCTGTGTACAAATTTGGTTTTCGCGTCTGTGTACAATTTTAGTTTCTCGTCTGTGTGGCAAGTTTAGTTTTCGTGTCTATGCTACCAATTTAGTTTTCGCATCTTTGTTACAACTTAGTTTTCCGTCTGTGTGACAACTTAAGTTTTCCGTCTGTGCGGCAAGTCTGTGTGACATATTTAATTTTCGCGTCTGTGTGACAACATTTTGTTTTCCGTCTATGTGACAAGTCTGTGTGACAAATTTAGTTTTCGCGTCTGCGTGACAAATTTAGCTTTCGCGTCTGTGTGCCAACTGTAGTTTTCTGTCTGTGTTACAAGTCTGTGTGGCAAACTTAGTTTTCGCATCTGCGTGACAAATTTAGTTTTCCGTCTGTGTGACAAGTTTGGGTTTCGCGTCTGTGTGACAAATTTAGTTTTCGCGTCTGTGTGTCAACTTAAGTTCTCCGTCTGTGTGACAAGTCTGTGTGACGTATTTTATTTTCGCGTCTGTGTGACAAATTTAGTTCTTCGTCTGTGTGACCAATTTAGTTTTTGCGTCTGTGTGACAAATTTAGCTTTCGCGTCTGTGTGACAACTTTAGTTTTCCGTCTGTGTGGCGACTCTGTGTGACAAATTTAGTTTTCGCGTCTGTGTGACAGATTTAGCTTTCCGTCTGTGCTACAAGTCTGTGTGGCAAACTTAGTTCTCGCGTCTGGGTGACAAACTTAGTTTTCCGTCTGTGTAACAAATTTGGGTTTCGCGTCTGTGTGACAAATTTAGTTTTCGCGTCTGTGTGTCAACTTAAGTTTTCCGTCTGTGTGACATTTTATTTTCGCGTCTGTGTGACAAATTTAGTTCTTCGTCTGTGTGACAAGTCTGTGTGACCAATTTAGTTTTCACGTCAGTGTGACAAATTTAGCTTTCGCGTCTGTGTGACAACTTTAGTTTTCCGTCTGTGTGGCGAGTCTGTGTGACAAATTTAGTTTTCGCGTCCGTGTGACAGATTTAGTTTTCCGCATGTGTTACAAGTTTGTGTGCAAACTTAGTTTTCGCGTCTGTGTGACAAATTTAGTTTTCCGTCTGTGTGACAAGTTTGGGTTTCGCGTCTGTGTGACAAATTTTGTTTTCGCGTCTGTGTGTCAACTTAAGTTCTCCGTCTGTGTGATAAGTCTGTGTAACATATTTTAGTTTTGCGTCTGTGTGACAAATTTAGTTCTTCGTCTGTGTGACAAGTCTGTGTGACAAATTTAGCTTTCGCGTCTGTGTGACAACTTTAGTTTTCCGTCTGTGTGGCGAGTCTGTGTGACAAATATAGCTTTCGCGTATGTGTGACAACTTTAGTTTTCCGTCTGTGTGGCGAGTCTGTGTGACAAATTTAGTTTTCGCGTCTGTGTGACAGATTTAGCCTTCCGTCTGTGTTACAAGTTTGGGTTTCCCGTCTGTGTGTCAGCTTAGTTTTCGCGTCTGTGTGACAAGTTTAGTTTTTGAGTCTGTGTGACAAATTTAGTTCCCGCGTCTGCTTGTCAACTTTGGTTCCCCGTTCGTGTGACAAGTCTGTGTGACAAGTTTAGTTTTCCCGTCAGTGTGACAAGTTTTAGTTATCGCGTCTGTGTTTTAGTCTTCCCGTTCCTGTTTGTGTGACGGTTTTTGGGTCTCCCCGTTAGTTTTTACGGGGTCGACAATACCGTCGTCCCGCGCCCAGGCCCCTATCCTGGAGGTCCATTTGGTCGCGATGGACGTTTCAGGCCACAGCACTACCGGCCGGGAACCTTTCCCCGACGCTGTTTTAATTGTAGAAGAGTTGGTCATTTTGCTAGGGATTGCCCATTAGTCTCCAAGGCTGTTTTAAAGTTACGTTTCTTTGCCATATATTGGAGTTTCAGTGCCTTTGATCGTTTGCCTTGTTAGATATTTCTGTGTTCTTCTGTATGAAGTCCACGCCTCATTTAAGTTTGCTTCGTCTATTATTTTGTGTTTGTTTCGCTTGCCTTAAGCTAACCGCTGGTATGCCTTCGATGGGGTCTTCTTATACCCTTAATTGCTCTGTCCCTGGACGGGGTATTTCGGGGCTGCTTCGCGGTTGGCTTTTCCCCTTTTCTATATCATGTTTCATTGGCGCCTTTTTCGTTGTCCTTTTGTTTTAGGCGCCCCCGTGCAAAACCTCGTTATGATTTTCGCCCGGACGAAGTCTCGTCAAATTTTGTTCAGTGGTGCAATTAAAAAGGGGAAGAGCCTCGCGTTGCAGGCCCTAACCCCTCGCTCTACATGGTTTCCAAGGGAATCGCTTATGCCACTCCTCAAGGTGTTATTTTCCGAGAACCCAGTAGTTTTGTGGCTGGGAAACTGACTCGATCGGCACCAGTCTTACTGGAAGTTCATTCTGTCAGAACACCCAAAGAAAGATGAGATTTTATCCTACATCGTCCGGGGGGTCGACATTTCATTCCGGTTTTTCCATAGTTTGTATTAGTTTTGCCTTTCACTGTTTTGTGGCTTCATATCTTTAAGGTTGTAAAGTTTGCAATAGAGCTTTTTTGAGTTATGGGGAGAGTTACGGTCATCTGTGTATTTTGTTGGGACCTTACCACCCTGCCTAGCTTTCGGGAGTAGCAACCGTAGGGCTCGCTTCTTCCCATATCTTATCCTTGCCTTGGGCGTTTGGGAGTGAGGGCTCCCAGTGTGAATCTATTACTATTCTCACTGGGGCCATCTCGTACAAACGCCCCAAATCTCTTCGGAATTCAAGGATAAAAATTCCCGCGCGCTCGTAGTCCCCCTGGTGTTCTGTTTCACACAGGTTTTGTATAAATAGGCCTGTTTTGGCCTGTTTAATTCCCCTTTCGTTAAACGTTCGCCAGTCGTTAGCTTGGCGTCCCTCCCTCCTCCCCGCAGCGATGACCATTGTTCCCATCCTAGCTAGCTCCCGCTCCTTTACGCCTCCGGGCTCGCTTCTTCCCATATCTTATCCTTGCCTGGGGCGTTTGGGAGTGAGGGCTCCCAGTGTGAATCTATTACTATTACACTACATTACTGCAGCATAAGTATCTGATAAATTTAGTAGAAGGGATACTTTTCAAAATTGATTCCCTGAAACGAAAGTAGTTGAAAGTTATGTGTAAAATACACTACTTTCATTAATTCATTTTCTTTTTCTTCTTACCACGCGGACATTTGGAACAAACCAGGTGGTAAGTGTATTTTGACTTTTATTTAATACAAACATTACTGCTATTTGTTCAATTAGTACCAGTAATCACATGATTTCGAGTGCAATTTGGAATAAATAAGCACAAGTAAATTTTTCGAAGACTACAAAAACATTTAGTTATGTAATCGCATCGATTTCGCAGAGATTCTACCATATTTCCAACACGTTTATTACAGCAGGAAAACGGTTAGACTGAAAAAGAAATTGAAATTAACAAATTAAATTGGGCAACTAACAAACTGATAACAGAAACAAAACTAATAGATACTGAAACTTACAAATATTTCCTCTACAATGGAGCTTTAGCGGTTGTGGTTAACGGTTCGCGGTTTTACAAAATAGGGGCAAGTATTATTTTATAACAGAAATTACAATATTCCCTAAAGATCAAAACTACAGAAATTAACATGAAAATTTGGATAATTAGCATGCACGCTAGCGCGGGAATGCCACAAGTTGTGCTTATTTATTTCAAATTATACGAGAATAATCATGTGATTACTTAATTGTTAATAATAAACATGCAAAGATATCTGTCACGCTGTGGTTGTTTTCGTTGCAAAATTTCACTTTCCACGCTTCAAATTGGTCGAAATTTTGACACGTGAAGTCATACGTGAATATTCATGCACTTTCTACAAGAGCTGCATCAATAACTCCTTTTCTAGCTACTGTTAGAAACTTTATAAAAGAACGAAGCAAAACATAGACGTCGCCATGATTTTGCTGTTATCCGCAGGCTGGTATGGTTAAAAGGTTTCGACATACGCTCTCGCCATTTTAATTCTCTTAGTCAGGTAATAAGTAGTATAGGGGGTTGGTGATTCGGGACCAGCTCCAAACGCCCGAGAAACCGCTTATTTTGGGAACTCCCAAACACCTAAGTTGCCATGCCCCCAGGGCTCATTTCACTCGCCCTGGGGGCATGGCAACTTAGGTGTTCGGGAGTTCCCAAAATAAGCGGTTTCTCGGGCGTTTGGAGCTGGTCCCGAATACACCAACCCCCTATACTACACAGGGCTTGTGAATGCTGACCCGGCACGAGACCACCCCAACCACAGCTTGTGAATGCTGGTCCCGGCACGAGACCACCAATTGAAGAAACCACACCCCCGCATATACCAACCCACATGGCAATGGCACAGAGGCCCGATGCGAGACCAGCAATTGGAGAAAATGAAATCCCTGTATATAACATGGAGGCTCAACGACTTGACTTCAATCCAAGGAACCACGATTACTTCGGCAATTCGCTGCATGGTTATAAGATGAATGTCCCTGATGATTACCAAATCAAGGACCTGAATTTATTCTTCATAACTAATAAGGCGGCCATTTTCCAGATAATTGCACGCGAAGTCACAGAGCTTGGCGGGGTGAAGGTCACTTTGTCATTCGATGTTCACTTTTCAATGGCAGGTGATAACAATCGAGAAATGAATCACTTCTTTTGGAACGACAACCCGCTGATTGTGACACATCTCTATAAGCTGCGAGAGGAAGGCTTCCTAGAAGACATTGTGAATGGTTTTAAGGAAGAGATTGCTAGATGGCAGCAATTGGGTTCTGGTTGGGTGGTTGATAAAATCAAAACTGTTTACCTTGAATTCGGGGTGTACAAGCCTATACGAGGCGGCACATTTATCCCAACACCATCAAAACTCAGGTCGAAGCAGGCAATCATCAATGTAAAGAACAGAGACAATCAGTGTCTACGTTGGGCACTGCGATCGGCATTGTTCCCTGCCGAGACGCATTCAGACAGACCAGGAAGTTATCCCATTGATGATGGCCTTGACTGCACTGGAGTTGATTTTCCAACGCCATTGAGTCAGATTTCTAAGGTTGAACGTCAAAACAACCTTGCAATCAACGTTTATGGCTGGAAAAACAACAAGGTGGTTGTAATCAGAGTCAGTGAGCAAGGGGATCCCAATCTGCGAAGGATTAATCTGATGTTGCTCACAGACATACACACTTCGCATTATTGTTACATCAAGAGCATCAGCAGACTTCTACATAGTGAGTTCAACGTTGGACGCCGCATGCATCACTGTGATAGGTGTCTCCAACCCTTCTCTTCAGAAAGAGTTCTCACCGACCATCTCTTCTATTGCAGGGGAGTCAAAGGCAGGCCGGCACGAGTTGAAATGCCCAAAGAAGGTGAAAACTTCCTCCACTTTGAGAACTTTCAGAACCAGATGAAGAAGCCTTGGGTTATTTATGCTGACTTCGAAAGCATTGTCGAAAAAGTCCTTGGATGCATACCAGATCCCCAACAGAGCAGCACCACTGCGACATCCGTACACAAACCCTGTGGGTTCTGCATGTTAGCTGTTCGCTCTGATGGGGAGACAAAGGGCCCTTACCTATACAGAGGAGAGGACGCGGTGCCGGTTTTTCTTAACAGCCTTCAACAGCTGGAAGGAGTGATCAGATACGAACTACAACACAAGGCACCACTCTCAATGACGAGAAAGAAATGGATTGAATTCAACTGTGCAACTGACTGCCACATCTGTAACAAGTCTCTCACCAAGAGGAACCACAGGGACGCCGTTGCGGTCTATGATCCAAACACCGGAGAATACGCGGGCTTTGTTCATCGTTTCACCAACAAATGCTACCAAAAGGCATTCAAAACTTACATCCAGGACGAGGATGGTGAATTAAAAGAGTTCCCATTTGTTGGGCCAAGAAACAAGTGGAAGCCCATCACAGACAATTTATTCGAGCAGGTCGACTGCCTTTTCTGCGGGCGATCTCTAATACAAGACTCTGTTCGAGACGCAGTTAAAGATCATTGTCACATCACAGGTAAATATCGGGGCGCGGCTCACAGTTTTTGCAACATCAACTATTTCCGAACCAACCCACGATGGTCGGTTGCTAGGGCTTTTCCTCCCGCAAAGTTCTAAATCTCGTTTTTTGGTTCACAGAGGAGTAGTTTATATTCTAAATGAAGCAAAACATTAGAACATCTTAATTGGAGAAAATTTTACTTTAAATTTTTACCATTGTGAAGGCTTTTTTGGCTTTTCTTGAAATTATGACGTCACAAGTACCACCTATTTTTAGTAACAACATTAAAAATTTGAAAAGCAGTGTTGAAAACTTAACAGACATTTTTGCGACAGAAAAAAAGTATTTTTAGTGAAAACCCTATCTCAATCGGATAAAAAGGCGTAAAGTTACAGCTAATTAAAGAATTCAAATTTCCCGCCAAATGACCATATATGGTCAAACTTTAGGGGTATTTAAACGCGAAAACAATGAATGTAGTCGCAACAGAGAAAAGACAAAGTTGCATAAAATCAAAATTGTAGTTTTTTGAGTTTAAGATGTGTGGTACTGACGCGTATTTCATTACGAATTACGTCATTATGACGTCACATTGACGTAATTCGTGACGAAACCCGTATCATAGACCACACATCTTAAACTCAAAAAACTACAATTTTGATTTGATGCAACTTTGTCTTTTCTCCGTTGCGACTACATTCATTGTTTTCGCGTTTAAATACCCCTAAAGTTTGACCATATATGGTCATTTGGCGGGAAATTTGAATTTCCTTAATTAGCTGTAACTTTACGCCTTTTTATCCGATTGAGATGGGGTTTTAACCAGAAATCATAGAATTCTATAATGAAAACTAATACAATATTTTTCACACTTTTTTCCTGAATTTTAATTCTGATGCCAAATTTGGACATCATTTATGACGTCACAATAGCAGTCAAATGGGATGAAATAATCACCAACTGATAGGTAATTTATCCACCTATTTTCCTTCCAAGTTTCGTTAGATTCGATACATTCTACTTTTGTCTATAGCCTAAAACGCTCAGTTTTGAGAGGTGCGGGAGGAAAAGCCCTAGCAACCGACCACCGTGACCCGAAAACGGAAATAGTCCCCGTAATCTTTCACAACTTGAGGGGTTATGATGCGCACCACATTATGGGCGGAATTGCAGGCATTCAATCTGATTTGGCATGCATCCCCAACAACATGGAGAAATACATCTCTTTCTCCCTCGGCAAGCTAAGGTTCATTGACAGCTTACAGTTCATGCAGTCAAGCCTCAGTGCCCTGGTTGAAGCAAACAAGGCAGAGTCCTTCACAATCACGGCAGGCTATGAGAAGAACCAAGCCAAACGCAACCTTCTCCTGCAAAAAGGGATTTACCCATACGAATACATGGACTCATGGGCTCGATTCGAGGAGACCTCTCTCCCGCCGAAGGATGCCTTCTACAGCGAGCTCAAGAAGGAAGGCATCTCAGATAAGGAATACGCCCACGCGCAAAAAGTGTGGGAGGTATTTGGATGTAAGATGCTTGGAGATTACCACGATCTCTACCTCATGACAGATGTGCTTCTTCTGGCCGATGTTTTCGAGAACTTCAGAAAAACATGTCTGCAACATTACAAACTTGACCCGGCACATTATTACACAAGCCCTGGTCTTTCATGGGACGCTCTTCTCAGGTATACGAGCATCAACCTGGAGCTGCTCACAGATGTTGACATGCATCTCTTTGTTGAAAGAGGCTTGCGAGGCGGCATATCCATGGAGAGCAAGCGGTACTGCAAGGCTAACAACCCCTATCTTCATGATCACAACCCCAACGAAGAGTCAAGTTACATCATGTATCTAGACGCGAACAATCTCTATGGATGGGCCATGAGTCAGCCTCTCCCAGTTGGCAACTTCGCATGGTGCATTGTTTTTCCAACGCAACACCAGATCAGGAAGTGGAGGTCAAACAGAAAGATCGGTTATATCCTCGAGGTTGATCTTGAGTACCCCGAGGAGCTGCACGATGAGCACAACGCTTATCCTCTTGCCCCAGAAAGTCAGGCTGTCCCAAAGGCATGGATGTCTCCATATCAAAGGGCCTTGGCAGAGGGGCAGCCAGAAGACAAGACACAGAAGCTGCTCCTTACCCTAAACAAGAAATCCCGGTACGTGTTGCATTACAGAAATCTCCAGCAGTACCTGGATCTGGGAATGAAGTTGACGAAAATCCACAAAATGCTCAAGTTCGAGCAGAGGGCTTGGATGGAGCCATACATCTCCCTGAACACCGAGCTCAGAAAGAAGGCCACTTCCGATTTTGAGAAGAACTTCTTTAAGCTCATGAACAACTCAGTCTTCGGTAAGACAATGGAGAACCTCCGAAATCGAATCGACATGAAGCTTGTCAGATCGCACGAGCAAGACAAGATTAGAACGCTTATTGCAAGCCCGCTGTTTTCCAGAGCAACAGTCTTTGGAGCTAACATGGCTGGGATCCAGATGCACAGGGAGAAAATCCTCTTCAACCGCCCAGTCTACAAAGGCATGTGCATCCTTGATCTTTCCAAAACACTGATGTATGACTTCTATTACAAACATCTCAAGCTGAAATATGGTCCACGCGTAGACCTACTCTACACAGACACAGACTCTCTACTCCTCGAGATTAAGACGGATGATGTTTACAAAGACATGGAGAACCTTCGGGATGAACTCTACGACACAAGTGATTATCCCAAGGACCATCCACTCCACAGCCAGCTTAACAAGAAGGTCATCGGTAAGATGAAGGACGAGTGCGCAGGTAAGCCGATCTCAGAGTCTGTGTGTCTTCGCTCGAAGATGTACTCTATCTTACTAGAGGACGACAAAAACATCAAGAAAGCAAAGGGCACCACCAAGGTTGTCACAAAGAAAGAGATTACCCACCAGAATTACAAGGAAGCTCTCTTCGGCCGGCTAACCTTCAAACATGGGATGGACAGGCTCCGAAGCAAAGGCCACCAGATCTATGGTGAGCACATCACCAAGATAACACTCTCGCCCTTTGACTCCAAGCGCTGGATCAAAGACGATGGCATCCATACGCTTGCATATGGTCACAAAGACATCGGAGGCAACTGAGTACCCGGCGGCACAACCATCAACTCCTCACGCACAAACCCGCGCTTGGGGCCATCATACAGATAATACACGACAGGTGCATCTGGCTTGGTGACAAACTTTTCGATGTTGTAGACCTTCAAAGACCAGATCGGATCCGTCGCTCGTCGACTACCACCTTCTAGCTCACCGGGGTAATACAGATATCGCAAATTAACCCGAGGTGGGAGCTTCTTTTCATTCACCCCCACAGGTCTAGCATATGGGGTCGCGGGCTTGGCCGAGGTTGCCTTCTCTTTGATTGCTTGAGCAGGCTTCTTGCCAGTCAATCTGGTTACTTCATTGTTCAAGGCAGAGACAACATCTGGCAATCTTTTAACCCATGCAGTCGACCGGCCAGAGGGCAGATTCATTTCAACTGCGTACTGGTAACCAAACAATCGTTCAGCCAGGGTTCTGTTGAATCTTTCAACAATCCCTTGGTCTCTGTGGATATCAACACGCCCACGACGAATGGTTGTTTTATGAGCCCCAGTCTCTTTAGTCACAGCCCCCATAAACTCTGTCCCCGGATCAACTTGCAACAGTTGTGGCCATTTCAAAGGCCCACGCCTGTAAATACGTGTAAGCGCCTTCGAAACTTCATCAGACTCTTTCGAAGTCAAGGGCTCTGCTGCTTTGTAACGGCTAGCCACATCAACAACTGTCAAAGCATATTTGTAAATCTTTCGCCCGTGGGGCAGTTTGTCGTGTGGCAAAAACAGTAGATCAGCTTGATGTACTGCATTAGGAGTTTGAACATCAAACTTGGGTCGAGGGATATGGCGTGGTGCAGGGAGATATACTTGCCAAAGGGCTTGTTTGACCAGCCATTTATTTGCGACATCATCAGATACCTTGGCTGCTGCAGCTAGCTTTTTGACAGCGGCAAGGCCTTTCCAGTAGCCTTTGGGGCTGTAATAGATCTTTGAGAGTTTGGCTTCCATAGGGATGGTATATACTTATGAATTGTGTTGTTTGCTTACAGAAGGCGATAGGCCGCATACCCACCTGCAAGAAGGGTGCCTCCAATAAACGCAAGTTCACCAGTCTGCTGTTGTTGACTGGGTTTGTAGAAGTCCGAGAACTGAGGCTCTTTGTAATCTTTGATTTGTTTATCAGGTTGCGACTTATGCATCTGGTTGTACAAGACCAGGGCTTTGTCGGTGGTTTGAAAGTTTTGGCTAGCTTGGTGTTTTATCCGATCGTTGGCTGCAATCCAGTCGAGGAGCTTAGTGCGGTCCTTCTGGTAATTGGCGTAAGCCGCTTGGTATTGTTCCAGAGCTTTGTCATGCCGGATTTTCTCATCCATTGCTGCCTTTCCATTATCACCAGATAGATACTTCGCGAGATAATTGCCGCCAGTGAAAGCTGCAGCATTCAAAACAGCACCAAGGGTCATTATTGCAATGCTGGCCATTGTGGTTGTGTGTATACATATGGTTTTAAATGTTGTCTGGGAGGATTTTCTGGTCCTCGAGATATTTCTTCAGCGCGATGCTGCCAGCCATGACGGCTGTGAACTTGACGTAGTTCATCAAGCTTGCACTGGGGTCGGCAGTGAAGTTTTCTTTGATGGCCTTTTTACCAATCCAACCAATACCAGCGACAAGGCCAGTTATTGTTGCGGCGTCGAGGATAGACTTCACAAGCTTATTGTCAGCCATGGTTTGTGTGCAGTATACATATATGTTTGTTTTTTTATTCCATTTTTTTGATTCCTTGTCTTACCGGAATTCGAGATGGGGGTTGTTCTGGTGGTGGGGCCGGTGTGTTTGCTGGTGGTGGTGTATTTGGTTTGCGGCCAAGCTTTTGCATTATGGCTTCGCGTTGGTAATACACACCCATAACAGAGACAATCAATCCTCCAACCCCCAGAATATAAACGATTGAGTTGCTGTTGGTGTCAGTTGTTATGTCACTTGTTGAGGGTTGGTTTGCAGAACTGGTGTCCCTTGTTGAGGGTGCGGCCTTTTCTGCTTCGGCCTTTTTCTTTGCTTCACGGGCCAGGCGGTTGTGCTCTGCTAGCCTTTTGCCAGAAGCAAAACGGCCGGGGTTCTTTTCTGTTGCAGGCTTTGTTTTCGGGGCCTCAGAGGTAACACGCGCAGGTGTTGGAGTTGGTGTTGGAGTTTGAGTTTCTTCAGGGATCGTCTCGAGTGGTGTAGCCATAGTGGGTATATATATGCTTTGAAAAATTTGACAAGTGTGCTGACAGGTTCCTGCCCGGGTTCCTGCCAGGTTCCTGCCCAGGTTCCGCCCAGGTTCCGCCCAGGTTCCGCCCAGGTTCCGCCCAGGTTCCGCCCAGGTTCCGCCCAGGTTCCGCCCAGGTTCCGCCCAGGTTCCGCCCAGGTTCCAGCCAGGTTCTGCCAGATTATGTGTCAAACATTGTACTCAATTCCATACGTCAACCTCATCCCTGTCAACCTCATCAAAGCCCTCAAGGGGATAACCTTCACTGTCTCTGCTTGGATGTGTGGGTTGTGGTTCCAGTTCTATTAAGTCAGGCTTGTGATCAGGCTCTCGTTCAAACTTGACGTGTTTTGTTGTGATGAGAGCAGCATTGGCAAGTGCCAGCCATCGGCCGCATCTCAGGGCAATGCCTCCAGCAAGATTTGACAGCTCCTGGTAGATGATGTAATCGTTTTTGAGTTCTTTCTGTAATTCCTTGACATCATCAAGGTCGACCACCATGCCAACTCCTTTGGACAAGAGCATTATGGCTGAATCAACTAGGGATTCTGTTGTCTTGTTGCCGACATAGGCCTCGTACCTTTTGAAGTACTTGTCAACGTTCTTGTCTGAAAGGCGCTTCACTTGATCATGTGTGAGCTGCACGCCGATAGCTTCTTTGGCCTTGCCTGTTGAAACAAGGATTGCCAGCTTCTCACGTTTGGCAGGAATGCCATCGTCACACACGAGCCCTGTAGGAGGTGCAGTATCAGGGGCAGCCTCCAGCATCTGCATTACTTCGCTCAAGTCGCCCTGGTCTTCAGCTGCTTGTGCCATCATCCGGGGTATATATATGTTTTTTAATTTTCGATAATTCTCTTGATGGCTGGTAAAAGAGTTTCAATCTCACGTATAAGCCCCGCCATGGTGTCTGGCATAGAATTCAACCGCAAGGGATATCTGTTGAGAAGCATAAGGCGCAGATTTTCCTCACTAGCGACTTTGATAATTTTGTTTTGTGCATCAAGTGTGTGTTTGTGTAATTCATCCAAAAGCTGTGAAAGCACAGTGAGCTTGTGTAGGCTGGTTGGCGCATCCATGGTATATATATATATATATATGGGTGTGTATTTTAGTACTTGTACTCAATTCCATACGGGTACCTAAGAGAGAAAACCAGGTGGGAGAACTTGCGGGATTTGAGCCTTGCGATAAACTCTTTGTACTCCTCGTGGGAGAGCTCGCCGGCATAGTCTTCGAAGATGGCCTTAGTTGTCTTGCTGGAGGGTGTGTAAAAGAGCACGATCGCTGCAATGTTGTCACGATATGGCTTAGCTATGCTGGTGATCTGCTGCGTCAAGACCCACACGGATATGCCGTCATGCCTTGCGCTGAACCCCAGATTGACCAGCTGGCTTGTGCGGCCTTTGACATCTTTGGAGGCTGCGCAGTCATCGAGAATGAATAAAGTGTTGGTGCATGTGAAAAAGAAGCTCGCCAGCTTCAACCAGTCTTCGATCTCATGCTGTTGGCAGGTAATCACAAAGATGTGTGGATCGCGGTCCACGAAGCCATCGTATGTCTTGTTCTTGACAAATGTGGGGCAGAATAAAACGATGTAATCAAAACAACCCCTAAAGGGGCCTCGCAGTTGGTTTAGAAGATACTGTGTCTTGCCAGAGTTAGTGGGGCCCACGATTAGTGCATTGAATGGCAGCTTTCTTGGGTCCATAGCCAACGCCTATATTAGTTGGTTTGCAAACTGGTGGGGAGGGCGCCTTTGCCAGAAGTCTTTCTATTTCATTGTATGATAAGGGTCTGGTAGATGGCAGGGGAGCCGGCTTATCATAGAAGTTGATCTTGCTTGTAGCCATGGTATATATATATGCGTGTGTATTTTAGTACTGTACAGATTCCAGCTGCCTGCTAATGATGTTCAACTGTGAGTCTGAGATGGTGAAAATGTGGCAGTTTGCATTTCCCGAGCCTGTGCCGTTTCGTTCAATCTCGAGTTGCACACCATCCTGTGTGTTGACGAGCCGTTGGCCGTTGCCGTGCAGAGCTGGGTCAGCCATGGACCGCAGTTCAATCCAGAGACCAAACTTGTTGCCTGTGAGATATTTGGTCAGGTTCATGTTGGGCCTGCCGCGCGTGTGAAAGTGTCGGGAGATTTCACTCCACATGTCAGTGCCGGCGATACCCTCGTTGTAGACCCTGTTTGGAACCCCATTTACGGTGACCTTCACTTTGGTGATGTCGGGATTGAAATAGTTCTCAGAGTCCCTTGCACCCGCTGCATAGGGATTGATGAACAGCAAGAGGATGCCCTTGAGAGACCGGCGCTGTGGGTTTACCCGAAGATTCATCCGAGTGTCCCCGCTTTTTGAGAAGGGATGCACCCGATCTCGCATTACGAAGTCATAGGCGAACCCCTTGCCGCTAGTATAAGTGCTTGTTGCTTCATCAGCCAGCTCCTTACTTCTGATTGTCTCGTACTCCAGCTGGATGTTTTCCAACTTGTACACGAGCTTGCTTGTGTCTGAGCCTCGGACAACTTGGCTTGCGGGGGCTAGGGTTAGTTCGAAGACCAGATCATTGAATATGGCCTGAGGGTACATGATTCCGTGATCAGTTAAGATTTGGTGATCCAGTTTGATGCGATACTTATTCTTGTATATTGTCTCCAGTTTGTTCTCTGCATCCACGCCGGAAGTCTTCTTGTCGCCGGCATTAGAGCGGATCTTGCACAAATCCACACTCTGGATGCCCTCCATAAGCATGTTGTCCCGCTCATCAGTTGATTTGAAAAGGTCTTCGAATATCTTATAGATGTCGTACCCAACTGTGTCCTCGACGGTGGTGGCGCCAAACTTTACAACTAACCTGTCCACCAGGGCCCTTGAAACATTTTGTACGAGAAAGTTGTTAGCATGGCCCCCGGCTAGGTTGATGTTAAACACAAGTGCAAGCGAGCCGGACACAAGGACATCATGCTCACCCAGCTTGGGCACCGAGACGTACAGTGTCTCGCCGGGATTGGCCTCAGAAGGGTTGAATGTGATGCGCTTAACGGTTCGCTCTGCCTTCATGGCACCCACTGTCTTTTCACTGTGAGATGGAAGTAGATTCGGTTGCACAGCCATGGTATATATTTGTGTTTTTCAAAACTTATATTTATATATCATCATGGCAGAAGGCGGATATGATATACCTGATGAGACAACTGACACAGACCCTCTCATCCCAGACACAGGGGATAACGAGGATGCTGATGCTGCTCTTGAAAATTGGTTGAATCAACCAATGACAGAAGAAGAATCCAGTCAATGGGCCCATGACCAAGACGCCACGCAACCTTTTAAACCAGGAGCTGCTTCCACACCATCTGGTGAACAAGTGCCTATGATCCCAAGAACAAGGTTGCCCCCAGAACAACAAGGCTCCCACACTGAAGAACCTCTTTCATTACAGGGGATACTCAAGGTCGGCGATTGATAACAATGAATGATATGGCCTTTGACGAGGTTAAGAACGAGTTTACCAGCGCAGACAGAAATCAACTTAATTTTCGGTACGAGACGAAACCAAAATCAGGTGGGGCCATCATCGAGGTAAAATATCATACCAGAGACAAATGGTATCCTCTTTACACAAGAAGCCGTGGGGCTTCCGAAAAGACTCTCAACGCTTCTCTTCCCAAAGAGATCAAAGCTGCTCTCGGAAAGTCTGTGACTGAAGAGTTAAATGAAACAAATGCTACACTTGAAGCAACTCAAAAAGAACTGGAAGCAAAACAAAATGAACTACAACAAATGGAACAAAGGGATGCGGATGCACAAAAACTTCGCCGCGACACGGATGCCCTAAGAAATAGAATCAAAGATATTGATGACCAGATTCAAGAGAAGGAAGATGCACATGGGCCGCTGAATACGGAGGAAATACAAAGACTAAAAAATGAAAAGAGAGCTGTTGAAGCTGAGCATCAAGCTAAACGAAAACAACTGGACAATGCGCAAAAAACTGCCCAACAAGCAGACAAACTAAAAAAACAAATCGACAAACTAAAACTTGACAGTAGGGGCTTTGGAAAAGACGCCGAGAGGAGCTTAGAGGAAAACAGGACGCTGTGAAACCACTGGACGAACTGAAACAGAACAAAGAAGAGCTTGAACGGCAGAACGCTGAAGACAAGCGCGTCATAGAGGATGAGAACACTTCTCCCTCTGAAAGAGAAGCCGCGGAAGCCCGGGTTGCTGAACGTGAAGAAGAGCTAGCAAGGGTCAACACAGAAATTGAGGTGCGTGAAAGGGGAATGTCTTTGAGAGAGCGGGTTAGAGAAATCTTCAAGAAATACGGATGGACCCTGCAAGCGATTGTTATGGCAGCTGGCATCACCATCAGCGCTGTGGTACTCGCCACCTTGAATGGCCTGGCAAAGGCCACCAAGGCTATTGGAAATGGACTTAAAGCGTTTGGCAAAAAGGCAGCCAACGCCCTGCCTGGCTTGATTGGGTCAATTGTTAGTTTTATCTTCAAAGCTGCTGGGTCGGTCATCTCCTTTCTGAGTGAACACGCCTGGCTGCTCATCCTTGCCGTGGTGGCCTTCCTTGTTGAAAGGGTCACCAAGCGGGCGAAGTCATAAGCTTTGCGCTTATCTAAACCAAACGATAACGCCTGCTAAAGCAATCGCACCCGCACCAATGAGTGCCTTGTTTACGTGATGTGAGTCGGGCTGTGAGTCGGGCTGTGGTGTGGGCTTTGGTGTGGGCTGTGGAGTGGGTTGTGGTGTGGGGGCTGGTTTTGGGTCTTTTGGTGCGAGGCCCTGTGCCTGTGTGGCCTGGTTATGTATCGGGTTTGATGGATGACTGTTTGGTGGATTTATTTTTGTTGGTCCCCCATCCATGGGGCGAAGGGAGGCTTTTTTTGTGCCCAGGTTAACATCGTTGTTCACACCCAGCTTCATGCCTTGCGTTGCCTCCTTGAGATTGTTGTTGTACCCCACCACGCTCTCTGTGTTGATAATCATGCGCGATGGCATGAGCCAGCTTCCGGGCGCTGTCGCAAAGTCTAAGCGCACTTTCGTTGCTTGGATGGCAAGCTGATATCGCTGTACGCTTGTTGCGATGTCGTTCAGTATTATGGCCTCCTCTAGATGGGTGAGGAATACTCTCTGCGTTTCGAACGCCCGGCCTCCTCTTCCAATGATGCTGCTGCGGGTTTTGGCTTGTGCACCCAGGATGCAGTACACAAAGGCCTCGATTGATTGGTTCATACGCGCGAGCCCTGGCTGTGTTAGCCCTTGTGCATAATTCGGCACAAAGTGCTCGAACTGACTAACAGCGCCCTGGTCGTTACGAACGAAGTATATGCCGTTTGCTAGATAGTTTGGGTCTTTTCTGTCTGTCACACGCTCGTCATCAAACAGGGCTAGATCGGGATCAGGATAGTCGTAATCAGTAGAGTAGGGGCCCTCACCAGTAACCCAAATGTACACATTGCCAAGCCCGTGGTTTTTGCCGTATGTGAAACGGAAGTCAGAATTGGGGTCTACACCGAACTCTTGGCAAATCCTCTTGTATGCGTCGATGTTGAACTTGTTGTCTTTCTGGTTGAATGTAGGGTCGTCTGGCAAAGCACTAACGCTCTGTTCACCACCCAGCTTGTAGAGGATTCGCCTTGTTGTGAAATAGACGTGAAACCGGTAAAACGACCTTAACTGTGGTGTTAAGGATAGACTGGAGTTCTTATCGAAGAGAAGGTCACGCGAGATTCCACAGCCGGTTGTTGCACACCACAGCGCAAAATTCAGTTGTTGTGGCCAGAAACTCATATGCGGGCTGCCGAGCCACTTTCTCCCATATTTCGCAGTTGTGAACGTAATCTGTGTGTCTCTGAAAATGTTTCTGTATTTCGTTGTGAAATAATCAGTTGGCGTGACATAGATCTTTTGCGCTTCGTCGTTCAAGACAGAGCCAATCATCATGTCTTTATCGATTGAGGTGGCGAAATCAACAGCCGGGATTGGTTTTTGTGTGTTTCGGTTTAACGTCAACTGATAGGGGAAACCGCCAATATACTCTAAACCAAGCGCGTCTTTCAGGGCTTGTGTCCAATTCTTGTGCGGTATGTCTGAGGGCATAGCCCAGGAGCCTGGGCCCTTTATGAAAAGCACTTCTCCTGTGGCTTTGTGATTTTCGTCGAAAGAAACTTCTGTTGTAAATCTTGACATATCAGCGTGCGGGAAACGCCTTTTGAAGTCTGAGATTGCCTTAGCCTTGGCGGCTGTAGAGAGCTTTTCAGCCTCCGGAGAACTCATCCAAGCAAGTTGCGGATTTACTGCGGGGTGTGGATTTACTGCAGGATGTTGATAAATATTAGGTGGACGAGAAAAAAACGGGGGCGGGGGTCCGTAATCGTGACCGCCAATGTCTAGACCGAGATTTGAACCAGGATTAAATCCGCCAGGGCGTCTGCCAAACATGATTATATATTAAATATAATTTAAAATATATATATATACAATCATGGTTATGCTAAGAATCTTCACACATTCGAACCCCCACACAATCTACTTCGATCACCCTCTTCCGAAGCCGAGTTTCATCCGGCTTATCGCTTTCTGGCTTTATAATTCGTGGTTTACTTTGAAAGAAGACGCAACAATAACATGGTTTACAACTGGCGAAAATAAAAAAGGAACTGTCTTGAAAATACCCGAAGGACATTACTCTCCAGACACTCTGAAGGATTGGGTAGAGGAGTTATTTAAGGGGCAACCAGTAAAAGTACATATCGTAAATGATGAACCCTTTGCGAGAATGCATCTGAAAAAACATTTTCCTAATGATGTAGAACTTAGTCCTAATTTGGCTAAATTGTTAGGTATAAGTACTAAATTACAGAGAGATACATACATTAAAAAACTTACATCACCGATGATGTATTTCGTTCACTGCGATCTTATCGATAAAGAACAAACCTTACTCAATGGAAAACGTAGACACTGATTGTCTCTGTTCTTTACATTGATGATTGCCTGCTTCGACCTGAGGTTTGATGGTGTTGGGATAAATGTGCCGCCTCGTATAGGCTTGTACACCCCGAATTCAAGGTAAACAGTTTTGATTTTATCAACCACCCAACCAGAACCCAATTGCTGCCATCTAGCAATCTCTTCCTTAAAACCATTCACAATGTCTTCTAGGAAGCCTTCCTCTCGCAGCTTATAGAGATGTGTCACAATCAGCGGGTTGTCGTTCCAAAAGAAGTGATTCATTTCTCGATTGTTATCACCTGCCATTGAAAAGTGAACATCGAATGACAAAGTGACCTTCACCCCGCCAAGCTCTGTGACTTCGCGTGCAATTATCTGGAAAATGGCCGCCTTATTAGTTATGAAGAATAAATTCAGGTCCTTGATTTGGTAATCATCAGGGACATTCATCTTATAACCATGCAGCGAATTGCCGAAGTAATCGTGGTTCCTTGGATTGAAGTCAAGTCGTTGAGCCTCCATGTTATATACAGGGATTTCATTTTCTCCAATTGCTGGTCTCGCATCGGGCCTCTGTGCCATTGCCATGTGGGTTGGTATATGCGGGGGTGTGGTTTCTTCAATTGGTGGTCTCGTGCCGGGACCAGCATTCACAAGCTGTGGTTGGGGTGGTCTCGTGCCGGGTCAGCATTCACAAGCCCTGTGTAGTATAGGGGGTTGGTGTATTCGGGACCAGCTCCAAACGCCCGAGAAACCGCTTATTTTGGGAACTCCCGAACACCTAAGTTGCCATGCCCCCAGGGCGAGTGAAATGAGCCCTGGGGGCATGGCAACTTAGGTGTTCGGGAGTTCCCAAAATAAGCGGTTTCTCGGGCGTTTGGAGCTGGTCCCGAATCACCAACCCCCTATACTACTTAATAAGACAATCTTCTAATGTAAATGTATTTAAGCGGAATGTTTTTAACTTCTTAATCTAAGAGTTTTTACATAGTTTTTGATGTGTTTTTTGTTTTGTTTTTTAGTGTGAGTATTTTAAGTTTTTATTCTTAGTCTTAATCGAGGTCCTTTTTGAAAATCACCGATGTAAAAGAGTTTTCCTCAATAAAGATTATTATTTTTTATTTATGTCGGATCGGAAAAGTCTTCAATTGAATATTAAAATTGCTCTTTACGACTTCGAAAGCTAAAACAACGAGGCAAAAGCTACCAAAGGGTTTTTGTCGGCACAAGAGAATGTTTAATCACAGGTTTGAGTTCATTTGCTCCACAGGACATTACCAAGGTTAGATTTAGACGCTTTTATGGCCTTTTTGCTTTCTTGTTGTAATGAGTGGACATTTCTTTCAAGATAGAGGCCTTTCAATCACTTTGGCAGCTTCTTTAACTCCCGATACTTGACCAGTTTATTCTTTCTATTTTAAACTCAAACAGTTATTGTTTAATGTAATTCTATTGTTCAATTAGATTCTCAGTTTAGCATATTGTTTAAACTCCAGCATAAAATTCATCGCGGGTTTTCGTAGGCCCCTCATTGATTCTTTGGTTCGTTTTCTTCTTTGTTGACTTGTACTCGTGTCCTTTTTCCCAAATCTCCTAGTAATTTTCAATAATAAGAACTTTTGTCTGTTTGCGTATTTTAAATTTTCTTTAAAGACTTTATAAGAAAATTCCGTTGTACTGTTTGAATCTTGTCTTATTTGCGTTCGCCATTTTGTTTCTGCGTGGCTCGAAATCCGTTCAGCTATCATAACCGTCAATCATTTTAATTCACCTTGTTGTACTGCAATTTCACCTTTTTGCACTGTAAATTCGCCTTTTTGTACTACCAATTTCAACTTTCTGCACTGTTTAGGATTAATTGACATTCTCTCAGGCAATCAGAACGCAGAAATTTTTGCATGTATATTATTAACTTAGTAACAAAGAGACCGCTGGCTATTTACGACATATGTTTAGAATATAGAGGGAGGAATTCGGATGTTTAATAATATGTTTAAAACTATCCAAGTTCAGTTAAGTTTAGTTATGACGCGGGAATTGCGTCAACATAATCAAAATTAAGGAAAATGCTAAATGATTTTAATTGTTAAATTTTCTACTAGAAAGGTAAAAGTTTCGATTGAACGTTAATTTAAGCAGAAAATTGAATATTTGGGTAAATATTACATGTCATGAACAAGAATATGTCATATAAAAATGTTCCCAGAAAATTTTGAGAAGAAGTCACAACGTTTCGTGGGTATTGGTTAAAAGTTAGCCAAAGCACTCTCCGCTCCCTTCTCCCTGTTGTGAATAGGCCGGGTTAATGTGTATGCTGGCAAAAAGAATGTGAAATGGAAAAAGTGGAATGTTGAACTTTGAGTAATGAATTGTGGATTGTAAGCTGATAAATGTGGATGGGGATTCTGGCTGAAATTGTGGACTGCTCGAACTTCGGACTGTGAAACGGATACTGTCATCTGTGGACTGGACTGTTAACCCGTTGTTTTTGGACTCATCTGTGGGGTGTTGACTGTAGTGAGCTTAAGAAACCACGGCAGCGACGACAGCGAGAACGGCACAAAGCAATATGTTGAATGAGCGAAAACAATGCACGTGCTTCTGTCGTTCCCCGCAAAACAGCAACGTTAAATGATCAAATTATAGGTTTTGTGGAAAACGTAAACACACGACGGATAATTTTCCTTTCTCTATTTGAACTTAAAAGTCATCCCTACGAATTCAACTCCAGGCGCTGGTTATTTAAAAGGTGGATAGCGCTATCCACTGGATAAATCACTATCTCATATCCGATGGACTGGCATTGACAAAACCAATTGTGTTATCCACTGGATAGTAATTTATCCAGTAGATTGCGCTATCCACCTTTTGAACAACCGGGGTCTGGACAATTCAGTCACGTTACACAACAAATTGGAACAATTGCAAAGTAGTTTCAAAGAGCATAAAATTATTTTATTAAATGACGTTTTCCCTGACGTTGCCGTCGTGGTCGCTAAAGCTCCCTAATGACTTGTTGACTGCGATTATGAAATGTGTGCTGTGGCCAGCAAGTCCGTGGACGACCGGACTACAAGCTCTGAAATGTGGAACGTGGACTGTAAAATCCTGCTGCTCAAGAAGCCATCCAAATGCGAGAACGACGCGCGCGCGCTTAACGTATCAAGAGGGAAAAGTTTGATGCTCAGCTTATCAGGATTGAGTAATTTTGCACTCGATCGAAATAAATTAAGGAAAATGCTCTCTTTGACAGCAAATAAGTATTCAGTAAGTTTGCCCTCTATGTTATAAATATAATAAAATAGAGGATTTAACATGAATTATGTTTAACAGCGGATTGCGCGTGCATGTGCAGTAAAAGGCAGATATTTCGGTACAAGAAAAGCCGTACTTGATTAACGTGCTACTCCATTCTTTGTGTATTAGGTTTCCCAGTTTCCCTAATCAAGTCTGTGGCGCAGTCACAGAGAATCCACTAAACGATGCTATTTCAGTTTCAATACACAACAGACCATTAGGTTGATTTTGCAGATGTCGACCGAGCACCTTGACGGTATACAACAGTTATCAACTAGGAGTAATCGGAGATTAGGGCAGTGCGTTCGGCGGTTGAAAGGGGGGATTTTGTTTTTTAGTTATATGTCTATGGCATATTGTCAAATTAAGGGTTATTGTGTACAGTGAAACCTGTATTTACTCTGTGTATGAAGACGGTAGGGAAAGTTTGGTAGCAGAAAAACAAATTAAATCCTTTGAAGTTTGTTGTAGTTGTCGGTAAAGAAAAGCACTTGGCGGTCCCTTGGGAAAAGTGGGAAAAGTGCACCAAATTTGCATATGTCAAAACGGTAAACACGCTGGCGAAAGCGAAATTCGCAAGTATTTATATAAACAGACTATGCGCTTCCACAAATTCTCCGTTTTCTTTGTAGTTTCGCTCGCCAAATTAAGATTAAGCTTTTCCAAACTCTCAGCCTTCATTTCCAAGTTTTCCATCGCGTTAAAAATCACAGAAAGTTTGGAGTGTCTCCGGGAATAAATAAGCCGCGTTTGGTTTCGCGGGCGTTCCATCGATCCATCCGCATAATCTCCATCAAAGTGAGAAAAACATTCGTCGCTTGATTCTTGCTCGTTTTCTGGCTTGAATCTCGCTCGTGTCTGGAAATAAATTTTCGAACGGGATGGCTTGAATATGGTCCGATTCAAGCTCAGTCAAGCCATTCGAATGTCACGGCGGTACATATGTCTCCCTCTATTCTTGCTCAATTCTCGTTTGTTTGTCTCGTTCGTGTCAGCCGAATCATCGCCATGATTTGATTCTCGCTGATTAGCATATTTTATATGTTTTAGGACACACTAAGCGTGTTGTGCCAGCGTGTTGTGAGCGTGTAGTTCGGTGAAAACTGCAAAAAAGCTTCGAAAGCAGAAGGACGCACGAAAAGCACATGGAAATACACAATGTGAGCAAGGATTCAGCAATCTCGCCACGTGAGTTAGTTCGTCAAAGTGAGGCAAAACGAAAGCAAGCGCCTCAAAGCGAGGCAAATGTGTGTCGACGAACCAAAGCAATCTCGAAAAAACCTCCCTTATCAGTTGCACAGGACACCCAATAATGCACATAACTCCCAACACAAATTAGGAGTTGCGTTCTCGTACCTCGAACGCAATTATTGGACGAGGTTGAGCAAAATATCGCGATTTGTCAATAGCAAGCAGATCAATTATTTGTTGAAGCCGAAGGCTGAGGCAAATTATTGATCTGCGAGACACTGACAAATCACGTTATTTTGCAATAGCCGAGTTCAATAATTGTTTTATCATTCGATCACCGAGTTTGTTTTTCAATTTAATATGCATTCATAACTACTGGCAAGCGCTCCCTCACAAAAATCCATTGTAGAAAACAGGAGCAGAACAATAGGCCATTTGCACGATGACATCATTTGACTACTACTACCAGAATTCATTTCGTTTTTCCTTTCTTATTTAAATTTTGTAATCCCAGTGCGGTTTAAATAACAATAGCCCTAATTTGCACTACAAAACAAAAAACTGAAGGATTCTGGTAGTAGTAGTCAAATGACGTCATCGTGCAAATGGCCTATTATTCGTAGCAAAACAACTTTGCACCGTTGTGCGCACGAGCAGAATTATTCGTAAGCAGTTATTCGCAGGTCACGTGTTGGGCTCTCTGCCAATGAAAGGAAAAAAATGTATCGAATGATAAATAGAGTTATTTACATACAAATATGTGCTATACATTTGTGTGAATAATCAAGTAAACGTCATCGCCGTAAATCACACAAACGGAACTAAGCAAACGCACAAACACAATGTTGTTTATAAACGGAGACTAATTAGTCGAATGGCTAAAAAGTCGAATTGAATAACAAATAATTATAAATTCTACCATATCCCTGAAATATCACATGAAGTAGAAATAGTATTAATGCCTTATGTAGTAGACCAATAAAAGGTAGGGAAGCTTTTGATGTTGCATTGTCCAAGCTCATTAAATGGAAGTTTGGGCAAACTGATTTATATTTTCCACCAAATATATCTGTATGGCAAAAACAAAAATAGACATAATTTACAGGCCCTGACTATTGGCTGAAGCAACACAAAATGGTATATGTTGATACTTGTCTCAATATTTACTTCCTGCAATGCAATAATAACAAGAACTCTGCGAGTATTAAAGTCGGGCTTTAGGGTCGCTAAAAACCAATTCAAGTTATAGACTTTGAAAGTAAACCGATTTGGTCACGTCTGCAACATTGCACTGCACTAAGTCATGCTATGAGAATGTAAACATAATCCTCATCCAGTGTGAAGATCTATCGCGGCCTGAAGACGGGTTTTCATTCAATGGAAAGCTAACAAGCCAAACAACACTAGCTACAAATCAAAGGCTCCTTAGAGCCAATCCGTGAATTTGAAGGCCTGCGTAACGCGTTTAAACGCAATGCGGTAAGCTTATGTTTTCACTCTGTCACGGTTCAATATTTTTTTAAAAATTAAACGTAAGGATTTTTGACAAACGCAAAAAATAAAAATACAGTACATCACTTTCATAATGTTCAGTCCGAAGAAGAAAGAAAAAAAAACGAAAAAGAAAATGAACGGCCCGAGCGAGATTCGAACCGGGGCCTTTCGGCTGTGGGTCCGCGCTTTACACCACTCGACCACCGTGACCACTAACTTGAAATAGGATAAATTTTATTACTTAAAAGTAGATAACCATCAAAACGCGTGTCTCTGTTGAAAATTCCTTTTAGATCGATTTTAACGTTGCATTAAAGACTCCAAATGCGAAACATCTTTAAGCTTATTGTTGTTTATATTCGTTTACAACAATTCAGTTATTGTTATCGCTGGATTCACGCTGTTCTTGTTACAAAACGCATTCGTAACAAAGCATTACGTCACTAAGTTTACAGCTGATGGAAGGAGTGAGCGAGTGACTCATTTGCATATCAGTCGCCGTTACCGATAACCCGTTCATTACGCATGCGCGTATTTTCACGGGTTAAAATGGACATTGAATTGTTAAAGCGATCTTGAAAAATATCGACCGTGGTTCATTGTTATTTGGACGCAAAATGGACATCAAATTGATAAAGCGACATTGATAAATATCGACTATGGTTCATTATTATCTGGACGAATTCACCATTTGTCTTGTAAAACTCTCTCTCCGATCAGAAGAACAAGCAACAGGGAATGAATGCTGTATCATCTGTGCATGTGACGTTGTCACGCTAACGATATTTTTTATCCTTGTGTTACTTTTGTAATACCAGTATTTCCTCTATGTGCGGAATGCATATCAAGTTTCCCTTTGACGTCACTAACACTTAGCCGCAGGCTACAAACCACTTGAAAACCACTTGAAACTCACTTTTTTACGGAGAAACACAGCCCAATTTTTAAGTCGGGCAGCCTTGGCTTTCAGCCAAGCAGCTCGACTAATTCTTTTTCAATATACAATAATAATTTGTTTAATGTCGTTTTCACAAGAAGTGGTTGCCCAATTCTCCCGAGCCAGGGGCTTATGATAAAAGTCATCGACAACTAATACTAATAAATAATGTAACTAACGAAAATATCTATAACTTACTAATAATGATAATATAGAATATTATCATTATCTAAGTAAACATTTAAAACTTTATTTTATATGGATACAATGAATACTATGTAAAACTAATGTGGCTATACCACCACTAAATTATATGGATTTGTTACATTAGCAGCCAGCTAGGTCAGACTGTTTAACTTATTTTTGAAATTGCGATAATGAAGTAGAAGATTTATTTGCTAAAGGTAACTAGTTCCAGATGCGAATAATAATATCAGAAAACAGTTGTGTAGATAACAGCTATTACACTACATTACTGCAGCGTAAGGCTAGCAGTAACAAAGATACTGCTAGCCCGTCCTTCCTATTTATGACATATGTTTAAAATACAGAGGGAGGAATATGGAGGGTTAATAGTATGTTTAAAACTATCCAAGTTAAGTTAAGTCATGTGACGTAATGACGTCATATGACGTGGGAATTGCGTCATTATTCCGAAAGGCGGCCATCTTGGGTCCGCCGTCTTGGATTGTTTAATTTACTGCAAGAAAGTTAAAAATTTGCAATTTAATTGATGCTACAATAATGGTATCAAACAAGTGACCAGTCAATGTTGAACAAGTTATTGATGGTCAATGATCTGAGCATTTGTTTAATACCATTATTGTAGCACTAACTGATAAAGAGTAGTATTGTTGATTCATCAAAGTGTAAGTTCTTGAAACTAAAAGAAAGTGTTGTTAGCCACCTTAAACGTTTATTCGAAGCAGAGCATTTAAAATTTAGGTAAACGTGTTTGTCAAAATATGGTTGCCATGAGAACGTCACAAGTCAAGGAAAAATCGGTCTCATCAAAATGTGTCTAGAAAATTTTTAGAAAATGTCACTAAGTTTGGTAGGCATTGGTTTAATGCTACTGAAGTTATAAAAGCTCAAAGTCAGCGCGGGAACTTTCCGCTCCACGCCCCCCGGGTCTAAATAGGGTTAAATTGAAAGAAAGATTGACGGCTGACATTAATGTCAACATTTTATTTATGCGAGTATGAAGCCAATCAAATTCAATATAAATCAACCTCATAGAGATTGCTTGTGGCCTTTTAACTTAGTTGTTTATTCGATAATAGAAATTTTGTGGGGTTTTAGTTCAATGATTTCTCTTCGTTTGTTGAACTTCCGAAATTAAACGCTTTTGAAATATTGGGTACGTGTTGTTTTTGTAGTTATTCAAGGTAGCGGTATAAACCTTTTCTAAAGAATTTTGCGCGATAATTACGAATCTTTCTAGTTGGCTATTCCTTCGATTATTGAAGTGTGACATTAATTTAGCGAATACTTAGCGGCTTTTTACGCTAGCATCGTGGATTAGTAAACCCGATTAACGCAATATTTTAAACCATTACTTGGAGTTGATAGTACAGTGCAAAATCTGCGTTCAGATCTTTATTGATTGATTTTTATTTACCGCATAGGTCTGTCGCTCAATGTTGAGCATTTTAGACTGCTCTAAAAGAAAAGGAATATTAATAAAAAGGTAGCAAGGCTTATAAGCGAAAGGAATAAATGTTAATGAATGTTTGAAATTGCGTTTTTAAATAATGCCAGTGATGCAGACAATGCTGTCTCTTTTGGGAGTTCATTCCATTGTGCAATTGTTCTTGGATAGAAGGAATACTTATAAAAGTGCCTTGCGGCTAGGGGTTGAGTGTAAGCGTACTCTTTAGAGCGAGTTGAGTGCGAATGACCAACTGGCTGTAGTTTGGTGACCTCGTGAGAGACTAGCCTGTTTCGCATTTTATATAGATTATTTTATTGTACCTATTTTAACAACGATTTAAATTTAGCCGGCGTTGGATTTTGTCAATGATGACAGAAGTTAGTTAAAAATCACAATGTTGCCAGGAGAAAGATTTGTATCATAGCCTTTTGGTGCGAATATCATTTGGTTGTTTAAACAAAGAAATCTCGCGGAGAGGAATTTGAATCCAACACAAACATGTGAATCACGCGTCTTTGAAAATGTCTGCATCGTTAAAAAAAACAAACTGTGGGCCGATAATATAACTTAAAATTAGGCGAAAGGTTACTTACCTTGAAGTGTAATTGTTGTTCTCTGTTGATATGAATTGGATTGGATTTTATTGGTTTTCAACACTATTACATTAATTAATTGATTTAAATTTAAAGAAATAAAATAAAATTTAAATATCTACAAACCCGCTTATATCATAGCTAATCTAGGCAGGTTGTACTTATTACAGTCATATTTACCAAACATAAAGTGATTTAAAAACAGCTACTAAATAAATAAACATACACATTAATAATTAATCAAGCACAAAGGTAAAAAAGTAAAGCAAATTAAGACGTGTAAAGTAGATTAACGGCTAAATGTAGGTTTGAAAGCTATAGTGTATAATAATTACTTGTGTTTAAAATCAGTATTAGAGAATGGGCATCAACATAATAGTCCTCAATTTCAAGTACAGTTAGAAGCAACTTATGAATTTTTCTTTTAAATGCTCTTTTCGTGAGCTTACGCCAATCGGGGTGTAGACAATTCCATAATCTCGTACCAAAAGCAGGAAAAGACTTAAGTTTTATATGCAATCTGGATTTCTGTACAAAAAGATTATCTGCACACGAGAAACGCGTGTTGTAAGCATGAATGTCAGATGAATGTATGAAGAGTTCACGAATATTTTTAGGTGTAGAATAAGTAGAAACATCATGCATTATGGTTGAGACCGTTTCAAAGTAGAGCATATTAACAGGTAAGATGTTGGAAGCAACAAAAAGAGGGATGGCATGAGATCTTTTGCTGGCAAAGAAAATTAGGCGAAGTGCACGCTTTTGCAGAGTGAGAATCTTTTTTAAATCACACTGTGATGCCTGGCCCCAAACAGGGAGACCGTAGAGCGTGTAGGGAAATATCAGCGAACGGTAGATTTGAAGAAGAGTATTTAGGGACGGACCATTATTTTTTTGACGGGGGGGTTGGAAAATTTTGAAATAAATTGTTTGCAGAGGCTATAAACACTGAAATAAATTATTTGCAAGCAAAAAAATAAAGAAAAAAATTGTTTGCTGGAAGTAAAGCAGTTGGACGGAAACACAAAATAAATTGTTTGCAGCAAGTGCCGCATATAAAAAAAATGTTTGCATGCGAAAATTTTCCAACCCCCCCCCCCCCCCCCCCCCGTCAAAAAAATAATGGTCCGTCCCTTAGAGGTACATGGTGCCTCAGCCTGGCAATTATGCCTACTGTTTTACTGATCTTCGAAGCGATATGATCAATATGAGGCCTCCAGGTTAAATTTTTGTCAATCAGTACTCCTAAAAATTTTACATAATCTTTGCATTCAAAAAGCGCGAATCCATTATTAATAATATCCGGAATTCTGATACACGGCTGATAATTGATTCTTTTTTGTGCTGGCCTAAAGATGACAAAGTTTGATTTCTTCGCATTAATGGTTAGTTTATTAGCATTAAGCCAGTTACAGACATTATTAAGCTCATTATTAACAACGGTTTCCAGGGTTTTCAAGTCGTTGTCAGCATATAACAGGTTTGTATCATCAGCAAATAGATAAAAGCTAAGTTTATTGCTACACAGATAAATGTCGTTTATATAAATCAGGAAGAGTAAAGGACCTAGAACAGACCCTTGTGGAACTCCAGTTACCAAGCTCTTCTTCGATGAAATATGGTCATTGTCAATGTGCGTTGTTTGTGTTCGATTAGCCAAGTACGACGTAAACCACTCATGTACAATACCTCTAATCCCCTAATGGTGCAATTTATCAAGTAAAATCGTGTGACTGACCGTATCGAATGCTTTCTTAAAGTCCAGAAAAATGCCACAGGTAAACATTTTCTTGTCCGTATTAGTTTGTATCATACTCACAATCTCCAGAATTGCATGCTGAGTGGAAAAAGTCTCTCTAAAGCCATACTGGGCTTTATATAATAATTCATTATCTTCGATGTATGATTTTAATCGGTTGTACATAACGTTTTCAAAAATCCTGTTAAAGACGGAAAGTAATGAAATAGGACGGTAGTTGCCAGGGTCGGTCTCATCATCGCCTTTGTATACTGGGATAATTTTTGCATGTTTTAACTTAGATGGATATTTGCCAGTTTGAACAGAGAGGTTGATGAGCTCAGCTAAAGGTGATGAAATTACGTTCTTTGCGCACTTCAAAACGCGAATGGGGCATGAATATAGCCCATAAGCCTTTTTAGACCGAAGAAGTGAAATTTCTAGTTCTATGTCTGACGAAATGACCGGTTCAAAGAAAAGGAGCTGGTGAAATTAGTATTAGTTAAGTATTCGCGATAGTGACAGTTGCTATCTGGTACATTTGCCGCTATCTTTTGGGCAATCGTAGAAAATAAATCATTTAGCACGCTCGGAAGTTCCGCTGGGTTACGCGTCACGCCGTTTCCATTCAATCGTTTAAGACCAACAATGGGTTTGGATTTCCTTTTGTTGCGATTCATTACTTCGTTGATTCCAGTCCATGTTTTCTTCATATCGTTCATGTGTTGTGTAAAGTATGTATGATAATAAAGCTTCTTACTTTGTCGGATTAGCGTTGTAATTTTGTTTCTATAGAATTTGTATTTGTCGATATCCCCTGAGGCAAATAGTGCGTTTTTAATCTTAATAGATTTGAGCAACCCTTTGGTAATCCAGGGTTTCAAGGATTGCTTGAATTTACGCTTTGATAGAGGTTTAAGCGGAGTATGTTTGTTAACCAGTTTGTTGAGTTTGTTGTAAATTTTTGAAAAAGCAATATCAATATTTCCTTGCGTTCTTGCAAGAAGCGATCCCTAATCGACTTGCGCTAATTCAGAGTTAAAATCCTCTTCTGAAAACCTAGAGAAGTCACGTAACATAGTCTTTTTGGGGAAATCCGTTTCACAGGAGGATTCTGTCAAGCAAAATTGAGAGTAGTGATCACTTATATCCGAGATGATGTTACCACTAGTGATTTTCCCGCAATATTTATTTGTAAAAATATTTTCAATAAGCGTGGCCGAGCTGTTGTATACTCTAGTTGGTTTATCAATCGTTGGAATGAAAGAATAGCTTTGTAAGGTGAATAAAAACTCTTTGGTGAAATTGCATGTTTCGGCATTGAGGAGGTTTATGTTGAAGTCGCCCATTATGTAAATTGTTTTGTCGAACTGACTAAATCTCTCGAGGGCGTCGTCACAATATCCCTGAAAGCTCTCTGGAGAGTTATGTTGTCTGTTGATTACATCAAACAAGTTTTACATACTTATCGAAGGAGTTTGTTTAGATCCTCGATATCCTTGATCTTCAGTACAGTATTGCATTATGGTCTTAATTTGCATACTTCCTCAAATGTCAACTGGTCAGCGGTCACACTTAAGAGTAATTCTTATGTAAATAAGGATGAGTATAAACTCCTTGGACCATGAAATGGAAATCAGTTCTTCCTGGAGTAGGAAAAAAAACTTTGGTGGAGGTCCAGAGAGTAAAGGGTGGGTTAGCGAGTGACATTGGGAGGGGATGTAGGTCCAATAATGCTCCGCATATCTACAGAGAACTGCAATTACACTCCAAGGAAAGTAACCTTTCGTCTAATTTTAAGTTTTTTTCCAATATGCTCCGCATTATGGGCTTATTTGCGATTTAGAGCACCAGAGCCAATGAGTATCATAAATAAGGTGTAAACAGAGCAGCATGAGTTAAGGTTTGGGCTTTGTTTTTCTTTTTACTCATGCGCAGAGTGGCATGAGTTAAGGTTTGGGCTCCGTTTTTCTTTTTACCCATGCACCGTGCGGCGTGAGTTAATATTTGGGCTTCGTTTTTCTTGTTTTTTTTGGTGTCACATTAGTGCATTGTAGTCACATTAGTGCATGCAATTTATGCATGAGAAGTATTAGATAAGTGTGGATCTGATCAGAAATCAATATATTAAGTATTCAAAGCGAGTACAGAACAATTGGTAGCTTCTATCAACGTGTCTCTGATGGTGCAATGTGTGTCACGCAAAATTCGTTCGGGCGAGGGGTTGCGTAAACCATAAAACTTTCTTGCGCATGCGCATGAGTATAGGCTGCTGTGAGCCTCTTATTTCATAAACACCTACAATCAAGGACAAAAGTTCTTGGGACAAATGTTACAAAGTCCTCCTATTAACTACTAATTTAGTGTGACTGACCAATGAAGCCATGTTTTTCGTTTAAAGCGCATCTTACCAACCCCACCCCTCCCCCCAGAACAATGTTGAAATCCACAAATCATTTTTATTACACGGGCTCAACATTGAAAGGGGGTAGGGGTCGGGAAACAGACACTTATCGTTTGCGCGTACCGTGTTTCTGTCGCGTGCGTAGGGAAACATCGTAAATGCAAATTCGTCCCAACCCTTTTGTCCTTAATTGTCTACTTTGCAGGTCAAAACAAAAATGTCTTTTTTTGCGTATTGTTTGCCTTAAAACTGCAAATTCCTTGCCTGTGTTAATACGTGGCCTCTTAGTGAGCACTTTCCCCGATATTTGACGTTTTTTTTTCCGGTGTTTTCAGTTTTGGTGAAATTAACGGTCACAAGCGCGCGTGTTCTATTTGAGTTTATTGAATCAATGTTCCATGTTTTGATGTGCGAGGTCGAGGAGAAAGCAATTTCCGAGAACATAACATCAGAGACATTTGAACAATTTCGTGACAAAGTCTTAAGGACATTGGACGGACTACCGGTGGATTTTATTGATCGCACTATCGAGAGCATGAAAAATAGGATTGATGCCATTATTTCTTCAAAGGGGTACAGAAGAAAATATTGAATACCAGCTGCAAATATTACAAGGTATCGATTTTCATTAGTTGTTGCAAATTGTGATTGCGTGACATTTGTTATATTGCAGACATTGAATTGGTAATGTATTGTATTTACAGATCACAACAGTACTCAACAACAGTACTAACTTCCAAAGCCTAAAAATGTACTTATTTTCAAGATATATCTCATTAAAAACATGCTGATGTAAAATAGATCTGTCATTACATCTTCTAATGTTCTTTTATCCTGGATAATCGGAATTTTTAGCTGTTTCATCACAGTACTCACTTAGAAACGTAACTGAAGTGATTTGTGACAATCTTTTAACACTTTACTACGGAATCTAGTGAGTGCTGTTGGAATCACTACACAGGGTTTCTCATATCCACAAATTTATGATAAATCCATTAGATATTTTGTAACACAATATGGTTTCATGGTTTTCATACTGAAATAATTCATAAACACTGAGAATTCATGGTTTTCACTTACGTCATATCAAAATTCAGAAGCATTAAACAACAGATTTCGATTCCAAAATGTTTATGGAATTGTAAAGAGTTTAAAACTACACATCTGGGCCAAATTTTGAAGCGCAAAAGCATTTCGTTCAAGAGTTATAGGTGAACGAGTATTAGACATTTTTAGTAAGAAATGTATGGAGCGGCCATCTTGGTGATAGGGACATGTCCACCAACATGGCGGCCAAAAATTCAAAGTCTTAATAACACCAAAAATCAAATCACAAAATATTGTATTCACTATAAGTGCCATTAAATCGACTTATAAGCATCTATAATTCAAAAATAACTTTCAACTGGTTCAATTTTGTTTATTGTCACGGCTTATCTGAAACAGCGTGACTAATTGCGTGACACATTTAAAACCTTTATAAATAGGAAGCAAAACATCGTTAAAACCTGAAACGTTTTGTGAAAGATTATAACAATGGTATCCACATACCATGTTAGAAACAGCTTTGTAGGACGTATACTTTAGATTTTTGAATTTTTATGACGTCATGTGAAAACCAAGAATAGCGGGTTTTTGTCGCTGAGTACTGTGCGGACGGCTTTACTCAGTGTTTCAGTTCCGGTTGACTACACAAACAAATTTACATAGACTTATGTCAGATTACCGAGAGGCGTTGCCTAAAATGACTGGAGCAACGAAACACTGCCACGCTTCTGTTACGGCTTTAGCAAAGCTCTCTCGCATAGGAAATTTCGCCTTATCTGCCCGACTGTAGATTATTATATAAATAATTCTCTGCGTGGCTAAATTATCAGACGCCATTGTAAGCACGAAAACAAACAACGATTGACAATCCACGCGCGCACATTCTTGCTTTAGACTAATTTGCAAAATAACCCTATCCGTGTCGACGTATACCCTTTTACTACCCATCGATTCCCAAAACGCGATAAGTTTTCTCCAAAATTCAAAAGAAATCGTTCATCAGTCATTAATTGTCATATCTGGTTGCTAACTCCTATTAAAAAGCGGCAAATGAACTAGAAAACGGTTCCGTTTTGAATTATACATTCTCATACAATCAAGGACAAAAGTTCTTGGGACAAATGTTACAAAGTCCACCTATTAACTACTAATTTAGTGTGACTGACCAATGAAGCCATGTTTTTCGTTTAAAGCGCATCTTACCAACTCCACCCCTCCCCCCCGAGACAATGTTGAAATCCACAAATCATTTTTTTATTACACGGGCTCAACATTGTAAGGGGGGTAGGGGTCGGGAAACGGACACTTATTGTTTGCGCGTACCGTGTTTCTGTCGCGTGCGTAGGGAAACATCGTAAATGCAAATTCGTCCCAACCCTTTTGTCCTTGATTGTAGCTGGAAACTATCCTTCAGACAAAACAACTTAAGCAATCTCTTCATTGCTAGACAATGGGTGCCCCTTTCTCAAAGGCTGCCGAGATAGCAGCACCACGCACACTATGGGCTTTAAAGAGATTGGTATCTATTCCTGCTAGGGATAAAACAGACTTTATCCATGTGGCAATGATAACGGTACTAACAGGCTTATACGGCCTAGTATATGAAATGAAAACCTTAGATGTGAACTGATTATATTCGGACCTCTAAACGTTTAGCACGCTAAATGTATTCGTCAAAACAGGCTTTTGGGCAAATATTGTTATTACTTGTGATGGCAGGAACTGACACACTTACCGTAGGACTGCCAGGTCTGGAGGTTTTTTAAGCGATCAACTACTACAAAATTGATAGAGTTCTGATTGATTGATAAGGTCTGAGCTTTTTGAGCCGAAACCAGGGCACATAACATAACTGTTTTAAAAGTCAACAACTTAAGAGTTCATTGTTCCAGAGGAAACAATGTCATTAAATAATTTGTCACAACTGAAACATCCCGTGTCATCGAGTACCTCGGCTAAGGAGGTCGTTAATGGAAAACTCCCTTCCAACTGTAGCATAGTTGCAAGGACACAAGGTCGAAGATAATGCTGATCTGTAGGTGTTTAAAGTATTGTAGCTCTTGCCCTCCTCAAAACAACCTGCCAGGAAATTAGCTACCTCTACAATAGATGCCTGAAGTGTATTGATTTTCCTCCGACTACACCAGCCAGTCTATTTTTTTCAGACTGCTCTGGATGCCAAGAAATATATCGATGAACCTTATGGTTAAGCCTAGATGCAAATAAATCTACCTCGGGAGCAACATTAGTGATCTCCACAAGTCTTTGGAAAATAGAGGGATGTAAAGATCATTCCAGGTCATCAGAATAGTTTCTTGAATGAAAATCTGCACGAGCATTTTGAACTAGGAATATGCTCAGCAGAAAGCCAAATATCTCTAGCAATACACCACTCCCATATCTCCATGGACAGAGAGTCAAGTGAGTGAGATTTTATTCCCCCAAGTTATCAAACCATATTCGAACATGAATGGATTTCTTGTTTGAAACAGACTGCAAGGCGAAAAAAAAGCTAATAGTTCTAAGTAATTGATGTGATAGGAGCTTTCTGTAGTTGTCCAACGTCCACCAGCATTTTGATTCAAACATGAGGCCCCCCAGCCTGTAAGACTAGCATCACACTCAATGTGCACATCTATACTGAGTTCAGTAATGGCCTTGCCATTATATTTTGCAATATTTAATAGTAGAAATCCAGAGCAAATCACTTTTAGCCTTGTCATCCAAATGAGTATGATCATCATATCGTAGGCAAGTACGAATAGCCTTGGATTTACATAATTCGATAGATCGATAATGAAGTTTCAAATATCTTACAGCAAGGAAAGCAGAAACAATCAAACCTGCTACGTGAGCAAATGATCACATGCCTGAATATTTTTTGATACTTTTCTTTGAGGAAGAAAGAGTTTCATTGAAACTAAATCTATCTCAAAACCAAGAAACATAATTCTTGTTGAAGGAATGATAAAGGATGATTTAGTGACATTAATCACAAAACCCAGGGATTCTAATAATTCCCTGACTGCCATCAGGTGTTGTTCACAAGCATCAATAGATTCAGCAATGATCAAAATATCATCAATGAATATAATCAACCTGATCCTTTTAATCTTAGAGTTGCGACAACAGGTTTAAAGACCCTAGTAAACACCCTCGGGGCTAAACTAAAGCCAAAAGGGAGACAAGTAAATTGGTATGTAACATCCTTCCACAGAAAACTTAATATTTCCTATGAGGAGTGAATATGGGGACATTATTCTAAGCAAATCGACTTTCGACCTTTGGAAAGCAAGCAGAAGTGAGGTTGGAATCGTACGGCTAATCCATAGCTAGTTCGCCGAAATGTTGTTGTTTAATAATGTACACATTAAAAGAAATCACTTGCATCCGGTCGTGAGAATTTAGAAACAGCAAACATGCCGGACGGATTCAAATATTTCACAAACTGATTTCATGTTGGATGCAATAACGCCATACGTCTACCAACGAAAGTACAGCCTAGTCCCGAGACACGCAACTTACTGAAACGCAGAATAAACTCTGAGGAGTTGAAAACAATTGTAATATGCCATTATTCTATGAATCTTCGACTCTTTCAGCTGTGATGAAGAAACACTACCTCGAAAGCCGTGCTAACCGCAGACTTGCGCTCCCACAAAATCACAGACTGAGAAATTAACTCAGTGATCCTAGCATTCAGTGACTACTACTGATCTTGCAAACTATGCGCTAAAGAAACTATATTGTTATGCCCAGAGCTAGCAAACGAACGACGGCATAACTAAATATTCTTAACGACTCTGGAAAGCGTAAATATCTCCTGTCAGTATCAGAGACTTATTACTTAGATCAAAGATAACAACAGAGAACAACAGGCTTGTTATATCTTAATTGTGATATAAAAGGAAAAATCTCTCAGGCACGTACTTAAGGTAACTCATTCTCAGGCACGTACTTAAGGTAACTCATTCTAAAGCCGGCCTAAAATGCTTTTTTGCGACGAGCAGGATTTGTGCTAGGCCTGTCACCTTTCATAGCGATATTTTTAATATCTCGCCTCTGACCATTCACGGCGATTTCCTTACTTTTGGTCACGCGCCACGTGTAATATAATACTGAAACTCCCGTATGTAAACAAAAACAAAGGTATGTCTGACTAGGGCCCTTTAACACCTTTTTCACCTCTCTGGATAAGGTCCTGGCCAAAATTGAGAGTCGGTTCAGTGGAAATGACCAATATGTTCTTTGTGCGTTGGGTGACATCACCATAAGTGATTCGCCCACCAGTGATAGCTTTGACTTGGTTGCCAGGTACATGTACTATAAACCTCGACAGGGAGCTATACCAGGCAGACCAACGCCTGTTCAGTCAATTCAAGACAGCACTCGTGAACAAATCAATAAAAGTAGCTGTAGAATTCAGCCTTTATGAAATGACCCCAGAGTTCTCGAAGGTCGCATCCATTCTGGCCGTCATCCCCGCAACATCATGCTCAGCGGAGCGCTCGGTCAGCTGACTCCGGCGCTTAAAGACTTATCTTCGGAGCACAATGGAACAGAATAGACTAAATAGCCTTGCTATCGTCTGTATTGAGCGCTCCTATGACAATAAAGTCATTGTCCATAGTATGGACATGATAATAAACATTTTCGGACAACGCCACGGGAGAAATAACTTTTCTTTTAATAAGTTTCTGATTTTGTTTTATTAGATCGAGTAGACTGTCGAGGTCATAGATCGAGTATGCGAGGTTTCGAAAAACTATTTTTGGAATTATAACTGTTGCATTAGACGTAAGAATTGTAAACGTTTTTGTTTTTCATGCAATCTGAGTGCCTTTGTATCCCGATTTCAACACCCACGCATTCGGGCATTGTATAAATTTTTCGGGCATGCAAGAAGGTCACCGCCCCTCCAAGTCCAAAGGTACTCGTGCGCCTATGCCTTCGACAAGCGACATATCAGACTAGGAATAAACCAAAGCAAAATAAATTAAACAAGGAAAGAGTAAAAGGCAATTGACGATAAACAAAATCGTCAAAAAACCAGAATGCAACCGTACTGATCTGATAAAAGATGCACGAAAGGATGAACTGATTACCATTTCATAGTCCAGGGATTTTATACTCATCCTTATTTACCTTATTTGATCGAATAAGCGCCCCGGGCGCTTATTTCAAATTTCGTGTTCAAGGGGGCGCTTAATCGATGGGAGGCCATTATTAGAGGAGAGGCACTTAATAACAAAATTACTAGGACTCAAAGTTTGTTTCTATGATGTAGCCAAACATATATTCTTACTTCCTCATGGCCTGTGGTTTTCATTCTAATGCTCTGCGCGCCGGTACTGTCAACTGACATGTCAGATAGCATATCTTGCCACACGGGAGTCTCATCCATGGCCACAATATAGTTCTGCTTCAGCCTGAGCCTTCTAACATAAAAAATATAGGCGACCTGCTTGTCAGTTAGCTTGATGGGATCATGCTGTGCTTTTCCGCCGGAGACTAAGGCCGTTTCTCAACATGAATTTCGCGAACCAACCCGTGCTTGCTTTGACTGAATTCCGGCATTACTTCAGCTTCACCACACTTTTCGTCATGCATTATTTGCTTTTTTCATGATCAGCTTTTGTGACAAGTAGGTGGTAAAAGAGACTTCTGAGACACCCTCAAATTCCCCTGAATTTCACACAAATATTTCAGACCCAACAAATCTTAAAAATTCAACAATTTCTGTCAGTTTTCACACAACTCACAAATTTGTCAAATCTGCTCAAACTCATCAGAATTGCGTGGTATCTGTTGAATTGAACTGATGAAAAATAATTTGTTATTTGTTGAAATCTGCAGGAAATATTTGTGTGAAATTCAGGGGAATTTGAGGGTGTCTCAGAAGTCTCTTTTACCACCTACTAAAGCTAAATTCAGCACAAGACAAAATCTTGAAATTGGCCAATTTCAAGATTTCTCCGCTGTATTTCCGCACAAAAAAATTCTTTTCAAATCTCAAAAAAAATCTCTTCCGGCAAGAAAATGTCTGATTCCGAAGAAGAAGAAATCGATTTCACTCCTGAAATTATTCGAGAAATCCGCACAACATGGCAATCTCACAAAAATCCCAGGCTGGAACATTTCAAAAATATCATCCGCAAAAATCAGGGGAAAAATCAAATTCCACTCAAAGATCTCGAATTTTATCAAGAACAAATTCTCTCCCAAATTCCCCGTGATGAAATCACAAGAAAAAAAGTCAGGGATTTCGTCAAAGCTTTCAAGTGGAAAAAAGTCAATGGCAACGACCACACAATTTTTAATCACATAACAGGTCACGACGGAAATGATTATGAACACCTGGAAAAATTCCTCATCGACGACTTTAAATATTTTTCACTTGCATATAATGACCTTCATCCCAGCAGAAAAAAGTTTCTCAATTGCCATCAAGTTCTTTTCGCCCTGTTGAAGAAGAACGGTTTCAGCCCCAATGAAGATGATTTCAAACTGCTCAAACTTCCATCCAGACGGGCGGAACAAGAAAAAATAATCCAAACAATCTTCAAAAAATGTCATTGGAAATAAAATGGATCTTGAGAAAGCATTTTCCAATGAAGCCGAGCGAAGCGACGCGAGTGACCATGAAGATTGTTCCACATGTTCAGAGGAAGAAATAAGAAGCGAAGATGAAACCCCAACAACCTCTGACGAGGAATTCATTGTCTCTGATTCGGAGATGGCGGAAGCTGAGGAAGAGGAGTGGGGAGACGATGAAATTGAAAAACTTTTTGAATCTTTTGCCAATCTCCAGGAGGAACACGAGATTCTCAAAAAGGAACACAAGATTCTCAAAAAGGAACTCCAAAAGCAAAGCGGTCTTCTCTGGGAAATCCACCGGGAAATGAACGAAAGCCAAGCGAAACGAAAGCGATGCTAAGCGGTGTTTTGAAATAACAGACTTTGTGAATATTAATGTAAAACATTCATATTCTGACACGCCAACGCAATCTGTCATTTTGAAATCGCCAGGTGGCATTCTCGGAAAGCTGAATAAATTTTCTCAGAATAACTCGCCACTTCACGTGCCCACACACGCCTGCAGGTCCATTGTCTTTTTTGGCTTCTTTTGTCCGGCGCGTGCTACTTATCTGCCTACAATAAATGTTCACGTGAAAGACAATAGATTTCATTCCACACTTCCCTAACAACCCGAGTCGCTGAAGCTCAACACAAAAATTATTTTTGGCTCAGCCTGTCGATAGGGAAGTGTGGAATGTTTCGACGTCATATGTCTGGGAAGTGAATCATCACAAGAAACCGATGGTTAATATAGCTTTTCCACATCACTCAGCGGAACCCAAGAATTAAATTTGACAGGGTAACTTTCCCATTTTACAAGCGCGAGTTTTCGCTTATTATCGCGGCGAATAACTTTTTCAATTCGAAACACATCTTGCGTTGTCTTTTGAAGTTCTGCCTCGTAAAATGATCCGGTGATTGATTCTCCCAACAGATCAACTAATCGGTACGTTACAGGGTTTGTGTTTAAAACCTCATCGATAACAAATATCTCCTCTGTCCAATTCGACGTGTAACCTTTGTCAAATATCTTTCGTTTAAACTTTGAAATTCTCACCCTGTCGCCAACCCTGAATTTTGCCGGGTTGTGTTTAGCATAAATTAAATCTCCGTATAAATTAGCAAACACCTGCCTCTCATTTTCCTGTTTGCTCGCCTCTGCGGGAGTCATCCGAATGCTCGAATGAAAACGGTGGTTATATTCATCCAGTAATTTGCCAAGTTTGTCCCAGTATATTGTATTGTTGTTCGCGCTAAACATTTTAAAGAGTTTCTCCTTAAAAGACCTGTTCCAGCGCTCAACAACAGATGCCTTTTCTTCGTTTTGTGTTGTGTACAATTTTACCCCATTCTCGCTCAGGAGATGGTTCATTATTCCATTGAAAAATTCAGATCCTTTGTCAGTCCAGAGCATTTTCGGTTTTCGCTTCGTTTTAAATATATCTCGGAAAGCATCAGCCACTGTTTGTCCTCGCTTGTCTTTCAGGGGGCGAATCCAACCGAATTTTGAGAAAACATCGATCACCATCAGGAGATATCTGGTCCCTTTGTTCCATTTTGAAAATTTCCCCATCTCGACCAGATCAGCCGCCCAGATGTTGTCAACCCCATACGCAATGACTCGCCTCTTTGGAAAGCGCCGCCTGATTGGCCGGTGTAATTCGTTTGCCAGATTTTGAGCCCACTGGCCCTCACTCAAAATCTTTTCCCGTTTTTTGGAGCGCCGAGACCCAGTTTTTGTTTTGCTTGAATTGTGTTTCGCGCCAAAGCATGCCCCCACTGTCTTTCTTTCCAGGGAATGGCATCCAAAGCGGCAACCATTTTCCTGTCTGCTTCGTTCTTGCATTTGCGTGGATTCTTTTCCTTCGCGCAGACTGAATAATCAACATCGTGTTGCATAGCAACTGCATCTGTTTTTCCTGTGGGTTGCTGCATAATTTCGAGAATCTTTCCCTTTTCATCAAATCTGACTTGTTTTTCGAGTGGGTTCCAGGGGCCGGTATAATTATGTCCAGGCAAAGTGAAACCTTTCTTTGGTCTTGGCAGCTTCCCAATCAGGGAATGAACATCTAAAGCACCGCCATCCAAATCTGCTCGATCTGTCTTATATTTTCTGTTTGGTCTAATCGCTGTGCTCAGCTCATTCATCATATCAGCAGAGGTTTTGGCAAGAAATGGTTTCATCTTGTCCAGGGCAAAATCCAATGCTTTCTTTTGAGTGTTTTTATTTCGCAATAATTCACTGGCTCCATAACGACCCATTTCAACTGTCTTTTTTCCCAACCAAGGCAGCGCATGCGCGACGCCAGTCAGTGCAAGTTCACCGATGCCCCCGCCACGCGGGGGCCGACTCAGTTTCCCGACACCGCTCCGCGGCTCGCTCCGCTCGCTTTCACAAATCTTGTTTTTTTGATTCCGCAGGAAGCGCAATGGCAAAACCACATTTTTCTGCCATTTTTTGCAGTCTGGAATCCAGTTGGTTTCACGCAATCAGTTTGTTTTTTTTTCCTTCACGCAATATGATTTCATTTTCAATCGAAATATTCTTTTATGAATTTCTCATTCTCCCCCGAGTCAGTCAGACTGAGAGGCTTGAGAATATCATAGAAATCTTTCCCCTGCGACCATTGATGGAGGAAAAACAGGCAATAATACCCGCAAAGAACGCTGTCTATGTTTTGATACTGACTGCTGTTCCAAATCACCGGTTTGGAACTTTTGAATTCCTGGGGAAATCCCATCCCGAAAGAGTCGAAATACCACGTGAATTTCTGTCCGGGGGCGCAGCACACCCAGTGAGTTCCGGCATTTTCAAGCGAATCAAGATTGATAATGCAGGGGCTGTGTTCTCGGGGCATGGCTTCATCCCTGGCGAAAATCCCTTTGAAATTGGGAATTTTCAGAAAATCAATCCACTGGAGAAGATCAAGGTTGCTCAGGGGTTTGTTCACGAATTTGGGTTTCGTTTCGCTCACAATATTGCCCCGAGAACTGGGATGTTGTTGAATGGACTTTTCGTTCCCAGCAGAAGTCCCGTTCCTTTTTTGGATTTTTTTCCCATCCCAATTTTTCGTCCCCAGGTTCCGATGAATGGGGGAGGTGGTTCCCAAGGAGCTCCCAATCTTGGAGCGCCGTTTCCTTTGGGGCGACCAACTCTTGGCGCTCCTTTTCCCTTTGGGCGACCAACTCTTGGCGCTCCCTTCCCAAACAAATTTTTCACCATGTCCAGCGCCAGTGGAATTCCGATGGAAGCCAGCACAGTTCCCAACAATCCACCAGATTGTTTTGCTGATGGTTTTATCGTCAGTTGTCCTCCTGATTTCAGGGCAGACAAAATATCCTGTTTCTGTTTATTTGTCAACAGATGTTTATTATCAATCAGTTTCTGAATTTTATCTTGGGGAATGAGAAATCCGCCCGTTTGTCCGCCTCCTTTCAGTCGAGGTCGCTGCGCTCCCTTCCCGCTTATCTTTTTCACGACTTGACTCGCTCCTTCACTCGCCAAACCAGCCAATGCTGACAATCCAAGTGTCTTTGCCAGGGTGGGTGCCAGGGAACGAGCCAGGGGAACAATAGCAGAGAAAAGACTTCCGCCTTGCCTCATCACTTTTCGGATTTGCGTTTTTGATATCTTGATTTCAACTCCCTTTCCCTGAGATGCGGCTTTGCCGATTCGATTTATTTGATTTGCCGTGAGCATCAGTTCATCACTTCCGCTTGTTTGTTTGCCACCCAATCTCAGGGTGATAGGGCTTTTTGTTCGGAATGCTCTTCCAAGCTTCTTTTTTTGCCCTTCCGACAGATTTACTTTATATGGGTGATATGTTGTCATTTTAAATGACAAGATATGTTTTTCACAGATCACACGTCACACGATAACCAGCTCATTTCCAATCTTATCGATTTTCACTTCTTCTTCATAGAGAACTATCGCATGTACATTGAAGTTTGCCGCTGCATCTGCGTTCAATCGATACCTGAATATCAACTGCTTGGGATCTCTTGTCGGTTTTTCAGTTTGATAAGTCAGATCGAAATAGATCAACGGGAAAAGAGAATTGAAATTGGCCAGATTCAGCTGCGTTCCAGTGTTAAAATCATTTTTCCTCATTGCATAAGCCATGACATCCTGGAAAATCCTCACTTTTGATTCACTGTCGTACTCTGTTTCCGGGTAGAAAACTCCGTTTCCATATTCCAGCCGGCAGTTCGACAAGGATGAGGCGTTATCCGCTGCATTCAGCTTGAAAGTGTCCATCAGATAAGGGCTATCTTCTTCTTTAGCGGCATCATTGGTTCTTTTAAGATAAACAAAAATATGCTTAACATTGTCAATACTTGCGGATATCTGGAAGAATCCTGATGACTGCGTAGGAGCTGATTCGGAATACATCTCCCTCAGATATTTCCATTGCGTTTCTTTCAGGAATGAACTGACAAATTTGTCATAAAGAGAATCTTTCGGTGTCAATCTGGGGACCCAAAGCAAAAACCTATTCACAACAACTCTTCCATCATCAGTGCCATTAGCCATATGAATTAATTCATTATCCTGTTGAAGCTTAATCTCAAATTGCAGCTGCATGGGCACAAGCATCTTATCCTCCAACTCTTCGAAAAAGGAAAAGCGATTCAGGGGAATGATTGTGTTAATGTTCTTTGCACCACCGTTTCCATCGTTTTGCACTGCTTGAGATTGCACCCGCCGAGCTTCAAATCCAAGATTCGTATTAGCGGTTGTTGCATCAGTATCCAAATACCAGAAACTGTTCTTGGCGACTGATCTGCTGAAGTCATCGGAGTATTCTAGCAAATTTTTAATAAAAGTAACGTTATGCAGATTATCAGTCTCATAAACAATCTTTCCAGCAGAACTAATCTTTAGGTGATTAATCAGGGAATGAGCGCCATTGATCACTGTGATTCTGTCAGCTGCGGCATACCCAGCGCCGTCTGCTATTTTCTGGAGTTGAAACTGCACCTCGAAATAAGCGTTATACCAATCATAGAATGCGGATCGGTCATTAATCGTGAATTTATAACCACTTTTTTGTTGATGTTGCCCATTAGCTGGAGCTCGGATTGTGTCATCCAGCTGGAAGCGCACTAATTCATTTCTTTGAAGATATTCATTCGATCGAAAAGCCATTTTATATTATTTTTTTCTTTTTCGAATGCCTTGCCCAGAGATCAACCTGTTCAATATGGCATCAGAACTTTCTCCCTTCGGTCGCGCTCCCTGCGGTCGCTCTCCGGAGGTTGACGCAGGGGCTGCTTGTGGTCGAGCTGGTGGCTTTGTTTTGCCTGGTGGTTTCCCCTTTCTCATATTTCCCAGCTTTTTCATGATCAAATCACCAGATTTTTCAACTACTTTTTTGCCGAGTTTATCCCCAGCGTGAGAAATTCCTGATTCCAATGCTTTTTTCGCAATGGGTTTTGCGAATTTATTGAAGACGACTGATGCGACCTTCCTCATTGGTTTGAAAATATTGTCCACAATGACACCTGTTCCTTTATGCCGGAAGACAAACCGCCCCAGCTGGGGGTGGAAAAAACGAGAGAATTCATAACTTTTCATTTTATTTGTTTTTTCAAGATAAGCGAGAATGCTGTATCAGCCCCATTCAAATCAACAACCCGCCTTTTCCCATCGGTGATCCAGATCCGAATGGAGCTTATTCTGTTTTTATTCACAGGGCTGAACATCACTCTCATGGGTTCAAGAGTGAAACTATAGGAGGCCTGCAGAACAGATGTGGAAAAGGAGAAGACGATATCGCTCTCTTCCCCATCCACAAGCGAATCACTTGTGAGATCGCAATGAACGTTCAACATATCAGTATCTTGACTGAGGTTTGGAACTCTGGGGCCAATGTTGACTTTGTCTTTCAGAATCTTTTTATCGAAACCAATGAGATCGCCGAAGTTGGATTTCTCGAGATCAAGTTGCCAGTTTTCTTCCAGTGTGATTGTTACTCTGAAAGTTGTGGGAGAGAAAGCAAGATTGATTGGGAATTTTTCATTCTTTCCTGGGGTGCTGCCTGCGAGGGGACCTGTTGCGTTTCGAATTGCCGCATTCAAAGTGGAATAATCCCAAACCCCAGCGGGAAAGGTGATATCGGAAAATGTTTTCCCACCGTCAGAGCTGAATCTGATCAGCTGATTTTTCAATGCCGCATTGATGTTATACCACGTAAAACTCATATTGATAATTCTGTTCAACCCAACAACATATTGGGAATTTGGATCCAAAACAATGGGTCGATTGAATTTTGTTGTGAAATTTTCTGGTTTGTTTCCCCCAGTCTTGACGGAAAAGGATGACAGGACAATTTCTCTTTCGATTTCCATTTTAGAGTTTGAAATACTTTCTGAAAAGCTTCTCATGCTGGGAACGATTGATGACGTTTTCTTTCAGGAGAAGATCGAGAATGCCAACTCCAGTGTTTCTGATGTCCGAATTCGTATTCCCAGCAAGAATGGAGCCAACGATGACCTCAAGTTTCTGGAGGAGATCTGCGGGGTTGGAGAAAAAACGAATGGATCCACCTTTTTTTCTCCTGATTCCCGAACCCATCTGTGCCATTTTCTTTTTGTAATGCTTTATGTAATCATTTAATGCCTTCATTGACCAATTTATTCCTCTATGTTTTAGCTGCATTTGCTCTTCCGTTATTTCACCTCTGTTAAACTTTTTGGTCCAAGAAGCTTTATAACCTTTCATTTGATTTCTTCTAAACCCCGCATTGTGTAAAACATTCTTCATAAGAAATTCTTTTTTCTGTCTTGGTGACAGATTTGGAGAATTCAGGGTTTGGTCTACTATATTATAATTGTGAAGATAAAGGCTATCTAGTATTTTATTAGCTTCAGATTCTTTCTTCTCCTCCTCTTCATCGTCTGATGCTAGAGTATAATCAGGAGATTCATCTTCTTCATATTCAGGCGGTGGGTCATTTCCCACCTCTTTCCTAATTTCCTCATAACTTGGAGGAGTTGCTGGAATTTGCTTCTCAGGTTGGGGTGAAATGATCTCATCATCAAACAAACCTTCGACATTCATATCTTCAAATGGATCGACTTCGGGGAGATAATCAATCTCTTCCAGTTTGGCTTTTCCAACTTTCTTTTTCCGGGGAAGTGGCCGAAGCGGCCCCAAATTCGACTCAATCACCTCATCCAGTTTCGATGTGATGGGTTTGAATGTTTTTTCAAGTCCGATTTGACTTGTCTCTTCACCCAACTTTTTCTGGGTGATAGCATTGTGAACAAAGTTGATTTTTTTGCCCAAAGCAGATTTGCTTTTAGCCATTTCTTGCCATTTCAATAAACTCATTTTATATCCCAGAAACACAAATTTGGGGTGAAGAACAAGATGTAGAACAAGATAAAGAACGTCATGTTCATTAATAAAATGAAAATCCCAAATTATGATTGTCAGGATCCAATCACGAATTTCAAACAACTTCACCCGTTCATGCCGGATCGAACTTTCAGAATGTTGATCTGTGGCCCTTCAGGATCGGGGAAAACAAATGTTCTCCTGGATATGATTTTTCGCCTGCTCTTCTACGATAAAATCTTCCTCTATGCGAAAAATCTTGACCAAACCAAATATCAGCATTTGCTGAAAACGTTTCGCCCAATCAGCAAAGAAGCTGGGTATGACGTTGTGGAAGCATCCCCGGATGAAATCATCCCAGTTTCTGAATTGTCAGGGGAGAATCAAAAGCTGGTTGTTTTCGATGATTTTGTTTCCGAAAAAAACCAAAAGCCATTGATTGATTATTTCATTCAGGGCAGGCACAAGAAATGTTCTGTGATTTATCTTTCGCAAAGTTATTTCGGAACACCAAAAGATATCCGCCTGAATTGCTCGCATTTTTGCATCTTCGAATTCCCAAGCAACAAAGAAATTACGGCGATCTGCAGGGAGAACAATGTCAGCAAAGAAGATTATCGGAAAGCAACGCATGATCCGTTCTCTTTCCTGTATGTGGATAAGCCGAGGAAATTCATTGCCAAAAACTTTGATGAAAGCATTTAAAATGAGTTATTCAAATGGATTGCTGTCTGAAACAAGCACCTCCCAGGGAGGACGAGATGGAAAAGATGGATTGCCAGGAGTTGGTTTCAAGCTAACGCCGGCAGGGGACTTCGATCTTCAAAACAAAAAAATGACCAATATCGCTGAAGGAACGGGGAATTCGGATGCAATCACAAAGCACCAAGTTGACACGCTTGCAACGCAATTGCGGGCAGATTCTCTCCAGGTGGATGGGTCTTCCCATATGACTGGAGATCTTGATCTCAGGGGACAAAAACTCATCAACCCCGGGGAAATAGAAATGAATCGCAAATTGATCGTCAATCTGGACACGGATGAAAACCAGGATTTGTCAGCGGTGAATATGGTCACTCTGAAAAAATTCCACCCTGATGCTCCGGCTCACACTCATGAAGTCACGAAGGATATTGATTTAAAAGAACTTTTCAACGTGAAAAACTCAAAACAGCAAACATGGCATGATTTGGGAGCCGCATACAACAACCTGGTTTCTTATAATGACACCAAAAATATCTTTCTCAGCCGCAAAGAGACGTTTCCAATGGAGACGGCTTTGGATATGGGAAATCACACCATTTTTAACGTGAAAGATCCCGAAGTTGCCGATCAGGGCGCAAATATGCGATATGTGGATGCCCAATCCGCGAAAAAGCTTTCGTTGGAAGGCGGGACAATGACTGGAAACCTGGATATGAACTCGCAACAAATCAACAATATTGCAACGCCAACTCTGAAGCGACAACCCACGTCAAAATCTTATGTGGATAATGCGATAGGAGGTGTGGTAGCCCACACGATGGAATTAGAAGAGATCAAAAAATACGTAAATGAATCGCATATCACGTCAACCTCTCACCCAAAGGACGCATTCCGCTATCTGATGGAAGATGTGGATGAATCCAGCTCTGAACATCATATGACAGTGACTGGGATAAGTGATTTTCCAGATTCGCCGCATCATTTCAACAAGAAGGCCTATGACTTGGAAATCACAAAAGATCTTTTTAATGAATACTCTGGGAGACTTGGATTCAATATGTTCAAACTCCCAGAGGGAGAATACACCGTGTGCGTGGAATTCTTCCCCGCGTCAATGGATGGCGTGAGCGTCAACGTTGTGAGCGCCAGTCTGAATATAAATCAGCAATCAACTAAGAAGTTTTCGGGGTATTCCAGATCCATCATCCACATGCACAAATGGAGGATTTCCCCACCTGAATTTATTTTCCTGGATTTGAAATGGCGAGGCACTGCCCAGTCAGCTGCAGAAGGATCCGCAAAGTTGATCATATATGGCATTGCTGGTTCTCAACCTGATGTTGAAAGCAGCGTTTATGATTCCCCTTTCGTTTTCCAAGCGGGGAAGATGGTCATGGAGACTGACTTGGATTTGAATTCGCACTCCTTGTTGAATTTGCCGCTTCGCCCGTCAAAACACTTCATTTTTGCAAGATTTGTGAAAGGAAAACACGGTGATTGTTTGATCTTCCCAAATGAAGAGGAAGATGAAACAAATTATTGGCAACAATTTGGATCTGACTTCCGGATTTTAAATGTCACGGTTTTCATTCTTCAACGCGGATCCAACCCAGTGAGTGAAGCAACCATCATCATGACAAGTCTTGTTAAAGGAGATCGCATCACTCGGAAAGCAGTCAGACCTTCCACCAATTCATTTGGTTCACTGCAGTTCACCTTCAATCTCCATGTTGGGCAGGAAGAAGCTTTCTATCTGGCTCTCTCGGATGGAAATGCCATTCAAAGAGCAAAAGCGACAATTCTGATTGAAAAATGATTTTCTCCCTGAAAAATGAAGCGAGCGCGAAAACAAAGCATTTTTGCTTTCAATCACATCAACCCCGCAATTCGGGAAGAAGAACTGGAAGAGATCAAAAAACTTTTTCGATTTTATCACAAAAGATTTTGGTGTTTGAAACGAGCGCATGGTCGATTCAAGAAAATGAATCTGCTCCTGAATTTGACCTCTTCCGGCCTGGTTGCAATCGGGACGATTGCTGGAGCCGCGACTTTGAATCCAATCGCTTTGGGAGTGATTTCAGGATTGGGTTTGGTCGTCAAAACCGCGAATGAAATGAAGAACCTGAAAAGCAAAATTGAGATGGCGAAGTTCGCTTTCACCACCTACGAAAAAACATTGAGTGATTTGCGCTTCGCTTTGCGGGGAGGAAAATTCGACAGGGATGAATTTTTGTTTTCAATGGAAGCGATTGATGGGATTGTGATTGATTTGGGGTTGGATTTGGAAAAGTTTGAAGTTGAATGGGAGAAAAAATTTGAGGGTTGAATTTTCATTTCCCGGAAATGAAAAATCAGGGGAAAATCACTTGAATTTCTTGATTTTGTTGAATATGTCAACGTGAAATGTTCTTTCATTTTTCCTCAAAGATGCGACCATTTGAATTAGTTTTAAGGGTTGAAAATCTTTTTTCCCAGTTTTTTCCTTCAAAACTGCTAGAGCTTTCTCTTTGTTCACCTGAAAAGCCACTCTGCAGATAATGGAAATGATTTCAATGAAGCAAATACTTTCCTCATTATATTTCAATTCTTTTTTCTTCCAGTCCAATTCGAGATCTTCATCCGCGAATAATTTATTCGCAATCATTCGACAAAGTTCATCAAAAGATGAAACACCGATCTTGAATTTGTCAAACCATTCCTCATCCATTGGGAGTGAAGAAAAATCGATTTCGCAAGAAAGTTGTGAATCTTCCGCTTTTGGTTCGCCGAGGAAGAATTTTTTCTTGTCCGACCTCCGGGTGATGGTTGAGTTATCCTTTTTCAATGCATTTGTGATTGCGCAATTTGAGATTCCATATTCTTTTGCCGCTGAATTGATGGAAGTGAAATTTTTGTTTTTTTTCCCATCGGAGATTGAAAAATGCGTTGCTGATTTCGACATTTTTTATGTGGAGAAAAAAAGGAAATAAAAAATTAAAATCCCATTTTATCTGGATAAAGCTCAATTTTAGCCAATCATTTCTCCAATTTAGTTAACTGAGTTTTAGCTGACATGGGCAGAAAGTTTTCTTGAATTGCCATTTTCCGCTGATTTTCAGCGAAAGATTTTCATCCCCGGAGAGATTTTCATCTCAAATCCGTTTTCAGGGAGATTTTTCATCCCAAATCCATTTTTGTGGGCGTTTTTTTCGTTCTGAAATCTATTTTTGGAGAGATTTTTCATTCCCCCGGACATTATTTCATTCAAAAAATTTGGAAAAAAATTTTTCCTCAAATAATTTGGGGAAATAATGTCCGGAGGAATTTCATTCCAAAAATCAGTTTCCGGAGAAATGTCAAATTCAACAAAATTCATTTTCCCTGAGTCAATTCAGGAAAACATTTTCCAGAGGGGATTTTGAAAATCATTTTCCTTTTCCGGAGGGGATTTTGAAATTTCCCCTGAGTGGGTTTTGAAAAATTCCCCTTGAGTGGGTTTTTCAAAATCATTTTCCGGAGGGGATTTTGAAAATCATTTTCCTTTTCCGGAGGGGATTTTGAAAATTCAACAGTTTTTATGCTGAGAAAAAGGGGAAATAAAAAATTAAAATCCCATTTTATCTGGATAAAACTCAATTTTATCCAATCATTTCTCCAATTTAGTTAACTGAGTTTTAGCTGACATGGGCAGAAAAATTTCTTGGCTTTGAATTTTCCGCTGATTTTCAGCGAAAGATTTTCAAACCCCGGAGAGATTTTCAATCCCCGGAGGATTTTCATCCCAAAATCCGTTTTCGGGGGTGATTTTTCATCACAAAATCCGTTTGGGGAGATTTTTCATCCCCCGGACATCCCTTCATTTATTAAATTTGGAAAAAAAATTTGGAAAAAAATTTTCCTCCAAATAATATGGGAGGAATGCTCCGGCGAATTCAGGGGGTCAAATTCGTTTTTCTGGAGCAGATATTTTTTCCAGAATTTAAATTCGTTTTTCTGGAACAGATATTTTTTCCAGAATTTAAATTCAAATTCAAATTCATTTTTCTGGAACAGATATCTGCTCCAGAATTTAAATTCAAATTCATTTTTCTGGAACAGATATCTGCTCCAGAATTTAAATTTAAATTCGTTTTTCTGGAGCAGATATTTTTTCCAGAATTTAAATTCGTTTTTCTGGAGCAGATATTTTTTCCAGAATTTAAATTTAAATTCGTTTTTCTGGAACAGATATTTTTTCCAGAATTTAAATTCATTTTTCTGGAACAGATATCTGCTCCAGAATTTAAATTCGTTTTTCTGGAGCAGATATTTTTTTCCAGAATTCAAATTCATTTTTCTGGAGCAGATATCTGCTCCAGAAAATTCAAATTCATTTTTCTGGAACAGATATTTTTTCCAGAAAATTCAAATTCATTTTTTCTGGAACAGATATTTTTTCCAGAAAATTCAAATTCATTTTTCTGGAACAGATATTTTTTCCAGAATTCAAATTCGTTTTTTTCTGGAATAGATATCTGCTCCAGAAAAATCCATTTTTTCTGGAAGGCATTTTCTGCTCCAGAAAAATCCATTTTTTCCGGAAGGCATTTTCTGCTCCAGAAAAATGCATTTTTTTTCTGGAATAGATATCTGCTCCAGAAAAATCCATTTTTTCTGGAAGGCATTTTCTGCTCCAGAAAAATCCATTTTTTTTCTGGAATAGATATCTGCTCCAGAAAAATCCATTTTTTCTGGAAGGCATTTTCTGCTCCAGAAAAATCCATTTTTTTTCTGGAGGGGTTTTGAAATTCAAAATGCATTTTCCGGAGGGGATTCATTTTCATTTTCCGGAGTGGAAAATTTCCCCTGAATGGATTTTGAAAATTTCCCCTGAGGAAAAAAATGATTGGAAAGAAAATGCCTTCAAATTCAAATGCGAAAAGAAAAAAACTGAGTGAAAGTGACGACGAAATTGATTCCATTGACCTGCTGATGGAAAGCTATGTGAATTTGGAAAAGTGGGTTGAAGAGATTGCCGCAGATATGAAAAAACAAACTGAATTGTTTGAGAAAATGATGACTGAATCAACTCATTGCAAATTCTGCGGATCTGCACAAATCTGAAAAAAAGTTCTGCCTTTTCCAGAATTGAATTCTGGAAAAGATTTTCTCCCTGATTTCAGCGAGATCAAACTTCATCGTCCTCATTCTTGTCCTCAAACTCATCGAATTCTGAAGCAGCTTCCAGCTTTTCCTCCACCAAAACTTCATCCACGATGCATGTGATGGCTTTCAGATTTCCGCAGAAAAGATGTTTGATTGAAAACACAACTTGCCCCCGGAGAGGAACGCCAATGAGTTCTTTTTGCCTCAGGATTGGTTTTTTCTTCCCATCGTCGCACAATTCCCAAAATCTGCAGGAAAAATCCGTGTGCTTGAGTTTGGAGGGATAAATCTTGGCATAAATCTTTTCCTGCTCGGATTTGTCGATTTTCACGAGAGTGAAATCTCCCTCCTGAAATCGAGCAAAAGACGGAGAAATCTCTTTGATTGCCTGCTTCTTTTTCATCGCAGCAGAGTTGAGATGTTTTTCCAAATCTTTGAAAAATTTGATGTTTTCTTCCGGAAGAGTGATTCCCAGAGAAAACGAGTCACCTTGATGAGCGAAAATCTTGAATTTGGTTTGGAGTTTCACTTTGAACCGTGAGTCCATGTGGAGGCAGGGGAGAAGGCAGAAATTAATTTTTCCAGAAGATTTTTTCACGGGGTCTCCGAGTGAGCAGTCGGGGATAGATATTTTCTCGGGATTCATTTTTTGGGAGGAGATAAAAAATAAATTAAATCGTGAAAAATCCATTTTTCCATGAACTTGCGATCCTCTTCCAGTCGGACTGGGAGAAAACCAGTGACCATATCCACAGCTTTTTGAAAGTTTCTTTCTGCGTCACACGCTTTTTCCCAAACGATTTCCTCTTTGATTTTTTCTGCCTCTTTCGGAGGAGTGGATTTGTTTTCACTTGACATTTTTTCTCCAATGAAGAAAAAATTCAAAACGCATTTTGCAAATCCACAAGGGCGTCGTTCATCTCAGCCTGGCAGAGGTTATGATGTTTATAAAGCCCTTTTTTGGGGTGCGCGTGCATCGCCGTTTCCAATGCAGCTTTCTTTTTCATGAGATAGATGAATTCTTGCAATATGGGTGAAACCCAAGTGACTTCGTGCGATTTTTCCCCTGAATCCAGAAAATGAGTTTTTTTCTTGCAGAGTTGATTGAAAAAAACTGTGCGCGATAACCCAAATCGTTCCCGAATTTCCTCTGCGGTGAAAAAGTCTTCCCTGTCAATCTGGATGAATGGTGAGTCTTCTTCCTCCTGAATCCAGAACACTTTTTGGTCGGTTCTTCTGGTATATTTGCTTTTGCCTGAGTTGAGAACTCGCAAAATCGTTTTGGAAGAAAGCCCCGTGTTTTCTGATGCTTCTTTGAATGTGAAAAAAGTTTGCTTTTCTTGTTCTTCTTCCTGAATTGAAAACTTCATTTTAAATGGGGAAAAAAGATTTTTTTTCTCCATTAAAAATGTCTTTAGCTGCATGGCAATCCTTTGCGCGATCGACAAATTTGCGAGGTTGGTCGCGATTGAAAAAAGATGAACTGGTGAAGTTTTTAGCTGAAAATCTTTGGCAAGGAGGGGGAAAAAATCAGCCAAAAACTCGAAAAAGACGAGCCAACCTAGATGACAAAAATCCAGAAATTGATGTGCCTTTTTTGATTCCGGAAAGAAGAATTGTTCCCCCCAGAGTCATTCCCAGAGCGATTGAAGAAAATGTAGCTACGGTTATCGATTGGACAAATTGGTTGGAAAGTGTGGATGACGCGGATGTTCGGAGAAGAGCCAATCCCGCAGTGGAAAGATTGAAAGAACAAGTCAGAAGATTGTGGGAACAGAGACTTGCCGTGGAAGAAGGGCAATCCGCTTTGCGAGGATTCGCGAGACAATTTGTCATTCAAGGAGATGATTCCATTTCTCCCCAAGATTTTTTCCGGAAAGCAAGATGGTTGGTTCTCAGGCTCCTGCGAGAAAATCCACAAACAAGAGTGAAATGCGTTTTGAATGTGGAAATGTCCCAAACCAATTTGGCTTCTGGGGAGGAAGTGATTGAAAATCCATTTTTTCATTCCCGGCAGAAAAGGAATTTGGGGAACAACCCAGAGATTTTGGATGAAATGATCAGAGAAATGATTGAAAATTTGGAAAACTTTAATCGCAGGGGATCCAATTGGGTTTTTTGAAAGAGTTTTGCGTTTGGAAATTCATTTTGTGCGCTGGAACCCCCTGCGAGGATCTGGGTGGATGCCACTGCCCGCTGATTTGGCAAACAAGAAAGCCGTGATCAACATGCAAAATGAAGATGAGATGTGTTTCAAATGGTGCTTGGGCAGAGCCGCAAATATGGTCAAAGTTCATCCGGAAAGAATCACACCGACTTTGCGTGAACAAACAGAAGAGATGAATTGGGATGGTTGCGAATTTCCCATGGCCGTGGAAAAAATCTCGATTTTTGAGGCCAGAAATCCTGACATTTCAGTGAACGTTTTTGGCTGGAATGGATTTGTTTTTCCCCTGAGAATCACCAAGGAAGAAAGGGGACTTCATGTGGATTTGATTCTGCTGACAGAAGAATTCAAAACGCACTTCTGTCTGGTGAAAAATTTCTCCCGCTTGGCAAGCTCTCAAGTTTCGCGAAATGGGCATGAAAGATTTTTCTGCAAAAGATGCCTCAATTCATTTCCCAGAGTGGAAAGTCTGGAGAAACACAAAACCATTTGCGGAGATTTTGAAGCCGCGAGAATTGAACTTCCAGGAGGAACTTGTTCCTTCAAAAACTTCCCAAAAATGATGCATCTGCCTGTTGTTGGATATGCAGATTTTGAGTCAATTTTGAAACCGCTGGGGGGAACTCAAAAAACCCACGAGCATATTCCCTGCGGATTTGCGTTTCATCTCGTTTCCCCGTTTTTGCAAATGGAGCCTGTGTTGAAAAGAGCTGCAAATGAAAATGAAGAACTCCCCAAAGAGTTCATTCGGAAATTGATTTCCCGAGTGAGAGAAGCTCACTTGAATTTGCCGAAAAAGGAAATGATTCCCCTGACCAACCAAGAATGGAAATCATTTCGAGAAGCGGAAGTGTGCTGGCTGTGTCGAGAAGAATTTGGAGAAAAAAGTCTGTCCAAGGTGAGGGATCACTGTCACTTTTCAGGAAAATTCAGGGGAGCAGCGCATCAATCTTGCAACCTGAAGTTTCAAAGGCCAAAATTCACCCCTGTGTTTTTTCACAATCTACAAAATTATGACGCCCATCTTTTTGTGCGAGCTTTGGGGACAATGGATGAAGTTTTGAGTGTGACATGCATTCCCAACAACGAGGAGAAATATATTTCCTTTTCCCTGAAATTTGAGTTGAAAAAAGAATGGAATGAGGAGAAAGGGAAAAATTTTTCAGTGAAACATGAAATTCGATTTCTGGATTCCTTCAAATTCACGCTGGCAGGATTGGACTCGCTGGCAAAAAATCTCCCCAAAGAAGAATTGAAAGAAATCACCAGATTTTTTGGTGAGAAAAGCGATTTGATGCGGCGAAAAGGAGTTTATCCCTATGAATTCATGACAGGATTTGACAAATTCGAGCGACAATTACCGAAAAAAACCGCGTTTTTTTCCAGATTGAATCAGGAAAAAATCTCAGATGAAGATTTTGCCCATGCCCAGCGAGTTTGGGAAGAATTTGAATTGGAAAATATGGGCGAGTTTCACGATCTTTATTTGAAAACGGATGTGCTGTTGCTTGCAGATGTCATGGAAAGTTTCAGAAAACTTTGCGAAGAAAACTATGAACTGGATCCAGCGCACTATTTTACCACCCCTGGGTTGGCTTGGGATGCAATGCTGAAAATGACCGGAGTGAAGTTGGAACTGCTGAAGGATGTGGAACAGTTGTTGATGTTTGAAAAAGGAGTCAGGGGAGGAAACGCAAATGCATTCAAACGATTTGCGAAAGCAAACAACCAATATATGAAAAATTTCAATCCAAAAGATCCATCTCGTTTCCTGGTTTATTTGGACGCAAACAACCTTTATGGATGGGCCATGTCGCAGCCTCTTCCAGTTGGGAAATTTCAATGGATGAGTGAAGAAGATTTGCAAAACTGGGAAAAGTTTGTGAAAGAAGAAGGTCAAGGTTGCATTCTGGAAGTTGATCTCATTTATCCCCCAGAATTGCATGACGAGCATAATGATTTTCCCCTGGCTCCGGAAAAACTGGCGCTGGGTGGGATTGAAAAACTCACGCAAAATCTGAGGGACAAAGAAGGCATGGTTTTGCACGGTCGCAATCTGGCGTTTTATCTTTCCGCCGGAATGAAGTTGAAAAAGATCAGGCGAGGAATCAAATTTGAAGAAGCAGCATTTATGAAATGTTATATTGACAAAAACACTGCCCTGAGATCCAAGGGAAAAACGAAGTTTGAAAAAGATTTCTTCAAACTCATGAACAACTCAGTCTTTGGGAAAACCATGGAAAACCTGAGAAATCGAGTCACGATTGAACTGGTGAAAGATGCGGAAAGGGCAGAAAAGCTGGTGAGCAAATGCAACTTCGCCGATGTGAAAATTTTCGATGAATTTCTGATTGCGGTTAAGATGAGAAAAACGCGAGTGGTCATGTCAAAACCCATCTTTGTTGGGATGTCAATCTTGGATTTGTCCAAACTTTTGATGTATGATTTTCACTATAAATATGTGAAGAAAAAGTGGGAAAATGTTTCTCTCCTGTATACCGACACAGATTCTTTGGTGCTGGAGATTGAAACGGAAGATTTTTTTGCGGACATTGCGGGGGATGTGGCAGAATGGTTTGACACAAATGATTTTTCCCCAGAGCATCCAGCAGTGTTGAATGGAATGCCAATCGTGCCGGGGAACAAGAAAAAGATTGGGTTGATGAAAGATGAATGCGGGGGTGCCATTTTGACAGAATTTGTCGCCCTGAGACCAAAACTGTATTCTCTCCTGATTGAGGAGAATGCAGAAACCACGGAGGAACAAAAGGCAAAAGGAGTGAAAAAATGCATGATCAGGAAGAGTTTGAGACATGCAAACTTTGTGAAATGTTTGAGGACAAAACAAAAGCAACTCAGGAGGCAAAGTATCTTCCGCAGCAGAGGGCACCATTTGTTCACGGAAAACATGACCAAAATTGCGCTGAGTGCGGAAGATGACAAAAGAGTGATTTTGGGCAATGGAATTGATACGCTGGCTTTGGGGCATTGGAGACTGGGAGAAATATTCTCCCCAAATGAGCGTGAGATTTTGGAAAATGGTTAATTTTTTTGTGCGGAAATTCAGCGGAGAAATCTTGAAATTGGCCAATTTCAAGATTTTGTCTTGTGCTGAATTTAGCTTTAGTAGGTGGTAAAAGAGACTTCTGAGACACCCTCAAATTCCCCTGAATTTCACACAAATATTTCAGACCCAACAAATCTTAAAAATTCAACAATTTCTGTCAGTTTTCACACAACTCACAAATTTGTCAAATCTGCTCAAACTCATCAGAATTGCGTGGTATCTGTTGAATTGAACTGATGAAAAATAATTTGTTATTTGTTGAAATCTGCAGGAAATATTTGTGTGAAATTCAGGGGAATTTGAGGGTGTCTCAGAAGTCTCTTTTACCACCTACTGTGACACTCTAAGTCCCTTCGATCGTCTGTGGCACATCCACTTAAGCAAATCTTCTTCTAAGGCTTCATCAAAGGGTTTTCGGCCACCACCACCAATTCTTTTCCTTGCCTTTACCTTTCCTTGTTTGAGTTGGTATTCAAGCTTAGCCTTCTGGCTACGTCAGTAGATGTGAATCGCTGGTTCTGGTGCAATCCTCGGCCACCGCTAATTTTAACGTAAAAATCATTGATTCTTTCTCTTCAATCCCACACAACTGTTTCAACTACTTTCAACTTCCTTCCCCTCATCTCTAGCGTATTATAAATCTCCTCAAAAACCCACACGTTTCATTTTCAACTTTTTCTCATGATTTCCCACACAACTTCACATCCCCTCAATCCTTCACTACTTCTTCCAGTCTCTCACATTCCCTCAATTACCCACAAACATTTCCAACGTTCCACTTCCTCATTGTCCCCCTCAATTCCCCACATTTCCACCAATTCCCCACATTTCCACTTGCAACATGTAGCACATGTTTTTCATCAATTCAAACACATTCGAATTAGGGTGGCCTCGGATCCCACCAGAACCAGCGATTCACATCTACTCTGGGATGAAAAATCAATTCCGGAAAGAAAATGTCTGATTCCGAAGGCGAAGTCGATTGCACTCCTGAAATTATTCAAGAAACATATACAACATGGCAGTCTCACAAAAATCCCAGACTTGAACATTTCAAAGTTGTCATCCGCAAAAATCAGGGTAAAAATCAAATTCCACTCAAAGATCTCGAATTTTATCAAAAAGAAATTCTCTCCCAAATTCCCCGTGACAAAATCACAAGAAAAAAAGTCAGGGAGTTTGTCAAAGCTTCTAAATGGAAAAAAGTCAATGGTAACGACCACTCAATTTTTAATCACATAACAGAACACGACGGGAATGATTATGAGCACCTGGAGAAGTTTCTCATCGACGACTTTAAATATTTTTCACTGGCATATGACGATCTTCACCTCAACAGAAAAAAGTTTCTCAATTGCCATCAAGTTCTTTTCGCCCTGTTGAAGAAGAACGGTTTCAACCCCAATGAAGATGATTTCAAACTGCTTATTCTTCCATCAAGACGGGAGGAACAAGAAAAAATAATCCATGCCATCTTCAAAAAATTAAATTGGAAAGAAAATGGATCTTGAAAAAGCATTTCCCAATGAAGCTGAGCGAAGCGAAGCGAGTGAAGATAGCGACCATGAAAATTGTTCCACTTGCTCAGAGGAAGAAACAAGAAGCGACGATGAAACTCCCACCACTTCAGACGAGGATTTTATTGTTTCTGATTCGGAGATGGCGGAAGAAATTGAAGCTGAGCGAATCGAAGACACAGTTAAACTCCTCTTTGAGTTATTTATGGGTCTCCTCGAGGAACATAAAATTCTCAAAAATGAACTCCAAAAGCAAGGTTGCTTTCTCGGGGAAATCCACCGGGAATTGAAAGAAAGCAAAGCGAAGCGAAGCGGTGTTTTGAAATAACAGACTTTGTGAATATTAATGTAAAAACATTCATATTCTGACGACAGGTGGCATTCTCGGAAAGATGAATAAATTTTCTCAGAATAACCCACCACTCCACGTGCACACACACGCCTGCAGGTCCATTGTCTTTTTGGCTTCTTTTGTCCGGCGCGTGCTACGTATCTGCCTACAATAAATTTTCACGTGAAAGACAATAGATTACATTCCACACTTCCCTATCAACCCGAGTCGCTGAAGCTCAACACAAAAATTATTTTTGGCTCAGCCTGTTGATAGGGAAGTGTGGAATGTTTTGACGTCATATGTCTGGGAAGTGAATCATCACAAGAAACGATGGTTAAGATAGCTTTTCCACATCACTCAGCGGAACTTGACTCACTATTTTTTGAGATAAGTTCTGAAATGCATTACATCTTTACATGCTTGTTTATATTTTTTGATTGTGAGAAGATTATCGCATGTTCTTTTGATTTCTTCCAAAAAAGATGCCACTGGTAGTCTTTGGAGAATTGAGTTGAAATAATTCATCGTTGCTGTTTCAATTTCTTTCGTTTTTTCATAATTCTCAGAAAGTTGGTCTTCATTCCAGCGATGAATATAAAAAAAAGCTCGCTAAGACCGGCATTTCTTAGAAAATAGTTTTCATTCCCATCAAATCGGTGTTCAACATTCATTATTTTAGAAGAAAACATTAAATATTTTTAATTTCAATGATTGACTTATTTTCAGCCAAGTTTTTCCACATCACTCAGCGGAACTTGACTCACTATTTTTTGAGATAAGTTCTGAAATGCATTACATCTTTACATGCTTGTTTATATTTTTTGATTGTGAGAAGATTATCGCATGTTCTTTTGATTTCTTCCAAAAAAGATGCCACTGGTAGTCTTTGGAGAATTGAGTTGAAATAATTCATCGTTGCTGTTTCAATTTCTTTCGTTTTTTCATAATTTTCAGAAAGTTGGTCTTCATTCCAGCGATGAATACCAAAAAAGCTCGCTAAGACCGGCATTTCTTAGAAAATAGTTTTCATTCCCATCAAATCGGTGTTCAACATTCATTATTTTAGAAGAAAACATTAAATATTTTTAATTTCAATGATTGACTTATTTTCAGCCAAGTTTTTCCACATCACTCAGCGGAACTTGACTCACTATTTTTTGAGATAAGTTCTGAAATGCATTACATCTTTACATGCTTGTTTATATTTTTTGATTGTGAGAAGATTATCGCATGTTCTTTTGATTTCTTCCAAAAAAGATGCCACTGGTAGTCTTTGGAGAATTGAGTTGAAATAATTCATCGTTGCTGTTTCAATTTCTTTCGTTTTTTCATAATTTTCAGAAAGTTGGTCTTCATTCCAGCGATGAATACCAAAAAGCTCGCTAAGACCGGCATTTCTTAGAAAATAGTTTTCATTCCCATCAAATCGGTGTTCAACATTCATTATTTTAGAAGAAAACATTAAATATTTTTAATTTCAATGATTGACTTATTTTCAGCCAAGTTTTTCCACATCACTCAGCGGAACCCAAGAATTGAATTTGTCGGAATAGCCCTTCCACTTAACGAATGCTTTCTTTTTCTTCTGGTGGCGGCGAATAACCTTTTCAATTCGAAACACATCTTGCTTTGTCTTTTGAAGTTCCGCCTCGTAAAATGATCCGGTGATTGATTCTCCCAACAGATCAACTAATCGGTACGTTACAGGATTTGTGTTTAAAATCTCATCGATAACAAATATCTCCTCTGTCCAGTTCGCTGTAAAACCTTTGTCGAATATCTTTCGCTTATATTTTGATATTCTAACTCTGTCGCCAACCTTGAATTTTGCTGGGTTGTGTTTAGCATAAATTAAATCTCCGTATAAATTAGCGAACACCTGCCTCTCATTTTCCTGTTTGCTCGCCTCTGTGGGAGTCATCCGAATGCTCGAATGAAAACGGTGGTTATATTCATCCAATAACTTGCTTAGTTTATCGAAATAAATCGTATTATTGTTAGCGCTAAACATCTTAAACAGTTTTTCCTTGAAAGTCCTGTTCCAGCGTTCAACAACAGACGACTTTTCTTCATTCTCTGTGGTATACAATTTTATCCCATTCTCGATCAGGAGGTATTTCATTGTTCCGTTGAAAAACTCACTTCCTTTATCAGTCCAAAGCATCTTTGGTTTTCGATTCGTTTTAAATATGTCTTTAAAAGCATCAGCCACTGTTTGACCTCGCTTGTCTTTCAGGGGACGAATCCAACCGAACTTTGAGAAAACATCGATCACCATCAGGAGATATCTGATCCCTTTATTCCATTTTGAAAATTTCCCCATTTCGACCAGATCAGCCGCCCAAATGTTGTCAACGCCATATGACAAAACTCTTCGTTTTGGAAAGCGCCGCCGGATTGGCTGGTGGAGTTCATTTGCCAGATTTTGAGTCCAGCCTTCACTCAAAATCTTTTCCCGTTTTTTGGGGCGCCGAGACCAACCTTCTGTTTTGTGTTAATAATGAATCTTGCCGCTTGGCCCCATTTTGGCATGTCGCCATAGGGGATCTTGTCAAGTGCCGCAACCATTTGCTTGTCACAAGCTCCTTTGTTTGTCTTGCCTGTCTTCACTCTGTCATAACAAATGTCATGATAAGCTGAAATTTCATCTACTTTGTTATATGGCAGATCATTCCATTTCAGGACTTCACCCGTTTCAGGATCGTATTCCAGTTGCCTTTCTAATGGATTGTAAGGGCCCATATACCTATATTTACCTGGAGTGAATCCGCCTTTTGGCCGCGGTAATTTCCCGATAAGTGCATGCGCGTCGAACCCAGCGCCCTTCGGTTGGGGTCGCTTCGCTCCCCTTCCGTCAAGATCTTTTCTGTCTGTTTTATATTTTTTGTTTGGCCTTATTTGCGTTGATAGTTGATCTAATGCTTGACTGCCGACATTTTGTATCATTGGAGTTAGTTTTTCTAATCCATAATTCAAGATATTTTTCTGAGCGTTTTTATTTCTTAGCAACTCACTGGCACCATAGCGACCCATTTCAACTGTCTTTTTCCCGATCCAAGGCAATGCATGTGCCATGCCTTCAACTCCGAGTTCTGCTATTGTCGACCCAATGCCCCCACCTTGTGAGGGCTGCGCTAGTTTGACTGTTTAACAAATCTGGTCTTTTTTATTCCACAGGAGGCGCAATGACAAAACCACATTTTCCTCCCATTTTTTGCAGTCATGTATCCAGACGGCTCCACGCATCCCGTAACTCGTTTTTCTTTCACGCAATATGATTCCATTTTTAATTGAAATATTCTTTTATGAATTTCTCATTCTTTCTTGGATCACTCAATGAAAAAACCTTCAACGTGTCATAGAAGGATTTTTGTCGAATCTCATTCAAGAAATATAAGCAATAATATCCACATCGGACAGATTCCAAAGCTTGAATTGGATGGCCATAATTGTTAATTATTTCTTTTCCAATTTTGTCTGCATATTCTACAAATTCAATTGGAGGTGATATTGAGAATGAATCAAAGTAATAGACAATATTTTTCTTAATGAATGTTGCAACCCAGTGCGTTCCGTTCCCAATAGAATCATCTAGATTAATTATGCAGGAACCATTTTTATGTAAATGATCTTTTGAATCTCTTGAAAAGATTCCTTTGAAATTGGGAATTTTAAGAAACCTCACCCACTCAAGAATATCAAAGTTTGAAATCGGAATATCTTTCCAAGCTGGCCTCAAAGGATGGCTCCTAATAGTGGTATGTTTTGAAAGGGACTGTTTGGCCCCAGCAGAATTCCGCCTCCTCGCTTCGCTCCTTTCCCAGATTTTTTTTTGTCCGCGGCCGCGTTGTTCCCATGTTCCAAAAAAGGGCGGCGGTTGATAGGGATAAAGCCCCGGTTTTGGTGCCACCATTAATCCCGCAGCAGCTTTCCTCGGAACTTGCAATCCTGAGCCGAATAATTTCGATGCCAGCTCAATAGCCATCGGGATTCCTATCGCGGCTAGTGTTCCAAGAAGTCCACCATTAATTTGTCGCTGTGTTGGTTTGAAATTTATTCCACTGCCCAGCTTAAGTCCTCTTTTAACAGAATCTAATTGGCTTTTAGTTAACTCTTTGACTCTCCCAAGTTGTGGAAGAAAGTTGAATGGCACGGCAATACCTTTTCCGAATATTTTATCAATCCCCAAGCTCCCCAAAGCACTCAATGCTCCAGTCGCAAGATGCGGGGCAACTTTTGAAACCCCTTTTGTTGCAAATGGAAGCAGCTTTGATCCCAGGGAAATCAACGAAGTCCAAAGACTCCCGCCTTGTTTGACAGCTTTTCTTATTTGTGTTTTAGAGATGGCTATTTCAACCCCCCGCCCAGCATTAATTGCTTTTTTTATTTTGTTTATTTGGGTTTTGGTCAACATCAATTCATCATTCCCTTTCAATTCATTTCTCGAAAGTCTCAATGTAATTGGTGCCGAATTTTTCACAGCTCTTGCAAGCTTTGTTTTTTGTCCTTCAGACAAATTTACATCCCATGGAATATAAGACGTCATTTCAATATTTTTAATATCGAAATAACTTTTAGGCTTTGATCAAAAGTTTATTTGATGCAGTATACAGTTCAATTTCTTTTTCATGCAGCACCAAGGCGTTTATTGTGTACTGTGTTGGGTTGGCGCCACTCAGTTCATATCTGAACGTTAAAGAAACGACACCATCTTTCACATCATCTTCTTGGTTTCGGAGATTGAAGTAAAGCATGCCGAAGAGGTTTTTGAAATTTGCTCGAGTAATCAATGGTCCACTAAAAACGTCATTATAAGCGGAATTGAATGACATCAAAGCTCGATAAAGCCTAGTTTCCTCATCCGTTGTCATTTCTAATTGGGGATAATAAATTGAGTTGTTCAACTCCAGCTGTGCTCGACTGAAGTGTCGGTTGTTTGCTCCAATGCTGAATGTCTTGAAAGTGAAGATATTATGTTCTTGACTATTATAATATGCTGTTGGAACAACCCAAATCAACACATGCCTAGGTCTTCGAAGCCCCGTGGAAATGCGAAAGTAGCTATTCACAGCTGCTGTTTGTGTTATTTCATGATGTTCTTTCAAATATGTCCACTTTTTCGGTTTCAGATAATCTTCAAGATATTGTTTCAAGCCTCTTCCATTGAAAATGATTTTGGGGCACCACAATCTGAGTTTAGTGATAATAACTTTTGAATCTGGCGCGGCGCCTTTTCTGAAAATTATGTTGTTGTCATTTTCAAGTTCCAACACAAGACTTGTCTTTATATTTGGGTGAAGGTTATTTTTGAAAGCAGCGAAATAACTGTATAAATTCAGAGGAATTGATATTTTGTTGATATTCGCGGCATCAGTCAGGATTTTTCGTCTGGCAAAACCTTCATTATAACGACCCCGAGCCGGCCGTGCTTCTGTTGCTCCTGTATCTGTATCAGGATAGAAGAACTGATCTTGCCCAACCGAATCGGCATAGGTTTTCGTGTATTTCAAGAGCGTCAATGCATTTGCCGATTCATTTGCTCTTGTGTTGTTATAAATTGATTGCCCGTTACATTGAACTTCGATTTTTTTGATGAATGTCAAACCATTAGTTGTCGTGCAATCTTGATTACCATTATTTGGCCCCGCGGTTATTCCAGTTCCACTGTCAGCCGTTGTAACAAGTTGAAAGTCAACCTCCAGATATGCATTATACCAATCAATTGGGTTTGCTTCTGAGGAATTCTCCACGTTGAAGCGATAATTAGTTTTTTCCTGCCTGTTGTCATTTGCAATGTTGTCATTGAGTGGTGTTGCTTGATCATAATATGTATATTCATATCTCTTTACGAATTCCGGGTTTCTAAAATTTACTGCCATTTTATTATATATTATTTTTTTTTTATTTTCAGAGGAGGTCGTTATAAACATCTTTCACATACTTAAATTTGTCAGTGTCTTCTTGGAAGCGGACTTTCTTCAGTATTTCCCCAATTTCTTTTCCTTTTGTTTCCGGGGCCACTGGTTTCGCTGCGCTCACCTTCGCTTCGCTCGGTTTCTTTGTTGTGAATTTATCATAAATTTTTTCACCAATAACTTGGCCAGTTTTTTCTCCAACTTTCTCTGCTCCTTTTTCAATTAATTTTTCTGCTGCCTTTGAAGCTAATTTTGAAGCTGTTTTTCCTGTTAATTTAGCTGCGAGTTTCGAGAAAACGTCAGAAAAACCACCTCCACCCCAAGTGATTTCACCTGTATCAGGATCTCTTTCTCTTCTTTCATCCATTTTTAATTACCACAGTCAAAGAAATATCAATATCATTCAAATCAACTTCTCGGTCTTCATCATCAGTAATGTAGAAGGTGACCTCAGAAATATGCGGAGAGTTTATTTTATTCCACAAGTAATTCATTGGTTGAATTTCAAATGGCAATGATCTGGTTTTAGTGTTGGTTGAGAACGTGTAAAGCGCATTTGACCTTTTCCCGGAGACAATTGAATCACTCAAAAGACTGCTTCTGAGGTAGAGATTGTCAACACTGTTTGATATATTTGGAAAATGCGTTCCATAAGCACTAGCTGCTAGTTTAGCCGCACCAAATCCCAACAAGACGTGAAAGTTTCCACTGTTTGCAAAATCAATTTGAAAGTTCTCTTGCAGTAGAATAAATACTTTGAAAGTGGTCAAATCAAACAACACATTTATACCATAAGCATCCCCTGTTTTTCCAATGCTTTTGTGAATGAATTCGTTAATATCCTCATAGTCATAAATTCCCGCAGGAAAGGTGATTGTTTCCCATGTCTTGCCCTTGTCATTAGAAATCACCAACTTGTTGTTGCCGTATTTAGGCCTGATATTATGCCAGCTTGCCGTCATGGAAAGATGATCCAAAGCCATATAGTGCGGTTTATTATCTTCCAGTTGCAACTCTGGAGAAAATCTCGTTGTGAAATTCCCTGGTTTATTTTGTGGGTTTTGTTTTCTTGCATCAATTGATTTAAAGACAAGTACTCGATTTACATCCATTATTTTAAATACTTCTGATAAAGTTTTTCATGCATTGTTCTATCGATTGCTCCGATTCTCAAAAGTCCATCATTTATTTGGGAAAGATCATTCCTCAAGACTTTTGAGTTGTTGCCAGCAGCCATTGAGCCGACCAGGATCTTCATCCGATCTGCCAGCTCTTCTGGCTTTTGATAGAAGACAACGCTGGATCCAACCATTTTTGATTTCCCGGATGATTTGTGAGGTGGCATATTTGACAGTGTGTTCAAATCGTTGAAAATCCTCACGGCATTCATAGAATATTTTTTCTGGGGATTGAATCTCTTTGTCAACAAATCGATGAGTGATTTGTCTGCATCAGCCTGATAGACAAGTTTGCCACCTCGGAAGGCATTCAGTTTCATTTCATTGAAAAGTTTGGGGACATCGATAAGGAGCCCGCCATAGTGGTCTTTTTGAATCTTGAAGGCATTTCTTTTTGGTTGTTTATAAGAGCGCACGCCTTCTCGCTGCGCTCGGCTCGCTTCTCTCGCTCCTTTCAGTCGCGCTCCCTTTCCTTTTTGTGGAGTTACCATGACACCTTCTTTGGCGTCAATTAAACGATTAATTTGGTTTCTATATTTGTCTAAGACGGCAGCGTCAGTTTTTAATTTATCCATTTTCTGTTTTTCAACATCACTTAAGTCCTGGTTTTTCATTTTCTTTTGTAAATTAGTTATCTGCGAAGCATTTTGGCTTCTTCTATTTTTTTGATACAATTCTTTGGCATCTTTAACGCGTGCAATTGGTAATCCTAAAAGGCCGTCTAAAGGATGTAAATGATATCTTCGGAAAATGTTTTTATCTTCCTCAGAAATTCCTTTATAGATATCGATATCAAATCTTCTTGGTGATTTATCGACTATTGGCAATGGCACGCCTTCATCACCTTCAATCGGCAATTCTTTATTCAGCGTGACGATGTCTTGGATGCCTTCAGTCAAAGCAAGTTGATTTTGTCTGAGTTGCTCAATCACAGCGTCTTGTTTTTCATCTGTCTTCTTTTGTTGCTCAAGCAAGGGTTCTCTGAGGGTTTTGAAATAATCACTCATAACAACATCTCTTCCCTGTTCTCGGTCTTTCACCTCATTCTTCACCTCTGTGACTGCTTTCGCAATCTGATATCCCTGCTGTTCACGTTCGGCGTATTTCTTTATTCTTTCAAGATCCATTTTAAGCGTTGATACATCATTTATCTCAAAAGATAAATGTTGTTTCAACACTTAAAATGAAGATTCCAAATTATGATCGAAACGTCAATAATCGAACAGCGAATAGAAAATATTGTGATTTCCTTGATGAAGATTTCCGAATGCTTATTGCGGGCCAAACCCGCTGTGGAAAGACAAACACTTTGATGCATATATTGAGAAAACCTCTCATCTTCTATGATAACATTTATTTCTATACTCCAAATCAACACCAGGATAAGATTGTCGATCTCCAGAAGATTATGGGCGACGTTAGTCGAAAAGTTGGATATGATGTCCTCGAAATGTATGGGCCAGATGACATTATGAATTCCCCAGAATATCCAGACAATAACAGAAAAGTAGTTGTATGCGATGACCTCATTAACGCTCCAGCAAAGATCCAACAAAAGATTGCGAATCATTGGACAGATGGAAGACATCACGGAATCAGTCCAATCTATCTTTCCCAGTCCTATTATGATGTTCCACAAAAGATTCGTTTGAATTGTTCCCATATGATTCTGTATCCACCAGCAACAAAAACTCACCTCGATCTCATTGCAAAGGAGAATTTGATTGACCCAAGTCTTTTCAACAAACATGGGCCCTTCGAATTCCTTTTCCTTGACAAAGAAAAGAAAAGTGTTGCCAAAAACTTTGATGAAACCTTTTAAAATGGGCATATTCAACAATGTAGGACGATACACAGGTGTTGACATGAGGGAATACATAAAAAATTTCAACAAACAAGTTCAACAAGGTGGTTTGAAATTAGACACCAACAATAATTATGATATCCAACAAAAACGACTGGCTAATGTTGCCGAAGGAGTTGACAATGATGACGCAATCACCAAACATCAAGTTGACACGCTTGCAACGCAGTTGCGGGCAGATTCTCTCCAGGTGGATGGTTCCTCGCATATGACTGGGGATCTTGATCTCAGGGGACAAAAACTCATCAACCCCGGGGAAATAGAAATGAATCGCAAATTGATCACAAATCTGGACACTGATGAAAACCAGGATTTGTCAGCGGTGAATATGATCACTCTGAAGAAATTCCATCCCAATGCACCGGCTCACACTCATGAAGTCACGAAGGATATCGATTTGAAAGGACTTTTCAACGTGAAAAACTCAAAACAGCAGACGTATCATGATTTGGGAGCCAATTATAACAACCTGATCTCTTACAATGATGGGAAGAATATCTTCGTATCCCGCAAAGAGACGTTTCCAATGGAGACGGCTTTGGATATGGGAAATCACACCATTTTCAATGTGAAAGATCCCGAAGTTGCCGATCAAGGCGCAAACATGCGATATGTGGATGGCGCAGCTCGGAAAAAGCTTTCGTTGGAAGGTGGAACAATGACTGGAAACCTGGATATGAACTCGCAACAAATCAACAATATTGCAACGCCAACTCTGGAGCATCAACCCGCGCCAAAATCTTATGTGGATAACAAGATAAGCAATGTGGTACTCCACACGATAGAATTAGAAAAGAATCTTAAAGAATATGTCAATGAATCGCATATCACGTCAACCTCACATCCGAAGGACGCATTCCGCTATCTGATGGAAAATGTGGATGAATCCAGCTCTGAGCATGATATGGAAGTAACTGGGATAACTGACTTTGCAAGTTCGCCGCATCATTTCAACAAGAAAGCCTATGCCTTGCAAATAACAAAAGATCATTTCAATGAATACGATGGGAGGCTTGGATTCAATATGTATCAACTTCCAGACGGAGAATACACGATTTGCATTGACTTCTTCCCCGCGTCAATGGATGGTGTGAGCGTTGACGTTGTGAGCACAAGTCTGAATATTAATCAGCAATCAACAAAGAAGTTTTCGGGGTATTCCAGGTCCATCATCCATATGCATAAATGGAAGATCACTCCACCTGAATTAATTTATCTGGATCTGAAGTGGCGGGGAACTGCTGAATCAGCTGCAGAAGGACCCGCAAATCTGATCATATATGGCATTGCTGGTTCTCAACCTGATGTTGAAAGCAGCGTTTATGATTCCCCTTTCGTTTTTGAGGGCGGAGCGATGGTCATGGAGACTGACTTGGATTTGAATGGACACAACTTGTCTGGGAGCAGAATTGTAGAAACCGGCGTCTTTCGAAAAAATGATGATAGCAATAAATTTTTATTCATCGGCAGCACCTCGAGGTTTCTTTTCTTCCCAATCAAAACAAAACTGGTGGAAGTGGGGTTATTTCATGCCTCAATCGAGCAGACACCGCAGATTGATCTGATTTTCTCCTTGTCAGTGAATAACCGAAAGTTTGAAAGAACCTGGACTGGAAATGCAAGCAGAAGTTTGAAATATAATATTGGGAATGGAATTGAAATCCCAAGCATGACTAATTTTTCTTTTTCCCCTCAAGAAGACCTGATCATTGGACTGCATGAGGCAGTTTATCTTTCTCTTGTGTTTGAAACAAGATAGACATGATCGAAATATGATTTTCTCCCAAAAAAATGAAAGCGAGCGAAGCGAACGAAGTTAGCCGCGTGAGCCGCGCGAAGCGAGCCCCGGCGCAAAAACAAAGCATTTTTTCTTTCAATCACATACACCCCACAATTCAGGAAGAAGAACTGAAAGAGATCAAAAAACTTTTTCGATTTTATCACAAAAGATTCTGGTGCCTGAAACGAGCGCATGGTCGATTCAAGAAAATGAATCAGCTCATGAATTTAACCTCTTCCGGTTTGGTTGCAATCGGGACGATTGCTGGGGCAGCAACTCTCAATCCAATCGTGCTGGGAGTGATTTCAGGAGCAGGATTAGTCTTGAAAACCGCGAATGAAATGAAGAATCTGAAAAGCAAAATTGAAATGGCGAAGTTCGCGTTCACCACCTACGAGAAAACATTGAGTGATTTGAGGTTTGCCTTGAGGAGTGGAAAATTCGACAGGGATGAATTTCTCCCTGCAATGGAAGCGATTGATGGGATTGTGATTGATTTGGGGTTGGATTTGGAGAAGTTTGAGAGAAAATATGATTTGTTGTTTGAATGATTCAATACCTGAGGTGTGGAATCACTCCCCTTCAGTCAGCTTCGCTCACTCCCTTTCATCTTCGCTCGCTTCACTCTCCGATTCACTCACTCCCAACACATCCCTTCGCGCCTTCTCACTCCGTTTCTGTCGTGCGGCTCTCCTTCGTTGACTTTCCCTCTTATTCCAAAATCTGAAAGTTGCAATGTTTTCCTCGACTGAGTGGTCTCTTGGATTCCAGTTTTCTTGTTCCATCATGTGGATGTGCCATGGCCCATCAAACTTTTCCCCCATCTCCATCAAGATTTCATATGCATCCAGTATGTCCAGTGTTGGTATGTCCAACATGGGAAAATTCCATGATCTCTATTTGAAAACGGATGTTTTGCTGCTGGCAGATGTGGTTGAAAATTTCAGAAAACTTTGTGAGAAAAACTATGAGTTGGATCCTGCACAGTTCTTCACGACCCCTGGGATGGCGTGGAATGCAATGTTGAAAATGACAGAAGTTTCATTGCAACTGTTGGATGACGTGGATATGCTGCTGATGGTTGAAAGGGAAATGAGAGGTGGAAATTCCAATGCATTCAAGAGATATGCAAAGGCAAATAACAAATTCATGAGAAATTTTGATGAAAGCCAACCGTCAAAGTTTTTAGTTTATTTAGACGCAAATAACCTCTATGGATGGGCAATGTCAAAGCCTCTTCCAGTTGGGGACTTCAGATGGATGAAGGAAGATGAATTGATGAATTGGAGGGAATTTGTTGATGGAAAAGGCGTTGGGTGCATTCTGGAAGTGGATTTAGAATACCCAGAGAAGCTGCATGATTCACACAATGATTTTCCCCTGGCCCCAGAAAGTTTGAAGCTAAATGGAGTGTGGAAGTTAACTCAAAATCTGAGAGACAAGAAGAACATGGTTCTGCATGGAGAAAATTTGAAACTTTATCTTTCCCTGGGAATGAAACTGAAAAAGGTGAGAAAAGGGATTGCTTTTCGGGAAGAAGCATTCATGAAATCATACATTGACATGAACACGAAATTGAGAATGAACGCAAAGAATGCATTTGAAAAAGATTTCTTCAAGTTGATGAACAACTCAGTGTTTGGAAAGACAATGGAGAATGTGCGAAAGAGAGACTACGACAAGTTGTTTGTCCTTTTTGCGTCGCACTTAATTCCAAGCAAGTTTAGCTGATTGTAAATTAAATTTTACTGACGAGAGAGCATTCTTTTCATTGAAGAATTCCAGTTTTAAGTGCATTTTTCACTGTTTGAAGAACCCGTAGCGCCAAAAGTTTGACAAAACTCACCGCGTTGCGTTACCTGTTACGTCATTTTCATGGTCTATATTCTCATCGACCATAGAAATGAGCCAATCAGCGCGCGGGAATTCACACAGTTATTGTAAAAAAAGGAATAAACTTCCGGTCTTTGATGTATGCTTTCAACATATCACCGGTATGAAATTAAGGCCCGAATCAATACCCCAGTTCTGGCTTGGCAAAAGGAATATACTGTTGAATTCTCAACTGTGATTCGTGGCCATCATGTCTACAAAACTGAGTGGGCGTCAGTCAAAGGAGAGATTCTTGTCTGTCGAAAAGATCAAAGAGAAGAGGCCAAACATATGATGAACACGAAGAAGAAATCTATCAGAAGAAGAATCATTCATCGCAACTGGTTGGTCACGTTCCCATTGAGGCGGCGCTTAATCGGAGGGGGCGCTTATTCGAGAAAGGGCGCTTATTCGATTAAATACGGTACATAAGAATTACTCTAAAGTATGACCGCTGATCAGTTAGCATCTAAGGAAGTATGCAAATTAAGCCCATAATGCGGAGCATATTGGAAGAGAACTTGTAGTTCTTCGATTGAATTCAGCCTTCTCCTTTCTGCCGTTCATAGTCTACTGTCTTCACCCTCTCTTGAGAAAAACCTGTGATGCTTTCTTTGGGTTTCAAGAAGCCGTAATATTCAGTGAAGCGAAGGAACTTGGCCGCTATGAATGAATTTCTTCAAACACCAAAAAATGCCCGGCCCCTAATTAATCCAAACTTTAACACAAAATAATGATCGTTTGTTTTTTTCCCATAACAGGATACAGGATTCCTTTCTTAAATTTCATTCCTTTTTAACAACATAGTCGCTATAGTGACGCGCCGTTTTTATAAATTGCAAAGTTTTTCCAGAGCACCTCCACCGAACTTCCTACTTTTGCACGGCCAACACAGTGATTAAGAGAGTGTCCACCAGAAAACCAGACAGGAGGTGATAATACTCAAATCACCGATTTCGCTCAAACTTGGCACAAAGGTTAAGGGTCATGAGTAGATACAGGTACCAAAATATAAGGTCAAAATGTTTTATTCTCTCTGAGTTGTAGGATCCCCCCGAAAAATGGCCATTTGGCACAAATTTATGCATATTAATTAGCTAAATTTATTCGAGTGGTTAGGCAACAAAAATAGCAGCCTGGGAATAAAAACTACTAAATCGTTTTCTATATTGATCAGTCTTGTAGCAAAATGTGTTATTGAAATCGGTTGCTTTGATTTGCTGCTTTCCCAATACCGAAAGTGAAGGGCATGTTTGGTCATTTTCACGAGACGCCAAAATTAGGTCATTTTAGATCTTAATTTCTCAAACTCATCAATAATTCATAAAGTCAATTACAAATCACTACATGTATACCACATCACGTGCATGTGTTTGGATACCCAATGAAAAACTGGATGAAAATCTTTAAAGATTTGGATATTGTTGTATCCAAATATTTAGAGATTTGGATACAATATCCAAATGTCTACTGATTCTCGGAAAATCATATGACATCAATAAATTAATTTGAAGTAAATGACATCTCAAGCAAACAACAAAATTTTATTTCGTTCAAAGAATGTAACAGAATAGTTGGGTGTTTCACATGTTATCGCAGTTCGTAGAATTTATGACGACTTTATCGCAGCACGAGTTACAAAAACTTAAATTGTAAACAACAAATTAACTCTTTCAATACACCTTATTCCAAAATGGCGGGCAATTTATTGTTCTTTTGTATGCATTTCAATTAGTCCTCTTTGCCTCATTTTCGCGTGAAAATTCTGTTGTATTTTCCACATGCTGACGAGGCAACAAGGGCTAATTAACATACATATAAAAGAATAATAAATTGACCACCATTTTGGAATAAGGTGTATGATACCTTTTATCGCTGACAGGCAATGGATTTAATGCGCCCTCGCCATTTTTCTCCACCAAGAAACGTTTTAAGCCGCAGACAATATTGTAAAGCGTCCGAGAGGGATATCGTCCACCCGACTTATTTGCAACCTCCTGAACGAACTTGCATATAGCCAGTAGTTTAGACTTTTGGCATTCATGTTTTCAATGCTTTCAGTTAACTCTTGCACATCCAAACCAATGTCTTCACCTTTGAACACTCCGCCTGGCTCAATGGTGCAAATCTTGTTCGCTCTTTGGCCTTGCCATTTTCGAAAAATCTGTATCACCCATTTGTTCTTGTAAACCGTGGATTTCGGAACAGAATTGATAACACAAGCCTTTTCCTCGTCACAAGTTTTGGGAACTTGACTCATCCATCTCGTACAGAAAAATGAATTTGATAAACTGTAATAAGTTGGCTAACTCCCAAATGGCACATTCCAACCAAACCATTTTTATCACATTCTAAAGCTATTGTTTACAAACAATAATAGTTGGCAACTCGTTTAAGAAGCTACACCAACAACTCGTGCTTCGGGTTTCATCAGGGGTTCCAAACTCCTCGAAACAATAAAAGCACTCGGCCGAAGCGGCCACGTGCTTTCATCTGTTTCTCGGAGTTTGGAACCCCTAATGAAACCCTCGCACTCGTTGTTGATATATTATATCTCCAATGGGCAACAAGTTAACAACGTAGTTTTAATACTAGAAGTAAGAACCATCTTTATGCTTTCGAAAAACATAATAAAATTTTTGGGCAACTGAATAGCTTTTGAGTATGAAGGAATTTTTTCACCTCACTCAACGATTTCTGGCGATTTCATCAAACTTCGGTAACTAAAAAAGTGGTTTAATTTGAATGAAATTACAAGAAAAAGACAGCAAATGTTCAGCTAAGCATCATTCTGCTTAAAACAATGCTAGAATTAGCAAGAAAAGCTTTTTGAAGTTCATTTCATGAAGTTTGTAAATGAGGGTCACAACTTGCAAGTCGCGAGTTGTGAACCATTTTATCGATAAATTAATGTGAATGATCGATAATTTAATGAAAATGCGCCAGAACCGCAAGTCGCGAACTGTTAACCATTTTTCTCGTTAAATTAATGTAACTGGACTGGCATCCACTAGCAGAATGGTTTCCTTACAAGGATCAAAATAAGCCATGACTTCATCAGAAGTGAGACTGTACTTGAGCCGGTCTAGTGCACGTTGGTGGACCTCTAGCCACTTGAACTCTACACCTTTATGCGTTAGGTCACGTAAGGAGCAACAATATCTGCATAGTTGCGGATGAAACGAGAAAAATAGTTTGCCATACCCAGCAGACATCGAACATCACTCACAGAGGCTGGTGCATCTGCTTGCTTGATTGCTTCTATCTTGGCAGGGTCAGCAGACATTCCTTGACCACTGAAGACCATTCCAAAGAACTCAATTCGAGGCATGTAAAATTGGCACTTGTCTTTGCGAAGAGTAAGGTTTAGCTCTTGGAAGCGAGTCAGCCCGCATGGAGAGCCTTGTTATGTTCCTGTATGTTCACTCCATAGATTATGACATCATCACTAATGTTTTTAACATTTGGAATGTCACTAATGGCAGAGGCGATCACATTCTGAAATTTTTCAGCAGCAGCATTGATGCCAAAACTGAGACGTTTGTACCTGAACAAACCAATATGGGTGGAGAAAGTGGTGATATGCCTTGAGTCAGGGTGCAGCAACAACTGATGATAGCCTTGATTAAGATCTAATTTGCTAAACACAGTAGCACCATTTAGGTCGTGTATCACCTCGTCAAGGGTGGGCAGCAGATGTTGTTCTCTGGAAATGGCGTTATTAGCCTCACGCATATCTACACACAGTCTAACAACACCAGGTTGCTTTGGCTTTGGGACTAGGACAACTGGAGAAACCCAGGGTGTTGGTCAAACGGCAGGTTCAATGATGTCCTCTTGAAGCCGGGACTCTACGCAGGCTTCCAGGCTTTTGCGTTGGTGAAAAGGAAACCTTCGATGTTGTTGATGAACAGGGTTTACACTTTCATCAATGTGCAATTTAACTTCGACATTCTTCATTTTTCCAAGACCAGAAAACAAACTAGGGTACCTTTGGAAAATGCTTTTCTCCACTGTTACAGCATTTGCAATCTTAAGTATTCCTAACTCTGTAGCCGTGGTATATCCCAGAAGAGACCACTGGACGAAAAAATGGATTTACTCAGGTTTGCAAGTTGAGCAAATATGTAGCAAATTTGGGGCTCCAAATTTGAACCGAATTTGCGCTTGGTGTAAACTTAACGTGAACATAAATATTTGTTCCGGTTGAATTCACGTGCAAATGTGACGTAAATGTTGATATTTGCATCAAATTTGCCTCACTTTTGCTACCGAGGCAAATTTCTAACTTTCACATGCAATTGCCAAACATTTGCTTCCTGCGCAAAAATATCACGTTTACTGGTGTTGGAAATCCAGGCAAATGCGGTGCAAAACAATTTGTTTACACTGATCTGTTTCCTAACATTTACTTACGGGACAAATCAGTACATTTGCGTTTAATTTACTCTTATTTGCAAAATAAGCGAAGCTGTTTATTTGCTATTAATTTGCATTGATGTCAAACAAAAACGATTACTTTAATTTTGCTCACATTTGATAAGGAGCAAATACGTAACTTTGCAAGGCGGTACACTATATGTCCCCATACACCACGTAACAAAGAACGACGCTGACCATTTTCAACGAAGACTCCCAGACTCTCTCTCGCATTTGGTTCATGTCAATCGACACCTTTCCAGTTGGAGCCAATTGGGAAGAATGCTAATAATATTTTAGCCTTGTATTGGCTCAGGTTTGAGCTGTTGACAGCAAAAGAGCTTTCTATTCTTCCCTGGTGGATTTGAATTCACGCGGTCGATATTTTCGTTCTTTCCGTTCTGCGACGTTTGAATAAATCCGCTTCGATCATTCTGGGACGCCAAGCACCAAAAAAAACCTAGCGAGCACAAGAGCCCCAAAGACAACAATCTTCGACTGGACGCAACCCTGGGAGTTTTTATTCGGTAAATTCGACCGCGCGATGGTTTTGGCGCCACAAAGTTCGGTTGAAGAATCCACGCCAGAAAGGGAAACTAGGGCAGCTAGTAGGTCTGGATATTCGGAATGTTCTCCTGGCAGTACGAGTGCAGACTGTTATCCGTTTTTTTCGCCTTCCCTGATTCCTGATTCCCCTGGCTAGACACTGAAAGAAGGTCTCGACCTGGCCTCAGCGATCAATCGAGAAGATGCTAGTGGTGATGATTTTACAGCTGAGCTGTATGTCCAAGCAAGAAGCCTTTTTAGAAAGGCAGACGTATAATACGGCCTAACGGCTAGAAAAAGAAGCGGCCGAAAAAGAGCGGGAAAGACCACGAAAAAGCAAGCGATTGCCAAAAGTGTTGTCGGTAAGCCTTCTTGCTGATATAGTTTTCAAATAACAAGTGTTATTTAATTTAATTGTATATGTATGTGGTTCAACATTCTTTTTTGCTTTGAAAATTTTTAAACTAAAGAAAAATTCAAACCCAAACATTTCAGACAGTTTTAAACCAAAATAATCTTCTCTTAAAATGGAGTCAACTGTCAAGTATAGGACATTGAGTGACCAAAGAGTAAAATGATTCAACTCCAGTCCTTCAAGATTGTAATGATTATTATTTTCTACACATTGTAGCTTCTCTGATCCATTGTCAATAAACCCATCATGGATGGAGTGACCATAATTGTTCTAAAAAATTGAGAGTTGTTTGGCCTTGAAATTGCCATGATTATAATTGCACTGTGTCAGCTGTTTTTGGGTTTGATTTTGTGAGGTCTTAGTTCTGGTAGAGTCTGAAAGTGACAAAAGTCTTGCTAGAAGAACACATATTGTTCCAAATTAAAAGTGATTTTGTCTTGAAATTGCCATGATTGAGCTGTGTCAACTGTTTTTATAAGAGTTTGATTTTGTGATATCTTAATTCTGGTACATTATGTGAGTGATGGCAGTTTTGTCGAATCTTGAAGCATGTGCACCATGACGAGTGATCACAATTGTCCTAAAAGATTAACAGTTGTTTGGCCTTGAAATTGCCATGATTATAATTGCACTGTGTTGGCTGTTTTTGGGTTTGATTTTGTGAGATCTTAGCACTGGTACATTCTGTGAGTGACGGCAGTTTAGTCAGATCTTGAAGCATGTGTACCATGACGAGTGACCACATTGTCCTAAAAAATTGAGAGTTGTTTGCCCCCCTGAAATTGCCATGATTATAATTGCACTGTGTTGTTTGGCCTTGAAATTACCATGATTACATGTATAATTGCACTGTGTCGGCTGTTTTTGGGTTTGAATTTGTGAGGTCTTAGCTATGGTACATTCTGTGAGTGACGGCAGTTTAGTCAGATCTTGAAGCATGTGTACCATGACGAGTGACCACATTGTCCTAAAAAATTGAGAGTTGTTTGCCCCCTGAAATCGCCATGATTATAATTGCACTGTGTTGTTTGGCCTTGAAATTACCATGATTATAATTGCACTGTGTTGGCTGTTTTTGGGTTTTAATTTGTGAGGTCTTAGCTCTGGTACATTCTGTGAGTGACGGCAGTTTAGTCAGATCTTGAAGCATGTGTACCATGACGAGTGACCACATTGTCCTAAAAAATTGAGAGTTGTTTGCCCCCTGAAATTGCCATGATTATAATTGCACTGTGTTGTTTGGCCTTGAAATTACCATGATTATAATTGCACTGTGTTGGCTGTTTTTGGGTTTGAATTTGTGAGATCTTAGCTCTGGTACATTCTGTGAGTGACGGCAGTTTAGTCAGATCTTGAAGCATGTGTACCATGACGAGTGACCACATTGTCCTAAAAAATTGAGAGTTGTTTGCCCCCTGAAATTGCCATGATTATAATTGCACTGTGTTGTTTGGCCTTGAAACTACCATGATTATAATTGCACTGTGTTGGCTGTTTTTGGGTTTGAATTTGTGAGGTCTTAGCTCTGGTACATTCTGTGAGTGACGGCAGTTTAGTCAGATCTTGAAGCATGTGTACCATGACGAGTGACCACATTGTCCTAAAAAATTGAGAGTTGTTTGCCCCCTGAAATTGCCATGATTATAATTGCACTGTGTTGTTTGGCCTTGAAATTACCATGATTATAATTGCACTGTGTTGGCTGTTTTTGGGTTTGAATTTGTGAGATCTTAGCTCTGGTACATTCTGTGAGTGACGGCAGTTTAGTCAGATCTTGAAGCATGTGTACCATGATGAGTGACCACATTGTCCTAAAAAATTGAGAGTTGTTTGCCCCCTGAAATTGCCATGATTGTAATTGCACTGTGTTGTTTGGCCTTGAAATTACCATGATTATAATTGCACTGTGTTGGCTGTTTTTGGGTTTGATTTTGTGAGATCTTAGCTCTGGTACATTCTGTGAGTGACGGCAGTTTAGTCAGATCTTGAAGCATGTGTACCATGACGAGTGACCACATTGTCCTAAAAAATTGAGAGTTGTTTGCCCCCTGAAATTGCCATGATTATAATTGCACTGTGTTGTTTGGCCTTGAAATTACCATGATTATAATTGCACTGTGTTGGCTGTTTTTGGGTTTGAATTTGTGAGATCTTAGCTGTGGTACATTCTGTGAGTGACGGCAGTTTAGTCAGATCTTAAAGCATGTGTACCATGACGAGTGACCACATTGTCCTAAAAAATTGAGAGTTGTTTGCCCCCTGAAATTGCCATGATTATAATTGCACTGTGTTGTTTGGCCTTGAAATTACCATGATTATAATTGCACTGTGTTGGCTGTTTTTGGGTTTGATTTTGTGAGATCTTAGCTCTGGTACATTCTGTGAGTGACGGCAGTTTAGTCAGATCTTGAAGCATGTGTACCGTGACGAGTGACCACATTGTCCTAAAAAATTGAGAGTTGTTTGCCCCCTGAAATTGCCATGATTATAATTGCACTGTGTTGTTTGGCCTTGAAATTACCATGATTATAATTGCACTGTGTTGGCTGTTTTTGGGTTTGATTTTGTGAGATCTTAGCTCTGGTACATTCTGTGAGTGACGGCAGTTTAGTCAGATCTTGAAGCATGTGTACCATGACGAGTGACCACATTGTCCTAAAAAATTGAGAGTTGTTTGCCCCCTGAAATTGCCATGATTATAATTGCATTGTGTTGTTTGGCCTTGAAATTACTATGACTATAATTGCACTGTGTTGGCTGTTTTTGGGTTTGAATTTGTGAGATCTTAGCTCTGGTACATTCTGTGAGTGACCACACTGTCCTAAAAAATCGAGTTGTTTGCCCCCTGAAATTGCCATGATTATAATTGCTCTGTGTCGGCTGTTTTTAGGTTTGATTTTGTGAGATCTTAGTTCTAGTAGATTCTGAAAGCGACAATAGCCTTGTTAGACCTCAAGGCATGACTGTGTACTGTAATGAAGGACCACATATTGTTCCAAATAAAGAGTGATTTTGCCTTGAAATTGCCATGTTCATAGTTTAGCTGTGCCAACTGCTTTAGGACACTAAAATAAATAATGTACATGTATGTGGTCCTTGATCATGTGGTAAACATGCTTTGAGGTAACATTCCACGAGTGATGGCACTTTTGTCAGACCTTGTATCATGTGCATCAACTTATAACAATATGTTATAAATTAAGAGTGAAATGTCCATGTCCATAATTGAGTAGTGCCAACAGTTTTAGGGTTTGATTTTTCAATAGTGCAGTGATAACATACAGTGTATGCATGTACATACAGTTGAATTTGACATGCATTTTAAATCTCTTCCTTGCTGGATTTCTAATAATAATACAATAAATAATAATAATATTATTTCTTTGTTAATATACAATATATATGGTAATGAATGAAAATAAAAACACAGGAAAATGAAAATTGAACTACAGTGTACAATGCATGTAACTAACATGTTCTAACACTTTTCCATTTCAAACAGCTGTGATGCGAGTCCATTTGCGTACCAAAATGAGGCAGCAGAAAAATATTGACAAAAAGAAGCAGAAGTACATGTATTAGTGTTGCAGGAGCCGTGGAAGAGAAGTAGAAAGAATACGGTAAGCAAAATATGTTTAATGCCTGCAGTAAACACAATTTTTTTTACTGTGAACACTCCAGTTATACATTGCCGGTTTGTCCTCAAACATTTTTATTTTGAAATTGGTAAATTAATATTACCTACTGTGTCATATACGATTTGCTGGCCGGGAGGTCTGTACTGGGAAAAACTGGACCCAAAGGCAGTTTTTTCCCAATATGGCCCGACCTACACTGTAGGCCAGCAAGTAACAATAATTTTTTCTCTGTGGGAATATTGGTTTAATTTGTACATACTTGTAAAAGCCATATGTCTGGCAGAAATGTGAACTCTAACAGTAAAACCGAAGTCATTATTGCTTAATAATATTTCTTTTTACATTGTTAAGTGTTTTACATTTTAGGTACAAAAATTTTGTAGCTGTACATTCTAAAAATTCGGAACAGTCTGTATATGGGGTCCAGATGGGAATATCAGGACCTCTAGAGAGTGTGTCCTTAACCAATCAAATTCAAGGATTTAGTAGTATGGACTGCTGCGATGCAACAAAAAAAAATAAACATATTATTTTAATGATAAATCAATATCACAACCTTGTAATCATTTTCAACCATCCCTTTACAGTCTAAGGTAAAATTATTAATCACTACATTGTACATACAGTGTACACATGTAGATCAGCCTCCCTTGCCCTCTTCCCCAAAAATTTTTATGTAATTTGGACTAGCAAGAAAGACCTCTGTAGTTGTAAAAACTGATTTTTATATGCACCCTGTTATACACATTTATCTAGAAGTAAAAAAAATTGTCTGTAAACAACCTTATGAGTAATGGCTCATAAATTGTTGTGCAATATATTCATTCATCGTCTTGGGTTGTGGGTTTCACAGTAACACTGTAATTTCATTGTTCAGTTACTTATTTGTGCTTAGTTAATTCTAGATTTTCATCTTTTACAGAAATGAATTAAGCGGGTAAAAGCATTAAAGGAATGGACATCGATGCAACAAGAAGATAAAGAAAAATATAACGTCTGCCTGACGATGGACTATATGTCATCTGGGGAGTCCATTTCGGAGCCTGAGGGTGAAACCAATGGCAGCACATCGGGTTTAGATGTAGAAAACAAACAGTAGAAACATGTGTGTCAGACCCCTCCCTTGTAGGAGCACAGAACTTGATGATTTGATGAAGAGCCTTGACCGTATAACTAAGTGCCGAAGAAGTATAGGGGGACCATGCAAACATGGTTTTTGAAACGAGTCAAGGGCCATCATCAACCTGGGAGAAACCAGAAGATGCCCCTGACTTTGCATTGTCAGCACTCCTCAGTTAAGGAACTGGGTCATGAAATAGAATGCAAACCAGTTTAATCATTGTTTCACAGGAGCATCTCTATCCTGTGTTTGTGTGGGGGACTGTGTTTTTAAATGGCTGTGTCGGTTATGAATTTAATTTCTAAATGCAACATTTAGTGCTTTTTTAATGGTTAAAATCATGAAACAAAAACACTCAAACACATGAATACAATGTTTAAAACTTTGAAGTTTGACTTTCACTCTGTCAAACTTCAAGTTTCTAAAACCGCTGTTGCAAACTTTAAATCAACAAAACAAACACATAACAACAAAGTATTCATGTTTTTGAGTGTTTTTGTTTTATTGTAATCTTTAAAAAGTGCTAATTGATATTGCATTTTGAACAGCTAAATATTATTCATAACTGGCACAGCCATTTGAGGGTTGTCCAATACACCCGAACTGAGTCGATTCGTCTAGGTTTGCTGACGAATCGACAACCGGAAGTCGATTTGCGAGAGACTTAGAAAAAATACGGCAAGAAGGCTATGAACACTAAGGGAGGTAGCAAATGTTGACGATTCGACTCGAATCGCGCGATTCGTCTTGCGTAAAGTCGAATCGACTCACCGGAAGTCGATTCGCGAGAGACTTAGAAAAAATACGGCAAGAAGGCTATGAACACTAAGGAGGGTAGCAAATGTTGACGATTCGACTCGATTCGACTCGAATCGCGCAATTCGTCTTGCGTAAAGTCGAATCGACTCACCAGAAGTCGATTCGCAAGAGACTTAGAAAAAAATACGGCAAGAAGGCTATGAACACTGAGGAGGGTAGCAAATGTTGACGATTCGACTCGATTCGACTCGAATCGCGCGATTCGTCTTGCGTAAAGTCGAATCGACTCACCAGAAGTCGATTCGCGGGAGACTTAGAAAAAATACGGCAAGAAGGCTATGAACACTAAGGAGGGTAGCAAATGTTGACGATTCGACTCGATTCGACTCGAATCGCGCGATTCGTCTTGCGTAAAGTCGAATCGACTCACCAGAAGTCGATTCGCGAGAGACTTAGTAAAAAATACGGCAAGAAGGCTATGAACACTGAGGAGGGTAGCAAATGTTGACGATTCGACTCGATTCGACTCGAATCGCGCGATTCGTCTTGCGTAAAGTCGAATCGACTCACCGGAAGTGGATTTGTGAGAGACTCACAAAAAAATAAGGCAAGAAGGCTATGAACACTAAGGAGGGTAGCAAATGTTGACGATTCGACTCGATTCGACTCGAATCGCGCGATTCGTCTTGCGTAAAGTCGAATCGACTCACCAGAAGTCGATTCGCAAGAGACTAAGTAAAAAATACGGCAAGAAGGTTATGAACACTGAGGAGGGTAGCAAATGTTGACGATTCGACTCGTACTTGGAAGCTTGCACTTATGTCACTACTATGTGACGTTGCAAGGCAATAAATCGACTCAATGGAAGTCGATTTGCGATAGACTTTAAAAGGTTAAATGCAGCAAAAAGGCTATTTACACAGGGGATGGTAGCAAATGTTATGTTATGGAACTGAATTGATTCGAGTTGTATCGGTACGTTTTGCTCCCGTAAAATCAACTGTACCGTACTCAAGAAAAGTCGTTTTCATTGAGCGCGGTGGCTCACGGGTTAGCTCATTCCTAGAGCCTTATTTTGAATTGGTTCGCGAACGCATTCTCGTCTGCAAAAAAAGTCAAGTAATAATAACCCAAAATATTGAGTGAAATGTTGAATCCACATTGACGCCAAAAATTGAGTAAACTGAAGCATCAGTGTTGAGTAAAACATACCAACAATGCGAGTATAAGGTCAAAAGCACAAGTTCAAGTTGTTGGGAAAGCCGTTTATTGTGGGGGAGGACACGGGATGGAAACCCCATGCGTTTACAAGTTTACTGGACCGCGAAGAAACGTTGATATGCTTAATAAATTATATTAGACATTGCAAATAACCGATCTGTAAGAAAAGAACAGGAAATGGAGTTGAAGAGAAAAGCCACAGTGGAAGGCAGCAGAAACAAGAAGGCAAAATAACTTTGAGAGCCTTGAATTGCTGCAAAGTGAAGTCTTTCAGATCTTTTGTAGTATCTATTTATGCATCCTTTTTACTGAACACTACAATGAACATGCTAACCACTAACACCTTTGCCTAAAAACATTCAATAAAATATTAATGCATTATTGTTTGTCATATGGTGTCTGTTTTCATTCAGCAGCGTCACCAGGCATTTTGCCGACTGGTCGTATTAACGGGGTAATTTTATAAAGAAAATAACGACTGAGGACTCCAAAAGATGGTCGTTGGTCGTAATAACGGGGTTTTCAGATAAGAAAATTAGTGGGCTTTTGTTCGGGCCACAATAAAGTGGTCGTAATAACGGGGTGGTCGTATTAACGAGGTGGTCGTATGACGGGGTTACTCAATATACGGTGTTAAAACAACTCACAATAATTTCATTCTGGTTTACTCGTTTAATGAGAAAACGTCACTCATATTAAAAAGTAAATGCTTCTTTGAATAGTTAGTAAATTTATCCACACACAAAACACAAAATTGGTACATAATATTAATATCTCCATGTGTACCCCAACAGTTGTGAAGTGACATAATAAAGTAGACTTTCATTGATCTCTGCTTTAACAAAAACCCTATTTTGTCATAAACTTGGATCAAATAAATCCATTATATAAATTATTTCTTTTTTGAAATGGCTCTTCCCAATAAAAAAGTAATGCTTAACTTAGTGTTAACTATTCATCACTTGTAAAAAGAACATATACTGTTTAAAACTGAATGAACAAAGAAGTGTTCTGTGTTTTAATATCAGGTTTAAAAACCCAAGGCGATTAAGCCAATAGTTTTTACACCTGCAGACTTGCAGACAAGTCAGGGCTCATCACTAACACTCAACGACTTTCCACTGGAGATTACATTGTCTCATCAGAATGTGAAAAAAGAAAATGAATATAGTTGCCCGATCCGCAAAGTAATGCTGTTAATCTTGGGCAATTCTGGAAAGCTAGTTTTTCATTTTAAAGTCTTCAGCAAAAAATGTACAAATAAAATGAAAACAAACCTCTACAACCCTGTATTGCTGAATTTGACCCTCGACCTGAACTGCAAAACAATGAAAACTGGGCTAGTCATGATACTAGGATGAGGCCCCTAATTTTTAATGGGGGAGGGACATCTTACTTTAATAACTGTTAGACATGGTGAGAGGGGACTCCCATAAAAAAAATTACAGGGGTGCTCGTCGTACCTTTTGGGGTCAAAATTTGTAGTTTGGTACCGCTTAGGGTCCGAAAATCTACAATGACCACCATTAGAATTATTGTGGTACTTTTTTGGGTATTAAGCCAAAAGAATATGACAGAAATATGACGTGTTGTTTGAATTGGTACCTCTTAGAGGTAAAACTTCTCTTGAACCATACCAATGAGCACTGCCGTCATTTTTATATTTTATGAGAGTCCCCAAACTAAAACGATTCAATGCTATAACGCTTCTGTGCAAAAAGCATCATAAATGTTTTTCGATGCATTATGTTTTTGTCATGGAAACGTTGTAGCAATGAATCGTTTTAGCATGTCCTTTTCATTGTGCCTCAACTACATGCTACATTTTGACAAACTGTCAATATCATTTACAATAGATTATTCGACCCAACGGGATAATCAAACATAAAAACATAATAAGAAACTAGCAGCCCAAGAGTAGCCTCAATAAGGCTGCCAGTAAAAGAACAGAGAAGCTGCTTGTCAGCAGCCAAGTGCATTTCAGCCTCAGGCAAATCAAGGCTGCCTTCCATTATGATTAAAAGAAATGGCTTTTTCTTTTCCCGTGCAACTTGATTTGCAGTCGTGTCACTTCCACCCTATTACATCTTACAAAAAAAAGGTAAGTTAAAACATTTTTACAGCATGATACAATAATAATTTTACATTTTACATGTATATTTATCATGGAGTACATGTATGTTATTCATTTGAAATGCATAAACTAAAAGTAAAAATAAAACTAAACATCCCAGCGGTCGTAACATCATTTCTTTATCTGAGTCAGAATGGTTCATGTGAAAAGACAGAAGTCTCAAGGAGGGAACAACACTTGAATTTTTGGTTAAAACTTTGTTACAGCTTATTGACTGTTTGACCCCCTCCCCGGGTCCCTATAATGGGCTATACGGGATGCTCCGCCCAAAAGGGGTACCTTTTTTAGGCTGGAGGTATATGAAAAAGGTAGGGATTTCACGAGTTGAAGTATATGAAAGGGTAGGGATTTCACGAAATATATGAAAGGGTAGGGAAAACATGAGTTGAAGTATAAAAAGGTAGGGAAAACTGCCATTAAAGTATTATAAAAATGGACCATTCAAAATATAACAAACAGATGCACATAAAGGCTACATAAAAGGGGTACCATTTTCAATAAAAGCTATATGAAAGAGGTACCATTTACCATGAAAGTTATACGAAAGGGGTACCTTTTGTGTCCAAAACAGTATATGAAACGGTAAGGGTTTGAACCCTCAGGCGATTAATCAAGAAAATACAATTTCTTTGTTTACATGATGTCTGTATTAATTATTCATAAATGACAGATTGTGCAGTTTATCATTTTAAAAGAAAAAAAAACAGCACTGTTCCACATCTCACCCCAGAATTGTGTGGGCAATAGAGAAAAAGACATTATACTTACAGGAATAAAGTGTATGAAGTCCTGCAGACTTGACTTTGGGAGGAAAGGAAGCACAGCAATGGCAACCTGTACTTTTTCATGTCATGAAAAAAAAAAACATTTTCATTATTAATAATGCAACAGAGATTAGAAAAAGATGTGAGAGAGATGACATTTTCCCCAACAAAATAAAAGTAATTAAGGGGAGCAATTTTGTATGACCTTAAAAATTGGTTTTAGAGTAATAGCTATTGACATTTTTACCGAATTGTCACAGCACTTTTCAATAAATCACAAAAATGACTTCACAGATCTGGTTGTCTTTGAAAACCTGCAAGTTTTAATACCAATCTGTTGAAAACTGGCAGAAATTTATACAAGAGCCCAAATTTGCATGTTTTAAAGGCAGATTTTCAAAAAAAAATTCACTGGGTTGGTAAATTTGGTGCAAATAAATTGATCTGTGAAGATCAACGTTTTATTGTTTTAATAAAAAGCACTCTCAAAAATTTCAATTTTGTGTAACATTGGTGAGGTCCTGACCATTTGCGTTTCCTTGATCTGCTAGTTCTTGAAGAGATCAAAACAAGCTTTTTTTTGTTTTTCTCCTGAAAATATCCCCAATAAGGAAAGAGTGTTGCTCAATTGACCAATCAGAATGCTGAAATTAATGAGTGATTTGTCAAAGAAACTATCCATTATTTTAAAATTAATATTAACTGCTAGAAAGTTTTAATGGGAGAACAGCAGATCAATCAAAGAAATAACCAAAAGCCTGATTTTAGAAACAAAAACTGTTTTCAATTGAGTGTCAAAATTAATTTTGTGATTGCTTTTAATTAATGGCTTTGTATTCCTATATTCTGTGATTGCGACAAAGTGCTTTAAACTGTTATCCCATTTTCCCACAAATAACCCCACAATTACATGTATTTGCTTAGAGTTTTTAATGGTTAATTGTCGGGGTTAGTGTTATAATTGACCAAAAGTTGAAATAGTTAGTTTTTTGTAGGTTTATAATTTGGTCAACTGGAACAGCCACCACATTGGACACATGTGTGAACTAGTTCCAGGCTCCCTATACTATGACATTCCCCTCTTTTAGAAAATAAATAAAAGAAATATAGGCTTACATATCATGTACATAACAATATTGCAAACAGGGCTAATGTTAAATAAAAATGAATGCATATTTACAGAGCAGGTATACTCTAATTGACTTAATAAACAGCTGTCCAAATGTTCACATAACAGCACTTTAAATAACAGCATACAGATTGGGCATGCTCTCATCAAAGCAAATAATGAGTGTCAAAGTGATATTGTCACCTCAACAAATGTTGTTTAGTCCTTCAAACTTTTCTGGGACTTGTGTCTTGTTTAATCTTAAGCTGGCTTTTTATATTGGCCGCCACATCCTGAACGTGTGTGTCTGTGTGTACATTTCAAGCCTGCACAGGCTCATAGAGTATCAGCCAATCAGCTTCAAGTAAACTTGCCATGTTTATGTTAATGTACATCAGTCGCGGTCAATCTCCCAATTCAGCTCAGTTTCACTGCTAAAGTCAAACGTTTATTTCCCCACCCACCCACCACAGTATATATAGTTATTGTTATCACTCTCTGCTTTCGTACTTCTAGGTAGGCCATTCTCGCCTAACCGCTTATAACATTTATTGTTTGTTTCAAAAAAACAAAAATTATAGCAGATATGTAATCTGTTATGTGGTTTTAGTTTTAATAAATGGTTTGGGGGAGAAGCGTTGCTGGCGACAACCCTTCAGTCCCACACTGAAGCGATGCCTGGGTTGCCTTAGCTTGGGTGATAAACAGTGGTGACGTCCACTTCCCCTCGCTAAACGGCCTTCTAGGAGCTTGGCATAGGTACATGCTGCTCAGAGTAGCTGTGCTCCATGAAACCAATTCCATGGTTTATATGCCACTCGCTGACCGGCAGCACTTGGGTCCTGGGCAAGGCCTATCTCTCTACCTTCTCCCACAAAATAGGTGCCTTTCAATTGTGCGTTGACATTAAATGACGAATAAACAATGTCAATAAACTTGCTTGCAATGTCTGACTCGTTTGAATTAATTAAATTTATGTTATAATCCCCAAGTAAGTAACATCTTTTGCCTTCAAAATTAATCTTTTCAATTATTTCTGTTAATTTTGCAAGAAAGCAGTTAATGTCTGAATTAGGTGCCCTATAAATAACACCTATTATTGTGTTTACATTGTCTTCAGTAATTTTTTCCACAAACAGTGATTCCATTACATCTTGATCATAAAATCCCAAATCTTTTCTTAATTTATAGTTTGATTCATTTTTAATGTAAAGCCCCACTCCACGTCCAGTCCTGTTTTCCCTTCCTTCACAAATAAAATTATAGTTTTGTAATTGAATCATATCATTTGCCTCTTTTAACCAAGTTTCACTAATACCAGGGCTCGAAATTAAAAAAAATTTCAGTCGCCATTTTGCGACTAGATACGAAAATCAAGTCGCAAGTTCACCAATTTTAGTCGCAAAACTAAGTAGCAACAATTAGTTAAAAAATAACTTTGACTAACAAATGATTAACAGACTCTGATTTTATTACTTCAACATCTTTCACGTTATCTCTAATGATGACTGTACATGTACGGAACGAAACATGCAATTCTATAAACTTGGCCGCCACAATCGTAACGATCAAGACATTTTTCTCGATCTTACAACTCAAAATTATATTTTTTTGGTGAAATTAGCTTCTAGAAAGGATACAATCTTGGAACATATGGGTCTTTCTGCATGTACCGGTATCCATGAACCACTCATTGTCTTCTATTGTTTGTGAGGTATTGTATTTTTGGTCTTGTTTTGCATTTGTATTATTGTCGTTCTTTGTTCCTTTTGTTTTACGTAATATGTGACCGGTACATGCAGAATCTACCGAACATATCCACTTAAACGTCCGTCACCGTTGCGAAATTGATGATACTTTGGCCGATTCTACCTGGCCGCGATCGGCCGCGATGACAGCTCTAATTCAGCGGTTTAACAAACAAATATATGAGCCTGCAATACATATGAATAAGAAACCGCTGCAATGGCGGCCGCGATCGAGGGAATAGCGTTGCGTCGTAACATTGCGGGTAAATTACGAACAATTTTACCTCATATCTTCAAATTTCTACGATAATCAAGGCACACAACAATATATTTTTCATTTTTTTATTTATTTCGGCAAAAATAGTGGCAAAGTAGCGACTGCTAGGCTTTTTATTTCGTTATTGGCCAAGGCGAAAACTACTCGCAAATTTGCGACTCCTCTGGAAGTTTTAGTCGCAAACACAAAAATTAAGTCGCAAATGCGACCATATTGGTCGCAATTTCGAGCCCTGATTTATACATGTACCAATGAAATCAGGTATTATGGATAAAGAATTGATCATTTGTTCCAAGCTTTCAAAATTTTTACTTAAACTTCTAGGATTCACATGTAATACTGAAAATGAGTTATCAGTGTTTATGCTTCAGTTTTGTAAAAGACTGTTCAGTTCATTTTATATTTATAATCCTGGAAGGTCCTAAAGAAAATTCAGCTAGGGCAAGGTGGAAATCATAGTCATTTAAATGATTAAATGGTAGTATTGCCATAATACATAATTGGCAAAACCAACCTTCAGAACTTTTTGATAGTTCAATGTACTCATTGTAAGTAAGACTTAAATCTAGAGCAATTCAAATGAATTATAACCCAACATCTTACCTCGATTCTTCACTTCTAGCTTTAATCCGGGGATCAAAATCACTTTTCTTAGCACCAGAAATTCCTTCTGAATCGTTTGCTGTCGTTTCTGGGTCGTTTGTCGTCATCCAACTCCTTGAAATGTTGAGTTAGCGATCTCTCAGATGAGGTCGCCAAAATGCAAACAGTCATGTTGAAAAACTTGTCATGTAAGCCACATTGGTCACAGGTACCCCAAGCTCAAGTGCTGTTTAAACGTCGTGGTATAAAAATTGTTTCGTAATAGCGACATTATAAGGATTTGTATGGGAAAATTCGCTTCGAATTTGAGCGTAAAATTACGAACGATATTTCAATGAAAATAGCTCACCTGAACTTCTTTGTGTGTTTATTTGTGTCTTGAGTGGTTTGGGGGTCTATTCGAAGCGATTCCAGCGAGTTTTATTTCTACTGTCTCTTACCCCCTAAAAGAGAGTTGCCTCTTCTTCAACGTGTATTGATTTTTACCACACTATACACCATAAACGAGTAAATACATAACAGCCGGTGAAAATTTTCGTTTTCTTTCTACATGTAAGTGTCTCGCAAATCGACTTCCGGGAAGACGGATCGACTACAAGAACCCCGAATCGAGTCGATTCGAGTCGAATCGAGACGATTCGTTCGCATTTTCTACCCTCCCTGCTTGCCGTGTCACGCGTGACCAATTTCCGGTGAGTCGGATCGATCGATGGTTCGTGTCGAACCGAGCACACGCGCGATATGCTCCTTTCTCGTGCACACGCTTTAAGAACGAGAAATATTCATGTCATTGTTTCATTTGACCACATTTCCGGTGAGCCCGATCGGTGAGCGCAAACGGTGGTTTCAACTTTCTCGAAGATGGTTCGTGTCGAACCGAACGCACGCTTGATATATTTCCGTTCTCGTGCACACGCTTTAAGAACGAGGAAGGTTCATGCTGTGTTGTTGTCTTAAGCAACCACACTAAAGACCGTCGTGTCAAACCGAGCACACTCTTGATAGCTTTCGTCGCGATATGTTCCTTTCTCGTGCACACGTTTTAAGAACGAGGAAGGTTCATGTTGTGTTGTTGTCTTAAACAACCACACTTCCGGTCTGCGGAACCACACTTCCGGTTAGTCTGTCTGCTAAATCGCGACCTGTTTCCGGTGAGAGTCGAATCGTCAACTGCCTAAGACGAATCGACTCAGTTTGGGTGTATTGGACATGCTTGCATTACCAGGGGCATACAAATGCCATAAATTTGTGCAATGGCATTTTTACCAGTAGGTTAATTTTGAGATAAGCTTTTCCCTTTCCCGCAAAAATAATTTTTTCTGATTCTTATGTGGACGAGTTGTCATAAATATTTATTACATTTACGGTAAACGTTTATTATCAATGCAATTTCTTGTGATTGGCTTTCAATTCCAAAACCAATTTGGGGGAAAGGCTTATAGTCTAAAAATAAACCATCTTGCAAAAATGCCATTTCATAGGCGCAGTATGGCAGTCGCATGCTCCAGGTAATGAGTTCCTGAGAAAGCTCAGTAAAATTAATGATGACTAAATTGTCTACAGAGCAAACAAGTTTGACTTTACAGACTACACGTACATTAAGCTTCCATTTGCATGAATTTTCATGACCTGCTCCTTCGACAATTATGGGATTTGGTGCATAAAAGGCCAGTGTACACTTTCATAGGTTCTATTTCAGTTTCACTAGGAATAGCCTTGTTTTTTGCACTCCATTTTACTCAAGAAACATTCCCATTTCACCATACTGCTTTGTGGTTTCTTTTTGTTTGGACAAGGTTATGAGATATGATGTCATAAGTAGATGTGGTTTTATAGTGAAAGAATCCTATGGAACTTATCTTCTAAATGCCAACAGAACTCAGGGATAAAAAAAAAAAAATGGGTATTTGTTTCTCAAGGCCACATGCAAAAAGTGAGGCAAATCCAAACAAACATTCACCCAAAATTACATTTTCATCAAGATAGGCCCTTTATGCACCCCCCCCCCCCCCCCCAATTATTTTTGGCTTCCAAGTAGCAGTCTCCCAATTACATAATTATCAAACAGGTATGCAGATAAACAAGGCACTTAGTATCTTGCATGCATGCACCGCAAACAAACACAATTATCAAAAATAATATCTTCCATTTCAGTTATATTTGCAATTTGTTCTTAAGTCTGGTTAACTTTGCAAACCGATCATAAGCCTCACATTTCAGTTTGATTGGTGTCGTGTGGTGTAGATGCGTGAAATATCTTCAGATTCTTGGGATCAATAAACCTACTTTTCAGCAACTATTTGTATTTATCGGCATTGAATTGAAGTGTTAATGAATCTGCAGACTACATGCAGCACGTCTTTTGTGAGACGATTTATTTGCATTTGTGGATGGTTTGAAATGCTATTTTGGTCACAATAACATAAACTAAAGCTGTAAAATAAGTGATTGTACCACACAACACTGGTTGAACTGAAATACAAGGCTTTCATACATTCAATCTGCCGTTTGGAAAAATAATAAGCCTTAAGCCTTATTAACTCTGCCTACATTTAGAGAATATCATGGATTTCTTCAGCAAATGTTTCCAATACAAGCAACTGACCTGGTAAAAAAGAGCTGCTGAGTACCTGTAAAAAGAGCTGCTTGTGGGTCGCATGTAGTTTGTTTGCAGTGCATGCCAGGAAGAAAGTAATCTCCTTTGAGTATATGTGCACAGATCAGTTTTTTTTAACTTCCCCCTCCCAACTCCTCTCTTTTAAGCCCCCCGAATTACATAAGCCCCAGGGGCTAATAGAGTTTTTACTGTGTGTTTAAATTGAAGAATAACCTGTATTTAGGGCTTTTTGTATGCACCTGTTGAAATGATTCCTGATTGAATTGAGCTCATGTAACATGTAGCATTTTACCACCCAGTTAAATCGTGTAAAAGAATTATTTTGTAACAGTGTATAATTTCGTAGTTGATCTATTCTCAACGTGATTCGACATTGTAAATACGGTTGACAACGTGATTTGGCTTAGTTAGATAGTTATTGAATTAATTAAAGTAATTTCATTTATGTCTTGAATTTATTGTTACTGCAGTGTGGTGTAGACATTAATTGAGCAAATATATATGTCGAAAACTGACTCACCGATCACATTTACTGTCCTAGGGAAAATATTTTTTTTCATCCCATTTCTAGAGCATAAAGTGGAAAAATGATTCTTTGATCACATTTACCACCCTGAGCAAATACGTGGAAAATGCCGAAGTCTTTGATCACTTTTACCACCCTGGGCAAATACGTTGAAAAATGATTCTTTGAACACATTTACCACCCTGAGCAAATACGTGTGGAAAAATGATTCTTTGAACACATTTACCACCCTGAGCAAATACGTGGAAAAATGATTCTTTGATCACATTTACCACCCTGAGCAAACACGTGGAAAAATGATTCTTTGAACATATTTACCACCCTGAGCAAATACGTGGAAAAATATTTCTTTGAACACATTTACCACCCTGAGCAAATACGTGGAAAAAATGATTCTTTGATCACATTTACCACCCTGAGCAAACACGTGGAAAAATGATTCTTTGAACACATTTACCACCTGAGCAAATAAGTGGAAAAATAATTCTTTGAACACATTTACCACCCTGAGCAAATCCGTGGAAAAAATTATTCTTTGAACACATTTACCACCCTGGGCAAATTATGTTCAAAAATGATACTTTGATCAAATTTTCCACTTCAGGCAAAGTACATACAAAATGCCACTTTTCATATCGTATTTGCTACCCTGGCAAATGCCTAGAAAAAAACAAACTTTACACTATTTTTATGCATGGGAGTAAATTTAAAGCAAATATGGAATTTACCAGCTTTGCCATGATAGCAAAATTGGGGCAAAATCAGATCGTTGTCTTGAAGTAAATTTGAGCAAATGTGAGCAAATGTGGAATTTGCCATACGTTTGCTGCACATTTGCTATACAGGAAAATCCGTTTTTTCGTCCAGTGGACGTTTCACTCTCCACCACAAGAAACTCAGCATTTACTGCACAACACTTTGATTCTACAAAGGCTGCGAATTTGCCAATCACAGGAAGCGGGTCACATGAGTTGAAAGCATACACTCTTGTGTCACAAGGTTGCAAACTGACATCAAATGCCTTGGACGCATTCAAATTTACAATGTTCACACTGGCTCCAGAGTCCACTAAGAACTTGCACAAGACACCATTCACTTTTAACGAGACAAAAGGAGCACTGACCTTTGAGGCTGCAGTTTCTACCCTGAATGTGTATTCATCATCAGAACTTGACAAGGTTTCGCGTTGCCCGTTCTCTGGTTCCACTTGGTTGACACGTTGTCCTGGCTTTCCCTTCAGATTACGACATCCACGGGACTGTTTTCCTTTGTGGGAACTTCGGGATTAAACTACGCGATTAAACTGTTTAAACGACTTCAGAAATAGTCTGGACCCCTTTTTGTTTGACGTTTATTACATTGGTGGCAGCGGACTGGGATTTTATTGAGCAGAAATGAGTGACGACGAGCAGAAAATGGCCGAAGGTACCAAAGTCGGTCTTCCAGCACAACTCGCGCCAAAAGAACAACCGAAGAAAATACCCAAGAGTGCATCGCTGGAGGAGAGCTCGGAAATTCAACAGCTGGTGAATACCTTATCCCGGGCTTTGAAGCAGAGCATGGCGGTGTCTAATGAAACGGAATCCAAGAGGAACGTACGAGCACCACGTGTTTATTGGGCGGGTCAAAATTTCAGAACATGGCTGTCGCAGTTTCTTTCAGTATGCAAATCTGGTACATATCAAACCGTCAGATCGTCGAGCGTTCGAAGGATTCGCCGATAATGTGATGGAATTAGTGGAAAATGCCTACCTAGAGGCGGTTTATTCGTTCAAGGTGGAACTGGCAAGAGACCAGTTTATTCAAGGAGTGGCAATCAGCGATGATTTGCGGGAAAAAGTATTCATGAGTCAACCGGAGTCGCTTGTGGAGGCTGTTCGTGTTGTTCGTCGATTAGAAAGTGCCCGTAAAGCTTGTCAGGCTGTGCCATCTGTTGAGAAGAAAAAGTCTGTGAATGCTGTGAGTGGTTCAGCGGAGAGGGAGAAAATTTCGATTGAGATTCGTGAGCTCAAGGAACTCGTTCTTGGTATGAATGAAAAGATTCGTGAGCTGGAACGAAAAGCTGAAACGACTTCGCCCGCGCGGCCCCGGAATGAGGTGATATGTTTTGCTTGCCGCGAACCTGGCCATTTCGCTCGAAATTGTCCACACAAAGAAGGGGGAAACGGAGCTCGGGGCCTACCGAGGGCCAGGCAGTCCCCGTGGGACCTGGATTAGTGGCCCAAGAATCAGTGGTCGCCGGTGAGATAAACAACCCTGCTTGTGTAAATAACAAGGTATTATCAGCAACATCAGATTCCGGAATCTATGACACAGGTATTGTGAATCATAGTGTGACTTGTATATTGCTAGACACTGGTGCAACTGTGCTTGTGTAAATAACAAGGTATTATCAGCAACATCAGATTCCGGAATCTATGACACAGGTATTGTGAATCATAGTGTGACTTGTATATTGCTAGACACTGGTGCAACTGTTAGTGTTTTGAATGAGGGAACATGGAAGAAAAGTGGGCTTGTTACAAAAATCGAGTCAGTTACCGGGACTTTGACTACTGCAAATGGAAATGAACTAACAGTTCTGGGAGAAACAAAAGTTAGATTCCGTCTAGGAAACATTGATTGTTTTTGGCGAGTTATGATTGCACGGGGCCTATACCATGACTGCATACTTGGCTCAGATTTTTTCCAGTACTTTCGATGTCAAATTCACTATGACACTGGAACCTTTGTAGTCGGAAACACTGAAATCCCAATCAGGTACTACAAGGTCATACCTAGTGTTTGTCGAATTTTTCTGTGTGATGATATACAAGTGGAACCCGGAACTGAACAAGTGATAGTGGCCAAATTAGAGAATGGATTTGAACATAATACTGGTACTCCTGGGATTTTAGAGGAGTCAAGGGAACTGAGAAGCAAATCGGAAATCAATATAGATCGCTCCTTAGTTATCCCCAAGGATGGATTGACTCTAGTTCGAGTTGCTAACTTATCAGATAGGCCAATCAGACTACCTGCAGATCTTCCTGTTGCTGAATATCATCCTGTTAGTAGTGGGGATGGCCGTGTGGTTCCATTGGAACCAGATCAGGATTCAACAAGTGCCTCTCACCCATCTTGTTCGGTTATTGACAGACCAGGGGTGAAAGGGGAGCAGCCAAAAAAGGATGAAAAGTGGAGGTCAGAGTTGCAAAGTAACCTGGAAGGGCTTTCGGAGGACCAAACAGAGCAGTTTTTGTCCCTGGTAACGGAATATGAAGACATCTTTGCGAAGGACAGCTCTGATTTAGGAACGTCTGGCCTCTTAGAACATGCAATTGACACGGGTGATTGCAAGCCGGTTAAACAGCCTCCTCGTCGAGTACCCCCTATCAGCGAGAAGTTATCGATCAGCAACTGGAAGAGCTGTTAGCTACAGGCAGGATTGAACCATCTCAAAGTCCTTGGAGCAGCCCAGTAGTACTTGCTAGGAAACATGACGGGACACACCGTATGTGCATTGACTACCGTAAACTTAACCAACTGACACAGAAGGATGCCATACCACTGCCTCGGACAGATGACGTGTTAGAGGCCTTGGGTGAGGCCCAGTGGTTTTCAAGTCTGGATTTGGCCTCGGGGTACTGGCAGATGCAGGTGAAAGAAGAGGATAGGCCTAAGACTGCCTTTTCAACGCACAAGGGACAATTCCAGTGGAGGGTCATGCCCTTTGGATTGACAAACGGACCAGCTAGCTTCACTCGATTAATGAATCTAGCACTCAGCGGCCTTACCTGGACCCACTGTCTATTGTATTTGGACGATATCATCATCTGGGCTTCTACCTTCGAAGATCACATCCGCCGCCTACGGTTGGTGTTTGATCGTGTAAGAGCTGCTGGTTTGAACTGAAGCCTACTAAATGTCACTTCCTTCGGAAAGAAGTCACTTTTCTCGGACATGTTGTATCGTCAGACGGAATAAAGACTGATCCTGAGAAAGTCAAAGCCGTCAAAACGTGGCCAGTACCAGTGAATGTGAAAGAGCTTCAAAGCTTCGTTGGCCTTGCCGGCTATTACAGAAAGTTCATCCTTGGATTCTCCATTATTGCTGAGCCTCTTTATAAACTGTGTAGGAAGAATGTACCCTTTGATTGGCAACAGGAACAACAAGCTGCGTTTGAGGAGCTGAAAGATTGCCTGGTAAGCGCGCCAGTTCTAGCTTATCCCGATTTCAGCCCTGCGGCAGGGTCTTTCATACTTGATACCGATGCAAGCCAGTACCTAGGAATTGGAGCGGTTTTGTCTCAGCAGCAACCGGATGGGACCGAGCGAGTGATTGCTTATGGTAGTCGCTCCTTGAACGAACATGAAAGGAACTATTGCACCACTCGATTGGAAATGCTTGCTTTAGTTACTTACGTTGACTACTTCCAATATTATTTGTTAGGGCGGAAGTTTTGTTTACGAACTGACCACCAGTCATTACGATGGTTGACGTCCTTTAAAAGAACCCCAAGGACAAGTGGCTCGTTGGCTTGAACGCCTCCAAGAATATGATTATGAGATCCAACATCGGCCTGGAAAGCAACACAGCAATGCGGACAGTTTGTCTCGACGGCCTAGGCGAAATCATGGAGACTGCCCCTCGTGTGTTCCACTTACAGAACCACAGATAGCAACAGTCACCAGCAGACTGCCCAGTGTTCAACACCAGAGCGATGAAGAGGATCTTTGGTCACCCAAGAATGTGGCTCAAGCTCAAGCTCAGGATCCAGATATTGGCCCAGTTGTAGATCGGGTGTCGCGGGAATGGAAGAAACCGACTGCTGAGGAGCTCCAGCCCCTAAGTCGAGCAACAAGGGAAATATGGGCACAGTGGGAATTGCTGGAGCTACGAGAAGGAGTACTTTACCTGCGGCCAGCCGAGGGAACTTCTTCAGCAAAGAGCAGAATGGTCTTACCTCAGGGGCTTATTAAAGAAGCGCTCGCTGAAGTTCACGATGGTCCAGCAGGTGCCCACTTAGGAAGGATGAAGACCTTGAGAAAGATGAAAGCCAGGTTTTGGAGACCAGGGTTGACAAAAGCAGTGCATCGGTACAGTAGCAGTTGTCTGACATGTGCCAAGTGCAAGTCCAGACCTAAGCCAAAGGCACCCCTACATCCAATACCATCTGGGAACCCTATGCAGAGAATCCATATTGACATTGTTGGTCCCTTGCCAAGGTCTCGAAGAGGAAACCGCTACATTCTGACTGTGCAGTGCAGTTTTACAAAGTGGACTGAGGCGTTTGCAATTCCCATTCAACGCGCCACAACTTGTGCAAAGGTGTTGGTGAAGAACTGGGTGTGTCGATATGGTGTGCCAGACAGCATACACAGTGATCAGGGAAGAAACTTCGAGTCCCAAGTGTTTGAGGAAATGTGCCATTTGCTGGAGATCAACAAAACGCGGTCAACTGCGTACCACCCAGAGGGCAATGGACAGATTGAGAACCTGCACAAAACCTTAAATAGCATGCTGAAGGCCAGAGTTGAAGATGATCCACAGAGTTGGGATGAACATCTAGATTACTTTATGATGGCCTTTGGAAGTAGTGTCCACTCCTCCACGGGACATACACCTTTTGAACTTATGTTTGGAAGGAGATGCGGATACCTTTGGATGTGATGATGGGCGGAGCCGAAGACGATGAAATGAACTACACGGATTTTGTCAGTGATCTTCAGAGTAGTTTGGAAACTGCATACCACGACGTGAGGGAAAGTCTGCAAGTAGCTCAGCGTCGGTAGAAAGATGGGTATGACAAGAGCGTAAAACACATGGTGTTTCAGCCTGGTGATTTAGTGCTACGCTACACTCCACAGCTGAAGCCGGGTGAAGCAAACAAATTCCATCGGCAGTGGGAGGACCCATTTGAGGTAGTGGAGCGCATCACGGACGTCATGTATCGGGTGAAGAAAGTCAGGGGACATTCCAGGAGATCTCAAGTAGTTCATTTCAACAATCTGCGGTTGTATCAGAGGAGGTAGGAAGAACCCTTGGAGGAACCAGTTGCTGGGGGATCAGTGGATGCACCTCAATGTGGAAGCGAGGAAAGTGAACGGGTAGTATCAGCCTGTGGGGAGGTGGATTCAGTGGAGCCTGATACGCTTACTGGTGGAACTGAAGATGAGGTTATCGGGGTTGCGGCTAGAGATGAGCTTACTGACGAGGTTGTTGATGTGCAAGATGAGAGTGGGTATGGGTCCTGCCTTGCCGATACAGCTGCAGTAGGAGAAATTGAACAGAGTTGTGGATGTGACAGATAGTAGATATGCCGGATGCAGAGGGAGGTGGACTGTCAGAAGGTGTTCAAAATGGTCACGCAAATGTGGAGGAGAAAAGAGAAGACGAACATGAGACGGAAGAAGAACAGCCAGGTGGACAGAACTTAACACCAGTACGCGTAATGAAACCTCCAGACCGTTATGGAGAATGGATTCTAAATAGTTTGCAACAGATATCGGACCGCTTGAAGATGTTGGAAGACAAGCAAAGAAAGGACAAGGAGCGGATACAGAAACTGAGACCAAAATTGCTGAAGAAGATAGAACATTGCGAGGACTTTGAAACTGTTCTTTCTTGTAGAGAGATTAACCTTCAAGAATTTTGCTAAGAGACTAAACGGATTGACTTTATTTTGTTTTGTTATTCGTAGTAATCGTGAATCCGGAGATTCCTTTCTTTTAGGGAGGGGAGAGTGTAATGGGACATTTCATGCTGGATATATAGCGTAGTATTCGGTTGAAAAAGCACGTGTTTTCTAGAACGGGTCGCTCTCGGTGCTCGGAACCTTGTATGCTCTCGGCTACGCGATTAAACTGTTTAAACGACTTCAGAAATAGTCTGGACCCTTTTTTGTGTGACGTTTATTACACACCAAATAAAACGAAAAACGCCACGGACGTGTGACCGCGGTGAAGGTTTGAACAATCCCGCCGTCCCCAGAGTTGTGCAATACTGCACATTTATGGACGACCAAACTGCATTTTTATACTTGGTCGCTACGCCCAAGTAATAAAATGAATATTTTAGCTGTGCGGCGACAATTTCGGTTTTTCGGCTCTGAGACGGATGTTTCAGGCCATTTCACTACACATCTTTAACACCTTGTCTTAAAAAGAAATCGCACTTTAAACCAAACTCTAAGTAATCATTTGAACAAGGAAATATTTTTTATTTCTTTAAGAGCGAACTTCTTGATTTTTATCAAAAGCTAAATATTTTAACGATTTTTTAACTTTCCCCTTTTGCGAGCCATTTTGGAAGATCCAAAATATGGCCAAATTCGGAGGATAATATCGCCAATGATGCATGGCCTGGCTTCATAAAAGTTCACTCCAGCGAAAGACCAATGTCTCATCTTCAAATATCTGCAATAAAATTTTGGGGCAGTTAAAACGGCGACATTTGACAGACGAAAAAGTGAAGGATATTTATGTCAACAAACGTTGTCTTGGCGAATAGCCCATCAACAAGAAAATAACGCTACGCAAAAGAAAAAATATATCAAATCCACCTATTTCCAAAAATACCCTGTAGTAAAGAAAATAGAACACTTTTAACGATATTCTCTGGGGAAAAGAAGCATATTTTTGAGTAATTAGTTGTTATTTCTGGAGAATTTTGACCTTTAATGGTCAGGCAGACAAGACAAAATTGGAATAAGTTAATGTGCGATTGCAACACCGGCCGACAATCCAAGGTATCTATTAAACTTCTTAGGCATTTGAAATGGCCAACGAGTTAGCTATCGACCTTTCAAGATGTTAAGCAAAGACTTCAATTTAAATCAAAGGACTCTTAAAGCATCTCATTAATGCGTTAGAACGTGAGATTAATAAAAACAAAACAGAAGAATTGACAGTGAATATGGTAAAGATGCCGTTTTATCATATGACCCGTACGGCCCTGCGAACCTTTTCTTTGCAAAACCATTGATGAAATGCCCGTATGAGGGCCGTACGCATTTGCGCGAGCAGGGCCGGAAAAAGCCGTACGGCCCTACTACAAAAGCGGACGGCCTCGCGCGCTAACATTTCAAGTAATTTTGTCTCCAAATTGGTCATATGATAAAATACTTATTGACTAAGTTAGGTCGGGCCGGATGGGAAAATATTTGGCTCTCGGTCATGGCGCACGGACCTCGCTGCGCTCGGTCCGTACGCCATGACCTCGAGCCAAATATTTTCCCATCCGGCCCTCCCACTTAGTCAATAAGTACATAGTAGCGCACCTTTAGAATAAGTCTTCTTAAAATACGTACATGAAAACATCACATGATGCAAATCAGCCAATAGAAATTTATGTTTACGAAATGGGCGTAGTTTTATTTTAGTAGCCATTTGGGGTATTAAAAACAGGAAATCACTAATTTTCGATTACAAAGTTTACATTTTCACGCTAGTGACTAAAATGGGGTCTATAATTTGGTTATACAATAGACGTCTTTTGAAAATGTTATAGGCTTGGACTTTTCATTATTATTATTTTTTTTTTTGTAAAAGGAGGGGAACCCGTGCCCCTCTGCTAACAACTTCTCTGTACAGCATTGGGGGATCTGCTCTTATCAGTGCTCCACTTTTTCAAGACCAAAACCCAGAATAGTCCTCAACTTCGACGACTAAGGAGAGCTTTTTTTCACAAGATTTGGTGCCGTTTTTCCACCACAATCAAGAAAGCGTCTGGTAACCATCTGTCTTCGCTTTGGCGAGTGCGTGCTTTTCACTTTTGTGGTTTTGGTTTTGGTCTCGCGAGTTTTGTCGCCCTCGCGTTACGTGGAGATGGCCGCGCGTCCCGCGCACCAGCCGTTCGCCCACACTAGAACTGTCCGCTTGATAGCGGAGGAAAACCTGGATCTTGACTCGCTCAGTATAGCGCAGTCGTTACCGGACTTTAAGGAAGAAATCGTTGGGATTGTACCCCTCGTAGGAAAGTGCTTCGACATCACCCTCCGATCTACAGAATCAGCCACGCGGTTGGCGGCATCGGGCTTTGACTGCGAAAGCCGCGTTATCCCTTTACACCTTTTAGGGCAAAATGCACTACACTTCTCATGCTTCGCTCCCATTGAATTCCCTAATGAAAACCTGCTACAACTCGTGGAACAATACGGGACCTCAAAGCGCGAGCAGTCCGCCGGCTTTGCTTGAAAGCCACGGGCTACGAGCACATCGAGAACGGCATCCGTGTCGTAGAATTCACACGTTTACAAAAGGCAGTGCCACGCAAATTAGTCACTCAAGTGCTCGAGTTATTTTTTAAGTACACGGGTCAGCCATTACTATGCTACCGGTGCCAGTCTTCCGAGCACGTTGTTAAAGTCTGCCCGAAGGCGAAACGCCACAAGGCGAACCACGAGGCTCCAGCGCCCGGGGGGTGGGGTGGGGGGGGGGGTGGGGGTGCACCAGAGGCCCACCCGGCCCCCACTACCGCAACCAGCAACGACACTTCCCCTGTAACCATAATAGGCCATTTTCACGATGGCGTCATTTGACTACAACTACCAGAATTTATTTCGTTTTTCCTTTCTTATTTAAATTTTGTAATCCCAGTGAGGTTTAAATAACAATGGCCCTAATTTGCACTACAAAACAAAAAATGAACCTCCGTGCGACCCTTCTTCAGAAACTGCCGGCCACCCCCTACTACCGATGCCGTGAGCGTAAGCATGAGAAATTTAATCTTGAAAGCGAGTTTCGCCGCAACATCCTGTCTCGTGGTAATTCAAATACCACAGATGATCACACGCGTTTGGCGTAGATCAAAGATCTCCTAAAAACGATCGAAGATCACGACGTAGAGAAGCCATCATTCGCAGTAAAGAACAGTGGATAGAGCTGGGGGAAAAACCGACCAAGTATTTCTACCAGCTTGAAAATCAGCGACAGATCACAGGGTCCAGAGGAGCTCTATTTCATCGTACAAGACGCTATTTTCTTTGAATCGTCGCTGTCTTGAAAGTTAAACTGATTGCGTTACACAAAATATGTACCGCGGGCCAAATTACTACGGGCTCGGAAGCTGCGAAATCGGCGCACAGTAACTACGGAAAGGGAGGAAACCGATTTAGGCATATTTTTTCAAATCCCTGTAACTCAGACGAAATTCAATAAAAACGCCTCATTTTAAGTATGTGATCTGTAATTTCTATATTCTAATGAAATATCGAAGAAATCCATCGAAAAAAGTAGGTAAACCTACATTTGCGGCGACCGAAATTTACGGCTTGAAAGCATCGCTTTCGTTCAATGTGCACCGCAACAGCTGGTGACGGAAATGACGCCATCAGGTTATTGTGCGCATGATCGGAAGTTTTTTCAGACGTTATCGCATCCGCCGAAGGTTATGATTCGATTGCCCGTGTGCAGTTTCGCTGGATTTTAAGATGTAAATCTTGAGAAGTCTGCTGAAATTCTTCGCAAATTTTACTGTTCTAGTGTAAAATTGGTATTCTACATTTAGCCGTTTGTTAAGAAGGATTTTAGTGTGGACTGGGTTTTAAAACCTTTCAAAAGCCGCGAGCAACGGACTAGAGATCGGTTGTGGTTTCCCATGATGTTGCGCTTGTAGATTTTGACCTCATTTTGGCGTCCTTTTTTGCCTGGCGGTTGGTGTTGTTTTTTCGCCACTAATATAAGCATGTAGATTTTTATGTAAGAAAGCCGTTTAAATTTATTGTACTTTTCTCTCTGAAATACCGGACATGACAGGATCTGAAATGATCTGTTGGTGTGAATGTCTTTCCTGCTATTCGTAATGTCACGCTGGGCCCAGCTATTTTAGTTTTGTCTTTGCAGGATTTTAATTGTCAGGATCCAAGCTTTATAGCAGAGAGAGTTGTAGTTTAATAAGCTATTCAACTTGTAGAGAGTTGAAGTTTGTCTCAGTCAAGGTTGTAATTTTAGCTCGCTGTTTATAGTAAAACACCGCTGGCTATTTCGACAGTCTGGCAACTGCTTCCGTTTGAACACCAAAAGAAATTAAACACGCGTTAAATTTTCAATAATCTTTCTACCATTTCGAAACGTAAGCATGTTTTGTCCTGCTCGATAATTTTTTTTTTTCTTCTTAGTCGGATTTTCTTGCAGGAGCAGACCTTTTTAAGATTTTCCCTCCACAGCTGATGTTTTGAATTAGTAACGGCTTACCGCACATCCGGTCATTGCCACTTCCGTCACCAGATGATGCGGTTCACATCGAACTCGTCACGTGGTACAAGTATAATTTCTCTCGGCACTTCGTGCCTCGTTGTCGGCACTTCGTGCCTTGTTCGGAAAGCGAAGCTTTCCGAAGATAATTGCGACCTTAGTAATTTGGCCCGCGGTACATATTTTGTGTAACGCAATCAGTTAACCTTTCAAGACGGCCAACAATTCAACCGTGACTTCCGATAAAAATATTCTTCGCGAATGTCGCGATTTTTATCGTAACCTCTATTCGGTTGAACAGGTTTATTTATCTAGCCAAGGCTTTTAGACCAACTGGATAAAACTCTGGCATCCGAAGACCAGGAGAAATGCGAAGATGACCTCACACTCTTTGAATGTCAAGAGGCCCTTTCACAAATGCAATCATGCAAATCGCTTTCCGGTTGAATTTTATCGTCGCTTCTGGGGTCTATTAAGTCACGATTTAACAAATTACTCTTTTAAACACGGATCACTCTCTGACGCACAACGTAAAGGAATTATCCGCCCGCTTTACAAGAAGGACGACAAGTTAGACTTGAAAAACTGGCAATCAATTTTTTTTCTGTTAAACAAAAATTATAAAATTTGTACTAAAGTAATCGAACATGCGGGATTCCTGACCGCAGTATTTTTGAAAACCTTTTTCTGATCCGGGATACAATCGACTATGTAAACCATAAACAGCTTTCGGCCGCTGTTATTTGCTTGGATGTATGTTCTTGGGAAACGCAGTTTGAGAATTTTACAGTGTATTTTTAAAATGAATGAAGAAAGTTTGTGTTTTCATATGAGCGATAATATAATAAATTGAGGAATAATCAATTTAGGAAATAACGAAATATAATATCCAATTTATTCAACACTTTTGAGAGATTTCACAGATTGTAAATTATAAATAGGTGATGTCACATTTAATTCTCGCGGAGATTGCAGAGTGAATTTTTGTAATAACGAAATATAATATGCAATTTATTCAACACTTTTGAGGGATTCGACAGATTGTAAAGTATAAATAGGCGATGTCACGTTTAATTCTCGCGGAGATTGCAGAGCGAAGTTTTGTGTTTAGTTAAATATACGTATTGGATTCATTTAGCAGTAAAATTTTGTTCCTAAAATATTGTTTTTTTGTGTGTTGATAGTTTATCGAGATTTTTGAGGAAAACAGTAATTTCAAACTTGTTTTAATGATGTATATGTATATGATGTATATCGGCTTATAAACAGGAACTTTTTAACGGTGAACTCTCATAACTTATAACTCTCATAACAATGAACTCCGAGGCGACCGGCACAACAGTCACTTCCGATTCAACTCCAGACACGTCCTCAAAAGAACAAGAGACTGTTTTCATAATACTGATACGTTTTTACAACAACGTACAATAATTCACTCACTAGTTTTCTCGTTGTTTATGTTCGTATTGGCGCCAGAACAACAACCATAACTATGGAAACTATACAAACCTCCGGTCAGGAAGTAAAATTGCAGTTTAATACCGATGCCTTGGATTTCATTTATACTTGACCAGAAATCCGCAAGCATTTCCTTCCAGCAGGGCCCGGTTGTTCAAAAGGTGAATAGCGCTACCCACCGGATAAATCACTATCCAGTGGATAAAGGTGTGCAAAACCAATTGCGTTATCTACTGGATAGTGATTTATCGGGTGGATAGCGCTATCCACCTTTTGACAACCGGGGCCAGAAATTTTAGCTGTCTCCGCGACCCGCAAAAAATTTCCTCCCGCAAAACAAATTCAGTCGGACAATCCGCAAAATTTCCTTGTGCACGGTAGCTAAATCAATAAAACTATGACGTCTTTCCCATACTATTGCATAATCAAACCGTAATAGAAATGATTCAGTATTTCAAAATAGAACACACTATAGGTCATGCTATTTTGCTCTGCTATATCGCTCATATTAAAACAAACTTTCCCGTCCTATTTAACTTTCTTAAAACGTCTCCATTCGTAAAAATAAACCGTGAAATTCTCAAACTGCGTTTCCCAAAAAAACGCATTTGACCTATTTTTACCCTTCTAAAGAAGCTTTAATGGCTTTACGACAAATGATTGAAGTTGATAGATAACGTGAGATATCGAAACTTAATAAGAACTGTAATACCTTTGTGGTGACGTAACGTAAGACATGACAAGTTCATGACATTTCAATACCCTAGGGAAATTAACAATAGGACCGGGGGTGTTCCTCAAAAATTTTAGTGACCGTATGTGACGCCCTTACTTCTTGAAATCCTAAACGCTTTAACGAACCATATCCTCAATGCCCTAATATAGCTTCTATAAAGAAGAAAGAAGAACTCCCCGGACAAAAGTCCACAAAATTTTGTTAACAACTTTTGTCCCTTTTTTCGTCGACTGATTCCGAAATCTCGTTTAATGCGCATGCGCATTAACGAGATAAAAACGTTATCATACCGTCAAAGAAGACGTGAAAAATCTGTTCGAAGCTTCGTAGAGGAGAGCGTCCGCGTCGCTAACCGTCATCAACCCGAACGATTGCGTTACACAAATCCATCGGAGCGGAAACCGCCGCTTAACGCATGCATATAAACATTTCTAGTATTTGCTTTAAAATTCGCTGGTGATTCATTAAATCATTTGCTAGAGACCTCATACACACACACGCAGACGGTTAAAGAATATTTTCTCCTATAAATTGACACAGCTAGCAAAACGTTAAAAAAACTCACGATTTTTTTTGTTAAATTGAAGCAGAAACAATGGCAAAGTCTTGATTTGACGTCATCTAATTAGCATTAGTCAAATCTCACTAACGCGACGTTAAAAACAAGGAATATTTCACTGTTCGACTTTTCAACGTACATTGAGTTGATTAAAAGGAAAAAAATTGGGGGTTAGGTGCACTTTAAAGATGTGTAGTGAAATGGCGTAAAAAAGCCGTCTCAGAGCCGAAAAACCGAAATTGTCGCCGCACAGCTAAAATATTAATTTTATTAAACTTAAAGTTATTTTGATTCACTTATCTAGACCTTTATTCTGAGAAAGTTTGGTGAATTTCATTACGGACGGCCACCCTTTAATAGATAATTACTGAGGCTCGCAGCATTACGATATAAGTACTCATTAATGACCATTTCTTGTTCATTCTGTTGTTCCTATTATATTTACCACACGTTACCAGGCTGACATGATAAATATTTGACATATTCAGTGAGTCTTTTCATGATCATTTACGCTCTAATTAGCATTTTGTAAATTCAAATCTCTATAAGTCACAAACGCGACGTTCAAAACAAATAATATTCTACCATTCAACTATTCAATGTACATAGAGTTGATTCTGGAAATAACTTTCTAGGGGTGATAGGCACTTTATGTCAGGTTTCATATTTAAACAGCCTTAATGTAATTTATATGAAGATGATAATAACATTTTTCAACCACGATGTGATTTTTATGGTCTTTTCGCAGTTACAATATAAAATGAAAGGTTTCAATGTGTAGGTTTCATATTTGAACTCCCTTATGTAATTTATATGAAGATGGTAATCACTGCATACAGTAATAAAAACACCAAAGTGGAATTGAAGCCCATAAGATTAACATATCTCAAAAAAATTATGATGATGAGCATACCCATTAAACATGATTTGTTGATACATACTTATTAATGATTATTTCTTGTTCAATCCTCTCTGTTTTTTGCTACTATATTTACCATAGTTCACCAGGTTGACCTGTTTTTAATTGTTGACATATAAGTATATCTTCATTTTTATCCAGTACAAACGTCGGTTTTATTCTACACTATCGTAAAATAAATGAAGAATTTCATGGTAATGCAGTTTTCTGGCTCTGAGCTGCTTTTCATTTTCGGGTAACGATTTTATTCCTAAAGCGTCTAACATAACAGCCGGTTCGTTCTCTCGCATTTTGTAAAAACAATTAGATTACGTATTAGCAAGTAGACATTCCTTTGGGTAAAGCTACTATTGGTACACATTAAGTACTCATTAATGACCATTTCTTGTTCATTCTGTTGTTCCTACTATATTTACCATACGTTACCAGGTTGACATGATTAATATTTGCTGACATATTCAGTGAGTCTTTTCATGAACATTTACGCTCTAAACTCCTTCACCCTGCAAAACTATTAGGTTTCGTATCAGCAAATAGACATTCCGTTGAGTAAAGTTACTATTTATTGTCATCCATCGATTATTTGACTTACTAAATTGCTATACGTAATCACAAAATGTTCTAATAATTGATTTTCTTTTTTCCTCTTATGTCATTTTTATGGAAAAACCAGGGAGTAAGTGTATCTTCACTTTTATCCAGAAGAAAACGTCAGTTTTATTTTATACCAATCGTGAAATAAAACGAAGGATTTGATTTCGTGTTAGAATTCCTTCATAGTTCTCTATATGAGTATCATAATGACTGAGTTTTTAATGAAAATACCCCAATAGCTGGAAGCTCAAACAATAAGCATATGTAAAAGTGGCTATGTCACCTATTGTTACTATTAATTTAAAAATCCAAATGACATATTTTCATTCATGGAAACACAAACGTATTGGTCTCATTTGTTTAAACTAATCTACTAGTGCATTAAAACTATACATAAATCAGTGTTTGTGACTACAGATAGCTAGGATTGGAAATGGATTGCAACTTCCAAACCTTAAGGCAATTCAATAAAATGAAAGGTTTCAATTGGCAGGTTTCATATTTAAATTCCCTCATTGTAATTTATATGAAGATGATAATCACTGCATACAGTAATGAAAATACTACAGTAGAATTAAAGCTCACAAGATTAATAATTAATTAAGTGATTATGATGAGCATACCCTTTAAACATTAAGTACTCATTAATGAACATTTCTTGTTCATTCTGTTGTTCCTACTATATTTACCATACGTTACCAGGTTGACATGATTAATATTTGTCATATTCAGTGAGTCTTTTCATGATCATTTACACTCTAAACTCCTTCACCTTGAAAAAATTTAAGGTTTCGTATCAGCAAATAGACATTCCGTTGAGTAAAGTTACTATTTATTGTAATCGAATGGGTATTTGACTTACAAAGTTGCTATACATAATTACAAAATGTTCTAATAATTGATTGCCTTTTTTTCCTCTTATGTCTTATGTCATTTTGTGGACAAATCAGTTTGTAAGTTTGTCTTCACTTCTATCCATTAGAGACATCGGTTTTATTCTATACCAATCGTGAAATAAATGAAGAATTTGATTTTGTGTCTGAATTCCTTTATGATTATCTAATACGAGTATCATAATGACTGAGTTTTTAATGAAAATACCCCAATAGCTGGAAGCTCAAACGATAAACATATGTAAAAGGGGCTATGTCACCTGTTGTTAGTATTAACTTAGAAATCCAAAGACATATTTTCATTCATGGAAACACACACGTATTGGTCTCATTTGTTTAAACTAATCTACTAGTGCATTAAAACTATACACAAATCAGTGTTTTTGACTACAGATAGCTAGGATTGGAAATGGATTGCAACTTCCAAACCTTAAGGCAATTCAATAAAATGAAAGATTTCAATTTTCAGGTTCCATATTTGAACTCCCTCATTGTAATTTATATGAAGAAGACAATCACTGCATACAGTAATGAGAATATTACAGTAGAATTAAAGCTCATAAGATTAATAATTAATTAAGTGATTATAATGAGCATACCCATTAAACATTAAGTACTCATTAATGACCATTTCTTGTTCATTCTGTTGTTCCTACTATATTTACTACACGTTACCAGGTTGACATGATTAATATTTGACATATTCAGTGAGTCTTTTCATGATCATTTATGCTCTAAACTCTTTCACCCTGCAAAACTATTAGGTTTCGTATCAGCAAATAGACATTCCGTTGAGTAAAGTTACTATTTATTGTAATCGAATGGGTATTTGACTTACTAAATTGCTATAGATAATTACAAAATGTTCTAATAATCAATTTTCTTTTTTCTTCTTATGTCATTTTTATGGACAAACCAGGGCGTAAGTTTATCTTCACTTCTACCCATTAGAGACATCGGTTTTATTCTATACCAATCGTGAAATAAATGAAGAATCTGATTTTGTGTCTGAATTCCTTTATGATTATCTAATACGAGTATCATAATGACTGAGGTTTTAATGAAAATACCCCAATAGCTGGAAGCTCAAACGATAAACATATGTAAAAGGAGCTATGTCACCTGTTGTTAGTATTAACTTAGAAATCCAAAGACATATTTTCATTCATGGAAACACAAACGTATTGGTCTCATTTGTTTATACTAATCTACTAGTGCATTAAAACTATACACAAATCAGTGTTTTTGACTACAGATAGCTAGGATTGGAAATGGATTGCAACTTCCAAACCTTAAGGCAATTCAATAAAATGAAAGAGTTCAATTTTCAGGTTCCATATTTGAACTCCCTCATTGTAATTTATATGAAGAAGACAATCACTGCATACAGTAATGAAAATATTACAGTAGAATTAAAGCTCATAAAATTAATAATTAATTAAGTGATTATAATGAGCATACCCATTAAACATTAAGTACTCATTAATGACCATTTCTTGTTCATTCTGTTGTTCCTACTATATTTACTACACGTTACCAGGTTGACATGATTAATATTTGACATATTCAGTGAGTCTTTTCATGATCATTTACGCTCTAAACTCTTTCACCCTGCAAAACTATTAGGTTTCGTATCAGCAAATAGACATTCCGTTGAGTAAAGTTACTATTTATTGTAATCGAATGGGTATTTGACTTACTAAAAAATATATAAATTGCTATAAATAATTACAAAATGTTCTAATAATCGATTTTTTTTTCTTCTTATGTCATTTTTGTGGACAAATCAGGTCGTAAGTTTATCTTCACTTTTACCCATTAGAGACATCGGTTTTATTCTATACCAATCGTGAAATAAATGAAGAATTTGATTTTGTGTCTGAATTCCTTTATGATTATCTAATACGAGTATCATAATGACTGAGTTTTTAATGAAAATACCCCAATAGCTGGAAGCTCAAACGATAAACATATGTAGAAGGAGCTATGTCACCTGTTGTTAGTATTAACTTAGAAATCCAAAGACATATTTTCATTCATGGAAACACAAACGTATTGGTCTCATTTGTTTAAACTAATCTACTAGTGCATTAAAACTATACACAAATCAGTGTGTTTGACAATACAGATGGCTAGGATTGGAAATGGATTGCAACTTCAGGTTTCATATTTGAACTCCCTCACAGTAATTTATATGAAGATGATAATAACATTTTTCAACCACGCGTAAATACTAAAAGAAGGAATGACCTACAACCACCTACAACCACCTACAACCACCTACAACCATCTACAACCACCTACAACCATCTACAACCACCTACAACCACCTATAAGGAATGACCTAAAACCATCTACAACCACCTAAAACCTAAAACCATCTACAACCACCTAAAACCATCTACAACCACCTAAAACTACCTACAACCACCTACAACCATCTTCAGAAATATAAAAAATCCACGCAGAATACTGTTTTTATCATTTCAATGTCAGGTAGCTAGCCTGCGACGCTCACCGGAAATGTTGCTTTCTCTTTCCACGGGTGTTTCGTTCATGGAAACAAACTTAATACTTGGCAATTGCAAGAGCGTCTAGAAAAGGGATTCAAGCATTTTAGTGACAATACTTGACAACAAAATCACGCAAAGATTCGTCACCTTCTATTTCGGACTCTCATCTGTCATCAGGTTATTCAAAACGATGTCAGCTACAGCCATGCTCCGTCACGCGTGACCAGTAATTTTGAGAATGAAATGAACATTTGAATATTTCTTTGTAAAGTCCGAGATTTGAATGAAACCTTGCAGATCTCTGTGGAAAACACTTTGAAAGTCACGAATTAACTGAAAATAACTTCGCTGCACGCATAAAAAAAACTAATATTGTTCGGATATGTAACATTTCAAACAAAATGACATTTTGTTGCCCTTTGTTTCCAAAAATGTGGTAAAGTTCTCACGGGAATTCCGAATCTGGGAATGAATTTTCAAAACCAACGCGTAATCTTGAAAACTCCATTCAATTTTTAAAAATACTGGTCATGCGTGACGGAGCATGACTGTGATATGCAGGTGGTCCTGGTGATCCTCATGCAGGACCGCCAAAAGGGGCTGGCCGCGGTCGCTTAATAGGGGTTTTATTTACAGTATTATACTGACAATAAATTCGGGACTTAGATAACTGGCCGCTTAACAGGGGGTGGCCGCTTAATAGGTGGCCGCTGAGAAATTAATAACTGTATCTCAGCGAATATTGCAGTAAGAATTCCATTCATAGACCTGGCCTTGCCTGTGCATGATTATGAAAGTGCAAAAAAGAACCAAGTACGATAGACGCTCTTTCCATGAAATGGGACACCCGTGGAAAGAGTCACGCAACATTTCCGGTGAGCACGCAGGCTACCTGAAATCGATCAAATTGACACTGAAATGATAAAAACAGTATTCTGCGTGGATTTTTTATATTTCTGAAGTTTTAGGTGGTTGCAGATGGTTTTAGGTGGTTATAGATGCTTTTAGGTCATTCCTTGTAGGTGGTTGTAGGTGGTTGTAGATGGTTGTAGGTGGTTTTAGGTGGTTTTAGGTGGTTGTAGGTGGTTGTAGATGGTTTTAGGTGGTGGTTGTAGGTGGTTGTAGATGGTTGTAGGTGGTTGTAGGTGGTTGTAGGTGGTTGTAGGTCATTCCTTCTTTTAGTATTTACCTTCAACCACGATGTGATTTTTATGGTCTTTTCGCAGTTACAATATAAAATGAAAGGTTTCAATGTGCAGGTTTCATATTATTTGAACTCCCTTATGTAATTTATATGAAGATTGTGATCACTGCATAAAGTAATAAAAACACCAAAGTGGAATTAAAGCTCATAAGTTTAACATATCTCAATAAAATTATGATGATATGAGCATACCCATTAATCATGATTTGTTGATACATACCTATTAATAATTATTTCTTGTTCATTCCTCTCTGTTTTTTGCTACTATATTTACCACAGTTTACAAGACCTGTTTTAAAGTTGACATATTTAGTGAGCTTTTCAATTACGTTCTGATCTGTTTCACCTTGCAAAAAGAATTAAGTATATCTCCACTTTTATACAGTAGAAACGTCGATTTTATTCTACACTCCGCTATCGTTAACTAAATGAAGAATTTCATGGTAATGCGGTTTTCTGGCTCTGAGCTGCTTTTCATTTTCTCGTAACGATTTTATTTCTAAAGCGTCCAACATAATGGCCGGTTCGTTCTCTCGCATTTTAATTTGCAATAACAATTAGATTACATATTAGCAGGAACAAAGTTGTTATAGTGAAGTTCCTATTTGTTGTAGTTGGGTTTTTGACTGACAGCTATATACTAGATAATTAGAACATTTCTAATAATTGATTGCCTTTTTCTCTTCTTATGTCATTTTTGTGGACAAACCAGCTGGTAAGTGTATCTTCACTTTTATCCATTAGAGACATCGGTTTTATTCTATACCAATCGTGAAATAAATGAAGAATTTGATTTTGTGTCTGAATTCCTTTATGATTATCTAATACGAGTATCATAATGACTGAGGTTTTAATGAAAATACCCCAATAGCTGGAAGCTCAAACGATAAACATATGTAAAAGGGGCTATGTCACCTGTTGTTAGTATTAACTTAGAAATCCAAAGACATATTTTCATTCATGGAAACACAAACGTATTGGTCTCATTTGTTTAAACTAATCTACTAGTGCATTAAAACTATACATAAATCAGTGTTTTTGACTACAGATGGCTAGGATTGGAAATGGATTGCAACTTCCAAACCTTAAGGAAATTCAATAAAATGAAAGATTTCAATTTTCAGGTTCCATATTTGAACTCCCTCATTGTAATTTATATGAAGAAGACAATCACTGCATACAGTAATGAAAATATTACAGTAGAATTAAAGCTCATAAGATTAATAATTAATTAAGTGATTATAATGAGCATACCCATTAAACATTAAGTACTCATTAATGACCATTTCTTGTTCATTCTGTTGTTCCTACTATATTTACTACACTTTACCAGGTTGACATGATTAATATTTGACATATTCAGTGAGTCTTTTCATGATCATTTACGCTCTAAACTCTTTCACCCTGCAAAACTATTAGGTTTCGTATCAGCAAATAGACATTCCGTTGAGTAAAGTTACTATTTATTGTAATCGAATGGGTATTTGACTTACTAAATTGCTAAAGATAATTACAAAATGTTCTAATAATCGATTTTCTTTTTTCTTCTTATGTCATTTTTGTGTACAAATCAGTTGGTAAGTTTATCTTCACTTTTACCCATTAGAGACATCGGTTTTATTCTATACCAATCGTGAAATAAATGAAGAATTTGATTTTGTGTCTGAATTCCTTTATGATTATCTAATACGAGTATCATAATGACTGAGTTTTTAATGAAAATACCCCAATAGCTGGAAGCTCAAACGATAAACATATGTAAAAGGGGCTATGTCACCTGTTGTTAGCATTCACTTAGAAATCCAAAGACATATTTTCATTCATGGAAACACAAACGTATTGGTCTCATTTGTTTAAACTAATCTACTAGTGCATTAAAACTATACATAAATCAGTGTTTTTGACTACAGATGGCTAGGATTGGAAATGATTGCAACTTCCAAACCTTAAGGCAGTTCAATAAAATGAAAGACTTCAATTTTCAGGTTCCATATTTGAACTCCCTCATTGTAATTTATATGAAGAAGACAATCACTGCATACAGTAATGAAAATATTACAGTAGAATTAAAGCTCATAAGATTAATAATTAATTAAGTGATTATAATGAGCATACCCATTAAACATTAAGTACTCATTAATGACCATTTCTTGTTCATTCTGTTGTTCCTACTATATTTACTACACGTTACCAGGTTGACATGATTAATATTTGACATATTCAGTGAGTCTTTTCATGATCATTTACGCTCTAAACCCTTTCACCCTGCAAACTATTAGGTTTCGTATCAGCAAATAGACATTCCGTTGAGTAAAGTTACTATTTATTGTAATCGAATGGGTATTTGACTTACTAAAAAATATATAAATTGCTATAAATAATTACAAAATGTTCTAATAATCGATTTTTTTTTCTTCTTATGTCATTTTTGTGGACAAATCAGGTCGTAAGTTTATCTTCACTTTTACCCATTAGAGACATCGGTTTTATTCTATACCAATCGTGAAATAAATGAAGAATTTGATTTTGTGTCTGAATTCCTTTATGATTATCTAATACGAGTATCATAATGACTGAGTTTTTAATGAAAATACCCCAATAGCTGGAAGCTCAAACGATAAACATATGTAAAAGGAGCTATGTCACCTGTTGTTAGTATTAACTTAGAAATCCAAAGACATATTTTCATTCATGGAAACACAAACGTATTGGTCTCATTTGTTTAAACTAAACTACTAGTGCATTAAAACTATACACAAATCAGTGTGTTTGACAATACAGATGGCTAGGATTGGAAATGGATTGCAACTTCGGGTTTCATATTTGAACTCCCTCACAGTAATATATATGAAGATGATAATAACATTTTTCAACCACGATGTGATTTTTATGGTCTTTTCGCAGTTACAATATAAAATGAAAGGTTTCAATGTGCAGGTTTCATATTTGAACTCCCTTATGTAATTTATATGAAGATTGTAATCACTGCATAAAGTAATAAAAACACCAAAGTGGAATTAAAGCTCATAAGTTTAACATATCTCAATAAAATTATGATGATATGAGCATACCCATTAATCATGATTTGTTGATACATACCTATTAATAATTATTTGTTGTTCATTCCTCTCTGTTTTTTGCTACTATATTTACCACAGTTTACCAGACCTGTTTTAAAGTTGACATATTTAGTGAGCTTTTCAATTACGTTCTGATCTGTTTCACCTTGCAAAAAGAATTAAGTATATCTCCACTTTTATACAGTAGAAACGTCGATTTTATTCTACACTCCGCTATCGTTAACTAAATGAAGAATTTCATGGTAATGCGGTTTTCTGGCTCTCAGCTGCTTTTCATTTTCTCGTAACGATTTTATTTCTAAAGTGTCCAACATAATGGCCGGTTCGTTCTCTCGCATTTTGCAATAACAATTAGATTACGTATTAGCAGGAAAAAAGTTGTTATAGTGAAGTTCCTGTTTGTTGTAGTTGGGTTTTTGACTGACAGCTATATACTAGATAATTAGAACATTTCTAATAATTGATTGCCTTTTTTTCTTCTTATGTCATTTTCGTGGACAAACCAGACAGTAAGTGTATCTTCACTTTTATCCAGTAGACACATCCGTTTTATTTTATACCAATCGTGAAATAAAACGAAGGATTTGATTTCGTGTTTGAAATCCTTCACAGTTTTCTATATGAGTATCATAATGACTGAGTTTTCAATGAAATACTCCAGCAGAATTGTAGGTCAAACGATAAGCATATGTAAAAGGAGCTATGTCACCTATTGTTAGTATTAATTTAAAAATCCAAATGACAGATTTTCATTCATGGAAACACAAACATATTGGTCTCATTTGTTTAAACTAATCTACTAGTGCATTAAAACTATACATAAATCAGTGTGTTTGACTACAGATAGCTAGGATTGGAAATGGATTGAAACTTCCAAACCTTAAGGCAGTCAATAAAATAAAGGTTTCAATTTGCAGGTTTAATATTTGAACTCCCTCATTGTAATTTATGTGAAGATGATAATCATTGCACACAGTAATGAAAATACTACAGTACTATTAAAGCTCATAAAATTAATAATTAATTAAGTGATTATGATGAGCATACCCATTACTTATTTTTTTTCTCAGAGCGTGAGCGGGCGGGATTCTGCGAATCCTGCAATATGATTGGTTCCGGGAGCGGGCGGAAATTTACGATCTTGCCCGCTCACTCAACGATTCCGCCCAGGTTGCGTAGTTGCATGAATCACGATAATTTGTGACTTCGTTGTTTTAAGCTTGTGAGCCCTGGTATTATTGAATTTTCTCGTCAAATATGGACCCAGACGAAAGCTACCAAAGCGGAAGCGAATTTTATTAGCCAGATAAAATATTTAACGACATAAATGAAGAAAACAATGAAGAAAACCAGCACAGTTTCACCATTCATTGCTGACATCGGCTTACAAAGATCCGAAAACACGCTAAAGCTCTTAACGCTTCAACGAGGTATCAAAAAGACTCAATGAAGAAAGAGAGATTAAACTAAGTGGATAGAGAAATCAGCCGTAAAATTAAAGGCAAATGTTATTCCTCGAAAAGGCGAGTACAAGTTTGGATTTTATGATTTGTTGATTTTATAGTTCGTTCGGAGTTTGTTGTTGTTTTTTTTTGCAAAGCGACATTTGTGGCTTAAAAATTACCGTGATTAGACAATCTAGCGCTTGTTTACAAAGGATTTGACTGCATTTGATTTAAGTGTTCTTATTTTTCCGTTTTTCTTTTTCTTCTAATCGAGATTCTGTGAAATTTCATTAAAAAGTGTTTCTTAAATTTGTCATTCTAGTTTTGTACGGGTTGTTTTCAGTTAATTTATATGCATTTTCGCGATCGGATTTTACGAGATAATTCGTACTTTAACTACATAGCTCGGTTAGTATGCTTATATTCCACAGTTTTTGCCTTCATTAATCTAAATTCTGTAAGTTTTCATTCAAGAAGATATGATTTTTAAATAAGAATAGCTCAGTTTAAGTTTTCGCACTGCTATGAATGAATTACGCTCGACTTTCCATTTGTAGAAAAATTTGAAAAGTTTTTCTTTAAGTTAATCTTCAGCTTTCCACGGCTTCGCTGTAGGCAAGAACATTTCTCTATCCTCACCGCAGGCAAACACAACAGCCGTTTATTCTACCGAGAGAAATACACTGATAGAAATTAGTTCACTTTGCAAAATAAGTTTTTTGTTTCTGAATGAAAAAGTTGTGAAGATTACCGAGTTACTTTTTGCACGCGTTGTGTCAGTTTTGCTTTACGCGGCGCGTAAAGACATTTCTTGAAAAGCTGTACAAGTATATCAAGATTTTCTCGGCAAATCGCAGAATTGAAGTAGGAAAAAAATAAATAAGTTATTTATCGGCCTTGGTCGGTCCGTATAGGAAAAAACTGTGCCGAGACCTCTGGCACAGTTTTTTCCTATACGGACCTCCCGGCCGGTAAATAACACATATATATATGACCATATGTACATATTACCCATGACCATTTCTTGTTTATTCTGTTGTTCCTACTATATTTACCACATGTTACCAGGTTGACATGATTAATATGTGAAATATTCAGTGAGTCTTTTCATGATCATTTACGTTCTAACTCCTTCACCTTGCAAAAGTAGTAGTTTTCGTATTAACAAATAGACATTCCGTTGAGTAAAGTTACTATTTATGGTAATCGATCGTATACATAATTTCAAAATGTTCTAATAATTGATTGCCTTTTTTTCTTCTTATGTCTTATGTCATTTGTGTGGATAAACCAGTCGGTAAGTGAATCTTCAAATTTATCCATTAGAGACATCGGTTTTATTCTATACCAATCGTGAAATAAATGAAGAATTTGATTTTGTGTCTGAATTCCGTTATATGAAGATGATAATAACAATTTTCAACCACGATGTGATTTTTATGGTCTTTTCGCAATTACAATATAAAATGAAAGGTTTCAATGTGCAGGTTTTCATATTTGAACTCCCTTGTGTAATTTATATGAAGATGGTAATCACTGCATACAGTAATACTGTAAAAACAGATTAAGATATTAACAAGATTAAACATGATTTGTTGATACATTGTTCATTCCTCTCTGTTTTTTGCTACTATATTTACCACAGTTTACCAGACCTGTTTTAAAGTTGACATATTTAGTGAGCTTTTCAATCGCGTTCTGATCTGTGTCACCTTGCAAAAACACATTAAGGTGTTTCGATACAGTTTTCTGGAGGCCATACCTTCATTTTTCAATCGGCTTTCAAGCGGTCTTCTCCAAGTCAGATCAAAGTGAAATTTTCACCACTAACTGGTTTTGAATTGAAGTTTGGCAAGATATATTTTCTGGTAAAATCGATATTACCATGACGACGACAAACAAGAAACTTCTAAATCAGTAAAAGTGAAATTAAGCGCGTTTAAGATTTCGCATTGAAAATCCCACATAGACATTTTAAAATATCGTACATGGCATATATATTTTGCAAGAGTTTTTGTATGAGTTTGGGCTGGTAGTGTTACTGCGTGACCGCGTGACGCTGCCGTGACGTCGTTTTGATGACATCACTGATTACGTCATTTCTGAAAACCGGAAGTAAACTAGGTACGGTGTTGGCCGCAGGAAAAGCGATTCCCGGGGCAGGTGACACGACAGAAAACAAGGAGCCCCTGCTCGTTTGGTCCCAGTTTCCACCCGGTTTCATTTTAGAGTTCGCAATATACATCTAGAATCTATGAATATGCACAGTCCAGTCCACATTTACATTTACATTACACAGCCCGCTTCAAGCACTCCTTGGGGACGGACCATTTTATTATTAAGGTGGTGGTGGGGGGAGGGGGGAGGTTGGGCAATTACTAAAAACAAAATTCCTGCACAGCAAAAGTAAAGAAATAAAAAGTAATGCACGCGAGCCAAAGGAAAAGCAGTTTAATATGGAACAATCCCGAAAAAAATTCTTGCACAACATCAAGACGACAAAAACAAAATTCATGATCAGAAAAATTGCCCAACACCGCCCCCCCTGTCCCCCCCCCCCTCCCCCAAACAAAAATAAAATAAAATAAAATAAAATCGTACATCCCTTAGTAGGCTACAATTTCAGGTCTATATATATATTTTTTTCTGATCGGCTCGGTACAGTTAGAAAAAACACAAGTTCAGAACTTTGTATATTATTTTCGCTTTAAATTGCTTGAAACCACCTACTACAAGGAATCAGGATTGTTTAAAGACAGGCATTTTGGAGAATCGGTGATGGGGTTTCGAATAAATTAACAATATCAACATGATCGATCAAATGACAAACAGCCGACCATAGCGTGACATAAATACGAGACGTGTGGAGTTTCAACGTGACTCCGGCCATGACGTAATGCTTGAGAATTGTTTACTCAGCAGACGTGCCGGGACGTGATTTGTTCAACGATTTATTCGATCTAAACTCAACTGTTCGACAATTGATTTGGTTACAAAAGTTCAACCCGCTTTCCTTTTACCAGAAATAGAACACATCCGAAAATCACAGCGAATTAATGTTTAACAATTCCGTCGAAATTAGAACGGTAAATATTTCAATTGTAGTAAAGAAGTATTTTTCGTTTGTCTCACGATGTAGTCACTTCCGATGTGGATCGCGACGTTTCGACTGCATACTGCTAGTCTTCTTCAGGCGATGGGGTCGACTGGTTACGCGTCACCTTATGAAGCACGATGCTCTGCTGTGATTGGTTGGTTTTCAACAGCTGTGACTGGCGCATTTTTGATCCTCGTTGTTTCGGCGAATTGTTCCCTCGGCGGTCCGTAGTCGTACGGCTCTCCTGTTGTTGTGTTTCTTGATCGTGGGCATCCATGCTTCTGGAATTTCTATTCCACTGTCCCTGTTGATGTTGTTAGGGTTAAGTCTTATGTGGATCGCCTCTTTGACCCTGCGTGTGTACCAATGAGGATCACGATCAATAAACTTTACTTCATTCCAAAGCGGGTGGTGTCCGGTGTTGTTGGCGTGCTCTGAAATGGCGGAGGTCTGGGTACGGGCGAATCGGATGTCTCGGTCATGCTCTTTTATTCTGTCTTGCATAGGTCTTCCAGTTACAGTTGGTTACAGTTCGCTTTACTACTTATGAAAACACAATAAAATCACACACAGTAGCGTTACGCAAAGGATATAAATCGCAAAGCAGAGCCAAAAACATAAGTTTAGAACTTGTATATTTTTTCGCTTTAAAATCCTTGAAACCACCTACAACAAGGAATCAGGATTGTTTAAACACAGGCATTTTGGAGAATCGAATAAATGAACAATGTCAACATGATCGATCAAATGATTAACAGCTGACCATAGCGTGACATAAATTCGAGATGCTTGGAATTTCAACGTGACTCTATGGCGTAATGCTTAAGAATTGTTTACTCAGCAGTTGACGTGCCGGGACGTGTTTTATTCATTCGATCTAAACTCAACTGTTTGACAATTGATTTGGTTAGAAAAGTTCAACGCGCTTTCCTTTTACCAGAAATAGAACACATCCTGAAATCACAGCGATTTAATGTTTAACAATTCCGTCGCAATTAGAACGGTAAATATTTCAATTGTAATTTGTCGTTTAGATGACATCACTGATTTCTGAAAACCGGAAGTAAACTAGGTACGGTGTTGGCCGCAGCAAAATCGATTCCCGGGGCAGGTGACACGACAGAAACAAGTAGCCCGATGGGCTTCGAAACTGGCTCGTTTTGTCTCAGTTTTCACCCGGTTTTTATTTTAGAGTTTTATATTAGCAATCCACAGTATACAATCTAGAATATATTCATATGCACAGTCCAGTCTACATTTACATTTACATTCCGCAGCCCGCTTCAAGCACTCCTTAGGGACGGATTATTTTATTGTTAGGGGAGGGAGGAGGGGGGTGGGCAATTACCAAAAAAATTCCTGCATAGCAAAAGTAACGAAAAAAATAATGCACAGAGAGCCAATGGAAAAAAGGTATGGAACAATCCCGAAAAAAAATTATTGCACAACATCAAGACGGAAAAAAAATTCATGATCAGAAAAACTCCCCACACTGCCCCCCCTCACGTCATTTCGGAAAACCGGAAGTAAACTAGGTGCGGTGTTGGCCGCAGCAAAATCGATTCCCGGGGCAGGTGACACGACAGAGAAAAAAGGGTATTTTAAGAACTGACTTGTCGCAGAGCGACGAGCCAGTTAACAAGGAGCCCGATGGACTTCGAAACTGGCTCGTTTGGTCCCAGTTTCCACCCGGTTTCATTTTAGAGTTCGCAATATACATCAAGAATCTATCAATATGAACAGTCCAGTCCACATTTACATTTACATTACACAGCCCGCTTCAAGCACTCCTTGGGGACGGACCATTTTATTGTTAAGGTGATGGTGGGGGGGGGGGGGGGGAGGTTGGGCAATTACTAAAAACAAAATTCCTGCACAGCAAAAGTAAAGAAATAAAAAGTAATGCACGCGAGCCAAAGGAAAAGCAGTTTAATATGGAACAATCCCGAAAAAAAATTCTTGCACAACATCAAGACGACAAAAACAAAATTCATGATCAGAAAAATTGCCCAACACCGCCCCGCCCCCCCCCCCCATCCCCCCCCCAAACAAAAATAAAATAAAATAAAACTAGTAGTAATCATAGATTATAGTGCGTCTCCTTATCCCGTGGCACCTCGTCTTGACCATGTCACGCAGGCAAAAACGTCGGGCCGACATCAAACAAATTCATGCTATCGCCGTGGGATCGGGCAAAATCCTGCCGTGCTGTGTACTCCGAAAGGTCTCAGTTTTTTTACATATAAATAGCATATTTGTCTTGATTTCATTTCGGTTATTTCTCCGATTCTGAAATCATACTCTTCAGTACATGTACTAATACCGGAACCGGAAATAAGAAATTTCTGAGAAAGCCTGAAATAAACTTCTTGGACACCGCGTTAATGGAGCATGAAATCGACGATTAAGTCACGCAACATTCAACGTGAATATTTCGCAGGATTTTTCGGATAAAATTACAACTACCAGTTGCAAATAAGACACAAGGCTGTTGAATATAATTCCTTTATTAGCTAGACAAATTTTAGTCACAAAACTGCGAAATCTTTAGTCGCAAATGCGCCCGATACAGGCGCAATTTCGAGCACTGTAAAGTTAATCTGCGTTCGCCTGGCGCGGCCGGTCAGTGAATTATTGCTGCAAGACATACAGCGAATTGCACCGTACCATAGAACATCGCGAAGAACGACGTCGGTATTTAGGTGAAAGCTTCCCAAATCAGGCAGAGAACCACAGCAAAATCAAGATCTATAGAACATTCAAAACATACCCGGCAGAACGGTAGCGAGGAAAATCCGATAACTTTTTGCTTGATTCCAAAGAGACCCAACAACTTACTTGGTCCGGAGAAGAACCTTCGTCCAATTTTTCCACTGCATACTTTTAGTAGGCATTGAAATATTCAAAATTGGGAAAATATTCGAAACTAAATCAAGACAAATAGATTATTCACATGTGACATTTCGGAACCCTGCAGGATGATGCCTGATTTCCACGCGCTGGGAATGCTGGATACTATTGTGACGTTTGAAGATCGCGCAGATTTGGTACCGACACTTTTCTCGATTCGTTCCGCCTAGACGACGCGCTAAGCATGCTGGATACTATTGTGACGTTTCAAGATGGCGCAGATTTGGTACCGACACTTTTCTCGATTCATTCCGCCTAGCCGACAAGATTAGGAAGCGTCTCCTTCGTCGACGCAATAAAATCGTACATCCCTTAGTAGGCTACAATTTCAGGTCTATATATATCTTTTTTCTGATCGGCTCGGTACAGTTAGAAAAAACACAAGTTCAGAACTTTGTATATTATTTTCGCTTTAATGCTTGAAACCACCTACTACAAGGAATCAGGATTGTTTAAAGACAGGCATTTTGGAGAATCGGTGATGGGGTTTCGAATAAATTAACAATATCAACATGATCGATCAAATGATAAACAGCCGAGCATAGCGTGACATAAATACGAGATGTGTGGAGTTTCAACGTGACTCCGGCCATGACGTAATGCTTGATAATTGTTTACTCAGTAGACTTGCCAGGACGTGACTCAACTGTTCGACAATTGATTTGGTTAGAAAAGTTCAACCCGCTTTCCTTTTACCAGAAATAGAACACATCCGAAAATCACAGCGAATTAATGTTTAACAATTCCGTCGAAATTAGAACGGTAAATATTTCAATTGTAGCTGCTTAACAGTATTGGTTACAGTTCGCTATACTACTTATGAAAACACAATAAAATCACACACGGTAGCGATATACAAAGGATATAAATCGCAAAGCAGAGCCATTTCCCTTAAATGATCATTACTTCCTCCTAGACATCTCCTAAAACGAAAAAAAGTGAAAAACATATGGTTGTATTTTAAAGTAATCACAGCAAATGGCTATGGCATGCAAGACAAAGCTTACCTTGCAGATTTGTCAAAATGAAGCGATCCATGAATGTCACAGCAGCTGCATCAAACTAACCATCGATGTCTCACAAATCCAACAGCCGAATCTGGGTACAGTCTCGTTTTGTTTTACAACAGCAAACGCGGATGATATCGCTTGCTTTTATAAAGATCGAAGGAAGTATAAAGCAACTCTTTTGTAACTCTCTATTAAATTCTTGCACCATCAATCGAGCAGAGGAAGGTCTGGAACGAGTCACGCACCCCTCCCCCCAACAAAATCTTCCTTTTGCGTGATAAACATGCGCATGCGTAAGAAATATTTGTCCTATATTTTAATGTACCATAACAAAAGCAGCAATTTTTCTAAAGCAACAAGACGATGAGAACCCGCATGTTCCCAAGAATCATCTCTTGCACGTAATAAGCATTTATGTACAGAAAAAACTTTAACATGCAAGGCTGATCAGACAGCAAATTCGTTCGATTTCTTTTAATAAGATTTGCCCGATATTTCGGTTAGACAAAACTAACCTTCATCAGGGGCTAGGAAAGCTAAGTGACTTAGTGACCTTCATCAGGGGCTAGGAAAGCTAAGTGACTTAGCTTTCCTAGCCCCTGATGAAGGTTAGTTTTGTCTAACCGAAATATCGGGCAAATTTTATTAAAAGAAATCGAACGAATTTGCTGTCTGATCAGCCTTGCATGTTAAAGTTTTTTATTTAGTTCATTGCTGATCCTGATCTGTACAAAGATCCAGCTTTATTTTGCTACTGTTTGTTCAAGTGGTCCTTGCATTTTTACAGAAGTTATTGGATTTATGTACAGCACGTTTATATTTCAAATTGCTTTTATAAGAAACTCGGCTCCCACAAGGAAGCCCCTGCTTCGTCTTTGCCTAATATATAGGTTGACTTGAAGATAAAGGTTAGTGTAGTGTGGGTTGGGGTCGGCGGCGTGACCGCGTGACGCTGTCGTGACGTCGTTTTGATGACATCACTGATTACGTCATTTCAGAAAACCGGAAGTAAACTAGGTACGGTGTTGGCCGCAGCAAAAGCGATTCCCGGGGCAGGTGACACGACAGAAAAAAAGGGTATTTTAAGAACTGTCTCGTCGCAGAGCGACGAGCCAGTTAACAAGGAGCCCGATGGGCTTCGAAACTGGCTCGTTTGGTCTCAGTTTCACCCGGTTTTCACTTAGAGTTTTATATTAGCAATTCACAATATACAATCTGGAATCTATCAATATGCACAGTCCAGTCCACATTTACATTTACATTCCACAGCCCACTTCAAGCACTTCTTTGGGACAGACCATTTTATTGTTAAGGGGGGGGGGGGGGGGTTGGGGGGTTGGGCAATTGTTAAAAAAGTAAATCCCTGCACAGGAAAAGTAAAGAAAAACATAATGCATAGCGAGCCAATGGAATAAAACAGGTATGGAACAATCCTAATAAAAATTCTTGCACAACATCAAGACAGAAAAAAAAAATCATGATCAGAAAAATTGCCCAACGCCCCCCACCCTCGCCCCCCTTTCTCCCCCACCCCTCTCTCCCCCACAAAAATAAAATCGTCCATCCCTTTGTAGGCTGCAATTTCAGGTCTATTTTTTTATCTCTGATCGGCTCAGTATTGTTAGAAAAAACATAAGTTTAGAACTTTTTACATTTCTTTTTCGCTTTAAAATCCTTGAAACCAGTAGTATAGGGGCTTGGTGATCCGGGCCCACCCAAAAAAGCCGTCCCCGTGCCCGAGTAAACCCTTAAATCGACATTTCGCAAGACCCTGAAATAGCGGTCCTCACTGGCGTTCGGACCGCTATTTCAGGGTCTTGCGAAATGTCGATTTAAGGGTTAACTCGGGCACGGGGACGGCTTTTTTGGGCGATCCCGGATACACCAAGCCCCTATACTACACAGTGCTTGTGAATGCTGCCCCGGCACGAGACCACCCCAACCACAGCTTGTGAATGCTGGCCCGACACGAGACCACCAATTGAAGAAACCCCACCACCGCATATACCAACCCACATGGCAATGGTGCAGAGGCCCGATGCGAGACCAGCAATTGGAGAAAATGAAATCCCTGCATATAACATGGAGGCTCAACGCCTTGACTTCAATCCAAGGAACCACGATTACTTCGGTAATTCGCTGCATGGTTATAAGATGAATGTCCCTGATGATTACCAAATCAAGGACCTGAATTCATTCTTCATAACTAATAAGGCGGCCATTCTCCAGAGAATTGCACGCGAAGTCACAGAGCTTGGCGGGGTGAAGGTCACTTTGTCATTCGATGTTCACTTTTCAATGGCAGGCGATAACAATTGAGAAATGAATCACTTCTTTTGGAACAACAACCCACTGATTGTGACACATCTCTATAAGCTGCGAGAAGAGGGCATTCTGGAAGACATTGTGAATGGTTTTAAGGAAGAGATTTCTAGATGGCAGCAGATGGGTTCTGGTTGGGTGGTTGATAAAATCAAAACTGTTTACCTTGAGTTCGGGGCCATGAGTCAGCCTCTCCCAGTTGGCAACTTCGCATGGTGTCCTGTCTTTCCAACACAACACCAGATCAGGAAGTGGAGGTCAAACAGAAAGATCGGTTACATCCTAGAGGTTGATCTTGAGTACCCCGAGGAGTTGCATGATGAGCACAACGCTTATCCTCTTGCCCCAGAAAGGCAGGTTGTCCCAAAGGCATGGATGTCTCCATATCAAAGGGTCTTGGCAGAGGGGCAGCCAGAAGACAAGACACAGAAGCTGCTCCTTACCCTAAACAAGAAATCTCGGTACGTGCTGCATTACAGAAATCTCCAACAGTACCTGGATCTGGGAATGAAGTTGACGAAAATCCACAAAATGCTCAAGTTCGAGCAGAGGGCTTGGATGGAGCCATACATCTCCCTGAACACCGAGCTCAGAAAGAAGGCCACTTCCGATTTTGAGAAGAACTTCTTCAAGCTCATGAACAACTCAGTCTTCGGTAAGACAATGGAGAACCTCAGAAATCGAATCGACATGAAGCTTGTCCGATCGCACGAGCAAGACAACATTAGAAAGCTTATCGCAAGCCCACTGTTTTCCAGAGCAACAGTCTTTGGAGCTAACATGGCGGGGATCCATATGCACAGGGAGAAAATCCTCTTCAATCGCCCAGTCTACACAGGCATGTGCATCCTTGATCTTTCCAAAACACTGATGTATGACTTCTATTACAAACATCTCAAGCTGAAATATGGTCCACGCGTAGACCTACTCTACACAGACACAGACTCTCTACTCCTCGAGATTAAGACGGATGATGTTTACAAAGACATGGAGAACCTTCGGGATGAACTCTACGATACAAGTGATTATCCCAAGGACCATCCACTCCACAGCCAGCTTAACAAGAAGGTCATCGGTAAGATGAAGGACGAGTGCGCAGGTAAGCCGATCTCAGAGTCTGTGTGTCTCCGCTCGAAGATGTACTCTATCTTACTAGAGGATGACAAAAACATCAAGAAAGCAAAGGGCACCACCAAGGTTGTCAAAAAGAAAGAGATTACCCACCAGAATTACAAGGAAGCTCTCTTCGACCAGCGAACCTTCAAACATGGGATGGACAGGCTCCGAAGCAAAGGCCACCAAATCTTCGGCGAGCACATCACCAAGACAACTCTCTCTCCCTTTGACTCCAAGCGCTGGATAAAAGACGATGGCGTCCATACGCTTGCATATGGTCACAAAGACATCGGAGGCAACTGAGTGCCCGGCGGCACAACCATCAACTCTTCACGAACGAACCCCCGCTTGGGGCCGTCATACAGGTAATACACGACAGGTGCATCTGGCTTGGTGACAACCTTTTCGATGTTGTAGACCTTCAAAGACCAGATCGGATCCGTCGCTCGTCGACTACCACCCTCAAGCTCACCGGGGTAATACAGATATCGCAAATTAACCCTAGGAGGTAGCTTCTTCTCATTCACCCCCACAGGCCTAGCATATGTAGTTGCGGGCTTGGCCGAGGTTGCTTTCTCTTTGATTGCTTGAGCGGGCTTCTTGCCAGTCAATCTGGTTACTTCATTGTTCAAGGCAGAGAGAACATCTGGCAATCTTTTAACCCAAGCAGTCGAACGGCCAGAGGGCAGATTCATTTCAACTGCGTACTGGTAACCAAACAATCGTTCAGCCAGGGTTCTGTTGAATCTTTCAACAATCCCTTGGTCTCTGTGGATATCAACGCGTCCACGACGAATGGTTGTTTTATGGGCCCCAGTCTCTTTAGTCACAGCTCCCATAAACTCTGTCCCCGGGTCTACTTGCAACAGTTGTGGCCATTTCAAAGGCCCACGCCCATATACCCGGGCCAACGCCTTCGAAACTTCATCAGACTCTTTCGAAGTCAATGGCTCTGCTGCTTAGTAACGGCTTGCTACATCAACAACTGTCAAAGCATATTTGTAAATCTTTCGTCCATGAGGCAGTTTGTCATGAGGCAAAAAAAGTAGATCCGCTTGATGCACTGCATTAGGAGTTTGGACATCAAACTTTGGGCGAGGGATGTAGCGGGGAGCTGGGAGGTAAACTTGCCAAAGGGCTTGTTTGGCTAGCCATTTCTTTGCCACCTCCTCAGAGACCTTGGCTGCTGCAGCTAGCTTTTTGACAGCGGCAAGTCCTTTCCAGTAGCCTTTGGGGCTGTAATAGATCTTTGAGAGTTTGGAGTCCATTTTGTATATTTAAGCAGTTATTGTTCTTCTACTTTCATCATCCCGTCAATGAGATGGTCACGAGCAAAAGCAAATTTTCGTATAGCCTTTGAAGCTTTAGATGGAGTCGCGTAATCGCTCTTTGCAATTTCTTCAAAAAGTTGAATACATTCATGAAATGAATCAACCAAGTTTCCAATGTTTTCATTGATAAAGTGATCAGACCATTCTGAGAAGTCTGGTAACTCTGTCTTCGCACAGATCTTAGACATGTTGTATACACCTAGAGAATGGGTTTCTTCAATTGGGTGCCTCCCTTGCCGATTTTTTTTACAGGAAGCGATAGGCCGCATACCCACCCGCAAGCAGGGTGCCTCCAATGAACGCAAGTTCACCAGTCTGCTGTTGTGGGCTGGGTTTGTAGAAGTCTGAGAACTGAGGCTCTTTGTAATCTTTGATTTGTTTATCAGGTTGCGATTTATGCATCTGGTTATACACGACCAGGGCTTGGTCGGTGGTTTGAAAGTTTTGGCTAGCTTGGTGTTTTATCCGATCGTTGGCTGCAATCCAGTCGAGGAGCTTAGTGCGGTCCTTCTGGTATTTGGCGTAAGCCGCTTGGTATTGTTCCAGAGCTTTGTCATGCCGGATTTTCTCATCCATTGCTGCCTTTCCGTTATCACCAGACAGATATTTCGCGAGATAATTGCCGCCAGTGAAAGCGGCAGCATTCAAAACAGCGCCAAGGGCCATTATTGCAATGCTGGCCATTGTGGTGGTGTGTATACATATGGTTTTACATGTTGTCTGGGAGGATTTTCTGGTCCTCGAGATATTTCTTCAGCGCGATGCTGCCAGCCATGACGGCTGTGAACTTGACGTAGTTCATCAAGCTTGCACTGGGGTTGGCAGTGAAGTTTTCTTTGATGGTCTTTTTACCAATCCAACCAATACCAGCGACAAGGCCAGTTATTGTTGCGGCGTCGAGGATAGACTTCACAAGCTTATTGTCAGCCATGCTTTGTGTGTAGTATACATATGTGTTTGTTTTTTATTCCATTTTTTTGATTCCTTGTCTTACCGGAATTCGAGATGGGGGTTGTTCTGGTGGTGGGGCTTGTGTGTTTGCTGGTGGTGCTGGTGGTTTGTGGCCAAGCTTTTGCATTTTGGCTTCGCGTTGGTAATACACACTCATAACAGAGACAATCAACCCTCCAACCCCCAGAATATAAAAGATTGAGTTGCTGTTGGTGTCACTTGTTATGTCACTTGTTGAGGGTTGGTTTGCAGCACTGGTTTCACTTGTTGAGGGTGCAGGCTTTTGTGCTTCGGCGGCCTTTTTCTTTGCTTCACGGGCCAGGCGGTTGCGCTCTGCTAGCCTTTTGCCAGAAGCAACACGGCCGGGGTTCTTTTCTGTTGCAGGCTTTGTTTTCGGGGCCTCAGAGGTAACACGTGCAGGTGTTGGCGATGGAGTTGGAGTTTGAGTTTCTTCAGGGATCGCCTCGAGTGGTGTGGCCATAGTGGGTATATATATGATTTTGAAAATTTGACAAGTGTGCTGACAGGTTCCGCCCAGGTTCCGCCCAGGTTCCGCCCAGGTTCCTTCAAGGTTGCTGCAAGGTTGCCCCAGGTCCCAGCCCAACTTCATCAAACCCTTCAAGGGGATAGCCTTCACTGTCTCTGCTTGAATGTGTGGGTTGGGGTTCCAATTCTATTAAGTCAGGCTTGTGATCAGGCTCTCGTTCAAACTTGACGTGTTTTGTTGTGATGAGAGCAGCATTGGCAAGCGCCAGCCATCGTCCGCATCTCAAGGCAAGACCTCCAGCAAGATTTGACAGCTCCTGGTAGATGATGTAATCATTTTTTGAGTTCTTTCTGTAATTCCTTGACATCATCAAGGTCGACCACCATGCCAACTCCTTTGGACACGAGCATTATGGCTGAATCAACTAGGGATTCTGTTGTCTTGTTGTCTTGTTGCCGACATAGGCCTCGTACCTTTTGAAGTACTTGTCAACGTCCTTGTCTGACAGGCGCTTGACGTGGTCGTGTGTGAGCTGCACGCCGATAGCTTCTTTGGCCTTGCCAGTTGAAACAAGGATTGCCAGCTTCTCACGTTTGGCAGGAATGCCATTGTCACACACGAGACTTGTGGGAGGTGCGGTATCAGGGGTGGCCCCCAGCATCTGCATTACTTCGCTCAAGTCGACCTGGTCTTCAGCTGCTTGTGCCATCATCAGGGGTGTATATATATGTGTTTTTTAATTTTCGTTAATTCTCTTGATGGCTGGTAAAAGAGTTTCAATCTCACGTATAAGCCCCGCCATGGTGTCTGGCATAGAATTCAACCGCAAGGGATATCTGTTGAGAAGCATAAGGCGCAGATTTTCCTCACTAGCGGCTTTCATAATTTTGTTTTGCGCATCAAGTGTGTGTTTGTGTAATTCATCCAAAAGCTGTGAAAGCACAGTGAGCTTGTGTAGGCTGGTTGGCGCATCCATGGTATATATTTGTTGTTTAAACCTTGTACTCAATTCCATACGGGTGCCTCAAAGAGAAAACCAGGTGGGAGAACTTGCGGGATTTGAGTCTCGCGATAAGTTCTTTGTACTCCTCGTGTGAGAGCTCACCGGCATAATCTTCGAAGATGGCCTTAGTTGTCTTGCTGGAGGGTGTGTAAAAGAGCACGATCGCTGCAATGTTATCACGATATGGCTTAGCTATGCTGGTGATCTGCTGTGTCAAGACCCACACGGATATGCCGTCATGCCTTGCGCTGAACCCCAGATTGACCAGCTGGCTTGTGCGGCCTTTGACATCTTTGGAGGCTGCGCAGTCATCGAGAATGAATAAAGTGTTGGTGCATGTGAAAAAGAAGCTCGCCAGCTTCAACCAGTCTTCGATTTCATGCTGTTGGCAGATAATCACAAAGATGTGCGGATCGCGGTCCACGAAGCCATCGTATGTCTTGTTCTTGACAAATGTGGGGCAGAATAAAACGATGTAATCAAAACAACCCCTAAAGGGGCCTCGCAGTTGGTTTAGAAGATACTGTGTCTTGCCAGAGTTAGTGGGTCCCACGATTAGTGCATTGAATGGCAGCTTTCTTGGGTCCATAGCCAACGCCTATATTATTTGGTTTGCAAACAATTGGTTCCTGTGTAGGTGGGGAGAGCGCCTTTGCAGAAGTCTTTGTATTTCATTGTATGATAAGGGTCTGGTAGATGCAGGGGAGCCGGCTTATCATAGAAGTTGATCTTGTTTGTTGCTTGTTTTGTGGCCATGGTATATATATGCGTGTGTGTCTTAGTACTGTACAGATTCCAGCTGCCTGCTAATGATGTTCAACTGTGAGTCTGAGATGGTGAAGATGTGGCAGTTTGCATTTCCCGAGCCTGTGCCGTTTCGTTCAACCTCGAGTTGCACGCCATCCTGTGTGTTGACTAGCCGTTGGCCGTTGCCATGCAGAGCTGGGTCAGCCATGGACCGCAGGTCAATCCAGAGACCAAACTTGTTGCCTGTGAGATATTTGGTCAGGTTCATGTTGGGCCTGCCGCGCGTGTGAAAGTGTCGGGAGATTTCACTCCACATGTCAGTGCCGGCGATACCCTCGTTGTAGACCCTGTTTGGAACCCCATTTACGGTTACCTTCACTTTGGTGATGTTGGGATTGAAATAGTTCTCAGAGTCCCTTGCACCCGCAGCATAGGGGTTGATGAACAGCAAGAGGATGCCCTTGAGAGACCGGCGCTGTGGGTTTACCCGAAGATTCATTCGAGTGTCCCCGCTTTTTGAGAAGGGATGCACCCGATCTCGCATTACGAAGTCATAGGCGAACCCCTTGCCACTAGTATAAGTGCTTGTTGCTTCGTCGGCCAGCTCCTTACTTCTGATCGTCTCGTACTCCAGCTGAATGTTTTCCAACTTGTACACGAGCTTGCTTGTGTCTGAGCCTAGGACAACTTGGCTTGCGGGGGCTAGGGTTAGTTCGAAGACCAGATCACTGTATAGGGCCTGAGGGTACATGATTCCGTGATCAGTTAAGATTTGGTGATCCAGTTTGATGCGATACTTATTCTTGTATATTGTCTCCAGTTTGTTCTCTGCATCCACGCCGGAAGTCTTCTTGTCGCCAGCAGCAGATCGAATCTTGCATAAATCAACATTCTGGATGCCCTCCATAAGCATGTTGTCCCGCTCATCGGTTGATTTGAATAGGTCTTCGACGATCTTATAGATGTCGTACCCAACTGTGTCCTCGACGGTGGTGGCGCCAAACTTTACAACGAGCCTGTCCACCAGGGCCCTAGAAACATTTTGCACGAGAAAGTTGTTAGCGTGGCCCCCGGCTAGGTTGATGTTGAACACAAGTGCAAGCGAGCCGGACACAAGGACATCATGCTCGCCCAGCTTGGGCACCGAGACGTACAGTGTCTCGCCGGGATTGGCCTCAGAAGGGTTGAATGTGATGCGCTTAACGGTTCGCTCTGCCTTCATGGCACCCACTGTCTTTTCGCTGTGAGATGGAAGTAGATTCGGTTGCACAGCCATGGTATATATTTATGTTTTTTTAAACTTATATTTATATATCATCATGGCAGAAGGCGGTGATATACCTGGCGAGGCAACTGACAGAACCCCTCTCATCCCAGACACAGGGGATGACGAGGATGCTGATCTTGAAAATTGGTTGAATGAAGAAATGCCAGAAGAAGCAGAAAACCTTCGATGGGCCCATGACCAAGACACCACGCACTGGTGAACAAGTGCCTATGATCCCAAGAACAAGGTTGCCCCCAGAACAACAAGGCTCCCACACTGAAGAAACCTCTTTCATTACAGGGGCTACTCAAGGCCGGCGATTGTTAACAATGGATGATATGGCCTTTGACGAGGTTAAGGAAGAGTTTACCAGCGCAGACAGAAATAAACTTAATTTTCGGTACGAGACGAAACCAAAATCAGGTGGGGCCATCATCGAGGTAAAATATCATACCAGAGACAAATGGTATCCTCTTTACACAAAAAGCCGTGGGGCTTCCGAAAAGACTCTCAACGCCTCTCTTCCCAAAGAGATCAAAGCTGCTCTAGGGAAGTCTTTGACTGAAGAGTTCAATGAGACAAATGCTGCATTTGAAGCAACTCAAAAAGAACTGGAAGCAAAACAAAATGAACTACAACAAATGGAACAAAGGGATGCGGATGCCCAAAAACTTCGCCGCGACACGGATGCCCTCAGAAATAGAATCAAAGAGATTGATGACCAGATTCAAGAGAAGGAAGATGCACATGGGCCGCTGAATACGGAGGAAATACAAAGACTAAAAAATGAAAAGAGAGCTGTTGAAGCTGAGCATCAAGCTAAACGAAAACAACTGGACAATGCGCAAAAAACTGCCCAACAAGCAGATAAACTAAAAAAACAAATCGACAAACTAAAACTTGACAGTAGGGGCTTTGAAAGACGCCGAGAGGAGCTTAGAGGAAAACAGGACGCTGTGAAACCACTGGACGAACTGAAACAGAACAAATAAGAGCTTGAACGGCAGAACGCTGAAGACAAGCGCGTCATAGAGGATGAGAACACTTCTCCCTCTGAAAGAGAAGCCGCGGAAGTCCGGGTTGCTGAACGTGAAGAAGAGCTAGCAAGGGTCAACACAGAAATTGAGGTGCGTGAAAGGGGCATGTCTTTGAGAGCCCGGGTTAGAGAAATCTTCAAGAAATACGGATGGACCCTGCAAGCGATTGTTCTGGCAGCTGGCATCGCCATCAGCGCTGTGGTACTCGCCACCTTGAACAGCCTTGAAAAGGCCACCAAGGCTATTGGAAATGGACTTAAAGAGCTTGGCAAAAAGGCAGCCAACGCCCTGCCTGGCTTGATTGGATCAATTGTGAGCTTCATCTTCAAAGCTGCTGGGTCGGTCATCTCCTTTCTGGGTGAACACGCCTGGCTGCTCATCCTTGCCGTGGTGGCCTTCCTTGTTGAAAGGATCACCAAGCGTGCGAAGTCTTGAACACTTATCTAAACCAAACGATAACACCTGCTAAAGCAATCGCACCCGCACCAATGAGTGCCTTGTTTACGTGATGTGAGTCGGGCTGTGGTGTGGGCTGTGGTGTGGGTTGTGGTGTGGGGTGTGGTGTGGGCGTGTGCGTGCTGGTGGCTGGTTGTGGTGTGGCCTTTGCGATGCCCTGTGCCTGTGTGGCCTGTTTATGTATCGGGTTTGATGGATGACTGTTTGGTGGATTTATTTTTGTTGGTCCTCCATCCATGGGGTGAAGGGAGGCTTTTTTTGTGTCCAGGTTAACATCGTTGTTCACACCCAGCTTCATACCTTGCGTTGCCTCCTTGACATTGTTGTTGTACCCCACCACGCTCTCTGTGTTTATAACCATATGTGACGGCATCAGCCAGCTTCCGGGTGCTGTCGCAAAGTCTAAGCGCACCTTCGTTGCTTGGATGGCAAGCTGGTATCGCTGTACGCTTGTTGCGATGTCGTCAAGTATTATGGCCTCCTCTAGATGGGTGAGGAATACTCTCTGCGTTTCGAACGCCCGGCCTCCTCTTCCAATGATGCTGCTGCGGGTTTTGGCTTGTGAACCAAGAATGCAGTACACAAAGGCCTCGATTGATTGGTTCATACGCGCTAGCCCTGGTTGTGTTAGCCCTTGTGCGTAATTTGGCACGAAGTGCTTGAACTTGTTATCCGCCCCTTGGTCGTTGCGAACGAAAGATATGCCGTTTGCGCGATAGTTTGGGTCTTTTCTGTCAGTAACGCGCTCATCATCAAATAGGGCTAGATCAGGGTCTGGATAGGTGTAATCGGTAGAAATGTTGCCCTCACCAGGAACCAAAATGTACACATTGCCAAGACCGTGGTTTTTGCCGTATGTGAAACGGAAGTCAGAACTAGGGTCGACAACGAACTCTTGGCAAATCTTCTTGTACGCGTCGATGTTGTACTTGTTGTCTTTCTGGTTGAATGTGGGGTCGTCTGGCAAGGCGCTCACGCTCTGTACCCCACCCAGCTTGTAAAGAATTCGCCTTGTTGTGAAATAAACGTGAAACCGGTAAAATGACCTTAACTGTGGTGTTAGGGATAGACTGGAGTTCTTATCGAAGAGAAGGTCACGCGAGATTCCACAGCCGGTTGTTGCACACCACAGTGCGAAGGAGAGTTGTTGTGACCAAAAACTCATATGCGGACCACCGAGCCACTTTCGGCCATATTTCGCGGTTTTGAACGAAATCTGTGTGTCTCTGAAAATGTTTCTGTATTTCGTTGTGAAATAATCAGTTGGCGTGACATAGATATTTTGCTTTTCGTCGTTCAAGACTGCGTCAATCATCATGTCTTTGTCGATTGATGTGGAGAAATCAACAGCCGGGATTGGTTTTTGTGAGTTGTCTCGGTTCAACGTCAACTGATAGGGGAACCCACCAATATACTCTAAACCAAGCGCGTCTTTCAGGGGTTGAGACCAAGCCTTGGGGGCTATATAAGTAGGCATAGCCCATGAGCCTTGCCCCTCGGGAAAAAGCACTACTGCTGTGGCTTTGTGCTTTTCGTCGAAAGAAACTTGTGTTTTGAATCTTGACATATCAGCGTGTGGGAAACGCCTTTTGAAGTCTGAGATTGCTTTAGCCTTTGCTGTAGCTGAGAGTTTTTCGGCCTCCGGAGAACTCATCCATTCAAACATGATTATATAAATATATTTATATTTATATATACACAATGGTTGTGTTGACAATCGTCGCTCCTTCGAACCCTCACACCATCTACTTTGATCACCCTCTTCAGAAACCGAGCTATATTCGGCTCGTCTCTTGTACTCTTTACAACTCGTGGCATAATTTGAAAGAAAGTGGGGGTGTTAACTTTAAGGCTGAAGGAAAAATGTTTCATGGACAAACAATCGACCCAGGGCACTACAACCTGGATAATCTGCAAACTTATTTGCTTGACTCCTTTCAAGACAAAGAACCTCTGAGAATATCCAAGAATACACCTTCACATGCATTTATAATTAGAAAAACCCATGGCATCGAAAGCTTTTCTTTGACAAAAAGCTTGAATAAGCTTCTCGGTCTTAGTGAAAATGCTTCAACGGTAATTGAAGCTCTTTATGTCAATCGCCTAAATTCTCCGACAAGTTACTTTATCCACTGCGATCTGGTTGATAAAGAACAGAACCTGTTCAACGGTAAGCATTCGACCGTCTTGGCTCGATTTGATCTTCGCGGAAAGCCATATGAGAAAGTTTTCTATGAATCAACACAGCAGAACATATTGCGTGACGTCTCGTCTGGTGATTATGTAAACAGCATAACTCTGTCTGTGAGGGATGCGAACAATGAACTTTTTGACTTCAATAACATGCCTCTAGAGTTTGAACTTGAGATAAATTAAAAAATATATATATACAAACGATGAGCTCGGCTAACGTGTTGCCATCAGCTCCTGAATACAGCGAAACTCAATCACGTTACCCAGTCTTATCCAACGGTGAAGACTTCAGACTCAAGAAAATCTCTGACTTGCAAAAGGAGCTTGAGTCACAGGCTGACCACTATAGACGGGTCGCAAAGAAATACAAGCGAACACACACCTTTGTTCACGGAACAGCAGTAAGTTTGGGGTTCGTTTCTGCAGGCTTGTCTTCAGCTACAATCGCCACAGCTCTGAGCGGAGTCGGGCTCATAGCCAGCCCCGTTATTGGGGGTGTTGCTGTTATTACAAGTTTTTCAGCTGCCGGCCTCACTGTGTGTAGCAAACGGTTAGAGAGAAAAGTCACGAAACATGAGAAAATATACACACTCGCCCTTGCAAAACGAAACTCTGTATTTGAGCTGGTTTCAAAAGCTCTAACTGACAAGAGGATCAGCGATTCAGAGTTCGCAAGCATCTTGCCTGAGCTTGAAAGATATCACGAAATGAAAAATGCGATACGCTCTGGTGAAGCAAAGACCACCAAAGTAAACAAACAAACTCAAACGCCAGATCTTGAAAAACTCAGAGGCGAGCTTCGCAAAGAAGTAAAAGAAGAATTTCAAAAAAAACTCAATCGTCTTTCCGCAGTTTCCAAGTCAGATTTGAAAGAGTAAACTCGGGTTTCTCGCTTTCTATTACAAAAGAACGCAATTGTGTGACATAGCGTGACACATGACGTGACATTGTGCGTGACTGTCACGCGTGACATTGCGTGACACATAACGAAAAGGGACAAAACCCTAGTCAGGGGGTGCTCTGGTGGCTGTTTCGTTTGCCTAGCCTAGGCTAGGGCTTTAACTCCTGACAAGGGAGTTGTCGTTTCCCATTTAGCCTCTGGGAGCGAGGTCGAGTTCTCCTAGGAGATCTCTGGTCGAGCACCCCCCTGTATCAGTTGGGCCGGGGCTGGTTCACCAGGGGGTCACTAACTGACGCAGCAACCCCACTACCCCTGGTCTGAGACATCGCATTAGCCGTAAGCAGGATTCAGTGGCGGCCGACCACACCTCCCTGAGCTATACCGAATTACAGACTTAATAGTATATATGGTGCGAAAAGGTCTTTTATATACGTCAAAGTTATCGTGCTTTCACATATGGTAACTCATAAAGAACTACGCATGCGCAAATATTGAACATTTGTAATTTACTATGCCCGAAAATTGTAATTTTCTAAATACGGCCTTTACATGACGATACCGGAAGTCACGAGAACACCCAATTGAAAAAAAAAACAATTGTATTGTATAAACACATGACTGACTTCACCGCACGGCTCAATGAACTTGACAAAGAACACAAATTTGCCATCCTTCGCTCGCTATACGGCAGCGATTACAGAAAAGAAATACACCGCTTGTGTCTGCCGGAAAAACTTTATCATATATACGAAGATATGGGGCAGGCAGAGATGGGGAAACAATATCTACAAGAACATTATAACAACATGCATCGCGAACGTTGGGACCGAAGATTCCTGTCTTGTTATACTTGTAGTGGCTCGTTTTTGCGATCAATCGATTCTTGTGAGCTTTATTGCAAAAACTGCGGCCGTGTGGAAGTTCTAGAGGATTATGCTCCGGCATATACGGATCAAAACAATTTTTACAAGCCAAGGCAAAGTCAGTCGGCACGATTTTATGCGTTTGGCTATGCTTTGAAATGGCTTAGCAAGAAGCTCGAATTTCTACCTGTGGAATTGACTCGAGAGCAAATAAATGAGACTAAACTCACTTTCAAATTTATACAAGCTCGGCTTCCGAGAATCTCTTATACGTTTGTGATCTACAAAATCTTGGACATTACGACGCCGCTTGAAGCCCCGCAACGAGCGATTGTAAAGTACATGAGAGAGATGATGTCAAATAATATAATAATTAAAAACGAACATTTATGGAACAATGCTTTCAAAGATCTGGAGTAAGCGTTGCTGCTTTCTCATTCAGAAAGGCTTCCAACATGGCACTGTCATCGCCGATGTTGTCTTCAAAAGTTTCACCAGGTATGGTTTTGTCAAGGTGTTTTTGTTTTGATAAATTTTCATGAAAACGGTTGACCGATTCGTGAATATTTTCTAAGAAATTAAGACGTTTTGTTTCCCAAATTGATGTTATGTCTAGAAGCTTCCAGGGAAAGAATGCAACTGTTTTATAACAGTTTGGGGGCCAATATTCACCGAATGTCATTCTGTTTATTTCCTTCAAAAAATCTAAATCGCTTCGTTTCTGAAAATCGTCATATCTCATATAAAACCAATCACCGCTACACACGAAATCTCCAGATGAAATTCCTCTCATAATTTTTTCAAACATTGCTTTTGATTTTGTTGCGCCGAGGTCAAGTAATTTTGTCTGACCCGGAAATAATTTTTGTTTGGAAGATAGAAGATAAATACCACATGCGCGTGCTGATGGTTTTTTCATTTTGTGTACAATCCCTTTGCTTGGAATGGAATTATGTTCAAGGCTAAGGCCAAGCTGTTTCAAAGAACACATTCTGAAACTCTCTCCCCGCTGAGAGCAAGGCCGGTTTGTAATTGATCACGATACTGTTTAGGAATTTTTTTGCATGCGATCTTTCTGGTGTAAGGGCACTTAAACTCTAACAAGACAATTGTCTCGTCTTTGTGTGAGAAATATCCGTCTGGGCTGAAAGTAACCTTTCCAAAAAGAGGGTGGTCCTTTGCAAGATTTAGAGAGCCCTTATATCCGAAAACTTTGACAGAATGTTTCTTCTCAAAGTATTCACGGACTAGAAACTCAAACAATGTGCCCCAAGCGCAGGCCACATTTTTGCTCATGTCGATGGGGTTTACTTTTTTGCGAATTAGACTTGACTGATTCTCAAATGGCGAAGATCCTGTCAAGGCAGAGATCTCCGATGCCCCGATTGTATTTTGTCTGGCTTTGATCCATTCTTCGCTCCTTTGAACCAGACCAGTCTCGCGTGATTTCAAGAAGGCCTTGAAAGCTTTCACGTTCGCCATGTGGGTGGGTATATACAGGGGGTGTGATTTCTCCAATTGGTGATAACACTGTTTAGGTGGTCTCATGCCTGTTCAGCATTCACAAGCTGTGGTTGGGGTGGTCTCGTGCCGGGGCAGCATTCACAAGCACTGTGGAGTATAGGGGCTTGGTGTATCCGGGATCGCCCAAAAAAGCCGTCCCCGTGCCCGAGTTAACCCTTAAATCGACATTTTGCAAGACCCTGAAATAGCGGTCCGAACGCCAGTGAGGACCGCTATTTCAGGGTCTTGCGAAATGTCGATTTAAGGGTTTACTCGGGCACGGGGACGGCTTTTTTGGGTGGGCCCGGATCACCAAGCCCCTATACTACTAAACCACCTAATCAGGATTGTTTAAAGAGAGGTATTTTGGAGAATCGGTGATGGGGCTTCGAATAAATTAACAAAATCAACATGATCGATCAAATGATTAACAGCCCACCATAGCGTGACATATATAAATGCGAGATGTGTGGAATTTGAGCGTGACTCCATGCCGTAATGCATGAGAATTGTTTACTCAGCAGTTCTTAGACTTGCCAGGACGTGTTCAACGATCAACTGTTTGACAATTGATTTGGTTAGAAAAGATCAACCCGCTTTCCTTTTACCAGAAATAGAACATATCCGAAAATTGTTTAACAATTCCGTGGAAATTAGAACGGTAAATATTTGAATTGTAGTTGCCTAATTATTGGTTTCAGTTCGCTGTACTACTTGTGTAAACACAACAAAATCACACACGGTAGCGATATACAAAGGATATAAATCTCAAAGCAAAGCCATTTCCCTTAAATGATCATGACTTCCTCCTAGACGTCTCCTAAAACGAAGAAAATGTGGAAAACATATGGTTGTATTTTGAACTAATCACAAAACGGCTGCAGACGATAGAGCGCTTAACTTGGAGGTTTGTCAAAGTGAAGCGATAGATGAATGTCACAGCAACTGCATCAAATTGACCATCGATGTCTCACAAATCCAACAGCCGAGTCTTGTTACAGTATCGTTTTGTTTTACAACAGCATACGAACGATATCGCTTGCTTTTATAACGATCAACGGAAGTATAAAGCAACTCTTTGTAACAACTAAACTAAAAAAATAAAACAATTGCACCATCAATCGAGCAGAGGAAGGTCTGGAACGAGTCACGCACCCCTCCCCCCAACAAAATCTTCCTTTTGCGTGATAAATATGCGCACGCGTAAGAAACACTTATCATATATTTTAATGTGCCATAACAAAGGCAGCAATTTTTCTAAAGCAACATGACGATGAGAACCCGCATGTTCCCAAGAATTATCTCTTGTACGTAATACGCATCTATGTACAGCACGTTTCTGTTTCAAATTGCTTTTAAAAGTAGTAAACGGTACCACAAGGAAGCCCCTGCTTCGTCTTTGCCTAATATAAGGTTGACTTGAAGGTAAAGGTTAGTGTAGTGTGAGTTGGGGTTGGCGGCGTTACGGCGTGACCGCGTGACGCTGCTGTGACGTCGTTTTGATGACATCACTGATTACGTCATTTCAGAAAACCGGAAGTAAACTAGGTACGGTGTTGGCCGCAGCAAAAGCGATTCCCGGGGCAGGTGACACGACAGAAAAAAAAGGGTATTTTAAGAACTGACTCGTCGCAGAGCGACGAGCCAGTTAACAAGGAGCCCGATGGGCTTCGAAACTGGCTCGTTTGGTCTCAGTTTCACCCGCTTTTCATTTTAGAGTTTTATATTAGCAATTCACAATATACAATCTGGAATCTATCAATCCACATTTACATTTACATTCCACAGCCCGCTTCAAGCACTCCTTAGGGACGGACTATTTTATTGTTAAGAGGGGGGGGGAGTGGGGAGTTGGGCAATTACTAAAAAAAATTCCTGCACAGCAAAAGTAAAGAAAAAATAATAATGCACAGCGAGCGAAAGGAAAAAAGGTATGGAACAATCCCAGAAAAATTCTTGCACAACATGCGAGACGGAAAAAAAAATTCATGATCAGAAAAATTGCCCAACACCGCCACCTCCCCCACCCACAAAAATAACATCATCCACCTTTAGTAGGCTACAATTTCATAGCCTGCATGGCTGGCGGTTTTTTTTTGCGCGTGATGCTGAATTCGCGTGTGGCGAAGCCGCGCGCGAGTTTCGAGCGGCGAAGCCGCGAGAAACCGCCTGCTCGGTTTCGTGGGCTTTTTGAGTAGCCGCCCCCTTTTGACGTTTTTGACATCTTTTGGTGGATACAATTACCCAACCAATCACAGGGCGCATTGTAATACGAAACGTCATGTAAATTACAATCGCGCGAAAAATCGTGGCTTACGCTGGCGGGCAATAAACAACAAAAACTCCATAAGTTCCTTCGATGGCGAACGGTGATACCCCGAAAAAAACTCTCAAGGGAGGGAGAATCCGAAAAGCGCGAATGATAACTGTAGATTGTGCTGTTTCCCTTTGAAAATTTCAGAAACGCTATGGCTAAAAAATGCCCCGGCAGTCAGAAATTTTCACAAAATTTTCACTGAAAGTCTCTTTCAAACCTTTTGAGAGTATTCGATGTTCGTTTAGAAATGTCAAGCGATTCCCAAAATTATTTTGATTTTCCAGTTGACAAAATATCCAAGCTTGGGCATACTAGATCGCTATGTTCTCGACACTTAGAATATTTCTGCCGAGACTCGCAGTCAGAAATTTTCACAGAATATCGACTGAACGTCTCACTCAAACCTCTTAAGAGTATTCAAAGTTCGTTTAGAAATGTCAAGCGATTCCCAAAATTATTTTGCTTTTCCAGTTGACGAAATATCCAAGCTTGGGCATACTATAAGATCGCTATGTTCTCGACACTTAGAAAATTTCTGCAGACTGCCGGGCACGGTCTCAAATAGACTAAATGCCCGGGAGAGACAAATTTTCATAGAATATTTCGTCAACTAGAAAAGCAAAAATAATTTCTGGAAGCGCTTGACATTTCTAAACGAACATCGAATATTCTCAAGAGGTCAGTGAAAATTTTGTGAAAATTTCTGACTGCCGGGCATTTAGTGAGACGCCACAGCATAAATGCATTCCATGGCAAGCACAAACATTGTGAAGATTAAACTCTTTCCAAAACCTGTAGGCAAAATGGCCATGACGTCTCTTCCATAAAGTATTTTTTACGGCTATTTCCTGCTCTTTCTTAAGAACGATTTCTTCTCGTCGAATATTGAGAGATGCCAAAGCTTTCAACAACGCTTCGTCTACCATTTTGCTTTTTGTTTTCGCGTGGCAACTCTAGTCTCCCTTGGGAGATCGCATGACCATTTGATTGACGTGTTTACGTTTTAGAACCAATCAGAACGGCCCGTACGCCGGCGTACGGACTTCTCAAAAAGCCCATGAAACCGGGCAGGCGGTTTCTCACGGCTTCGCCGCTCGAAACTCGAAACTCGCGGCTTCGCCGCTCGCGAATTATCGCGCGCGCCAACAAAAAACCGCCAGCTACGCAGGCTACAATTTTAGGTCTATATTTTTTCCCTGATCGACTCGGTACAGTTAGAAAAAAACATAAGTTTAGAACTTTGTATATTTTTTTTCGCTTTAAAATCCTTGAAACCACCTACTACAAGGAATCAGGATTGTTTAAACACAGGCATTTTGGAGAATCGGTGATGGGGTTTCGAATAACTTAACAATATAAACATGATCGATCAAATGATAAACAGCCGAGCATAGCGTGACATAAATACGAGATGTGTGGAGTTTCAACGTGACTCCGGCCATGACGTAATGCTTGAGAATTGTTTACTCAGCAGACTTGCCAGGACGTGACTCAACTGTTCGACAATTGATTTGGTTAGAAAAGTTCAACCAGCTTTCCTTTTACCAGAAATAGAACACATCCGAAAATCACAGCGAATTAATGTTTAACAATTCCGTCGAAATTAGAACGGTAAATATTTCAATTGTAGCTGCTTGACAGTATTGGTTACAGTTCGCTATACTACTTATGAAAACACAATAAAATCACACACGGTAGCGATATACAAAGGATATAAATCGCAAAGCAGAGCCATTTCCCTTAAATGATCATTACTTCCTCCTAGACATCTCCTAAAACGAAAAAAAGGGAAAAACATATGATTGTATTTTAAAATAATCACAGCAAATGACTATGGCATGCAAGACAAAGTTGTTGTTGTTGTTGTTGTCAAAATGAAGCGATCGATGAATGTCACAGCAGCTACATCAAACTAACCATCGATGTCTCACAAATCCAACAGCCGAATCTGGGTACAGTCTTATTTTACAACAGCAAACGCGGATGATATCGCTTGCTTTTATAACGATCGAAGGAAGTATAAAGCAACTCTCTAACTCTTGCATCATCAATCGAGCAGAGGAAGGTCTGGAACGAGTCACGCACCCCTCCCCCTAACAAAATCTTCCTTTTGCGTGATAAACATGCGCACGCGTAAGAAACATTTGTCATATATTTTAATGTACCATACCAAAAGCAGCAATTTTTCTAAAGCAACAAGACGATGAGAACCCGCATGTTCCCAAGAATTTGCTTTAATTATAAGAAAACGCTACCACAAGTAAGCCACCGATTCGTCTTTGCCTAATATAAGGTTGACTTGAACGTAAATGTTAGTGTAGTGTGGGTTGGGGTTGGCGGCGTTACGGCGTGACCGCGTGACGCTGCCGTGACGTCGTTTTGATGACATCACAGTTTACGTCATTTCGGAAAACCGGAAGTAAACTAGGTACGGTGTTGGCCGCAGCAAAAGGGATTCCCGGGGCAGGTGACACGACAGGAAAAAAAAAGGGTATTTTAAGAACTGACTCGTCGTAGAGCGACGAGCCAGTTAACAAGTAGCCCGATGGGCTTCGAAACTGGCTCGTTTTGTCTCAGTTTTCACCCGGTTTTCATTTTAGAGTTTTATATTAGCAATCCACAGTATACAATCTAGAATATATTCATATGCACAGTCCAGTCTACATTTACATTTACATTCCACAGCTCGCTTCAAGCACTCCTTAGGGACGGATTATTTTATTGTTAGTGGAGGGGGGAGGGGTGGGCAATTACCAAAGAAAAAAATTCCTGCATAGCAAAAGTAAAGAAAAAATAATGCACAGAGAGCCAATGGAAAAAAGGTTAGCCTGTGAACAGGCTTCTTTTTGGGTAATTGGGTTAGGTTTAAATCGGCGAGCGAAGCGAGCCGAGCGCGGACCGGGGAAGAGGGAAAGGCGGCGAAGCCTGTGGACTCGCCTTTGATGCCGCCGTTCCTCCCCCTAGTAATTATCCTGTCATGCTCCGTCACGCGTGACCAGTAGTTTTGAAAATTGAATTACGCGTCGGTTTTGAAAATTCATTCCGAGATTCGGAATTCCCGTGAGAATTTTACCGCATTTTCGGAAACAAAGAGCAACAAAATATCATTTTGTTTGAAATGTTACATATCCGAACAATATTAGGTTTTTTTATGCGTGCAGCGAAGTTATTTTCCGTTAATTCGTGACTTTCAAAGTGTTTTCCACAAAGATCTTCAAGGTTTCATTCAAATCTCGGACGTTACAAAGAAATATTCAAATGTTCATTTCATTCTCTAGATTACTGGTCACGCGTGAAGGAGCATGGCTGTAATATGTCAACAAGTTGTCATGTTTTATTCAGTTGAATGCATCGGTAGTAGTACGAAAATAGATAGGCTAAACACGACTCCCACTATTCGCAAAAAGTATTTAAAAAGCCTAAAGTATAAAGCTTTCCCAGTTCAGAGAGAATTGCGCCTTAAGATCACAGTTATAAATTTGTTCTCTTCGTTGATATTGACCTTTTGATCTCGGCGGATTATAGTGTTTCCGGCCACACGGTAATAGGCATCTTCGATCCGAGTATCAAAAAGCCGTAGTCTATAATTCCACTGCAATGAAATCATGAATTCTTGCAATAATTTTTAGCTCCTTAGTAAGTTCTATAGTTAAGTAGTGTGTGTCAATGGAGCTAGGATAAACCCCCGTTCTTTTGTAATAGCGTTTGATTTGGCATCCAACAGATAATCTGCAGCATGGTTGCTGTTTTGTAAATCCAGTCGGCAAAATTCCAAAAACATCTTGCTTTTTTGCCACAGACTTTAGACACAGCTTTTGCTCTTCTTTAAGTCTTGGTATATGCGAAAACATTTCGCAACAAATCGCTCAAAGCTTTCTCAAAATCGAGATCTGAAAACTGCATGCGACGAGTCGCCATGGAATAATTATGCAAATTTAGGGCGCCAGAGATGTCAACATGTGTCGTCAATCACCGCTTACCTGTCAAAACCAAGTGATCTGACCAATCAGCTCATGATACCAGACTCTGGTATCATGGAACGGCGGCATCAAAGGTGAGTCCACAGGCTTCGTCACCCCTTCCCTCTTCCCCAGTCCGCGCTCGGCTCGCTTCGCTCGCCGATTTAAACCTAACCAAATACCCCAAAAAGAAGCCTGCGCTCGGATCGCTTCGCTCGCCGATTTAAACCTAACCAAATACCCCAGGCTACATCAAGACGGAAAAAAATTCATGACCAGAAAAATTGCCCACACCGCCCCTACCCCCCCCCCCACCATATTGCCCACACCGCCCCCTACCCCCCCCCCCCACAGGTCTATTTTTTTCTCTAATCGACTCGGTACTGTTAGAAAAAACATAAGTTTAGAACTTTGTACATTTTTTTTCGCTTTAAAATCCTTGAAACCACCCACTACTATTTATTTGGGCCACTACTATTTATTGTTTACATAAATGATCTTCCATCTTGTAACCTCTTCTCTAAACTGCAGATGTATGCAGATGATACTAGTTTAACTGTTGCACATGCTGATGAGTACATTCTGGAGCAACAAATGAATCATGATCTACATGAAATACATACATGGCTAATAGCGAATAAACTTAGCCTAAATGTGGTAAAGACAAAATATATGATTGTAGCTAGTCAATATAGGATAAAACACCTTCAGCACCAGTTTAATATTCATGTCGATCACAAGCCCCTTGTAAGGGATAAGACGTATAAATATCTTGGTGTTGAAATAGATCAATCATTAACTTGGAGAGATCATGTAGACAAAATTGCTAAGAAAACCTCTGGAGGGATTGGCGTTCTGAGACGTGTAAGGCATCTCTTACCTTATCATACATTAATTATGATGTACTACTCCCTGGTACTACCATATTTCGATCATTGTAGTATAGTGCGGGGGAGTTGTGGGAAAGAGATGTGTAACAGACTCCAGACCCTCCAAAACAGAGCTGCCAGGGTGATAACCTCTTCTAACTACGATAGACGATCAGTTGAGATACTGGATGAACTTGGGTGGGATAATCTTGAAACACGAAGGACAAGACAACTAGCCATAATAATGTATAAATTGAAAAATCGAAATGTACCTGATCATTTGGCTCAAATTTTTAATAGTACAAACTCTATGTATTCTTACAATCTAAGAAACTCAACATATAATTTATTTGTACCAAGACCGTATACTGAGGAAAAAATAGCTTCCACTATAGAGGGGCAGTTCTCTGGAATAGTCTATCCAATACTATGAAAGGGCAGACAAGCCTGAAATCGTTTTTATCATATTTGTAATTTAGTATAGTTTTAATGACCATTTTTATTTTTTATTGCATGATTTTTGCACGGCTCTCTGGAAGAGCATTTTTATGATGAGATTCCGTGAATAAATAAAGATGATTGATTGATTGATTGACTACAAGGAATCAGGATTGTTTAAACACAGGTATTTTGGAGAATCGGTCACAGGATTTCGAATAAATTAACAATATCAACATGATCGATCGCGACCATAGCGTGACATAAATTCGAGATGTTCGGAACTTCAACGTGACTCCATGGCGTAATGCTTGAGAATTGTTTACTCAGCAGTTGACTTGCCGGGACGTGTTTTCTAAACTCAACTGTTTGACAATTGATTTGGTTAGAAAAGTTCAACCCGCTTTCCTTTTACCAGAAATAGAACACATTCTGAAATCACAGCGATTTAATGTTTAACAATTCCGTCGAAATTAGAACGGTAAATATTTCAATTGTAAATTGTCGTTTCGATGACATCACTGATTTCTGAAAACCGGAAGTAAACTAGGTACGGTGTTGGCCGCAGCAAAATCGATTCCCGGGGCAGGTGTCACGATAGAAAAAAAAGGGTATTTTAAGAACTGACTCGTCGCAGAGCGACGAGCCGGTTAAAAAAAGGTATTTTAAGAACTGACTCGTCGCAGAGCGACGAGCCAGTTAAAAAAGAGGGTATTTTAAGAACTGACTCGTCGCAGAGCGACGAACCAGTTACAAAAGGGTATTTTAAGAACTGACTCGTCGCAGAGCGACGAGCCAGTTAACTATGACAGCTTTTTCTAGCGCAGTAGTTTTGATACGCGAGTCGAGTGAATCATGACTTATTTCAACCCTGTTTGCATGTGTTTGTGATCGGCAAATTGTGCCCTGAGTTGATAACGACTTTCTTCGTTTTTCTCGGAAACAAATAGATATTTCAAGGAAAAACCTACGTGGCATTCATATACTTACTATAAATAATGGAAAATGTTAATTTAAAAAGTGCCGAAAATGTAAAAGTTTTCAGACGTTTCGGGCTTAGCCCTTCTTCAATGAAATGTCAACCAAAAAAAATTGACATTTCACTGAAGAAGGGCTAAGCCCGAAACGTCTGAAAACTTTTACATTTTCGGCACTTTTTAAATTAACATTTCCATTATTTATTGTTACAAGTGCCACGCAGTTTTTTGAACTTTTTTGTTCAAACATTTTTGCCTATATACTTACTATAGACTATCTATACGCAAAAGAGGAGCGAATTTGATTTTTTTCAGCTTTGCCGAAGATTTGCGATTTTGTTCGATTCTTGCACGGATCTGCTCTTAATCGCTTTTGCAAAAATCTGAGAAACGGCTCGATAGATTTTTTTAAAACGTTCACCACGCATGCTTACCGATGTGCAAAATATTATCTGAAAGTTTCATTGACATTGATTCACTGAAACGCCTTTAAATTTATAGATGAAGACGACGTACGAAGTGGCCAAAACGTTTCCGTTACAAATTCACTTTTTTAGGTAATTCCCAGGAATGATTTCAAATCAATGCGCACTACATTCCTCCGTGATTTATACATTGCAATGTATGCTCGTTGATGCAAATTCCTTTGCATCTGTTTTATTTTGCATTCAAAACGTCTGCTGTAAAAACGTTTTTAAAACGCAAAAGGGCATTTATTGCTTTTTTTTTTTTTTTTTTTTTTTTTTACTTAAGAAAACCCTAGTTTTTAATCCAAATTATTACGAATATTTAAGATGACCAGCCCTGAGGTCCTCCGAACAACTTTAAACCAAAACAATTCATTAGGGGCCTGACTACTTTACAATTCTCCGTTTAGAATTTGAATGTTCTTATTGACTGAATTGGCGGGAAATTCGTCAAACTGCAAATGTAGTTTCAGAGGTAATTTAGGCTAACGTAAGCCTTTTGTGATTGGTTAAGATATTTCATTAACATATATTCCTTCGACAGTAGTGTTCGACTTGTTTGTCAATGTCAAAGCTGATTTCTCTTTAAATTTTCACAAGTTTCCCGAAATGTCCAGTCCAAATAAAACGAGAACGGTAATATAAATATTACAAGAAACATTCTTAACTGAATTAGTAAAAATATTGAGTACAATGTATAAACGACGAAAAGAACAGTTAAAATATAGCTTGAAAATTGTTACAGGTCGATGAAATTAGCTACGTGTCAAACTTCTTCATCAACAATATGATTGGCTAGAACTTTCCATACATTAAGTCCAGTAATTCTATTAATTCTGCTTGCCTTTTGATACTGTTTACGAGTTTCGGAGTCTTTTTTTTTTTTTTTTTTTTTTTACTTACAACAGTGCATTGATTGTTAACAGTATAAATGCTTTGCTTATTGGCATTTTACAAGTAGGAGCAAAGCAATAAAAAAGGTATCTAATATATATATAATAAGTTTATATCTCTCATTGTGGCAGGGAGAAGGGTGTGTAGCGAAAAACAGAGGAAAAGGTTAAGTACACTATACACTTTAAGTTTGTGTGCTTTTAACTTAGATGTTGTGCTAAAGGAGCCCATTTCTTATTGTTATTGCTGGTAGCGTTCAATTCTATCCTGTATTGAGTGCTCAAGACGAACAAGAATCCTCTTATGCTCAGAAAAGTTTCTTTAATCTTGCAACACCATATAAAATATTTGGCCAAGAGGAAACATAAGTTGAGCTGTACTGAATAGCGTCGAGAGTTATCTGGCCTCAGACCCAAGAGAATAGCCATGTTCTTTTGATAATCATTAGGGATAAGTGTTTTTGTTTTCAACCATAGAAGTAAGTCATCCCAAAAAGAAGCAGTTTTATTGCAATGCCAGAAAAGGTGTGTGAGTTCTTCAGAAGCCTTGCCACAAAAAGTGCAGTTAGGATTGTCTTTAATGCCGATTTTTGATAAAAAGCTGTTCGTTGGTAAGATTCTATGCAAAAATCTGAAGTGGAAATTAATAATTTTGGTGCTCTTGGTGCAGCTAAAAGCCAACGTATATGCTTTTATCCAATCTGGTTTACAACAGTTATCGATTTCACAATTAGCATTCCACTTTGTTTGACTTTTATCAGGATTGAAAGATTTCAGAGATACGAGCTTTCTATAAACAAGTTTGTTTGCTTTTTTGTATTTGATGAAAGCAGAAAAGAAATCTTCATAGCCTAAAAGGGCATTTATTGCTCAAAATAATCCTAAAAAAGAGACTTAAGGGAATCTGGAAAGTAGTAAGAAGGGGAATAAGGTACAATTATACTCGAATATAGATAATAATAGATGCACAGCAGATCACAACGAAATGTTTAAATCACGGAGGAATGCAGTGCGCATTGATTTGAAATAATTATTTTAAAAGCATAACGTACTTTAAAAAGTAAATTTGTAACGCCATTTTTTTCGGCCGGTTCGTACGTCGTCTTCATCTTTAATTTTATAGGCGTTCCAGTGAATCAATGTCAATGAAACTTTCAGATAATATTTTGCACATCGGTAACCATGTGCAGTGAACGTTTTTTAAGAGCGCCTGTCCGTAAAAATCAGACAAATTTGAATTTTTTTGGCAAGTAATAAAAATTCGATTTCTTTCATATTTTAAAGTTAGATAGATTAAGGTATAACAAATATCACTTGATACTTTTTTCGGCCAAATATCTTTTTATTTAAAAGAAAAATTCAAAAAACCAAAGTCCGTTAAAATCGCTATTTGAGGTGGAAAATTATTGCACAACTTTGACAGTCTCGCTTGCAAAAAACAAGTAACGCTACAGCATTTAAAACATGAAAATCATATTTTGCAATCTTTAAATATCTAGTAGAGTGATTTAGGGAATTATTTTGTTGTTCTTTGCTTGCAAAATATTTTATTTCGAAGACATACATTTTACTTCTGTTGGTTAATTTTTGTAAAGATTTCAAGATTGCCGTAAAAATTTCTTTGGGCAAATGATTCGGAGCGACACGAGAGCATTTCAAAGTTCGTTAAAATTCGAGTTTTTTGACCTTACGAGGTCAACAATCAGTTTGCGGGTCACACAAACATTTCACTTTCCACCACATGTCTTAACACAAATAAGGTTAAAGTAGCCACATAGAATTTTTTTTTTTGAAATTTTCTTACCTTATTTGTTGTAGAAGACTTATTCAGAGTATACCCAATACCTAATACCCCTAATGCCCCTAATACCTAAACCACCTTAATACCACTAATAACCCTAATACCTAAACCACCCTTATACCCCTAAAGCCACACTAATACCTCTAATACCCCTAAAACCACACTAATACCTCTAAAACCACACTAATACCTCTAATACCCCCTAAAAATCCCTAAAACAACACTAATACCCCTAATCTCCTAAAACCTAAACTACACTAATACCCCATAATACCTAAACCACCCTAATACCTGCTAATACCTCCAAAAGCTATACCACCCTAATACCCCTAATACCCTAAAATCTCCCAATACCTCCTAATACCCCTAATACCTAAACCACCCAAATACCACCTAATTCCCCATAAAACCCCTAACACATAAACCACCCTAATACCCCCTAAAATCCCTAAAACCACACTAATACCCCTAATCTCCTAAAACCTAAACCACCCTTATACCACATAATGCCTAAACCACCCTAATACCCCCTGATACCTAAATACCCCCTAATACTCCCAATACGTAAACCACCCTTCTAGCTTTACAAGTTTTTGTTGTCCGTAGTGCATGCTATAACCAGTATAGGTCGAGCCAAGAGGTAATTCTGCCAAGTGTTTCAAATGTTTGTACGGGACCATCTCCTCTCTCGCTAGTATTAGCAAAGGCTTCGTCTCTTTGGTAGGTGTGGTGAGAATGTTTGTCTTGCGTCAGCTTTTTACTCGTGGCGAAGCACACGAGTTGTAAATCCGGCGTTGACTTTTCTTGTTTTTTTTTCGTGTCACATTAGCGCATGCAAATTTATGCACGCATATTTAAGTCTATATAGACGACTATATGGCTTTCGGCCATGAAATACATACCGTAAAATCTCTCCGTTTGTGTACTCGAGAAGCAAGATAACGAACTACTGCGTACAACTGCACACTTTCAAGACAATTCAAGGCGTTCATGGATGGATAGGACCGTTTGATATTGTGTTCGCCGCTTATTCCTGTGGGATTTTTGCTCTGGCAAGTTCTGTGCTTTATATATTAAACTTGCCATTTGCTTAGCGATCGAGCTCCGGGTCGAGCTTAAGTGTCAGCTACTGAATCTAGTGAATGCAGTGTAGTCTTACTTTTAAACCCGTGTATACGTGAAACATGATGAACAGGTTATCGGCAAGGGTGTTTAAATAAAATTCACTCTCTCATATCACTCACTCACTCACTCACTCGCTCCTTCCATCAGCTGTAAACTTAGTGAGCAAATGCTTTGTTACGAACACGTTTCGTAACAGGAATTCAACGTGAATCCAACGATAACAATAATTAATTTGATGTAAACGAATATAGACAACAATAAGCTTACAGATGTTTCGCATTTGGAGTTTTTAGTGCTACATTAAAATCGATCTAAAAGGATTTTGCAACCCTAAAACACGCGTTCTGCTGCGTATCTAGCTTAAAATAATAAAATGTAGTTCGTAGGTAGCATGTGCTCTTGGACAGCGCAGTGATCGAGTTTGTGCCTCAGTCCCGGACGGCCCGAGTTCGAATCTCCATAAAGTCCTTTTTTTTTCCTTTTTATTTTCTTTTTTCGAACTGGACATTATGAAAGTGATGTACTTTTTTTTTCGTTCGTCAAAAATCCTTACGTTTAATTTAAAAAAATATATATCGAACTGTGTCAGCGTGAAAACGTAAGCTTACGGCAATATTGCGTTACGCGTTACGCGTTAGCATTTCTTCTTCTCGGATTGGCTCTTAGGAGCCTTTGATTAGACATAATTTTAAGCTTATGTTTCTCTGTAAAAGCACTCAAATCACTTGGGAATCAATGCTGCAATGAGTTAAAGGCGCCACGAGTTCAAGCTGTGTACAGCTTCTTGTTTCCCTTTAAATTGAACAGTGTTTCCAACTTTCTCGGTTAGCTGCTTTAGTCCGCACTCCGTTCTGGGATCTTCTTCCAAACAAACAATGCAATGTTCTTCTTCCATCTTAATACACAACAAAAAACAAACTCACTCGCCGCTTTTTTAAGGATTGAAAAAATCCGCGTGAGGACTGGAAAGGAACGCTAAGAACGATGAAGGCACGATAGGGAACGATATTGCGTGATAGCTGACGCCACCTCATCCTCTATAAAAGAAACCCTCCCACTGTCGTTCTTCTCTCACTCATTCACTTACAATGCAAAGCCAGACAAGTTGCTCGGAAGAAGAAAGAAGAAATGAGATGCAAGATTATTGCAAAAACTTGGGACAAGAAAATTTAATTAAAACTCTTTTATCGGCGTGGTCTAGAACCGAGTGATGGCGTAAGTCGGGTTTTTCTAGGAAAACACTGTTCTGAGAAAGACAAGAAAGATTTTTTTCACGGCATGAAACAAAGATGGTTCATTGCTAAAAAGTCGGACAACTCTCTTCGTGGAAGGTTTAAGAGAGGTGGTTTTGGAAAAAGGACATCCTTTTCGGCGAAAGAAAGGGACTTTTTTCACTGCAAAATCCTTCCGCGGGTTCGTAGTTTGTTTGTTTGTCTTTGCTCGATTCGTCATGCGACGACAATTTGCTTTGTTAAAAATAAGCTTACTTTCATGTTTCTTCTTTCAAACGAGTTTTCTGCGAGCATTGAAGTCAAACTATTTTTTTCCTGTTTTCATTCACGGATTGTCCTGAGAGGTGAGTCAAGCTGATTTTCGCTCTAACATGCGATGGAATCGAAAGAGAAAGAGAACCTGATTTATGGCACGTCTTCGAGGAATATGTCTGCCTTTGAATTGTTTGCCCTGAAGTTTTTTATGCGGTCTAATCACCAAGTGATTGCTTGTATTATTTTCTGCATAAAGAATTATTCAGCGCTCGAGTGAAACAAAGATGGTTCATTGCTAAAAAATCAGACAACTCTCTTCGTGGAAGGTTTTCGGCGGAGGAAAGGGATTTTTTTTCTTCGCAGGTTCGTAGTTTCAGGTAGTTTGTTTATTTGTCTTTGCCCGATTCGTCATGCGCCGGAAATGTGCTCTGTTAAAAATACTTTCATCCATGAAAATGTTTTCCAGAGAATGGCAAGGAGTTGACTGCGTTTCACGACACGTTGCTCGTTACGCTGATTTGCAAGAACATCTTGAAATTCTTGTCAAAAATAATACTTACAAGTTTTGCCCGAACCCCAATCGGAAAGTTACTCAAGAAAAGAAGGAGAAAACGTTAACCTTTGTAATTCTTCTCGTTATGAAGTGGTTTTCATTAAAACTTGTTGTGAACTTTGAATCCTTGTGTGGGCTTCTTTTGTTTCCGTGCTGGAGGGATAGGGGCTTTTGACTCTACTTCCTCAATTCATTCCCCGGGAGGACTTGCGGAGGGATCCTCTTACGGAAGGATACTCTTGCGGGGGGATACTCTTGCGGAGGGATCGTCTCATGCGGAGGGATACTCTTGCGGAGGGATACTCTTGCGGTGGGATAACTGTGACGTCATCAGAATGTGGGGGAATACGACCAGTTTGACTGGGATACCATGGGAAAAAAATTCACCAAAAAAAAGAAATTCCAAAAAATAAAAAAAATTGAAAAAAAGAATTGAAAAAAAATTGAAAAAAAATTTTGAAAAATAAAATTCTTGTCAAAATCCCCTATATAAAAACATTCTAGTCAAAATCCCCTATTGGGCGTGGTTAGGGAAATTTGACTATGCCCAAAAAAATTTGAAAAAAATCGAAAATTTTTTCGAAAAAATTCGATACTCAAAATCACCTATATTACTCAAAAATTGAAAAAAAAATCCAAAAAAAAATTTGAAAAAATTTGAAAAAAAAATTGAAAAAAAATTCTAGTCAAAATCCCCTTCCCACGTAGTCACCCATAACTACTGAGACGTTTTAAGAAAGTAAAATGGGACGGGAAAGTTTGTGTTTTAATATGAGCGATATGGCAGAGCAAAATAGCATGAACTTTGCGTTTGTTCTATTTTGGAATACTGAATCATTGCTATTACGGTTTGATTATGCAATAGTATGGGTAAGACGTCATAGTTTTGTTGATTTAGCTACCGTGCACAAGGAAATTTTGCGGATTGTCCGACTGAATTTGTTTTGCGGGAGGAAATTTTTGCGGGTCGAAACAGCTAAAATTTCTGCTGGGAGGAAATGTTTGCGGATTTCTGGTCAAGTATAAATAAAATCCAAGGCATCGGTATTAAACTGCAATTTTACTTCCTGACCGGAGGTTTGTATAGTTTCCATAGTTATGGTTGCTGTTCTGGCGCCAATATGAACATAAACAACGAGAAAACTAGTGAGTGAATTATTGTACGTTGTTGTAAAAACGTATCAGTATTATGATAACAGTCTCTGGTTCTTTTGAGGACGTGTCTGGAGTTGAATCGAGAATACAGATGACTGTTGTGCCGGTCGCCTCGGAGATATGAGAGCAAAATGTTCACTGTTAAAAAGTTCCTGTTAAGCCGATATACATCATTAAAACAAGTAATTTTTTTGCGGGAGTATATTTCTGCGGTGGAAATTTAATACAAAATAAAATAATACTGAAAAATAATGCAACAACGGACAACCTTGTCTAACTCCCCGTTCGAGAGAAAAGGCCGACGAGAGCCATCCATTGTTTCTAACGCACGAGGTAATATTGGTGTAAACAATGTTTACCCAGCGCCGGAAATTTTGGCCGAAATTAAAGCGCTCTAAACCGCGTTGCAAAAAGCCGTGATTAACCAGGTCGAAAGCCTTTTCCTGATCCAGGCTAATAACAGCGGCCGAAAGCTGTTTATGGGTTTACCTTAGCACTATAATTTACTCACAGAGTTAATTCTCTGATTCCTTGTTTGTATCACCAGTGCTACGTGGCTCAACATTTATTTGTACCCTTCACATTCTCATTGCCACGAATTACCCATTACCACCTTATTACCCACGATCTGCTCCCGTACGGCCTCGTGGCTCAAGCGGTAGAGCAACGGAAGATCTAATCCGGAGGTCGTGGGTTCGAATCCCACCGAGGTCTAAGATTTTTTTCTTTCCCTCGTGTGGTCCCTCATTTCCTTACTAGGGCTAACGCTCAGTACAGGGAAATTTATGGGTTTACCTTAGCACTATAATTTACTCACAGAGTTAATTCTCTGATTCCTTGTATGGTTTACATAGTCGATTGTATCCCGGATCAGAAAAAGGTTTTCCAAAATACTGCGATCAGGAATCCCGCATGTTTGATTACTTTAGTACAAATTTTATAATCTGTGTTTAACAGAGAAATTGGTTGCCAGTTTTTCAAGTCTAACTTGTCGTCCTCCTTGTAAAGCAGGCGGATAATTCCTTGACGTTGTGTGTCAGAGAGTTATCCGAGTAATTTAGTAAATCATGACTTAATAGTCCCCAGAAGCGACGATAAAATTCAACCGGAAATCCATCGGCTCCCGGCGATTTGCCTGATTGCATTTGTGAAAGGGCCTCTTGACACTCGAAGAGTGTGAGGTAACCTTCGCATTCCTCCTGGTCTTCGGATGCCAGAGTTTTATCCAGTTGGTCTAAAATCCAGTCTTGGCTAGATAAATAAACTTGTTCAGCCGAATAGAGGTTACGATAAAAAAAATCGCGACATTCGCGAAGAATATTTTTATCGGAAGTCACGGTTGAATTGTTGGCACGTAACTCTGTTGTCGCTGATTTTCAAGTTGGTAGAAATACTTGGTCGGTTTTTCCCCAGCTTTATCCACTGTTCTTTACTGCGAATGATGGCTCCTTCTACGTCGTGATCTTTGATCGTTTTTAGGAGATCTTTGATCTCCGCCAAACGCGTGTGATCATCTGTGATATTTGAATTACCACGAGACAGGATGTTGCGAAACTCGCTTTCAAGATTAAATTTCTTACGCTTACGCTCACGGCATCGGTAGTAGGGGGTAGCCGGCAGTTTCTGGAGAAGGGTCGCACGGAGGGGGTCTGCGTCCTGTAACGCTTCCAATTAGTGCTTAAGGGAAGCCCCTTGATCATAGATTTTCTTCTTCGCGGAGCTAGCATCCTTTGACGGGGACGGTGGTGATTTTCGTTTGTTCTCGGTGTTTTCGCCAGGCGAGGATTCTGGTGTAAAAAGTTCCTGAGTATTGGTCTGTGCGGCTGCTGCGTATATTTGCGCTGTTTGTTCGGTTTGTACTGACTGGCTGGTTTCCATCGATTCCTCGGGTGTCAGGGGGGTGGCTTGGGTGGTTTCAGCGGTGGTGTGGGTGTTCTCAGGAGTATCTTGCGAAATAGACCATTTGCACGATGACGTCATATGACTACAACTACCACAATCCTTCAGTTTTTTGTTTTGTAGTGCAAATTAGGCCCATTGTTATTTAAACCTCACTGGGATTACAAAATTTAAATAAGAAAGGAAAAACGAAATGAATTCTGGTAGTTGTAGTCAAATGACGCCATCGTGCAAATGGCCTATAGTGGTTACAGGGGGGGTGTCGTTGCTGGTTGCGTTATTGGTTATTTAAACCTCACTGGGATTACAAAATGTAAATAAGAAAGGGAAAACGAAATGAATTCTGGTAGTTGTAGTCAAATGACGCCATCGTAAAATGGCCTATTGTGGTTACAGGGGGGGTGTCGTTGCTGGTTGCGTTGCCTCGTGGTTCGCCTCGCGGCGTTTCGCTTTCGGGCAGTCTTTAACAACGTACTCGGAAGACTGGCACCGGTAGCATAGTATTGGCGGCCCGTGTACTTAAAAAATAACTCGAGCCCTTGAGTGACTAATTTGTGTGGCACTGCCTTTTGTAAACGTGTGAATTCTACGACACTGAAGCCGTTCTCGATGTGCTCGTAGCCCGGGGCTTTGAAGCAAAGCCGGCGGACTGCTCGCGCTTTGAGGTCGCCGTATTGTTCCACGAGTTGTAGCAGGTTTTCATCGGGGAATTCAACGGGAACGAAGCACGACACGTGTAGTGCTTTTTGCCTTAAAAGGCGTAAAGGGATAACGCTGTTTTCGTAGTCAAAGCCCGATGCCGCCAACCGCGTGGCCGATTCTGTAGATCGGAGGGTGATGTCGAAGCACTTTCCTCCGTATAGGGGTACATCCCCAACGATTTCTTCCTTAAAGTCAAGTAACAACTGCGCTATACTGAGCGAGTCAAGAGCCAGAGTTTCCTCCGCTATCAAGCGGACAGTTCTAGTGTGGGCGAACGGCTGGTGTGCGGGACGCGCGGCCATCTCCACGTAACGCGAGAGCGAGAAAACTCGCGAGACCACGTACAAAACCAAAACCACAAAATTAAAAAGCACGCACTCACCAAAGCGAAGATAGATGGTTACCAGACACTTTCTTGCTTGTGGTGAAAAAACGGCACCAAATCTTGTGAAAAAAAGCTCTCCTTAGTCGTCGAAGGTGAGGACTATTCTGGGTTTTGGTCTTGCATCCCTCAATGCTGTACAGAAAAGTTGTTAGCAGAGGGGACGGGTTCCCCTCCTTTTGCAAAACAAATAATAATAATGATAAGGCCCAGCCTTTAACAATTTCTAAACACGTCTATTGTATAACCAAATTATAGACCCCATTTTAGTCAATAGCGTGAAAATAAAAAACTTTGTAATCGAAAATTAGTGATTTCCTGTTTTTAATTCCCCAAATGGCTACTAAAATAAAACTACGCCCATTTCGTGAACATAAATTTCTATTGGCTGATTTGCATCATGTGATGTTTTCATGTACGTATTTTAAGTAGACTTATTCTAAAGGTGCGCAACAACGGCATCTTTACCATATTCACTATCAATTCTTCTAATTTTTTTATTAACCTCACGTTCTAACGCATTAACGAGATTGCTTTAAGAGCCCTTTGATTACTTACTGTGCAACGGCGAATGAACAATCTTTCCGGAGTAGAACAATAGAGAATGAAGGCGCTTAAATGTGCTAACGTAGCCTGTGAACAGGCTTCTTTTTGGGGTATTTGGTTAGGTTTAAATCGGCGAGCGAAGCGATCCGAGCGCAGGCTTCTTTTTGGGGTATTTGGTTAGGTTTAAATCGGCGAGCGAAGCGAGCCGAGCGCGGACTGGGGAAGAGGGAAGGGGTGACGAAGCCTGTGGACTCACCTTTGATGCCGCCGTTCCATGATACCAGAGTCTGGTATCATGAGCTGATTGGTCAGATCACTTGGTTTTGACAGGTAAGCGGTGATTGACGACACATGTTGACATCTCTGGCGCCCTAAATTTGCATAATTATTCCATGGCGACTCGTCGCATGCAGTTTTCAGATCTCGATTTTGAGAAAGCTTTGAGCGATTTGTTGCGAAATGTTTTCGCATATACCAAGACTTAAAGAAGAGCAAAAGCTGTGTCTAAAGTCTGTGGCAAAAAAGCAAGATGTTTTTGGAATTTTGCCGACTGGATTTACAAAACAGCAACCATGCTGCAGATTATCTGTTGGATGCCAAATCAAACGCTATTACAAAAGAACGGGGGTTTATCCTAGCTCCATTGACACACACTACTTAACTATAGAACTTACTAAGGAGCTAAAAATTATTGCAAGAATTCATGATTTCATTGCAGTGGAATTATAGACTACGGCTTTTTGATACTCGGATCGAAGATGCCTATTACCGTGTGGCCGGAAACACTATAATCCGCCGAGATCAAAAGGTCAATATCAACGAAGAGAACAAATTTATAACTGTGATCTTAAGGCGCAATTCTCTCTGAACTGGGAAAGCTTTATACTTTAGGCTTTTTAAATACTTTTTGCGAATAGTGGGAGTCGTGTTTAGCCTATCTATTTTCGTACTACTACCGATGCATTCAACTGAATAAAACATGACAACTTGTTGACATATTACAGCCATGCTCCTTCACGCGTGACCAGTAATCTAGAGAATGAAATGAACATTTGAATATTTCTTTGTAACGTCCGAGATTTGAATGAAACCTTGAAGATCTTTGTGGAAAACACTTTGAAAGTCACGAATTAACGGAAAATAACTTCGCTGCACGCATAAAAAAACCTAATATTGTTCGGATATGTAACATTTCAAACAAAATGATATTTTGTTGCTCTTTGTTTCCGAAAATGCGGTAAAATTCTCACGGGAATTCCGAATCTCGGGATGAATTTTCAAAACCGACGCGTAATTCAATTTTCAAAACTACTGGTCACGCGTGACGGAGCATGACAGGATAATTACTAGGGGGAGGAACGGCGGCATCAAAGGCGAGTCCACAGGCTTCGCCGCCTTTCCCTCTTCCCCGGTCCGCGCTCGGCTCGCTTCGCTCGCCGATTTAAACCTAACCCAATTACCCAAAAAGAAGCCTGTTCACAGGCTAGTGCTAACGTAACTGAAAAGTCTTTGTAGGGGAGCACTTGCCAGGCCGAAGGCCTGGCTGCGCAGCTCCATACTCATAGAACCTATCGCTGTCATTTTTCATGGTCATGGCTAGCGGAATGTTTCGCGGGCGCGTGTCCGTCCGCCCGCCGTGTTGGAACAACATCCGGGATCTTGAAAGCAAGGCTTTGTTTTTCGCGCGGCCACACAGCTGTGAGCTCGGTAAACACTTTAATTGTTTTGTTGTGTCTAGCGGAGAATTAAAGTCGTTATTTTCCTGCATTTTTTCGCGGTTTACTACTCAAGACAGGGATACTAATTAAGGGATACTCAGAAGCCGCTTTAGTGGAAAAAGACGAGCTTTCAGGGATAAAATCTTGCTTCGAGGAACTTCATGTATTACGTTTTTATCAATGCGGGAGATATTTATTTTCTACGGATTTCAGAACCAGAAGCGGAGATTTGAATTTCCAAGCAAGCGAGGAACTTAAAGGTAAAACAGATTACAGTTTTCGATGAGAATTTATGTTGATATCAATCTGTGAGTGACTTTTTATTAGTGTTATTGTTAGTATTGGAGAATTGATTTTAAAACGTGCTTAAATTCAGTTGTATCGATCTCTTGAATTTCATCGAAGAAAGCTTAAACTCGATGAGCTATAATTAAATGGTACGCGTTTTGCTTTTAAACGTAAACTAATGGAGATTTGAATACATTTTTTCGAAAGAAGATCGTGTTGTACATTTTTATGTGTTTGTTCATTCATTAGATAGATTGAAAAGCGATTTTATGTAAACAAAACAAGACTTTGATTTTATAGTACAGTTCTATCTTCACTCGCATCGCCGTATGCAAATATGTTTGTGTATTTTTGCAATTTTTGATTTTCAAATCAGTTTCTCGGGCAATTTTTGACAAACATAAACTGTATTTTATTCGGAAACTAGTGGTACTAGTTATTCTAGACAGAGAAAATACGGTCTATAAAAATGTACTGTGCAGACGGTCGCGTAATACTGTATTTTGTCTCCACTCCACAACAAACATAACACAACGCGTTATGACAAATAAGTTTATTTTGGGAGGGCCTGGCGTAACCAACCCGAACCATTATCCTACTACATACAAATATTCTCATACAGAATAAGTACAATAAGTACAATAAGTACAATTACGTAGACTAGAGTTTAGCTAAACCGTCATAAACTATTTTCAGATTTACATGCCCACTATGCTACGCGACAAAATGAAAAAATCCCACAGGGGAACTAGAAACTCTACTATCGCAAGCCATTCTTGTCCTGCATCATCTGCAAGTAGGCACACAGGCCTAGTGCCGGTTAGCCAGTGTCGGCTATGTCCCCGAGTAAGCAAGCATATTTAGTGCCAGTTAGGCTGCCAGTTAGGCTTCCAGTAGGCTGCCAGTTAGGCTTCCAGTTAGGCTGCCAGTTAGGCTTCCAGTTGGGCTTCCAGTACGCTGCCAGTTAGGCTGCCAGTTAGGCTGCCAGTTAGGCTGTCAGTTAGGCTGCCAGTTAGGCTGCTGAACTTAGAACATGATATACCAGGTCAGACCTGAGCTACAGTGCTGGGGAACTTGCAACTCTGACGTTACAGATCATTTTCACTTACATCCCCCAAGTGAACTTGGAAAATTATCCTAATTAGGCTGGGAAACTAACGAGTCTGACACCCTGGGTCACTCTAGACCCAACTTAGGCTGCAAATGTTGTGACTCCAACATTCCTGTTGACTATAGACCCATCCATGCTAAGCACAATGGACTTCGGGAAACATACAAAGCCATCATGAATAGGCGAACTTGTCCCGCAAACTAAGTAATATAGCTTGAATAGAGGCTACTAAAATCCTACTTGTATGACAAGTATACAAAAACGTTATTAGTAAATACCAGTAGAAAACAAATCTATTAGAACACTAAACTAGTGGAGCTGAGCAACCGCTTACAAAACAAATGCGGTTAGACGGAGGCCAGAAAAAACCTGCCAGAAAAAACCCCTGTGGGGAAAAACCTTCAGGAAATCTGGGTAGGAACCAAGGCTCAAGCTCCAGGCGTTAGAAGCCCATCCTACGAGGCTTTACAGCGAGAGAAACGGCCGAATCTACGAATGAATAGAATCTGTAAACTAAAGAAAATAAAAAATTAAGCAACACTAACGAAGGTTGGTTATGAAGGCCTACATGGCCACCGCGTGCTATACTCTACCTTATATACCCCTGTATCACTACCCATAATGCACTGGCCTGGACCCAGGCCCTGTTGTATCTCGTGCCGACAAAATATTTATTTCAGCCTTCTTCGCAAACTCATTCGTCAGAAATAATATTTTTTTATGTAAACAAAACAAGACTTTGATTTTATAGTACAGTTCTATCTTCACTCGCATCGCCTTATGCAAATATGTTTGTGTATTTTTGCAATTTTTGATTTTCAAATCAGTTTCTCGGGCAATTTTTGACAAACATAAACTGTATTTTATTCGGAAACTAGTGGTACTAGTTATTCTAGACAGAGAAAATACGGTCTATAAAAATGTACTGTGCAGACGGTCGCGTAATACTGTTTTTGAGAATTGCTAAAATTGAAAATAGCATAATTCATAATTCTTGTGCTTCCAACCTTTCACCTTAGTTAAGTTTCACCTTAGTTAAGTTTCACCTTAGTTAAGCTTGTTCAAAGTGCGACGCTGTTAGGCTTGGGCTATGTATATATATTATTTTTTTCTCCGCTGCAAGAGTTTCAGACATAGATTCGGTGTTTTCAAGCTGTTTAGCCCTACCACTACCCCGCTAAAATGCCGAAGAACAGCTGCATTGAGTGACGACACAAATAAGTGCCGTCACGATCACGACTTAAACGGTCCGACATGTTTGTTCATTCAGTACTTCTCAAGCAGTGATTAGATTCATCTATCCGTTAACTTCAAACCGAAGAACATTCGACAAATGCTATAGCCTTTAAATAAGATGCCATAATGCTGAAATGTGCCGAAAGTTTAACAGAGGTTTGCGTGCGACCTTGCATGGCAGTCCGCGGCCGGCGTGCATTGGACGTTATAAATAAAAAGTACGATGAATAAAGAAGGGATTTATACACAAAAATGGTCTCTGGATCTGCCTTCTACCGCAAACGAGGTAAGGAAATTTCAGTGATTTTCAATGTGGCTATTTTAATTTCATAATGGGTTAACACAGAAGCAGAAGTTAAAATATTTGTGTGTCCCGCAAATTGATTGTTGACCTCGTAAGGTCAAATAACTCTAATTTTAACGAACTTTGAAATGCTCTCGCGTCGCTCTGAATCATTTGCCCAAAGAAATGTTTACGGCAATCTTGAGATCATCTTTATAAAAATTAACCAACAGAAACTTAATCCGTTTGAAGGTTTAGCATATGGTGAAAAATTGTTTTGTTTACGAGGTACTTTTAAAGAAGTAAAATGAATGTCTTCGAAATAAAATTATTTTGCACGCAAAGAACAACATATTAATTCCCTAAATCACTCTTCTAGATATCTAAAGATTGCAAAATACGATTTTCGTGTTTTAAATGCCGTAGCGCTACTTGTTTTTGTAAGCGAGACTGTCAAAGTTGTGCAATAATTTTCCGCCTTAAAATGGCGATTTTAACGGAATTTCGTTTTCTCCATTTTTCTTTACAATAAAAAGATATTTGGCCGAAAAAGGTATCCAGTGATTTTTGCTATACCTTAATCTATCTAAAGTGAAAATATCAAAAGAATCCAATTTTATCACTTGCCGCGATATGTTTGATTTTTACAGACTGGCGCTCTTAAAAAAATCCATCGAGCCGTTTCTCAAATTTTTGCAAAAGCGATTAAAATCGAAAATTACCAAAAAATTGCACATGAAGCGATGTTAAGAAAAAAGGTAGTTATTAAGATCGCAAAAGAGAAAGAAAACAAAACTTTGAAGGTTTACAAACATAACATAAAGCTACTTTTTGACACTATCAATAAGTAATTTCACAAAACCAGTGTTAATCTCTCGATCAATTTACCAGTACACAAATAGTAAGGTTTGAAATGTTATTGCGATTTATTTGAAATCAAACATACAGAATTTTTTTATTCTTGCAAAATATATATGCCATATACTATATTTTAAGATGTCTATGTGGGATTTTCAATGCGAAATCTTAAACGCGCTAAATTTCACTTTTACTAATTTCTAAGTTTCTTGTTTGTCGTCGTCATGGTAATATCGATTTTACCAGAATATATATTTAGCCAAACTTAAATTCAAAACCAGTTAGTAGTGAAAATTTCACGTTGATCTGACTTGGAAAAGACCACTAAATAGCCGATTGAAAAATGTAGGTATGGTCTCCAGAAAACTGTATAATTATCGAAACACCTTTAGTATATCTTCACTTTTATCCAGTAGAAACGTCGGTTTTATTCTACAACATCGTAAAATAAATGAAGAATTTCATGGTAATGCAGTTTTCTGGCTCTGAGCTGCTTTTTATTTTCGCGTAACGATTTTATTTCTAAAGCGTGTAACATAATAGGCAGTGCGTTCTCACGCATTTTGAAAAAACAATTAGATTACGTATTAGCAAGTAGACATTCCGTTGAGTAAAGTTACCATTTATTGTAATCAATCGGGTATTTGACTTACTTAATTGCTATACGTAATCACAAAATCTTCTAATAATTGATTTTCTTTTTTCTTCTTATGTCATTTTAATGGACAAACCAGGGAGTAAGTGTATCTTGACTTTTTTTAGAAGAAAACATCAGTTTTATTTTATACCAATCGTGGAATAAAACGAAGGATTTGATTTCGTGTTAGAATTCCTTCATAGTTCTCTATATGAGTATCATAATGACTGAGTTTTTAATGAAAATACCCCAATAGCTGGAAGCTCAAACAATAAGCATATGTAAAAGTGGCTATGTCACCTATTGTTACTATTAATTTAAAAATCCAAATGACATATTTTCATTCATGCAAACACAAACGTGTTGGTCTCTTTTGTTTAAACTAATCTACTAGTGCATTAAAACTATACGTAAATCAGTGTTTGTGACTACAGATAGCTAGGATTGGAAATGGATTGCAACTTCCAAACCTTAAGGCAATTCAATAAAATGAAAGGTTTCAATTTACAGGTTTAATATTTGAACTCCCCCATTGTAATTTTTATGAAGATGACAATCACTGCATACCGTAGTAGAATTAAAGCTCATAAGATTAATAGTTAATTAAGTGATTATGATGAGCATACCCATTACACATTAAGTACTCATTAATGACCATTTCTTGTTCATTCTGTTGTTCCTACTATATTTACTACACGTTACCAGGTTGACATGATTAATATTTGACATATTCAGTGAGTCTTTTCATGATCATTTACGCTCTAAACTCTTTCACCCTGCAAAACTATTAGGTTTCGTATCAGCAAATAGACATTCCGTTGAGTAAAGTTACTATTTATTGTCATCGATCGGGTATTTGACTTATTAAATTGCTATACATAATGTTGTAATAATTGATTTTCTTTTTTCTTCTTATGTCATTTTTTGTGGACAAACCAGGGAGTAAGTTTATTTTCAGTTTAATCCATTAGAGACATCGGTTTTATTCTATACCAATCGTTAAAATTTGACATATTAAGTGAGTCTTTTCATGATCATTTACGCTCTAAACTCCTTCACCTTACAAAACTATTATGTTTCATATCAGCAATTTTTTGGGGGGGGTGGGATTAATGTCCTTGACGCTCTTTTTTTCTTCCACTATTCCCTCCACTTTTCTTGTCATTTAATGGAATCTGGAAATAAAAAGAACGGTTAGTCTCCCCTTACAAATTTCCTTACCAGTTAATTTTAAACTTAGTTTTCCAGACAAAAATTTAATCCATATTGAAGACATTTAAATCAGTCAATTTTACCTCTTAAAAATTTATTACTTCAGACTCTTAGAATAGCTCCCATTAACTACAATTAGCATCCCTTTCCCTCAAGCATTTTAAGAATTTAATTATTACATATCATTATTACTACTGGGTAGATTTCAAGAGTGTGCCCCCAGTAGTTACTATTCTTCTTTAGTCTCCAAAGAAAAATTTTCCCTACTCCCCTCTTGTAACACAGTTACATTGTTCCTCCAATTTGGTCATAATATTGTCAAAAGGATATACTAAATCGAGAAACACCACATAAAAACACGGCATATAAAAGAAAATAATAATGCAAATCTATATTATGCTTTCATGTTAACCTTCCTCTTCGCATTCAAACTCTTAAGAGTCCCTTACCCCATCGCGTTATATTGTAAAAGCTCCTCATATTATATATAATTTCACAAAGCATTTCAGGCAAATAAAATTCCTTATCTCATTTTATTTCACGTCAACTCTCTAATATATAAAAAATTCTAAATTTTTACTAACATTTCATTATTATTAAATCATTTATTATTTATTTATTTATTTTTAATAATAAACATATATTTTAATATCTTATTCAAATCAATTCCTTGCATTTTTACATGTCTCCTTGGCTTTTTGTTGATGGGTCCTATGATGCTGAGTTTTGCAACTGCGCATGTGTCGACCGGGCTTTGTTTTCGTGGGACTTTGCTTTCTGTTGGCTTTCTCTGTGGCCTTGGGGCAATGTATTGATGCGTTTTCCCATCCTTTTCTCCTCTTTTTCTTCCATGCATTGTATAGCTCTCCATTTCCTTGGTCTTTTTGTTATCCGGGCTCTGTTTCCTCATCTCCATCGTTCATTGGTACTATGGTTCTATTTCCTTAATGGAATCAATCCATTGGGCTTTGGGTTTGTGTGCCTTACCCTTGGTTCGACTGGGGCTGTGGTCTTGGAGTTCTATATTAATGCATTTCGTCCCAAAAAAAAACAACTCCTTGCATTTTTACATGTCTCCTGGGTTGATGCAGATGGGTCCCATGATGCTGAGCCCTGCATCTGCGCGTGTCTCGGTTGATCTTCGTTTCTGCGAGACTTTGTTTTCTGGGAGCTCTCTCTATGGCCTTGGGTACGGTATTAATGTTTTTCCCGTTCTTTCCCCTTCCTCTTCCATGCATTATATGGCTCACCATTTCCTTGGTCTTTTTGTCTATCCAAGCTCTGTTTCCTCATCTCCATCGTTCACTGCTGTGGTTCTATTTTTTCAATGGAATCGGTCTAGTGGGCTTTGGTTTTGTGTGTCTTACCCTTGGTACTGACTGGGACTAGGGTTTTGGGGTCTTATATCTTTGCATTTTGTCCCCCAAAAAGCGACATTCCGTTGAGTACAGTTATTATTCTTTATTGTAATCGATAGGGTATTTTACTTATTAAATTGCTATACATAATTACAAAATGTAGGAATAATTGATTTTCTTTTTTTCTTATGTCATTTTTGTGGACAAACCAGGGAGTAAGTTTATCTTCAGTTTAATCCATTAGAGTAATAGGTTTTATTCTATATCAATCGTGAAATAAATGAAGAATTTGTTTTTGTGTCTGAATTCCTTAATGATTATCTAATATGAGTATCATAATGACTGAGTTTTTAATGAAAATACCCCAATAGCTGGAAGCTCAAACAATAAGCATATGTAAAAGTGGCTGTGTCACCCATTGTTACTATTAATTTAAAAATTGAAATGACGTATTTTCATTCATGCAAACACAAACGTGTTGGTCTCTTTTGTTTAAACTAATCTCCTAGTGCATTAAAATTATACATAAATCAGTGTGTTTGACTACAGATGGTTAGGATTGGAAATGTATCAGCAAGTAGACATTCCGTTGAGTAAAGTTACTATTTATTGTAATCAATCGGGTATTTGACTTACTTAATTGCTATACATGTACATAATTTCAAAATGTTCTAATAATTGATTTTCTTTATTCTTCTTATGTCATTTTTGTGGACAAACAAGGGAGTAAGTTTATCTTCACTTTTATTCATTTGAGACATCGGTTTTATTCTGTACCAATCGTGAAGAATATGATTTTTTGTCGGAATTCCTAGGCCTTTATGATTACCTAATATGAGTATCAATGATTGAGTTTTGAATGAAAATATTCCAATAGTGGGAAGCTCAAACGATAAGCAGATGTAAAAGGGGCTATTTCACTTGTTGTTAGTATTAATTTATAAAGCCAAAGACATTTTTCCATTCATGGAAACACAAATGTATTGGTCTCATTTGTTTAAATTTATCTACTAGTGTTTTAAAACCATACATAAATCAGTGTGTTTGACTACAGATGGCTAGGATTGGAAATGGATTGCAACTTCGATCCAAACCTTAAGTCAGGTTTCATATTTAAACTCCCTCACAGTAATTTATATGAAGATGATAATAACATTTTTCAACCACGATGTGATTTTTATGGTCTTTTCGCAGTTACAATATAAAATGAAAGGTTTCAATGTGCAGGTTTCATATTTGAACTCTCTTATGAAATTTATATGAAGATGGTGATCACTGCACAGAGTTATAAAAACACCACCGTGGAATTAAAGTTTATATAAGATTAACACTTCTCAATAAAATTATGATGATGAGCATATCAGTAGTATAGGGCGTGGAACGTGGAATTAAAGTGGAACGTGGAATTAAAGTTCGTATAAGATTAACACTTCTACACTATCGTAGGTCTAAAATACAGGTAGAATTTCATGGTAATGCAGTTTTCTTTTTTCTTCTTATGTCATTTTTGTGGACAAACCAGGGGGTAAGTATATGTTCACTTTTATCCAGTAGTCACATCAGTTTTATTTTATACCAATCGTGAAATAAAACGAAGGTTTCATATTTGAACTCCCTCATTGTAATTTATATGAAGATGATAATAACATTTTTAAACCACGATGTGATTTTTATGGTCTTTTCGCAGTTACAATATAAAATGAAAGGTTTCAATGTGCAGGTTTCATATTTGAACTCTCTTATGAAATTTATATGAAGATGGTGATCACTGCACAGAGTTATAAAAACACCACCGTGGAATTAAAGTTTATATAAGATTAACACTTCTCAATAAAATTATGATGATGAGCATATCAGTAGTATAGGGCCATTAGATTTAAGCCTCGTTACGGCATTCCCCTGCACTCCCCTGCATTCCCCTTATTAGCTATGCCTAGTCAATGACAATTTCCTGCATACTAATTTGGAATAGGTAACTTATTAATGAATATTAATAAAGGGAATGCCTTTTCATGACCTCAACTACCTATTCCTTTTGTGTTATTCTGAAACAATAGTAACAATAGCCGGCCCAAACTTGCCCGCTCTATTCCAACTCACTTCAAAACAAAAAAAAACAACTGACACAGATATCCTTTACAGAGATAGATCAAAACAACATATCTTTACCACTAGACCATCAAAGCTGTGGCCGATATTATAGCTGAATAAACTAATTAGAGGTTTCCGAAACATTCAAGTTTAGAAGCAATAAAATTGCACAATATAAAAAACCACTTCTTATTCGTATTTAACGCAACATTCTCATTGCCGCTTCATCGCTAGACTCTATATCGATTTTCAGTTTCCCAGCCATCACCCACTTTAAGTTTTAATTTCTTTTCCGGTAGCTTCAATGTTCAAACTTTTAATTATGCGAACTTTCACTGAACTAAATTTGCATGAAAAATTAGCACCTCGGAAAAATAAACAAAGCAACCAATTACATGCGTTACTAAAACAATAAACCCACACGCTGTTTAAGTAAAATATATATTTAATAATAACAAAACGCATTAAGGTTTCATCAAATCATTATGTCAACAAAAGCTGTTTTATTTAGAACAACTCAAATCCATATACTACACAAATGAAAAGGAAATCAAGAACAAAATGTTAGAATGAAATTACTTTACGGACGCAGCGCGAATTCACTCTAAGGCCGTATTGCAGTCCTAAAGCTTTGTTGGCTTTTTTCGGAAGCAAAGGTTTCCTCTGAAAACGATTTTACGTTTGGTTCATCTCCGTGTTCATAAATTCACTTTGTTTTATCGTTTGAATAATGTCTTAATTTAACTGGAGAACTCGGACGGGGGTTGTAAGGATTTTGGGAACTGGTATATTTCTATAACGCCGCGTTTTTCATCCAAGAAATTTTTATTCGAGGCTGTTTTCGCAAATCCTTGAGCATATATATTAAAAGTAACTAGATATCCGTGTTTTCTGGTGTGATCAAATTATAGGGGTACAGGAGGGGTACAGAAAGGGTACAGAAAGGGTACAGGAGGGGTACAGGAGTTTTCACTACCACCACCACCACAATTCTATTATTTTCACCACCACCATCACGAAAATGCGGGGCTCCTTTTCCACGAAACCGTCGTAGGTCTTGTTGTGGACAAATGTTGGGCAGAAGAGAACAATATAGTCAAACTTGCCCCTGAAGGGCCCGCGCAGCTGATTCAGAAGATATTGTGTTTTGCCAGAGTTAGTCGGCCCGATAATTAGTGCATTGAATGGCAGCTTTCGTGGGTCCATTCTCTATTTAACAAATAGATTCCATTTGGCCGTGTGTCTGTTCAGTTATAGATCACAGATGACGTCAAAATGTGGTAAGAACAAAAAAGTGGCACACGAGCCGCAGGCGAGTGTGTCACTGATGTTCTTACCACATTTTGACGTCTTCTGTGATCTATAACTGAACAGACACACGGCCAAATGGAATCTATTTGTTTTATACAATGAACAGAAAAGTAAAAAGAGTAAAATTACGAACTTGCCTCGTAGCGCTCGACTGTTCGAAGATTTGTTCCAGTTTAGGTATTTTTCAAGTCGCCAAGAATACTTTTCGTCTTGGTTTCTTCTTTTTCTTGCTCTTAAACAGCTCCTGCTAAACATTTTTCGAGGCTTTCACTTGCTCTTTCCAGAATAATCTCGCAAACATTTTCAAAACTGTGCGCCATGTTGGACAAAACAAAGCAAACAATTTTTCTATGACGTCAGCCGTGCGTCTGTACTCTGATAGATCATAGGCAACGACCAATCACAGAGCGCGTAGTATTCAGTTCATTGTATAAATACGTGTGTTTAGTACTGAACTGCCTGCAGCTGCCTGTCCATGATATTCATCTGCGAGTCGCTGATCGTGTAGATGTGGCAGTGCACATTTCCCGAGCCGGAGGTTGTCCTTTCGATCTCAAGATGTACGCCGTCCTTTGTGTTGGCGAGGCGTTGGCCGTTGCCATGTAGGGTTGTATCAGCCATTGATCTAAGGTCGATAAGGAGGCCGAACTTGTTGCCCGTGAGATATTTGGTTAGATTCATGTTGGGTCTGCCGTCACCACTCTTTTTGAAGAGGCGACTGACCTCACGCCACATGTCGGTCCCGTTGATGCCTTCGTTGTAAATCCTGTTGGGGGAGCCGTTTATGGTGACATTAACTTTGGTGATGTCTGGGTTGAAGTATTTTTCTGAGTCCCTGGCTCCTGCCGTATAGGGTTCGATGAATAGCAGAAGGATGGCTTTCAGGGACCTGCGCTGAGGGTTCACCCTGAGATTCAGCCGTGCGTCTGAACCCTTCGAGAAGGGGACCACTTCCTCTCGCATGATGTGGTCGTAGGCAAACTCCTTTCCGCTAGAGTATACACTTATTGCATCATCAGCCAGCTGCTTACTTCGGATTGTCTCGTACTCAAGCTGAATATTTGTCAACTTGTAGACAAGCTTGCTTGTATCCGAACCCTTGACAACTTGAGAAGCCGGGGCGAGCATAATCTCGAATATCAAATCGTTGTAGAGTGCTTGTGGGTACATGACGCCGTGGTCTGTTATAATCTGGTGGTCAAGATTGATGCGGTATTTGTTTTTGTAAATGGTCTCCAGCTTGTTTTCTGCATCCACGCCAGAGGTCTTCTTGTCACCGGCACTAGAGCGAATCTTGCTCAAGTCTACACTCTGGATGCCCTCGGGGAGCATGTTGTCTCTCTTGTCAACAGAGAGGAATAGGTCCTCAAAGATTTTGTAAATATCATACCCAACGGTGTCCTGTACAGTGGTGGCGGCAAACTTGACGACGAGCCTGTCAACTAGTGCTCTGGAGACATTTTGTACAAGGTAATTGTTTGCGTGGCCGCCGGCAAGGTCGCTGTTAAAGAGCAAGGCAAGCGAGCCCGACACGATAACCTCATGTTCGTTGAGCTTGGGCACCGAAACGTACAGAGTCTCGCCAGGCTTAGCTGTAGAGCGATCAAATGTGATGCGCTTTACGGTGCGCTCTGCTTTCATAGCACCAAGAATCTTTTCTGCGTTCGTTGGGAGAAGGTTTGGTTGCACAGCCATAACCAGAGTGTATATATATATATATATATATATATATATATATATATATATATATATATATATATATATATATTGTTAAAATTATTTATATACATCATGGCAGAAGATGGATATGATATACCTGGCGAGAACGAGAATTCTTGGGAAGACCTCTGCTTGCGGGTGATGACTTAAGCCAGCGGCTTCAACGAACAAATGCGAATAAAGCCGCTATCGAAACATTTTACAAAACAGATAAAACAGGCAAAAACCCAAGGCTGTACGTTAAAATGGTTGGCAGTGGAAAAAAGGCATATCCTGTGTTTACAAAAAGCGCTGTAACACGCCAACTAAGGGAAAACCCGCAGCTTTCACAAGAAATCAAAAGTTATCTCGGAAAGTCAATGTTTGATCAGATGAAAGACTATCAAGCAGAACAAAGGCAAAAACAACAAGAACTGCAAGCAAAACAAAATCAAAAACAACAAATTGAAAAAACGATCGCAGATAGAGACAAGGTTCGTCAAGACATGACCGAACTTAGACATCAAATAAAACAGACTGATGACCAGATTCAGGAGCTTGAAAACCAGCATGGGACACTGAATGAAGAAGAAATACAAAGGCTGAAAGATGAAAAGAAAAAGCTTGAATCTGAGAATCAAAATAAAATAAAACAACTGCTACAGTTTCAGAAAACAGCAAAACAAGCAGAAAAATTACAAGAAGACATCAATAAACTCACGGCCGACACTAATAACATAAACAGTAACATAAATGAACTTAGTGCAAAGATAGACGCTAAAAAACCGCTTGATGAACTGAAACAACAAAAAGAAGAGCTTGAACAACTAAACGCTGAAGACAGACGCGTGATAGAGGATGAGAACACTTCTCCCACTGACAGAGAAGCTGCAGAAGCCCGAGTTGCAGAACGTGATGAAGAACTGGCAAGAGTCAATACAGAAATCGAGGAGAGAGAAAGGGGCATGCCTTTGAGAGAGCGGGTCAAAGAGATATTCAAGAAATATGGCTGGACCCTTCAAACAGTTGTTCTGGCTGCAGGTCTAGTCATAGGCGCTGTGACGATTGCTGCAATGAATGGCTTAAAGGCCGGCACCAAGGCTATTGGCAATGGGCTCAAAAAAATAGGAAATAAGGTTGCCTCCATCCTGCCAGGCTTGATCGGTTCGATCGTGAACTTTATCTTCAAAACAGCCGGCCAGGTTATCTCCTTCCTTGGCGAGCACGCCTGGCTGCTGATCCTTGCCGTTGTGGGCTTCATGATTGAAAGGATCACCAAGCGCAGGAGATAATTAGCTCATCAGGGCAAGAAAGCCTGCTAAAGCAAGCGCACCCGCACCAATGAGTGCCTTGTTTACGTGATGTGAGTCGGGTTGTGGTGTTGGGGCTGGCGTGCTGGTGGCTGGTTGTGGTGTGGGTGTGGCCTTTGGTTTGGGCGCTATGCCCTGTGCCTGTGTCGCCTGTTTGTGAATCGGGTTCGATGGGTGGCTGTTTGGTGGATTAATCTTTGTCGGCCCACCGTCCATAGGGCGAAGGGAGGCTTTTTTTGTGGCCAGATTAACATCATTGTTCACACCCAGCTTCATACCTTGCGTTGCCTGCATAAGATTGTTATTGTACCCCACCACGTTTTCTGTGTTGATAACCATGCGTGACGGCATCAGCCAGCTCCCAGGGGCAACCACAAAGTTTAGCCTCACTTTCGTTGCTTGGATGGCCTGCTGATAATGCTGTACGCTCTTAGATATGTCGTTCAGTCTTACGGCGTCCTCTAAGAGTGTTAAGAAGACTCTCTGCGTTTCGAACGCCCGGCCTCCACTCCCAAGAATGCTGCTGCGAGTGTTTGCTTGTGAACCAAGAATGCAGTACACAACGGCCTCGATTGATTGGTTAATACGCGCGAGCCCTGGCTGTGTTAGCCCTTGTGCATAATTCGGTACAAAGTGCTCGAACTGACTAACAGCGCCTTGGTCGTTACGAACGAAAGATATGCCGTTTGCGAGATAGTTTGGGTCTTTTCTGTCGGTCACACGCTCGTCATCAAACAGGGCTAGATCGGGATCGGGATAGGTGTAATCGGTAGAAATGTCCCCCTCACCAGGAACCGAAATGTACACATTGCCAAGCCCGTGATTCTTGCCGTATGTGAAACGGAAGTCAGAGCTGGGGGCGACACCGAACTCTTGGCAAAGCCTTTTATAAGCGTCGATGTTGTACTTGTTGTCTTTCCGGTTGAATGTGGGGTCGTCTGGCAAGGCGCTCACGCTGCTTTCCCCACCAATCTTGTAAAGAATTCGCCTTGTTGTGAAATAAACGTGAAACCTGTCAAATGACCGGAGCTGCGGGGTTAGGGAGAGGCTGGAGTTCTTATCAAACAGAAGGTCACGCGAGATCCCGCAGCCGGTTGTTGCACACCACAGAGCGAAGTTCAATTGTTGTGGCCAGAAACTCATTTGCGGACTGCCGAGCCACTTTCTCCCATATTTCGCGGTTTTGAATGAAATTTGTGTTTCTCTGAAAATGTTTCTGTATTTCGTTGTGAAATAATTAATTGACGTGACATAGATCTTTTGCTTTTCGTCGTTCAAGACTGCGCCAATCATCATGTCTTTGTCGATTGTGTTATTGAAAGCAACAGCAGGGATGGGCTTTTGTGCGTTGTCTCGGTTCAACGTCAACTGATAGGGGAAACCGCCAATATACTCTAAGCCAAGGGCGTCTTTCAGGGCTTGAGACGAAGCCTTGGGGGTTATATAAGTAGGCATAGCCCATGAGCCTTGCCCCTCTGAGAAAAGCACTACTGCAGTGGCTTTGTGCTTTTCGTCGAAAGAAACTTGTGTTTTGAATCTTGACATATCAGCGTGTGGGAAACGCCTTTTGAAGTCTGAGATTGCTTTAGCCTTGGCTGCAGCTGAGAGTTTTTCGGCCTCCGGAGAACTCATCCATTCAAACATGATTATATAAATATTTTTATATTTATATATACACAATGGTTGTGTTGACAATCGTCGCGTCTTCGAACCCTCACACCATCTACTTTCATCACCCTCTTCAGAAACCGAGCTACATACGGCTCGTCTCCTGTGCTCTTTACAACTCATGGCATAATTTGAAACAAAGTGGGGGTGTTAACTTCAAGGCAGAAGGGAAAATGTTTCATGGTAAAACAATCGATCCAGGGCACTACAACCTGGATAATCTACAAACTATTTTGCTTGACTCCTTCCAAGTCAAAGAACCTCTGAGAATATCCAAGAATACGCCTTCACATTCCTTTATAATTAGAACAACTCCTGATGCAGAAAGCTTTTCTTTAACAAACAGCTTGAATGAGCTTCTAGGCCTTAATGGAAATGCTGCAACGCAAGTTAAAGCTCTTTATTTAAAATAATAGAATTGTGGTGGTGGTGGTAGTGAAAACTCCTGTACCCCTCCTGTACCCTTTCTGTACCCTTTCTGTACCCCTCCTGTACCCCTATAATTTGATCACACCAGAAAACACGGATATCTAGTTACTTTTAATATATATGCTCAAGGAGTTGCGAAAACAGCCTCGAATAAAAATTTCTTGGATGAAAAACGCGACGTTATAGAAATATACCAGTTCCCAAAATCCTTACAACCCCCGTCCGAGTTCTCCAGTTAATTTAAGACATTATTCAAACGATTAAACAAAGTGGATTTATGAACACGGAGATGAACCAAACGTAAAATCGTTTTCAGAGGAAACCTTTGCTTCCGAAAAAAGCCAACAAAGCTTTAGGACTGCAATACGGCCTTAGAGTGAATTCGCGCTGCGTCCGTAAAGTAATTTCATTCTAACATTTTGTTCTTGATTTCCTTTTCATTTGTGTAGTATATGGATTTGAGTTGTTACTCGTGGCGAAGTACACGAGTTGTAAATCCAGCGTTGACTTTTCTTGTTTTTTTTTCGTGTCACATTAGCGCATGCAAATTTATGCACGCATATTTAAGTCTATATCGACGACTATATGGCTTTCGGCCATGAAATACATACCGTAAAATCTCTCCGTGTGTGTACTCGAGAAGCAAGATAAAGAACTACTGCGTACAACTGCACACTTTCAAGACAATTCAAGGCGTTCATGGATGGATAGGACCGTTTGATATTGTGTTCGCCGCTTATTCCTGTGGGATTTTTGCTCTGGCAAGTTCAGTGTTTTATATATTAAACTTGCCATTTGCTTAGCGATTGAGCTCCGGGTCGAGCTTAAGTGTCAGCTACTGAATCTAGTGAATGCAGTGTAGTCTTACTTTTAAACCCGTGTATACGTGAAAGCATGATGAACAGGTTATCGGCAAGGGTGTTTAAATAAAATTCACTCTCTCACTCACTCACTCATCCGATCATTCACTCACTCACTCACTCTCTCCTTCCATCAGCTGTAAACTTAGTGAGCAAATGCTTTGTTACGAACACGTTTCGTAACAGGAATTCAACGTGAATCAAACGATAACAATAATTAATTTGATGTTAACGAATATAGACAACAATAAGCTTACAGATGTTTCGCATTTGGAGTTTTTAGTGCTACATTAAAATCGATCTAAAAGGATTTTGCAACCTAAACACGCGTTCTGCTGCGTACCTAGCTTAAAATAATAAAATTTAATTCGTAGGTAGTATGTGCTCTTGGACAGCGCAGTGATTGAGTTTGTGCCTTAGTCCCGGACGGCCCGAGTTCGAATCTCCATAAAGTCCTTTTTTTTTTTTTCCTTTTTTTTTTCTTTTTTCGAACTGGACATTATGAAAGTGATGTACTTTTTTTTTCGTTCGTCAAAAATCCTTACGTTTAATTTAAAAAAATATATATCGAACTGTGTCAGCGTGAAAACGTAAGCTTACGGCATTATTGCGTTACGCGTTACGCGTTAGCATTTCTTCTTCTCGGGTTGGCTCTTACGAGCCTTTGATTAGACATAATTTTAAGCTTATGTTTCTCTGTAAAAGCACTCAAATCACTTGGGAATCAATGTTGCAATGAGTTAAAGGCGCCACGAGTTCAAGCTGTGTACAGCTTCTTGTTCTAAATAAAACAGCTTTTGTTGACATAATGATTTGATGAAACCTTAATGCGTTTTGTTATTATTAAATATATATTTTACTTAAACAGAGTGTGGGTTTATTGTTTTAGTAACGCATGTAATTGGTTGCTTTGTTTATTTTTCCGAGGTGCTAATTTTTCATGCAAATTTAGTTCAGTGAAAGTTCGCATAATTAAAAGTTTGAACATTGAAGCTACCGGAAAAGAAATTAAAACTTAAAGTGGGTGATGGCTGGGAAACTGAAAATCGATATAGAGTCTAGCGATGAAGCGGCAATGAGAATGTTGCGTTAAATACGAATAAGAAGTGGTTTTTTTATATTGTGCAATTTTATTGCTTCTAAACTTGAATGTTTCGGAAACCTCTAATTAGTTTATTCAGCTATAATATCGGCCACAGCTTTGATGGTCTAGTGGTAAAGATATGTTGTTTTGATCTATCTCTGTAAAGGATATCTGTGTCAGTTGTTTTTTTTTTGTTTTGAAGTGAGTTGGAATAGAGCGGGCAAGTTTGGGCCGGTCTATTGTTACTATTGTTTCAGAATAACACAAAAGGAATAGGTAGTTGAGGTCATGAAAAGGCATTCCCTTTATTAATATTCATTAATAAATTACCTATTCCAAATTAGTATGCAGGAAATTGTCATTGACTAGGCATAGCTAATGAGGGGAATGCAGGGGAGTGCAGGGGAATGCCGTAATGAGGCTTAAATCTAATGGCCCTATACTACTCATATCCATTAAACATGATTTCTTGATACGTACTTATTAATGATTATTTCTTGTTCATTCTTCTCTGTTTTGTTGCTACTATATTTACCATTGTTTACCAGGGTGACTTGATTTAAAGCTGACATATTTAGTGAGCTTATCAATCACGTTCTGATCTATTTCACCTTGCAAAAACAATTATGTGTATCTTCACTTTTATCCAGTAGAAACGTCGGTTTTATTTTATACTATCGTAAATTAAATGAAGAATTTCATGGTAATGCGGTTTTCTGACTCTGAGCTGCTTTTCATTTTCGCGTAACGATTGTATTTTTAGATCGTCTAACATAATGGCCGGTTCGTTCTCTCGCATTTTACAAAAGCAACAAGATTACGTATTAACAAGACAAAAATTGTTAGTGAAGTTATTATTTGTTGTATTCGGGTTTTGAACTGATAGCTATACACTAGATAGTTAGAACATAGTTCAAATAATTGATTGCCTCTGTTTTCTTCTTATGTCATTTTCGTGGACAAACCAGACGGTAAGTGTATCTTCACTTTTATCCAGTAGACACATCAGTTTTATTTTATACCAATCGTGAAATAAAACGAAGGATTTGATTTCGTGTTTGAATTCCTTCATAGTTTTCTATATGAGTATCATAATGACTGAGTTTTTAATGAAATACTCCAGCAGAATTGTAGGTCAAACGATAAGCATATGGAAAAGCGGCTATGTCACCTATTGTTAGTATTAATTTAAAAATCCAAATGACATTTTCATTCATGGAAACACAAACGTATTGGTCTCATTTGTTTAAACTAATCTACTAGTGCATTAAAACTATACATAAATCAGTGTTTTTGACTACAGATGGCTAGGATTGGAAATGGATTGCAACTTCCAAACCTTAAGGCAATTCAATAAAATGAAAGGTTTCAATTTGCAGGTTTCATATTTGAACTCCGTCGTTGTAATTTATATGAAGAAGATAATCACTGCATACAGTAATGAAAATACTACAGTAGAATTAAAGCTCATAAGTTTAATAATTAATTAAGTGATTACGATGAGAATACCCATTACACATTAAGTACTCATTAATGACCATTTCTTGTTCATTCTGTTGTTCCTACTATATTTACCATACATTACCAGGTTGACATGATTAATATTTGACATATTCAGTGAGTCTTTTCATGATCATTTACGCTCTTATCTCTTTCACCTTGCAGAACTATTAGGTTTCGTATTAGCAAGTAGACAGTTACTATTTATTGTAATCGATCGGGTATTTGACTTACAAAATTGCTATAGATAATTACAAAATTTTCTAAAAATTGATTGCCCTTTTTTTCTTCTTATGTCATTTGTGTGGACAAACCAGTGGGTAAGTGTATTTTCACTTTTATCCATTAGAGACATTGGTGTTATTCTATACCAATCGTGAAATAAATGAAGAATTTGATTTTGTGTCTGAATTCCTTTGATTTAATATGAGTATCATAATGACTGAGTTTTGAATGAAAATACCCCAATAGCTGGAAACTCAAACGATAAGCATATGTAAAAGGGGCTATGTCACTTGTTGTTAGTATTAATTTAAAAATCCAAAAACGTATTTTCATTCATGGAAACACAAAAGTATTGGTCTCATCTATCTTTTTTACCCATTTTGGTAAAGTTTGGCGACAACCGGCTCATATGGTAACAAGAAATGTGAAATATGAAATGTGATTAAGTGATTATGATGAGCATACCCTTTAAACATTAAGTACTCATTAATGAACATTTCTTGTTCATTCTGTTGTTCCTACTATATTTACCATAGTTTACCAGGTTGACTTGATTTAAATTTGACATATTTAGTGAGCTTTTCAATCACGTTCTGATCTATTTCACCTTGAAAAAACAATTAAGTGTGTCTTCACTTTTATCCAGTAGAAACATCGGTGTTAATCTATACTATCGTAAAAGGCCTACTCTGGGACCTTGAGTCGCCTTAAGTCGCCTAAAGTCATCTTAAGTCGCCTAAAGTCGCCTTATGTCGCCCTTTGTCGCTTAAGGTCGCCTGAAGTCGTTAGGCTTAAAAAAGGCCTGCACACCTTAAAATTGCCCTAAATGGTTTCACTTTTACTATTTCTTGAATATATAATAATTTTATTGCCCCAAATCTCTTTTTTAGTTCCCATATATGATTATATACTGAAAGGGTATGGCCCCATGCAGTAGAACACCATGCTTCAATAGTCATGCACCATGCCCTAGTTGCTTCAATTATATTTGCTGAACCCTTTTAAGGATGGACCATTTTATTTTGGAGGGGGGGGCAAATACCAAGGAAAAAATCCACGCACAGATAAAGTATAGAAAAGTATGGAAAAATCACAAAAAAAAATTCTTGCACAGCCTCAAGATGGTAAAAAAAATCATGCTAAAACAAAATGCCCAACCCCCCACTCCTAAAAATAAAATGGTCCATCCCCAAGGAGGGTACACTCATTCATGTTCAAAACATTGACAGCTATTTCTATAGGTTTACTTATATTTCATGGACAAAGTGTTGCTGAAAGGATGAAGTTGTGAGCAACATCATAAAAAAGAAACACTGCTGATCAGCAGTCAATACTGATATACTGTAATGGTGCAGGCATTCCTTCACCTTAAGGGTATTATAACAACAGTGAGAGCTGTTTTGGATCACTAAAATCAGAATAATTTGAAAAGTATTTCGGGGTTTAGCCCAACTATTGCTTATCACTTTTACATTGAGCAAGTAAGCTTGAAAAGATCATAAGCTTATCCAAAGGCAATGTAACTGTGTACAAATGTACTTAACTTTTAAGCTTACTTACCCAACGTGAAAGAGCAACCAAAAATGGGCCATTTCTCCCGCATACAACCTCTAAGTTGGGTTCTAGCCATCCAACATTATTCTATTTACAACCAATCGTAACTGAACGTTTGAAAACTTGAAGCTTCTTTGCAACTTGTACATGTCATCTTCTTGACAGTTTGATGAAGCAAAGAATTTAAATCAACCTATACGCTCAAGATTGCAAAATTTGCGTTGATTATGTTACTATGATGGCTCTCTGTCACAAAGGTCAAAAGGATTTCTTGTTATCAACCATTAAGCAGGAATGTACAAAGGATTTGCAGCTGTTTCCAGCAGGAAGATTTGTCTCACTCGAGCAAACATGGCCGCCACATGTTTTGACCACGTGACTTCTTTTTTGGAACATGGATGCCCACGCGCGCGGGCGCGCGGGAGCTAGTCGCGCGCGGGAGGAAAAGAAACGCGCGAAGCATGGAAACCATCTACGATTGGAAAGGAATTCTGGGAGAATCAAAATGGCGGACGCCAATGTAAATATTGTCAACTCTGTCATTTGCTGTGCGTTCGTTTGTGATCCATATTTTCTGGAAATTTTTGAGGTAATAATTAACTTCTACACCGGTAAATCTGTCAACAGCCTCAACAGTAACACTATTTAGTTTTGTTTTGACAGGTTAAATTAAAATGCTGCCAGGTGGAAAAGTGTGAGAGCATTTAGGGCCTAGAAGCACAACTAATCAACCCTGCTAGAACGTCTCCTAAGAGGGTTCGGTTCCCTGTCAGTGGAACATCCAAGTAGTTGGTGGGGAGGCAGTCAAATACCGTTTTTCACCCCCCTAAATAAGCCGCCAAACGCCCGAGTTACCGGGCCCCCTGGTCTCATTGCATTCGCCCTGGGGGCCCGGTAACTCGGGCGTTTGGCGGCTTATTTAGGGGGGTGAAAAACGGTATTTGACGAGCCTCCCCACCAACTACTATATGTACCCCTCCCTCAAACCCCGTAAGAGGCTCCGCAACGGCAAGCGAGCTATAACCAATTGAAGAAAGCTAAAACCCTTATATACGCAATGGCGCAACCCCGACAACGAAGACACCGTGATGACGATCAACGCGATCTGATTGCCTGGCTGGACGAACAGGCCCGAAATCTTGAGCGGTTCGAGCCTGCCGACGACAATAATGCTGAGGTCGAGCCTCAAAACAACCCACAGGAGTTAGATTTTGAACAATTTGTTCAAGTCTATGATCGGGTTGACCGATGGATTGACCGCGGCAGACGAATAATCCGGTTTCGTTTTATCAACGATCTCGAAAAACCCCTTGTCGACAGAATTTTGAACAAAATCAAACAAAATGTTCAAACACGACATGCAATCAATTTACGGTTCACAGTCGAGTTACGAAACACTGAAACCGAGGAGTTGAGGCGGTTTTATCAAAACAACCACTACAGTCGTTGGCTAGCCACTCTCTCCGAGACACGACAGTGGTTGCAAGTCCAGGAAGAGCTTCTTTCTCCAAAACGCAAACCTCAACAGGCCTGACACCAAATGGGTTTACGAACGCACTGTCCTGCTTGATCTAAAAGTCGTGCTTGATCGACAACCCCTGCAAATAGGCCTTGGGTGGCTTCCTGATTGGCTTCGCAATAAAAGAGAAGTCATTGCCCTTGACAATTTCAATGACAATCTTTGTCTGTTTCGTTGCTTGGCTGTCCATCGAGGAGCTCGCAGAGATCACAACACCCGCAGAACCAGAGAACTCGCGGAAAGATTCTTCGCCTTTTATCCGGGACTTCGAGACCAGTTAACTTTGCGGCACTTCTCCAAAATCGAAAAGCATTTCAAGCAAGGCATTGCCGCCTACCTTGTTCTCGCTAATGGTGATTTCATTTTATCTCACACCCCTGCGAATTACGACAAGGTTGGCGTTTCAACCATGACTATCGGCATCTATGCAGGCCATGCCTTCTTGATCACCAATCTCAATAAAGTCACAAACAATTACACTTGTGGCGAGTGTAGCGGGAGGTTCACACGGGCTGATAACTTGAAGCGCCACGCCAAGACGTGTACTCGAGGTCAAACAAAAATCGCCTGCCCCGGGAAACGTGTCCTCCCTCCGGAGTCAGCTTTTGAGAAAGCCTTTTTACCCAGAAGGCGGTTTCGGCGTCAAGGCAGTGTGCTGGCTCGAGTGGAAGGCGAAACAGGCCGGCATTCACATTCATCATCACAGATGTGGCCATGGCGGTGAGAGCTATATTTGTGGGGCCCCAGTCGACGGCTATCACCCAGAAAGCAGGACAGTTTTTCAGTTTCACGGTTGTTTCTGGCACGGCTGCGAGGAGTGTTACCCCGAGGGCACGAGGGACGAAGTTATGTATGTTGACCGAAAGGGCAACACAACCACAAGGAGGGTTGCTTATCAAAAGACTCTGCAACGAACTCAGTTGCTTCGAGACGCCGGGTACACCGTGGTTGAAAGGTGGGAGCATGAAAGGCCTTACCCCTGGTTGAATGCCCGTTGCCCACAGAAAAGAAACAAAACTTATCCACACGCGATCGTCTACGACTTCGAAGCGTATCAGGACAAGACCAAGGCAGCTCGTCCGACATACGGGCTCTCTTATGAAAGCGAACATGTGCCCATCTCAGTCTCCATTGCCGACACGCTGAACCCTGAGCCTGAGTACATTTGCTCCAAAGACCCCGACGAGCTTATCGGGCTGTTTTATGCCTCACTTGAGTGACGAACCGCAGCCATCCGAGAGGCTGTGGCTGACCAATATATGCCCCAGACCTTGAGAATCTCCCTGAGAAGCAACTCAAGCTCATCGACAAATGGTGCAACCAAGTTCCTGTGGTCTGCTTCAACTCAGGCCATTACGATCTCAAGCTTATCCGCAAGTACTTTGTTTCTCACTTTGCTCAAGAGAACGAGGTCTTCGCCGCGGAGAAAGAGGGGCGCATCATGTTCATCAACACTCCCAGCTACAAGTTCTTGGACATCGTGAATTATTTGGCCCCAGGCATTACGTACGATAGGTGGGTCAAGATGTATGGAGCGTCACAGACTAAGTCCTGGCTCCCATACGAGTGGTTTGACAGTGCTGACAAGCTTGATTACCCTGGGCTCCCCCCATACGAGTGCTGGTACTCACAACTCAAAAATGCCTTCGTTCTTTCTCCCAAGGAGCACGAGGAATGCAATCGCATCTTTCACGAGAAAGGTATACAGACCTTCGGAGACTGGCTGGAGTATTATAACAATCTAGACGTGTCTCCCTTCCTCGAAGCTCTCCAAACGATGAAGGGTTTTTACACGAGCCTCGGGGTTGACATCTTCAAAGACGCGGTCTCCTTGCCAGGAGTATCAATGCAATACATCTTGCGAGGCTCATTGAGAGGGGGACGGGGCCACAGGGCTCCAGGACTATATGCCCCCGGCCCAGAAGCATACGCCATGCTAAAGGGGGCTGTGGTTGGCGGGCCAAGCCTGGTCTTCACCCGCAAACACGTGCGCGGTGAAACCCGCATTCGCTCTCACAAATACGACTTAGCCCGCATCACGAAACGGATTGTGGGGTTCGATGCGAATTCTCTTTACCCCAGCACGATGCTGCAGGAGATGCCCTGTGGTAAAGAGAAGGTTGTGCATTACAATGACCCGGTGCAGGCGGCTAGAGAGCTTTCCCTTCCCCTTCTCATAGGCAGGTGGTTCGGGTTTGCGGAGGTGGACATCGAAGTCCCTCGAGAGTTGTGGGAGCAGTTCGAAGAGTTTCCCCCGTTCTTCATCAACCAAACAGTGCCTAACGAATGCGTGCCCCAGCATATGCACGCTTACCTCCAAGAAAGTGGCCGAACCCGCTTTCCCGATCAGAAAAAGCTTCTGGGCATGTTGTCAGCGAAAAAGATGCTTATCTACGCACCCCTCTTGAAATGGTACCTCAACAGTGGGTTCAAGATCACGGCAGTCTACCGCACGATCGATTATAGACCCAAAAAGCTCTTCGACTGGTTCGTTCGCGAGGTCGCCGACAACCGAAGGAAAGGCGATGCTGACAAGGATAAGGCACTGCTTGCCGAAGTGTTCAAGCTCCTTGGCAACAGTGCTTACGGCAAGTTCATCGAAGCCGTGGAGCGTCAAACAAGAACATTGTACACAACTGACGAGGACGAGGTCGACAAGAATCTCCGCTCACCCTTGTTCGAAGACCTCGAAGAGATCGGAGAGGCCTACAAGATCGAGCTGCGCAAGCAAAAGATCACAATCGACCGCCCCTTTCAAGTCGGCATTGTTGCAATTGTGTATCAACTTGCCAAGCTCCGCATGCTGGAGTTCTATTACGACTTCCTTGATTACTTCATCGACAGGCGCGACTTCGAGCTTATTCAGATGGACACGGACAGCGTGTACTTCGCTCTTGCTCACGACACTCTCGAAGAAGCAGTTCGCCCAGAACTTCGCGACCAGTTCGAGGCGGAGAAGAAAAATTGGTTGGCTTGGGACAAGTGGAGCGGTAGAGAGCCGGGCTTGTTCAAGCTTGAGAAGGAAGGTACACGGGCCATCGCCCTGTGCAGCAAGTGTTATTACGTAGAAAACGAGGCTGGCGGAGAGGCCAAGATGTCCTCCAAGGGCGTCAACAAGAAGCAGAACGAGCTTCGCTGGGAAAGGTATGAAAGTGCCTTGCAAGGGGGCAGGGACATGGCCACCAACAGGGGCTTTCGAATGCACAACGGGGCCATGTTCACATATCAGCAGCACAAGCTGGGCCTCAGCGCCTACTACGACAAGCGCTGGGTGCTGCCCGACGGCATTCACACAGAGCCAATCGAGTTTCACAACCCAGCTGGGGGCAACTGAGTGCCCGGCGGCACAACCATCAACTCCTCACGCACAAACCCACGCTTGGGGCCGTCGTAAAGGTAATACACGACAGGTGCATCTGGTTTGGTAACAACCTTCTCAATGTTGTAAACCTTCAAAGATTAGATCGGATCCGTCGCTCGTCGATTACCACCCTCAAGCTCACAAGGGTAATACAGATATCGCAAATTAACCCGAGGTGGGAGCTTCTTCTCATTCACCCCCACAGGCCTAGCATATGGAGTTGCGGGCTTGGCTGAGGTTGCTTTCTCTTTGATCGCTTGCGCAGGCTTCTTTCCAGTGAGTTGAGTCACTTCATTGTTCAAAGCCGACACAACATCTGGCAATCTTTTAACCCAAGCAGTCGAACGGCCAGAGGGTAGATTCATTTCAACTGCGTACTGGTAACCAAACAATCGTTCAGCCAGGGTTCTGTTGAATCTTTCAACAATTCCTTGGTCTCTGTGGATATCAACGCGCCCACGGCGAATGGTTGTTTTATGGGCCCCCGTCTCTTTAGTCACAGCTCCCATAAACTCTGTCCCCGGATCGACTTGCAACAGTTGTGGCCATTTCAAAGGCCCGCGTCTATATACCCGAGCCAGCGCCTTCGAAACTTCATCAGACTCTTTCGAGGTCAAGGGCTCTGCTGCTTTGTAACGACTAGCCACATCAACAACTGTCAAAGCATATTTGTAAATTTTCCTCCCATGAGGCAGTTTATCGTGGGGCAAAAAAAGTAGATCTGCTTGATGCACTGCATTAGGAGTCTGGACATCAAACTTAGGCCGAGGGATATGACGTGGTGCAGGGAGATATATTTGCCAAAGGGCTTGTTTGACGAGCCATTTCTTTGCCACCTCTTCAGAGACCTTGGCTGCTGCAGCTAGCTTTTTGACAGCAGCAAGGCCTTTCCAGTAGCCTTTGGGGCTGTAATAGATCTTTGAGAGTTTCGCCTCCATATACATATGTGTTTACAGAAAGCGAAACGCCGCATATCCAAGGGTGAGTGCGCCAGTGGCGATAAACAAGAGTTCGCCTTGTTTCTGCTGTGGGCCTGGTTTATAGAAATCAGAGAACTCGGGCTTTTTGGGGAGTGTTATTTGCTGCTCCCGATGTGTTTGGTTGTAGAGCACCAGAGCTTGGTCAGTGTCTTGAAAGTTGTGTTTCGCTTGATCTTTGATTCGATCGTTGGTTGCAACCCAGTCGAGGAGCTTTGTGCGGTCTTTCTGATATTTAGCGTAAGCCGCTTGATAGGCCTCTAACGCCTTGTCGTGTCTGATCTTTTCATCCAGAGCGGCTTGTCCGTTGTCGCCGGATAAGTATTTTGCTAGATAATTGCCTCCAGTAAAAGCGGCGGCATTCAAAATTGCTCCACCAACCATAATAGCGATTGAGGCCATTGCTATATATATATATATATATATATGATTTACATTGAGGCAGGGAGGATCTTCTGGTCCTCGAGGTATTTCTTGAGAGCTATGCTCCCAGCCATGACGGCAGTGAACTTCACATAGTTCATTAGATTCGAGCTGGGGTCGGCTGTGAGATTTTCCTTGACGATCTTTTTGCCAACCCAGCCAATACTTGCGACAAGGCCAGTGATTGTGGCCGCATCAAGAACAGCTTTCACGAGCTTGTTGTCAGACATGGTGTATATATAAGATGTTTTTTACTCCATCTCGCGAATTTTTCGTCTCGGTGGTGGGGGAGTTTGAACTTCATTCACCACTGCCGGCGCAGGGGTCGGGGCTTTGCGTCTAAGTGTATTCATAATGGCCTCGCGTTGGTAATAGACGCCCCAAGTGGATATAATTACCCCGACAACCGTTATAATCCTGAAACCAGAGTTGCTGCTAGCTTCTTCATTTGCCGAGTTTTGGGGTGCCGAGTTTGTGACGGGCTCGTTTGTTGTTTTAGAAGCTTGTGCTTGTGCTTATTTTTTTGCCTCTCTTGCCAGGCGGTTGCGCTCAGCAAGCCTTTTGCCAGAAGCAACACGACCAGGGTTTTTGGCTGGAGCAGTCTTTGGGGTATCAGAGGTAACGTGCGTGTTGGTTGTGGTTGCTGCTGGCGCGGCTGTTTCTTCAGGCACCGTCTCGAGTGGTTGAGCCATCATGTGTATATATGTATATTTTTATTTCAAACCTTCGTGGTTCCTACAAGATTCCTGCCAGGTTCCTGTCAGGTTCCTGTCAGGTTCCTGCCAGGTTCCTTTCCGATTATGTGTCAACAACTTCATCAAAACATGTGTCAACTTCATCAAAACCCTCGAGTGGATAACCTTCCCCATCTCTGCTTGGGTGTACAGGTGGAGAAGGTTGAGGGGGCAACTCTTCTGGCTCCTTTTTGAAGTCGATGTGTTTTGTAGTGATTAAAACAGCATTGGCCAAGGCCAAGAATCGCCCACATCGCAGTGCAAAGTTTCCTACAAGAATTGACAGTTCATGGTTAATCATGTAGTCATTTTTGAGTTCTTTCTGCAACTCCTTCACATCGTCAATCTTAACAACCATGCCGGCGCCTTTGGTTGCGAACATTATAACGCTGTCAATCAGAGACTCGGTCGTCTTGTTGCCGACATAGGTTTCATACCTTTTGTAGTACTTTTCAACCTGTTTATCTGTCATGCGCATCACCTGCTCGTGTGTGACCTGGACACCGAGGGCCTCTTTTGATTTGCCGGTTGAAACAAGGACTGCCAGTTTCTCGCGTTGAGCTGGAGTGTCATTACCTGTTAAGACTTCAGGAATCGTTGATGGCAAGGAGCTATCAGGGGCTATCTCTAGCTGCTGCATGATTTCATTCATCAAGGCCTCGTCTTCTGGGAGGTTTGTTGCCATTGCGTATATATTATGTATTTATTTTTCAATTATTCTCTTGATGTCAGGCAAAAGACTTTCAACCTCACGTATAAGCGCTGTCATGGTGTCTGGGCACACAGTGAGTTTCAAAGGATAGCGGCTAAGAAGCATGAGGCGCAGATCGTCCGGGTCAGCGGCTTTGATTATCTGTATTTGCATCTCCTCCGCATGACTCTGCAATTCACCCAGAAGCTGTGAAAAGACCGTGAGCTTGTGGATACTGGTTGAGGTGTTCATGGTTCAGCGTATATATATGTTTTCACATTTTCACTTCAATCCCATATGGGTGCCGCAGAGAGAATACTAGGTGAGAAAACTTGTGTCCCTTTAATTTTGCAATCAACTCTTTGTACTCTTGATGTTCAAGCTCACCGGCATAGTCATCGAAGATAGCCTTCGTTGTTTTGCTTGATGGGGTGTAAAAAAGCACAATCGCTGCAACGTTTTCCCTAAAGGGTTTCGCAATGCTGGTTAACTGTTGGGTTAGCACCCACACTGACAAGCCGCTATGGCGAGCACTGAAGCCTAGTTTAACAAGTTGACTCGTGCGGCCTTTCACATCCTTCGAAGCAGCACAGTCATCGAGCACAAAGAGCGTGTTTGTCCCGTCGAAGTAATAACTGGCTAAAGTTAACCATGCTTCAATCTCATGCTGCTGACAGGCTATCACGAAAATGCGGGGCTCCTTGTCCACGAAACCGTCGTAGGTCTTGTTGTGGACAAATGTTGGGCAGAAGAGAACAATATAGTCAAACTTGCCCCTGAAGGGCCCGCGCAGCTGATTCAGAAGATATTGTGTTTTGCCAGAGTTAGTCGGCCCGATAATTAGGGCATTGAATGGCAGCTTTGGTGGGTCCATACTCTATATACGTGTGTTTAGTACTGAACTGCCTGCAGCTGCCTGTCCATGATATTCATCTGCGAGTCGCTGATCGTGTAGATGTGGCAGTGCACATTTCCCGAGCCGGAGGTTGTCCTTTCGATCTCAAGATGTACGCCGTCCTTTGTGTTGACGAGGCGTTGGCCGTTGCCATGTAGGGTTGTATCAGCCATTGATCTAAGGTCGATAAGGAGGCCGAACTTGTTGCCCGTGAGATATTTGGTTAGATTCATGTTGGGTCTGCCGTCACCACTCTTTTTGAAGAGGCGACTGACCTCACGCCACATGTCGGTCCCGTTGATGCCTTCGTTGTAAATCCTGTTGGGGGAGCCGTTTATGGTGACATTAACTTTGGTGATGTCTGGGTTGAAGTATTTTTCTGAGTCCCTGGCTCCTGCCGTATAGGGTTCGATGAATAGCAGAAGGATGGCTTTCAGGGACCTGCGCTGAGGGTTCACCCTGAGATTCAGCCGTGCGTCTGAACCCTTCGAGAAGGGGACCACATCCTCTCGCATGATGTGGTCGTAGGCAAACTCCTTTCCGCTAGAGTATACACTTGTTGCATCATCAGCCAGCTGCTTACTTCGGATTGTCTCGTACTCAAGCTGAATATTTGTCAACTTGTAGACAAGCTTGCTTGTATCCGAACCCTTGACAACTTGAGAAGCCGGGGCGAGCGTAATCTCGAATATCAAATCGTTGTAGAGTGCTTGTGGGTACATGACGCCGTGGTCTGTTATAATCTGGTGGTCAAGATTGATGCGGTATTTGTTTTTGTAAATGGTCTCCAGCTTGTTTTCTGCATCCACGCCAGAGGTCTTCTTGTCACCGGCACTAGAGCGAATCTTGCTCAAGTCTACACTCTGGATTCCCTCGGGGAGCATGTTGTCTCTCTTGTCAACAGAGAGGAATAGGTCCTCAAAGATTTTATAAATATCATACCCAACGGTGTCCTGTAGAGTGGTGGCGGCAAACTTGACGACGAGCCTGTCAACTAGTGCTCTGGAGACATTTTGTACAAGGTAATTGTTTGCGTGGCCGCCGGCAAGGTCGATGTTAAAGAGCAAGGCAAGCGAGCCCGACACGATAACCTCATGTTCGTTGAGCTTGGGCACCGAAACGTACAGAGTCTCGCCAGGCTTAGCTGTAGAGCGATCAAATGTGATGCGCTTTACGGTGCGCTCTGCTTTCATAGCACCAAGAATCTTTTCTGCGTTCGTTGGGAGAAGGTTTGGTTGCACAGCCATAACCAGAGTGTATATATATATATATATATATATATATATATATATATATATATATATATATATATATATTGTTAAAATTATTTATATACATCATGGCAGAAGATGGATATGATATACCTGGCGAGAACGAGAATTCTTGGGAAGACCTCTGCTTGCGGGTGATGACTTAAGCCAGCGGCTTCAACGAACAAATGCGAATAAAGCCGCTATCGAAACATTTTACAAAACAGATAAAACAGGCAAAAACCCAAGGCTGTACGTTAAAATGGTTGGCAGTGGAAAAAAGGCATATCCTGTGTTTACAAAAAGCGCTGTAACACGCCAACTAAGGGAAAACCCGCAGCTTTCACAAGAAATCAAAAGTTATCTCGGAAAGTCAATGTTTGATCAGATGAAAGACTATCAAGCAGAACAAAGGCAAAAACAACAAGAACTGCAAGCAAAACAAAATCAAAAACAACAAATTGAAAAAACGATCGCAGATAGAGACAAGGTTCGTCAAGACATGACCGAACTTAGACATCAAATAAAACAGACTGATGACCAGATTCAGGAGCTTGAAAACCAGCATGGGACACTGAATGAAGAAGAAAAACAAAGGCTGAAAGATGAAAAGAAAAAGCTTGAATCTGAGAATCAAAATAAAAGAAAACAACTGCTACAGTTTCAGAAAACAGCAAAACAAGCAGAAAAATTACAAGAAGACATCAATAAACTCACGGCCGACAATAATAACATAAACAGTAACATAAATGAACTTAGTGCAAAGATAGACGCTAAAAAACCGCTTGATGAACTGAAACAACAAAAAGAAGAGTTTGAACAACTAAACGCTGAAGACAGACGCGTGATAGAGGATGAGAACACTTCTCCCTCTGACAGAGAAGCTGCAGAAGCCCGAGTTGCAGAACGTGATGAAGAACTGGCAAGAGTCAATACAGAAATCGAGGAGAGAGAAAGGGGCATGCCTTTGAGAGAGCGGGTCAAAGAGATATTCAAGAAATATGGCTGGACCTTTCAAACAGTTGTTCTGGCTGCAGGTCTAGTCATAGGCGCTGTGACGATTGCTGCAATGAATGGCTTAAAGGCCGGCACCAAGGCTATTGGCAATGGGCTCAAAAAAATAGGAAATAAGGTTGCCTCCATCCTGCCAGGCTTGATCGGTTCGATCGTAAACTTTATCTTCAAAACAGCCGGCCAGGTTATCTCCTTCCTTGGCGAGCACGCCTGGCTGCTGATCCTTGCCGTTGTGGGCTTCATGATTGAAAGGATCACCAAGCGCAGGAGATAATTAGCTCATCCAGGCAAGAAAGCCTGCTAAAGCAAGCGCACCCGCACCAATGAGTGCCTTGTTTACGTGATGTGAGTCGGGTTGTGGTGTTGGGGCTGGCGTGCTGGTGGCTGGTTGTGGTGTGGGTGTGGCCTTTGGTTTGGGCGCTATGCCCTGTGCCTGTGTCGCCTGTTTGTGAATCGGGTTCGATGGGTGGCTGTTTGGTGGATTAATCTTTGTCGGCCCACCGTCCATGGGGCGAAGGGAGGCTTTTTTTGTGGCCAGATTAACATCATTGTTCACACCCAGCTTCATACCTTGCGTTGCCTGCATAAGATTGTTATTGTACCCCACCACGTTTTCTGTGTTGATAACCATGCGTGACGGCATCAGCCAGCTCCCAGGGGCAACCACAAAGTTTAGCCTCACTTTCGTTGCTTGGATGGCCTGCTGATAATGCTGTACGCTCTTAGATATGTCGTTCAGTCTTACGGCGTCCTCTAAGAGTGTTAAGAAGACTCTCTGCGTTTCGAACGCCCGGCCTCCACTCCCAAGAATGCTGCTGCGAGTGTTTGCTTGTGAACCAAGAATGCAGTACACAACGGCCTCGATTGATTGGTTAATACGCGCGAGCCCTGGCTGTGTTAGCCCTTGTGCATAATTCGGTACAAAGTGCTCGAACTGACTAACAGCGCCTTGGTCGTTACGAACGAAAGATATGCCGTTTGCGAGATGGTTTGGGTCTTTTCTGTCGGTCACACGCTCGTCATCAAACAGGGCTAGATCGGGATCGGGATAGGTGTAATCGGTAGAAATGTCCCCCTCACCAGGAACCGAAATGTACACATTGCCAAGCCCGTGATTCTTGCCGTATGTGAAACGGAAGTCAGAGCTGGGGGCGACACCGAACTCTTGGCAAAGCCTTTTATAAGCGTCGATGTTGTACTTGTTTTTCCGGTTGAATGTGGGGTCGTCTGGCAAGGCGCTCACGCTGCTTTCCCCACCAATCTTGTAAAGAATTCGCCTTGTTGTGAAATAAACGTGAAACCTGTCAAATGACCGGAGCTGCGGGGTTAGGGAGAGGCTGGAGTTCTTATCAAACAGAAGGTCACGCGAGATCCCGCAGCCGGTTGTTGCACACCACAGAGCGAAGTTCAATTGTTGTGGCCAGAAACTCATTTGCGGACTGCCGAGCCACTTTCTCCCATATTTCGCGGTTTTGAATGAAATTTGTGTTTCTCTGAAAATGTTTCTGTATTTCGTTGTGAAATAATTAATTGACGTGACATAGATCTTTTGCTTTTCGTCGTTCAAGACTGCGCCAATCATCATGTCTTTGTCGATTGTGTTATTGAAAGCAACAGCAGGGATGGGCTTTTGTGCGTTGTCTCGGTTCAACGTCAACTGATAGGGGAAACCGCCAATATACTCTAAGCCAAGGGCGTCTTTCAGGGCTTGAGACGAAGCCTTGGGGGTTATATAAGTAGGCATAGCCCATGAGCCTTGCCCCTCTGAGAAAAGCACTACTGCTGTGGCTTTGTGCTTTTCGTCGAAAGAAACTTGTGTTTTGAATCTTGACATATCAGCGTGTGGGAAACGCCTTTTGAAGTCTGAGATTGCTTTAGCCTTGGCTGCAGCTGAGAGTTTTTCGGCCTCCGGAGAACTCATCCATTCAAACATGATTATATAAATATTTTTATATTTATATATACACAATGGTTGTGTTGACAATCGTCGCGTCTTCGAACCCTCACACCATCTACTTTCATCACCCTCTTCAGAAACCGAGCTACATACGGCTCGTCTCCTGTGCTCTTTACAACTCATGGCATAATTTGAAACAAAGTGGGGGTGTTAACTTCAAGGCAGAAGGACAAATGTTTCATGGTAAAACAATCGATCCAGGGCACTACAACCTGGATAATCTACAAACTATTTTGCTTGACTCCTTTCAAGTCAAAGAACCTCTGAGAATATCCAAGAATACGCCTTCACATTCCTTTATAATTAGAACAACTCCTGATGCAGAAAGCTTTTCTTTAACAAACAGCTTGAATGAGCTTCTAGGCCTTAATGGAAATGCTGCAACGCAAGTTAAAGCTCTTTATGTCAATCGCCTAAACTCGCCAAGCACTTACTTTATCCACTGCGATCTGGTTGATGAAGAACAGAACCTGTTCAACGGTAGCCTTCGACAGTCTTTGCTCGATTTGATCTTCGCGGAAAGCCATATGAGAAAGTTTTTTTATGAATCAACACAGCAGAACATCTTGCGTGACGTCTCGTCTGGCGATTATGTAAACAACATAACTCTGTCTGTGAGGGATGAGCACAATGACCTTTTTGACTTCAATAACATGCCTCTTGAATTTGAAATTGAGATAAATTAAAATATAATATATACAAACCATGAGCTCGGCTAACGTGTTGCCATCAGCACCTGAATACAGCGAGACTCAATCACTTTACCCAGTCTTATCCAATGGTGAAGACTTCAGACTCAAGAAAATCTCTGACATGCAAAAAGAACTTGAGTCGGAGGCTAATCATTACAGGCAAGTTGCTAAGAAATACAAGCGAGCACACACCATTGTTCACGGAACAGCAGTAAGTCTGGGGTTCGTTTCTACAGGCTTGTCTTCAGCCACAATCGCCACAGCTCTGACCGGAGTCGGACTCGTCGCCAGCCCTGTTATTGCTAGTGTTGCTGTTATGACAAGTTTTTCAGCGGCCGGTCTCACTGTGTTTAGCAGGCGGCTAGAGAGAAAAATTACTAAACATGAGAAAATATACACACTCGCCCTTGCAAAACGAAACTCTGTCTGTGAGCTGGTTTCAAAAGCTCTAAACTGACAAGAGAGTCATCGATTCAGAGTTCACAATAGTTATACGTGAGGTAGAAAGGTATAACGAACTAAAGAACGAAATCCGCTCTGGTGAAACAAAGGCCACCAAAGTAAACAAGAAAACTCAAACTCCAGATCTTGAAAAACTAAGAGGCGAGCTTCGCAAAGAAGTCAAAGAAGAGTTTCAAAAAAAGATAAATCGTCTTACCGCTGTGTCCAAGTCAGATTTGAAAGAGTAAACTCGGGTTTCTCGCTTTCTATAACAAAAGAACGCAATTAAGTGACAAAGCGTGACACATGACGTGACATTGTGTGTGACTGTCACGCGTGACATTGCGTGACACATAACGAAGAGGGACAAAACCCTAGTCGGGGGGTGCTCTGGTGGCTGTTTCTGTTTGCCTAGCCTAGGCTAGGACTTTAACTCCTGACAAGGGAGTTGTCGTTTCCCATTTAGCCTCTGGGAGCGAGGTCGAGTTCTCCTAGGAGATCTCTGGTTGAGCACCCCCCTGTATCAGTTGGGCCGGAGCTGGTTCACCAGGAGGTCACTAACTGACGCAGCAACCCCACTACCCCTGGTCTGAGACATCGCATTAGCCGTAAGCAGGATTCAGTGGCGGCCGACCACACCTCCCTGAGCTATACCGAATTACAGACTTAATAGTATATATGGTGGGAAAAGGTCTTTTATATACGTCAAAGTTATCGTGCTTTCACATGTGGTAACTCATAAAGAACTACGCATGCGCAAATGATGTGTGACCAATTGAATAGTTGTAATTTCTACTTATAAACATGAATGCTAAACTTCACAAACGCTTCAACGGTTCTGAAGCCTTCTACGAGGCTGAACTTTATAAACGCTTCAACGAGCAAATGTCTGCTGTCAGATGTATGGATGAAAATAATAAATACAAGACTCAACTAGAGCGCTTGGATCTAAAGCACAAATTCATCCGGCTGCAAGGCTTCTACGGCAGTGACTACAGACCCGAGTTTTTACGCTCACAACTACAAGAGAAGCTCCAAAGCATCTTTAAATCTCTTTCTTTGACCGCTAGACAAGAACAAATCCAGCGGTATCGAGAAAACAGTTTTGTGTTCATTTTAAACAGAACAAACAAAAATATAAAATTGTGTCAAAGCTGTGGGGGATCTTTTACACTCATACCCGAATCCATAGAACTTGTCTGCAATAACTGCAGCCGAATTGAACTACTAGACGACGTTGCATTTTCTCGTGTAGACCTTTGCAACAGAGGAAAAGATCTAGGCACAAAAAATTATAATTTCAAATATCGGCTTAATCAGCTATTCAGAAATAAATCTCCGAGATTATCCGATGACGAAATTAAACAAACTGTCTATGTTTACACAAGCGTGAAACCGCATCTACCGAACAACACGTCATATAATTTCGCAATTCATAAAATCTTGGCCCTAATTCTGCCAGAGGGGCCAAGAAAACAGAAACTTTTATCTTACATACGACTTCCGAGGCAATCTATGTGTCTAAAATACGAGCCGTATTGGCAGGAAGCAATTCAGGCTGAAGAAATTGCTCCGCCAACTTATTCATAAGGAATACCTCAACTTGAGAAGTGTCGTCACGCACTGATCTTGCGAATTTGAACTTGGATATCTGTCGAGGAACTTTGCTTTCCGAGATCTGGAGTAAGAGTTGCCGCTTTCTCAATTAGAAAGGCTTCCAACAGGGCACTGTCATCGCCGATGTTGTCTTCAAAAGTTTCACCAGGTATGGTTTTGTTAAGTTGTTTTTGGTTTGATAAATTTTCATCTATTTTTTTTTCGAAGACTTGCTAAGTTCTCGTGAAAGCGTGTGTCGTCAAGCACTGATTTTGCGATGCTCCACTTGGCTGTTGGTCGAGGAACTTCAGAGTGCTCGGCTATTTTTATTTGCGAAGACTTGTCAAGTTCTCGTGAAAGCGCTCAACCTTCGGTTGAATACTGTTCAAGAACTCCGCTTGCTTGATAATTTGGTGTTCTGTTGCGTTCAGCAACTTCCATACAAACAATGCAACCGGCTTCGGGCCCTCGTCTGGAGCAATGAGAGCCTTTTTCATTCTGTTGTACCGCAAAAACTCCTCGTCTCCGTACTGTTTGCTGAACGACATTCTAACCACACCGTAAGAACGCCATATGTCTTTCTCGGCTATTGAAGCCATTATTTGCTCAAACGTTTGAGTTTGTTTAAGAGCGCCGATATCAATAATTTCGGTTTGATTGCGTGTTAGCTTGTGTTTTGAAAACAAATAACAGATGCCCCAGGCGAGCGCTGTGTGCCCTTTTGTCTTGTAAATATTTCCGCAGTTTAAAAGATTATTATGTTTCAAACTTGGCTCTATCTGGTTTATAGAGCACATTCTGAAGTAAGAATCAACAAAAAGGCCTTTGTTGACCATATCCCCGCTAAACGCAAGGCCAGTTTGTAGCTGGGTTGCATAATAACTAGGAACTCGAGACATAGCTATTTTCCGCTTGAAAGGACACTTGAACTCCAAAAGAATTAAAGTGTTTTCTTTGTCTAAATAATAGCCGTCAGGGCTGCATGTGACCTTTCGATATAATGGGTGGTCTGTTGCTAGATTGAGGGATATAGAATGGGCAAAAACTTTAACACAATGCTTCTGCTCAAAGTATTTACGCGCGAGCGGCTCGAACAGATTACTCCAGGTACAGGCCGTATTGTTGTGCATGTCGGCTGGCTGTATTTTCTTTAAGAGCAAGCTCTTTGGTGTTTCAAATGGCGAAACTCCGGTCAAGGCTGCAATTTCGGATGCCCCAATAGTATTTTGTCGGTAGCTCACCCACTCGGCGCTCCTTTGTTTCAGGCCAGTGTTCCTCGATTTGAGAAAGTTCAAGAACACTTGTGTTGTCGTCATCATTGATATACGAAGGGTAAGTGTTCCTTCAATTGGTATAACCCGAGCATCTCTGTTCGAAACGCTGCGAGTGATGTCTTGCCTTCGATGAAATCCACACCAAATCTTGCATTACGGATCCTGTGTAAAGGATCAAGATCATTCAGACTTATAGAGGGTTTTTGTTCTTGCTCTTGCTCATCAAGCCATACATTCAGCTCATGCTGGCTGATGTTTGAGTTTGCAAAAACTTCTCGAATAACCACCGGGGGTGGCAGCGGTGGCAAAAGCCCCTCATGTATGGGAAAAGCTCGATTGTTTACAAAGCGAAACAAGAGTGTTCGTCTGTCATGTTCAACCCCTCGGTAAGGGATTGGTGATTGTGGCAAAACCCCCTCATGCTCGTGAAGAACTCGACGGTTCTTCTAAAAGGCGGGCAGCCCTTATTCATATGATCATAAAACGTTGACACGCAGACCATTCGCTGACAGTCAGGGCAGGGGATTTTTGAGTTACTTGCCTTCAGTTGGCGAGCAAATGGTAGCATAGGCATCGTGTATACAAGGGGTAAGCGTTTATTCAATTAGAAAGCGCCGACCCCAGAGCTCACACAGGAGGCGTTAACCCTTATTTGAGGTGTGCCCGTATCGCAAGGGCTGCCGAGGAAAACATAATTAGGTGGGGTCGTATAGACTGGACACTAACCAGTATAGGGTGGGAGTACATATGGCCTCAGAACACCCTCACACTGTATAAAAACTCGAGAGTTTCTTTTCGCGGGTGGGCAGCCATTTTTTATGTGATTGTAAACCGTTGGCTTAGACAATCTTCGATTGCAGCCGGGGCAAAGCTCTTTCGGGCGTAGTTCTGTTCGCAGCTTCTTACAAGCGTATTTTTGATGCTCAACAAGCGAATGGCCTTGTGTGAAGTTCAAGCCGCAATGTCTGCAAGGGTTGTATTCGAACGTCCCTTTGTTCTTCGCATACAAGTCATCACCTTCTTTCAACTCAATGCCCCGCATTTTCAAAAATGCAACAGCAGTCATTGCTTCGTTGCCGAATGACATTGTCCCCTTTATACAAGGGTTTTATTTTTCTCCAATTGGCTATGTATCGCTTGCCGTTGCGGAGCCTCTTACGGGGTTTGAGAGAGGGGTACGTATAGTAGTTGGTAGGGAGGCACGTCAAATACCGTTTTTCACCCCCCTAAATTAGCCGCCAAACGCCCGAGTTACCGGGCCCCCAGGCAATTGAGACCTGGGGGCCCGGTAACTCGGGCGTTTGGCGGCTTATTTAGGGGGGTGAAAAACGGTATTTGACTACCTCCCCACCAACTACTATCCAAGTTTTCAGGAGCCGGACAAATAGTTGGAGAAAATGGGAAAGATGCGCTATTGAGAAGGACCCTCGTTTACGGTACCAAATATGATATTGGAATATTCTATTGGACTAAGGCAGGAGAACAACAAATTGGTTGGGTGCCTGACCAAACAGTTTTGGAAGTCGTTTGCCAAACTTTCGAGCCGAAATTGACTGTGCATCTGCCACAACAGTGGCAGATAAATTAACCAAATTTATGTAGTATGTGAAATCGAGAAGTGATTTTTAGTTAACTAATTCGATGCCTTTGTTCATTGTTGTATAAATAAGTCAAGGAAAATGTATGTTAGTTTGATTCAAATCGGGTATCCATTTTTAAGTGAAAAAGTTGGATTTTTTTCCAAGATTTTGTTTGGCAGTGTATATGATCTTTATATTTTTGTATGATTATTGTTTTTATTGCAATATTCTAAAAACACTTAAGCAGCTAACTGAATTTTTTCTCATTCTAGGTAAGTAATATTGTTCCTGCCTCTTGTTTGGCTAATTAATGTTCATAATACAATTTAGCATTCATATTATTTATATAATGTTGTTGTTGTTATTGTAATAATTTGAATCTCAGTATAGCTAAAAGGAGCTTTAAAATCTGGAAACTGGAGATTTACGGCCACTTAAGTCTATCTGAGACCAAGTGAACTGATTGTGATAATTTTGTTTATTGAAATATGAGACAAACTATCATGAATGCCAGGATTCATGTCAGGACTCAAGCCCTAACTCTATGTCTAACCTGAACTGGAGTCCTTGGTCGCAAACTGACTTAAGTCCTGACTCGATCGGACCTGGCTTGAATCCTGTCTCGTATTTCTCTCCAGAGACCAGTGGCTTGGTATTTAGGTATAGTGACGAAGAGACTGTCAATAACTTCTGTTTCATCACTTTTTAGAAACACTTTTATGTCGCCTGAAGTTGCCTTCAGTCACCTTAAGTCGCCTTAAGTTGCCTTAAGTCGCCTTAAATCGCCTTAAGTCGCCTTAAGTCGCCTAAAGTCGCCTTAAGCCGCCAATATTTTAAACTAATTTTTCCTTAAGTCGCCTTAAATCGCTTAAGGTCGCCTAAAGTTACGGCGACTTAAGGTCCCAGAGTAGGCCTCGTAAAATAAATGAAGAATTTCATGGTAATGCAGTTTTCTGGCTCTGAGCTGCTTTTCATTTTCGCGTAACGATTTTATTTCTAAAGCGTCTAACACAATGGCCGTTTCGTTCTCTCGCATTTTGCAAAAACAATTAGATTATGTAATAGCAAGAAAAAAGTTGTTATAGTGAAGTTTCTATTTGTTGTAGTCGGGTTTTTGACTGACAGCTATATACTAGATAATTAGAACATAGTTCTAATAATTGATTGCCTCTCTTTCTTGTTGTGTCATTTTTGTGGACAAACCAGAATGTAATTGTATCTTCACTTTTATCTAGTGGACACATCAGTTTTATTTTATACCAATCGTGAAATAAAACGAAGGATTTGATTTCGTGTTAGAATTCCTTCATAGTTATCTATATGAGTATCATAATGACTGAGTTTTTAATGAAATACACTAGTAGAATGGTAGCTCAAACGATAAGCATATTTCTTAAACTCATTAATAATTCATCAAGTTACAAGCCAATCATGATACGCCAATTTTGTCAGATGCGGGTGGTTTGAAACCCCGACGAAACACTGGACAGAGGCCTTTCCACGATAGTTTGATGAAATATCAAACTCTAGAGCACTAGCAATAGTTTCCCCATGGTACACAGTTCGTTCTTCCAACTAACATAGTTCGGCATCTTGCATTGCGACCAATCTTCAGTGTGGGTGTACTGGCGTACACTTAATAATTCCGGATCATTCTCAGACGCCCTTTCAATCTCCCTCGAACTTAAGCTAACTGGTGTGCTTTCCTGAGCAACAAATCTGACAATATCCTCTTTCTCACTGCTAGGATCCTTCGGGTTGGCCTGGTTCAACCTGGACAAAGCATCCGCGATGTTTGTCTTCCCAGGGCGGTACACTACACGGTTTGACACTGTAGGCGAAGCACCCATCGTTCGATCCTTGCTGATGGCTTCGACGTTCTGTTGAAGATGTACTCTAGAGGTTTATGGTCTGTCTCCAGCTCGAACTCGTGCCCATACACGTAGAGGTTGTATCTTTCGCAAGCCCAAACAAGGGCCAGCGCCTCTTTCTCTGTCTGTGCATAACGCCTCCCGACCTCTGTAAGATTTCTGGAAGCATAACACACTGCTCTCTACTCTCCATTCTGTAGTTGGAGCAATACTGCTCCCAGTCCATCCGGACCCGCAGCTACTACGATTCTTGTCTTGTAGTCACTCCCAAAGTAGGCAAGTGCCTTCATTGATGTCATAAGCCGTTTGAGCTCTTCAAATGCAACTTCCTGTTCAGCACCCCACACAAAGGGTTGTCCATTTCTAAGCAATGTCCGCAGAGGTTCAGCCACTTGTGAAAAGTTGGGATGAACTTTGACGAGTACTGCACAAGCTGTACAAATGACCACACTTCTGAAACATTCTTAGGAGCCTGCGCATTCACAACTGCAGCAATCTTCTCTTCGCTAGGTGCAACTCCTTCGCTACTAAGGTCATGTCAAAAGAAAGTCACCTTATGCAGTCTAAACTGAAATTTCTCTCCATTCAAGGTCAGTCCACACTCCCGCAGACGCTGTAGAACTGCATGCAAATTCCTATCATGCTCTTTCAGGTCTGCTCCATGAACAATCAGATCATCCGCAATGTTCGCTACTCCATTGCAACCCCGTATAACATCTGATACAATCTTCTGATACTTTTCTGGTGCAGAAGAGATCCCGAACATGAGGCGCTTGTACCGATAAAGGCCTCGATGGGTAACAAAGGTTGTTATTTCTCGCGAATATTCCTCTATCTCGACTTGGTGGAACCCCCACTTGAGATCCAATTTGCTGAAAACAGTGGTTCCGTTAAGATCATACAGCACTTCCTCAATCGTGGGTATGGGGTGTCGCTCACGCACAATTGCCTCGTTTGCCCTCCTCATGTCTCATGCCGTCCGGCTTAGGAGCTACAACTAGGGGTGATACCCATACAGTAGGAGTGTTTGGTACTTCTATGATTTCCTTGTCTAGGAGATCATCTAGCTTCTTATCGACTTTATCCCTGAGTCCAAAGGGAAGTCTTTGCACCTGCTGAGCAACTGGTTTAACAACCTTATTGATGTGTAGCTTAAGCTGGTAGTTTTTCAACTTTCCGAGTCAGAATATCTGCGAATACCTTTATCCACTCCCCTCTGTCACCACTGAACACACTTGGGGCTCCGGTCCCACTCGTAACACATTACGTTTCTCTGCGGTGCTCCTTCCAAGCAACGGCTTCCCAGTACCTTTGATAACGGTGAACTCATCCACGCACTCATTCCCACTAGCTTCACATGTTATTTCTGCAACAAATGTTCCTACAACTTCCATTGGTTCCTTTTGGCCATATGCAAACAGCTTCTTGCTTGACACTTTAGATTCGCACTTGATGTGTTTCTGTTTCAGACTGTCCCAAGTCCCGTAATCAATCAAGTTGCTTGATGTACCCGAATCAATTAATACATTGTCCAATTCCACTCCGCTAACCCTAAGTGAAATTTCTCCAGTTTCCTCCTCTACGTTGACAACAAATGCATATCCATCCCCTGGGTCATTTGCTCCCTGTGCCACATGGCAAGCTTTCCTGGGCCTGTTCGTAGGCTGATGGCTTTCTTGATTGTCGCTGGCCGGTGGTTTCTTAGCTCCCTTCTTCTCTCTTTATCTCTTTCGCAGCACAGCAAGCATCTCTTGCGAAGTGGCCAAAACGATTGCAGCTATAACATCTGCGTGATTGATCAGTCTCAGGCGTTCGTGTCTAGCTTGTGGGTCTGTCCACCTTTCTTTCCTTTGTTTACATTCTGTCCCCTCTCTTTGTTCTGGAATTTCTGCTGCTTGATCGAGTTGACTTGTCCTGTTTGATGTGTTGAAGACTTTTCCATAGACTCGTGACCTCTTTCAATGTCCTGTAGATTCGTTAAGGCTGCGTTAGTTTTCTCCAAAAACTTCCGTCTGAGCTTTTGGTCCTGACTTTTTTCGATCAGTTGGTCGCAGATAGTTTCGTCGACGTCCGCGAAATCACGTGATGGCCTTCTGCCTCAGCCTGCACTGATCTACTTTTTCTCCGTTTTGCTTCTCCATTTGTCTGAATACATGTCTTTCGAATGGAACGTTGACCTTCGTACGAAGTAGTAGTCCAGAATCTTTATAACATTCTCGTAGGGTTTCAATTCATCCTCCGTGGCTGCTAGGGAATAGTATAAGTCCTACAGTTCCGTTCCCGCTGTGTGTAACATTAATGTGACTTTCTGTTGGTCACATGAAATCCCTTTTGCCAGCAAATACAGCTCGAAAGAACGCTTCCAGCGCTTCCAACGCACGGATAAGGTGCTTGGATCTTCCCTGGGGTTAAAGCAGGGTAGATTTCGTACTTCTGTTGCCAAAAATGGGGTCGGTGGAGCTGTCTGACGTGCTGTTGGCTGACTCGTCCCCGAGGCACTCTCTGAGCTCTCTTCTGTATTGCTCATTTTCCTAGAAATATCGCTTCCGTCACGCGAACTGTTCCAAATAATTACTTACAAAGGCTACTATCCTCGTCGCCAATGTACTGCTTGTGAATGGTTGGTAACCAAAACCGCTTGATTAACTCAGAACACAACTTTAATAACAACAGCTCGCCATACTGCCAAGATGGCCGCCAACACAACAACCACCATAGGGCTTTGCGAGTTACAACATGTGCGTAATAATCACGTGAACACCACAATATTTACCACAGTTTACCAGACCTGTTTTAAAGTTGACATATTTAGTGAGCTTTTCAATCACGTTCTGATCTGTTTCACCTTGCAAAACCAATTAACTGTATCTTCACTTTTATCCAGCACAAACGTTGGTTTTATTACACTATCGTTAAATAAATGAAGAATATTCATTTTCGCGTAACGATTTTATTTGTACAGTGTCTAACATAATGGTCGGTTCATTCTCTCGCATTTTGCAAAAACAACTAGATTACGTATTAGCAAGAAAAAAGTTGTTATAGTGAAGTTACCATTTGTTGTAGTTGGGTTTTTGACTGACAGCTATATACTAGATAATTAGAACATAGTTCTAATAGTTGATTGCCTCTCTTTCTTCTTATGTCATTTTTGTGGACAAACCAGACTGTAAACACATCAGTATTATTTTATACCAATCGTGAAATAAAACGAAGGATTTGATTTCGTGTTTGAATTCCTTCATAGTTCCTTCATAGTCATAAGATTAATAATTAATTAAGTGATTATGATGAGCATACCCATTGAACATTAAGTACTCATTAATGACCATTTCTTGTTCATTCTGTTGTTCCTACTATAATTGCCATACGTTACCAGGTTGACATGATTAATATTTGACATATTCAGTGAGTCTTTTCATGATCTTTTACGCTCTAAACTCTTTCACTTTGCAGAACTATTAGGTTTCGTATTAGCAAGTAGACATTCCGTTGAGTAAAGTTACTATTTATTGTATCGATCGGGTATTTGACTTACAAAATTGCTATAGATAATTACAAAATGTTCTAATAATTGATTGCCTTTTTTCTTATGTCATTTTTGTGGACAAACCAGACTGTAAGTGTATCTTCACTTTTTTCCAGTAGACACTTCAGTTTTATTTTATACCAATCGTGAAATAAAACGAAGGATTTGATTTCGTGTTTGAATTCCTTCACAGTTATCTATATGAGTATCATAATGACTGAGTTTTTAATGAAATACCCGAGTAGAATGGTGGCTCAAACGATTAGCATATATTATATTAGCATATATTAGCATAAAGGGGCTATGTCACCTATTGTTAGTATTAATTTAAAAATCCAAACGACATATTTTCATTCATGGAAACACAAACGTATTGATCTCATTAGTGTAAACTAATCTACTAGTGCATTAAAACTATACACAAATCAAATGGCAAGGATTGGAAATGGATTGCAACTTCCAAACCTTAAGGCAATTCAATAAAATGAAAGGTTTCAATTTTCAGGTTTCACATTTGAACTCCCTCATTGTAATTTATATGAAGATGATAATCACTGCATAAAGTAATGAAAATACTACAGTATAATTAAAGCTCATAAGATTAATAATTAATTAAGTGATTATGATGAGCATACCCATTAAACATTAAGTACTCATTAATGACCATTTCTTGTTCATTCTGTTGTTCCTACTATATTTACCATACGTTACCAGGTTGACATGATTAATTCCTCGCGAAGCGAGGTTTATAAATTTGTCGCGCGGATTCGCGTGGGGATCGCGCGTGGATCGCTGTAGGGCGATGGAATCTCGGGTCGACTTTATATATTTATATATCGGGTTGGTGTCCTGCAGTTGCCTAGCAACAAAACCGCGACAAAGCTCCAATTGACGTCATCCAGTGTGACGTCGATGCCTATAAAAGGAATCTCGACCGCTGACAATGTTGCACTCTCATATTTATTCACGGAGGGTTGATCGTCTGTTAAAAAATGCTTACTGTCGATGAAACACGACCAATTTCACATGCAAATGAGAGAGAACAGCAAACACAACAACGCTGGATTCAACAAGTGGCTAGAAATCCTAGCCCGAGAAGATTTACCACCGAAAATCCGTTGGTTGGAGCGAGAATGACGACTTGAAATTCAGCGCGAGCAACGAGAAAAACCGCAGAGAAAGAAAGAAACCATGGAGCAGAGAGAACATCGTGCACGATTACAAAGACTCCGAACGGCCCAGGCACACCGATTGAGTAATGAGAATGAACAGGAACGAAATCAGCGATTACAAACGCTTCGACAAAATGCCTCCATTCGAATTCGAAACCGAAACCGATCAGGAGAGGCGACACGCGGGAATTGTGCACCGAAGTTGTTGGACAAAATGATTTTGTTTATTAAGACGCAACGGGAGGTTGCAGGGATTACACGATCAGCAAAATACTCGTGGCGAAGATCTTTCAAATTCAAACGGATGGAGAACAGCCGATCAGCCTTTACACCAGCAACATGACAATGGATTCAGATTGAGATGGCCCAATTTCACGGTACTATGAACAGTTTACAACACCAAAAATGTGTTACATGTAAGGGGTGCTTTACCAGTAGAACTTCAAGGCTTGACTGATATTGAGGATACTGCAAATTGATGTTTATTGATATGCAGTTATACAAAATTCAATTCTCTGAAAATATTATCACAGAACAGTGATAGAATTGCAGTGAACTTGGCCACTTACCATAACATTTATATCTGGGTACCTTTTCAGCTTTTAAACTGTATGCATGGTGTCAACATGTAATTTCTCTTTCAAGTGCATGTATGATCAGAACTATAGATCATACAGGTGGAATTTATTTCACAAATATACAACATTTACATGATGTTAGCATTATTATTTGTCAATGACCAGTGAGTGAAATATACATTGCACATCTTGAGTTTAGCATTCCTTGTAAAATAGTTCAATAAGCTGTATTCAAATGGTTTTAGTAAGAAGAATTTCTGTTTACAATTTGGATAAAAACACTTTATTAGAAAAAAATTTCTGTTAGCAATTGCCAGATAATGTGTAACAGCTACATAGGTAAACACATGATCAAAATAATAATATTGGAACAGTGATCAGTACCTCAAATCTCCTCAGAATATCAGTGTACAAGCAAGCACATAGATTATTGGAATTGAGAACCTGATCACCTTCAACATGAAACATGAGTTGTCTGTGGACATTGAATACAAATTCACTGTAGTATGGCTATGTGAACTGTATTGACACCAGTAAGGAGAATGTACATGTACAGATTAATTTTGCTTTAAGGATTTTTAAAGGGGTTAATAACTGGTCATGAAGGCCTAAGTCCTGGTCTTAACCTACAAATTCTCCTTCCTGGTCTCCATACATTGCTTATGGTATTTGCAGATAATTTGTTGCTACATCTTGAATATTCATGTTTTGTGATCAATTTCTTAATTCTCATGACCTGTATCCTAAATATAGTATTGTTACTGTTGGGAGAATCTTGCGCCACTTTCTCAACCAATCTAAAATAAAACCAAAACCAATCATGATTTGCTCGCAAACATTTTCCCATGCTTGGTACTGGCTACCTGTAATTGCTCCAAGTTCTGTTTACTTCATTGGATTGACTGTGTGTTCTGATTGGCCAAAGTAATTACTATGGTTTTGGTTTTATGACACTATTGAAAACCAATCTATAACAATGCTACATGTAATTACTACTATGGTATGTTGGTATGTTCTGTGATGTACTATTCTATCATAATGTTACTGTAGTCTCTGCTGTTTTTGGGTAAGATGATTATTTTTACTGCAACTGTACCACCAACTGTTATTTTTTGTACAGCATCACTCTTCAGCAGCAGTAAACTCCTGCAATCTCAACCATTCAAGGGAAATAGTGAATTTGGTTGGCAATTATTTGATACCCAGTATATAGAAAAAATACAGCAGTATCTAAGGGGAACAGGTTAATGTGAAAGATAGCACTCAGAACTTCAAAATTAGAATTCGAGACAGCAGGAGTTAGCTCTATTCCTGATAAGCCAACTCTCACCCAATCAAAATAAATTAAACAGAAGACCACTGCATATTGTCCTGGACCCAGGTCCACAACAGTACTACATCCACTTTCAGACCAATTTTCCTTCTGACAAAAATTAATGAAGAGAGGTGGGGTGGGAGGGTGGGGGGGGGGGGAAGGAAGGAAGGGAAACACAATACTGACCAGTACCAGTTCCCATTTATTTTATGTTAGGAAGACAGAAGACCGAGTAGAAGTTAAATGGAAGCGACTGGGCACGAGAATGTCTCAACTTCAAATTTCGAGGCCATTGTCGCATTGCAATCCAATCCAGTTAAACCAGAAATTCCATCGCTCCCTTCCCCGTCGCTAAAATTTTGAGGTGCACCCTCCCCCGAGCTTCGCGAGGTTCTGCAAGACACGTATTTCTAGTATTTGACATATTTTTTTTCATGATCATTTACGCTCTAAACTCGTTCACCTTGCAGAACTATTAGGTTTCGTATTAGCAAGTAGACATTCCTTTGAGTAAAGTTACTATTTGTTGTAATCGGGTATTTGACTTACAAAATTGCTATAGATAATTACAAAATGTTCTAATAATTGATTGTCTCTTTTTCTTCTTATGTCATTTTTGTGGACAAACCAGCCTGTTAGTTTATCTTCACTTTTATCCAGTAGACACATCAGCTTTATTCTATACCAATCATGAAATAAAAGGAAGGATTTGATTTCGTGTTGGAATTTGATAATCTATATGAGGATCGTAATGATTGATTGAGCTTTTGAGAGCGAATGTCGATAAGCGTTGAGCAAAATTGGTAATGGTAAAATAAAACCTCCCTTTAATTTTGTGTGTAGTTAGTCCTTGGGGTAAAAAATTATTCACTGTGGCGTTTGTTTGATTTCAAGCACAAACCTGAACTGAGCATCAAGGTGGGGAAGAATCAAAGTCCATGCCTAAAAGCATTTTTGGGGCATTTTTAACTACAAAAATTGAAGTTTTGTTAGCTGATTTTCTCGTAGAGCGAAACATTATTGAAAAATCTGCTTACATCCTAGCATGTCAAGCCGCGGCTACACTTGAGAATTTTTTGCTTGCACAGGTGATGCGATTTTTTGAAAAATTGTCGCGTGGCCAGCGCACGGTGGTGGCTACACGCGGGTCAAATTTTGGTGACAAAATGTTGCAACAAAGACCACGCGAGGTTGGGTTGGTAATTAAGCCTGAGCCTCGCTTTAGTTCTTTTATAAATATAGAGGGCAAAATTACTGAATGCTGATTGGCTGACGAAGAGGGCATTTTTTTCTTAATTGAGGGCAAAATTACTCGCTCCTGATTGGTCGAGCATCAAAATTTCTCACTCGTGATTGGTTGAGCGCGTCGTTCTCGCTGTATTCAGTTGGCTTGGCGGGATTTTGAAGAAAATTTACAAACGGAGCGCTCGCGTGTTTCACCGGAGATTTTGTTATAAAAAAGGAATGAAATCGGATGATACGTAAGAAAGGAATTCTATAGATGAATTACAGCATTTTACGGCAAACAGGAAGCGACTATTTGTGTTAAAACTTGGATTAACTAGGCGCCTGCAGGCCAGTTTGCGACGTTGAAGACCTTGAAGAAATTCATGCCCACAAAAGCCGGTTAAGTTCCATCACTTCACTGAATATATGCGGATTTCTGCAAACCTAAAGAAAAAAACTTTGACCGATTTTGCTGAAAGGAACATTTACATTTAACAGGAGAAAGAATAAGGCTGAAAGAAGCGAAAGAAAGCAATTAAATCGCCAAACGTGCAAGTTAGTTTAAAATCGCCATTTGTTGTTGTAATCAAAGCGACAAAAACTTCACAACACAGGTACGCTTAAATAAAATTAGCTTTGTTTTTGTCGTAAAGTGTCTTTTATCGATAAACTAGTCTTCGTTTTCTAGACTTATAACAGCCAAATGTATCTTTGACAATAAATTTATTCAACAACAGTGAGTTGAAACGTTTTTCTTGTCAGTTTGCGAGAAAGTATTTTCATTTCGGGTCGGTATCAAGTCTGAGTGACTCTTGAAAAGTCTGAAAGGCTTCCCTATAATTTTGCTCTCTACATTATAAACAAGTAATCGCATGTTCGAAAAAGAAGTGACTTAGAAAAACATTTAACTATAAAAAATTGCGACAAAACATTTCTTAAAAACATTATAAAATTTAAAAAGCTCAAAAGCTTACGACGTTTCGACGTTACCGTAACGTCATTATCAAGTCAAAAATGTATAAAAACTAGGTTCTATAAATACTAAGACGAACAATAAATGATGAAAATAATTGCGAAAATCACAAGTTAAACAAAACGTTTCGCACGTATGGAGTCCGTTTGGACGTTTAAATTAGGTTTGAATTTCTTGATGTAAGGAATTTCAAACACTAAACAATCAAATTTGCCTTGACACCTCAGAATCTTAAAATGGCTCTCATTCAAGAGATCGCTCCCACCGTGCGCTTCATGGAAATGTTTGCCAATTGCCGAATTTTTGTGCTCAGCAACACGTTGAAAAAGGTGCCGGGCTGTGTAGCCGACATAATCTGCATCGCACAGATCACATACAAAACGATAAACAATGCATTGCTGAATCTGTAGAAATTGCCCTCGTAGCTTCGCGACTCGGGCAATTTCTACAGCTTCTGAAAACAAGTGTGAGTGATATTAATCCTTAATTTTACTCGGGCCCATGCGATAACATATACGAATCTTATTGGCTAGATACCCTTTTGTCGCGTCACAAGTGCAAGAAAAACGTTGCAGGGCGGCTACACGAGCGACAATGTCCGTGATTTTATCACGAAACATTCAACTCTTGCGCCTTTTTTTGCGATTTTTTCAGCTTTCGCGTCGCATGTTCATGAGTGGCTACACGTGCGATTTTTACCGTGCGCTGGCGACGCGACAATTTTGTAAAAACTCGCATCACCTGTGCAAGCAAAAAATCGCACGTGTAGCCGCGGCTTTGTGGCTTTCTAACTCTCTACAAAGATAATATAGGATTTTGAGTTATCCCCTGGGTGCCCCTGGCCCTACAAGCAGGAGGGCCGTCTTACCTATTAATGCACCTTTTCATTGTTTTGAACAGGTTATTATTTCTAATAATCTGCATACATGCTCACTGAAATGGAACAACAGGTCATTATTGTGGTCAGTGAGGTGGAACAGGAGGTTATTATTAAAAATAGTAACCTCCTGTTCCACCTCACTGATCACAATAATAACCTACTGTTCCACCTCAGTGATTTTCTAGAATCTTCTCAATTTAGCACATCAGCATAATTTATTAAAAATTCCAACATGGATAGCACTCGCAACACCCCTGACAAATACTTTTGATGTACATGTCAACAAAATAAATAAAACATCCCTCTGGACCAACAACATACACCCTGTATCTCCGAGGGACTTATTTTTTTAGGTTTTTTAACTACCTTGGTTAATAGTTTTAAATAAACCTTTACTATAGACACTATAAGGCAAAATCTCAATATTTTCCATTACATTGAACGTGGAATGAAAAATTATCGACAGTGAATTTTCTATTTTTATCTAAAGCTAGACTATGAGCAGTCTCTCTTTCCCAGCTTAGTCCATCAAGAGAGGAACGAAAAAACATTAGCGAATGGATAATGGCCGCGCGAAACTGGGGGCGCCCCAGTTTCGCGCGGCCATTACCGTTCGCTAATGTTTCTTCGTTTCTCGCTCGATGGACTAAGCTGGGAAAGAGAGACTGCTCGTAGTCTAATCTAAAGACCATATCCCCAAATTTCTGATTATTACTACTGCTGACTGTCAAGGAACTTTTTACCCTTGTCATGTAAGAATTGAAACGTTTCAAAAGTGTACTATTAAAATTTCACTTCGCTAGCTCACATTTTTCCCAAGATTGCATCCTCCTGATTCCTTTTTCCTATTTTGCGGTAACTTGAGAACTTTATACGCATCTTGTTGTAAAAAGTATCCTACTTGGCCAGTAAAGAATATCACAAACGGCGCTTCACATCGCATCACCGCGTTTCATCGAGGCCACAGTTGATCAATTCTAAACTGATTGTAACGGCAAGAAAAAATTCGCGGACGGGAGTCATTACAATGATTAAAATGCTTGCACAATCCTTACGGGATTTAGACAATCACTACTGTCACTAATGAGCAAAATTTCACAGCAAGTCGTTGGTTTGCTTGTTCTAAAACAATGAAAAGGTGCATTAAAACGGATAATGCCCTCGCTCCTCGGCCTCCTTAAAAATAATGACCTCGCGCTACGCGCTCGGTCATTATTTTCAAGAAGGCCTCGGAGCTCGGGCATTATCCCTTACATATTTTTCAAATTACTATTGATATTTTGATCAAAATTGAAACTGGAAATGAATACCTTATGGTACTTAAAAGTTTGCGGGTACTAAAGTTATTTTTGTGGGCCATGTTTTAAATACTTCATACCTTAGACAAAATTATAATGTTCGGTCATTTTCAAAGTGACGTCTGTGGCAAGCGGTTAACGTATGCAAATGTTTGCCTGAAGATAACAGAATGTCGTGTATTAAGTTTAGCAGTGCAGCTAAATAAACCATTCATTGGATTGGGCCACCGACTGCCAAGTCTGTAGAATTCTTACAAGAGTACTTCTAGCATCCTGCTGGTGATGCAGTTTTCTGGCTCTGAGCTGCTTTCCATTTTCTCGTCACAATTATATTGCTAAAGCGTTTAACATTATGGCCGATTCGTTCTTTCGCATTTACGACACCGGAGCACATATAAAAACAGTTATGTAAACAACTTGTACACGATGCCACACGAACAGCCGCACCAATTACATAACGCATTTGCTACACATCCCCACAAGTACAGATGATACTGAGTAACAACAACTTGGCGAAGAAATGGGAAACGACTGCTGGCGGACCATTGTTCAAGCAATTGTATCGACATACACAGATATTTGAAGAAAGTTTGTCGCATTGAAGGGTAACAGTGTACTCGAAGCAGTTTAGATATTTATTAACATAAATGAGGCATCTCAACATTCTTGGGATTAGGAGCGTTCTGTTGCCAAAGGAGTTGGAAAAGAAATCAACAACCGATGCAAGAATTTGAGAGCAGTAGACATTGCGTGGACATTGCCTGTTCATATCCTTTATTCGAATTTGGATGCTTATATCTGTAAAGTTGTTTTCACACGGGAGAGAAAGAAATGACAAGTTTTCTATTTTGCCCTTTTGTCGCTCTTTGAACAATTACCATGGATATTAAAAAATTCGCTGATTAAGTAATGTTGATCTGCTTTAAGCCAAAGCAACCTTCGAAAACAATTTATTTCGTGTTGTTTATGTTATTAGTATTCAAAGCGTGGATAACGTATTTTTGTACAACCCACACTTCCTCTCGGTCTTGTCGCGTACCCTTTAATGATTCTATCTGAAAACCTTTCCAGAGCTTGCGAACTCATTGGGGTTTTGTAAACAAGCAACAGTCTGATAGGGAATAAAACCCCGACCTCTCCCATTGAGTTGTTGTTTATTTATTGAGTGATATACGTGTTTACCGGAATTAAATACCAAGAGGGCAATTCTGGGCCATATCTAAGCAAATATAAGGCTGGGCCAGCAAGTCAAACTATTGTATTATCAGCAATGGCGAGCACGTGGAACATTAAACCACTTGTAAATATTTTTTATTTCCGTTAGTGGAGGAAATCGTGACGGTCTAATAGGCATGAAGACTCAGCTACACTCATTGACTTAGGGTTTTTTTAACTGCCCTAACAGGACTAACAGCAGCTTGCCAGGGCATCACATTGAGACGTTCGGATGCTAACGGGTCGCAACGTGAATTTTTAAAGTGTCATAAAGTAAAAATCGATTGTCACATGTTAAGAGCATGATATCATTTTTATTCACGAGCTTTTCATACCGTATCGCGAACGAGCGAGTCCTCTTCAAAAAAAGTAACAGACCACCAAGTTTCAGCACCGCTGGCCTTTAGGCTACAACTCATCTATCTCGGAATCCGCTAGCGCGCGGGCAGCATTTGGTTTGTCGCCTTTTCCCAAAGATTTCAGCGCTTTTTGTTTTGCCTTTAGAACTTCTCGAGTTCCTGCAAATTCCATTGAATTGATGACCACAACTTTTTTTAGATATCTTTCAATGCTGGTGACCAGACAGCGCAAAGAAGATAGTTCGTATTCGCTTTCATCCTGTTTGCGCGCAGAAATTAAAAACTCTTTTAAAAAGGTCTTGAACAACGCCACGTCTTGAATGGTTTTTCTTGCGATGTTTTTGTTTTCGCTCTCTAGAAGGAATCGAGAAATTTCTTCATCGGAGACATGAACAAATCTTGAAGTCGCCATTTCATTCACAAAATTTCAAAGCAATCCCTGCTCGCGTCAAAGTTGGCAGCTATGACGTCAGCAAAAATAGAACGAGCAATATGATTAACCTAACCGATTTCTAATAGGTTATTTCATTGAACAATGTAACTCGTAAAGCGATATCACATAATTTTACTGCAGTGAAATGATATCATATCACTTCACGACTATCAATTTTATTCGCGGCTTTATCACACTGATATCCACCCATATATGTAATAAACCATTTTCTTCTTACGATGATAAATTGACACTCCCTCGATCAAGTTATTCCAATAAAGGTGAGTTTTACTCCGAATATGTGACCCTTTGTGACGGAAGGACGTTGTGGAGCGCCGAAAAGTACGATTTTGGCCGCATAAGAGCTTGTGACGTAATAAATCAGACCTCTTAGCTACATGCTCTTCACCATATATACAGGAGACATTATTGATTTGACGAGAGAGGAATACAACTATATACTCTCTTATGTGGATAATGTAATCCAACTCATTTAAAGTTGAGTGCGATGCTTACTATGCCCATTATTTCGGACTGGAAAAAGTACCCCAATAGAGGAGAGCAAAATCATTCTAACTGATTCACTCAGTTTGATCTCTAGGCTACAGGCAGGGAAAGTAAAGAATTCCTTGAATAATTCTTGAAAAATCCAAGACAAAAACTTCCGTGAGTATTGCTTTAGAGTATGTTTGCTTCGTACTCCCTGAATCGTCGAGCGCCATTTCCATCTTTTTTGAAGCGAGGATCTGAGTTACCCACTGCGAAGTAGCACAAAAAGTTTTACATCCCTGTCCTACCTTATCTATTCCCATAACCATGCGAAACCAGGAAGAAGATGCAGAAGCCCTTAAGAACATTAAAGAGGTGGTTCCATCATGGTCCTACGGCCGACTAAGGCCTAGGCTCGATTACCAGCCGTTTTGTGCGCCCGCGTTCCTTCGCGCACACCACGGCTGGATCGGCAAAGATCTCATGGATATACCCACCAGACCGTGAATCAAAGACTAAACAATAGACTACACGGAAATAATAGATAACAAACAAAGACTATAACAATGGAGAATCGTTGTGTGTATATCCATGAGATCTTTGCCGCCGGATCACTGGTCTGCTCTTTTGTATTTTTCAACCAATCAGAAACTAGCCTGCCCGAATCGGGCAGGCAGATCTCTGATTGGTCAATTCAGTCAGCAACAAAGATGGCGGCAATCTCCTGTGATGTTTCTTGTGGATATTAACTCACGATGCATGAGATTAACAACGATTTATTAGAAGCTCTTAGAAACATCAATCACATGGACGCCATGATGGTCGAGGGATCAATCCCAAAGTTCCTAGCGACATACATTGACTCTGAACATCCGGTATTCGCACTTCCGGTATACAAAGTGAAAATTACATCTCTTTCCCCCTAGTGGGCAACTCTCTAAATATTTATCAAAAATTGCGATATACAAATACAACAATGAAATCAAATAAACTTAACGGTTGTCCATGACACTACAACTCCTGCATTGAAGAGTTAAACAGAAACCAATGTCCGTAAACATAAGTTGAAGCATTTCAATTCAACTAGTCACACTATCATAGTTCATAGTTCGCCTAACACTTAGGACTATAAGTCAAGAATCTGGCGGGGAGTTCGCTTCCTGGTCGATCTGCGTAACGGTGGTTGACCATCAGGACAGGAAGCAGGAGCTTGACTCTCTGGAACAGGTTTGTTTGCATCTGGAAGGTCAGCTCGGACACGAGGAGTGCGCACAGATTTCGATGTGATAGGAACAGGAGCATTGGCACATGAAGGCATGACTGGCGACTCTTGTGGGGACCCATTGTCAGCCGGCGAGCTGAAACCACGTACTGTCTAGCGATACATCATTGTCACGGTTAATGGCTTATGGGTTCAGACTCTTAAAGAAAGAGGAATTTCTTGTAACCTTGCGATTCTCATTCTCAGGTGTGATCATGCTGCCTTTCTTGTCCTCCACAGTCAAGGGGGTAGGTTCGTAAGCAGTTGCGCCTTTAGACACAGTAAATGGTCTCTTGACTAGTACAGTTTCACCGCAGGAGATAGCGCAGGGTTTCACATTTGCTTTGCTGTCAGCATGATCTTTCACATTTGCTTTGCTGTCAGCATGATCTTTCCGCAGACGTGAGGAATCACGTCTGCGGATAATCTCTGACACAGGATCCACCTGGTTAGCTTGAGGTAGTTTGTTACGCACAGGACGTTTCAACAACAGTACCGAAGGGGCGACACCAGTGGTTGTATGAGGAGTGGTGCGATAATTTCGCAAAACTGCTTTCAGCTCCTTCCTCCAATTTCTTCCTTCTACTTTGGCAGCCTTGATGCACTTTTTTAGCGTTTTCACGAACCTCTCAACCTCGCCATTGGCCCTAGGCCATAGTGGGGTGACCTTGCGATGCTTGAAACCAAGCACGTGAGCAAACTTAGCAAATTCTTCTCCGCTGAAAGGTGGACCATTGTCTGACCTAACAACCCGGGGAGTTCCAAACGTAGCAAACAGCTGATCTAGCTTGGTTATGACAGCAGCAGCGGATGTTGACGGCACTGGTTCTACGAACGGGAACCTTGAATAGTCATCAACCAATAGGAGCAGAGTCTCGCCATGCACATGCGCAAAGTCGATGCTCACTTCATCAAAAGGGTGGTCAGGAAGGACGGACATTTGAAGAGTCTCTCTGGTGTAAATTGAGGTCACAACTTGACACGGTAAGCAGGCCTTGATCTTTGTTTCCACCATTTTGTCCATGCATGGGAACCACACCTTTTCTCGCAGGAGAGCTTTCGTCTTCACTATGCCCAGGTGGCCTTCATGGGCAATGTCAACGATTCGTTCTTGCAACACAGCAGGAACTACCAGGCGATCAGACTTCAGCAAGACAGTGTCAGTGCAAGTTAATTGTTCTTTCACTTGTTCATAGCGTGACAGTTCAGAAAGTGATATATCAGGTGGGGCCTTCTGCCAACAGCCAGACTTGACTGCAGATATAACCGCTTGAAGCACTGGATCCTTTGCGGTTGCAGACTCTATCTCAGACAACGTTAAGGCTTTTGGTACTGCATTCCTTGCAATAAACGAAATGTGTTCCTCGGACTCAACTTCATAGTTGTGAGATTCAGAATCTCCCACTGGGTGTCTCGAAGCATAGTCTGCTGGATTTGAAGCACCAGGGCGATATTCCACAGTGAAGCGATATTGCTGTAGCTCCATGAGCCAGCGCTCTATCCTGGCAGACGGTTTAGAAGATGGGTTATTGAACAAAGTTACAAGAGGGTGGTGGTCGGTTATGACCTTGAACTCTTTGCCATAGATAAACAGGTGGAAGCGCTTTATTGCCCAGTAAACTGACAAAGCTTCGCGATCGATTTGCGGATACCTTGCTTGGGTGGGTGTAAGCGGACAACTGGCGTAGTGCAGCGGTGTCACTTCATTGGTCAACTCATCTTTCTGGGTCAAAACAGCACCTAGACCAATGGGACTACCGTCGACGAAGATGGAAGTGGGTTTCTTAGGGTCAAAGTATCCAAAGGTAGTCTTGGTTGATAGTGCCGTTTTCAGGCGTTCAAATGATGACTGTTCTTCCTCTGTCCATTGCCACTTCACTCCGTTACAAGTCAGCTGTCGAAGGGGTCTGGTAATCACTGCAAAGTCCTTGATGAACCTAGAGCAGAACGCAGCAGAGCTAAGGAGGCTTCGTACTTCTGATACGTTGGTTGGTGGAGAAACATTTTGTAGAGCGTCAATCTTTCTAGGATCGGGTGACATGCCCTTTTCGGAGAAGACATGGCCAAAGAAAAGCATGGTGGGAACTCGAAACTGACACTTAGGCAAGTTGATTGTTAGTCCATTCTCATAGAGTCGACGAAACACTTGTCTCAGATGTTGGTCATGAGTGTCATTGTCTATGCCCCCAACGTAGATGTCATCACTGATGTTCTTAACACAGGGTATGCCATGGATTGCATCACCCACTTTCTTTTGGAAGATTTCTGCAGCGCACGAGAGACCAAAGTTGAAACGCTTATACTGGAACAATCCAACATGAGTGGAGAATGTGGTCAGCGGTCTTGAATCAGGGTGGAGTGGGATCTGATGGTACCCTTGATTCAGGTCAATTTTATTAAACACTTTGCAACCATTCAGATCAGACAGCACGTCATCGATGGTGGGAATAACGTGTCGTTTCCTGATGATAGCTTTGTTTAGGGAGCGCATATCAACACAGATTCTGATTTCGTTTGGTTTCTGGGACTTAGGAACAACGACAATCGGCGAGACCCAAGGGGTTGGGCCTTCCACATGTTCGATGATGCTATCACTTTCAAGCTGCCTTAGGCTCTCCTCTACTTGCTTCCTGCCATGAAACAGGATGCGACGATGCGGCTGTGCCACTGGTTTGACAGATTCATCTACATGTATGCGTGCTGGTTCGCCTTTGTACTCACCCATTCCGTTAGTTAGACTAGGAAAGTCCTCGAGAAAATCCGGGGCATCATGTGGCAGACTTGTAGGAGGCTGTGCAACCGTGCTTACAGCTTTGATGAGATTTAACGTCTGCGAAGTCGTCCAGCTGAGTATGGAGCTTGATGCTTTGCAACATAGAATGTTTCTTCTGATGAACGATGGTCACTAACAACAATGGCTCGGAACTTGCCACATAGGTCTAGCGGCTTGGCAGACATGTACAGCACTTGTATCTGTCAGTTGCGGTTTTCATTTCAGACTATCAAAGTCTCTCTTGCTTAAAATGTTCACCGTGACCCCTGAATCTGCCATTACGCGAATGGGTGTGTTCATAATCCTGACTTGAAAGATAGGCTTTGCGGTTTGGTGTTCCTGTGTACCGATGTTAAAGGTATATTCTTCACTGTTGTCACTGTCAGCACCAGTTAGGGTTGAAGTTTCACCACCTGAAGACTCATCAACATCTGCAGATCTGGCGTGGTGTTTACCTTTTGAAGGTTTGCTTGGGCGTGTGGATTTTGAACGATTGTTGGGCTTGCTGCGACAAACTTTAGAAAAATGATTCATTTTACCACAGTTCAGACATTGTTTACCTTGAGTCTGGCAATTTCCTTGATGCGGGTAACTTCCACCACACAAACCACACTTGGTGTTTTGAGATCCAGACTTTGGTTGGCCATGGTAGCCCTCTTTCTGTTGATCGTCGTTTACTTTCTTTCGACCATAGCCCACTGCGTGTGTTTGCTGTTTTTCCATCTCAGTGGTTTGTTCGTCAGCAGTTTCCATGGCGCGAGCAGCCTTGAGCAGGTTTTCCAGGTTGAGACTTTGTTCGATGGCTTTGCGTCTTAAACGAAGCGATGAGGTGCCCTGAATTATTTGCCGTTTAATTTCCAACTCGGCATCAGCGAATTCACATTTGCGTTCCAGAAGCTGAAGGCGTGTGTAAAACTCGGTAATGTTTTCACCCGACTTTTGCATCACCTGACGAAAGACGTACACGTGATGATCAACACACTTCTGAGGTTCGAAGTGATCGGTAAGTGCTTTGACGGCGGTCTTATATTCGTCACTTCCTTCCGGTGGTTCTGGAATGGTTAAGGTCTCAAAAACGTCACAAGTTTGCTCTCCTACATAATGTAACAGCATTGCTTTCTTCTGAGACGCTCGGGTAATGTTCATTGCTGCAAACATGTTGTTCAAACATTTGGTGTACTTCTCAAAACGAACAGGTGCCGTGTCCCTTGGTTGAAGCTCAAATTCGGGAAAGGTCGGTAGGTTGATCGCCGTAGCCATAGCAGAAGCCGATGAGGAGAGATCGATGAGGAATCCGTAGGCATTGAAAACAAAGCTGATCAGATCGGTAGGTTTTTGATTGATTCAACACTTCAATCACGATGATTTTCGTCTTCGATTATTGGCATCCCATCCTCGTCGCCATTTGTGATGTTTCTTGTGGATATCAACTCACGATGCATGAGATTAACAACGATTTATTAGAAGCTCTTAGAAACATCAATCACATGGACGCCATGATGGTCGAGGGATCAATCCCAAAGTTCCTAGCGACATACATTGACTCTGAACATCCGGTATTCGCACTTCCGGCATACAACGTAAACATTACATCTCCGTGGATTGATTGATTTCGAACCTGCTTGAGAAATCCGTTTCTGAGCTGTTCAAGATTAGCAAATGTGGGAAATACATCAAGAAGCAACAGTTAACTTGTTCAATGGAAATGATGTGTTATTAACACCGCCAACGCGACCAGGAAAGTCCATATTTTCTGGTGTTGTTATCCGACTGTCTTATATCCTTGTTTGTAAACCAACTGCTTTCTCAATTTGTGATTTGGCTATTTCTCTTCTCACTTCCTTGATGCAAGATCAGGCCGCATTCTCTACATCAGTGGGAATGGAGCAGCATTCATCGGTGACAAATGAAGCGAAGATGACGTAAATAAAAAGTATAGAACTGTTTCCATCAAGTGAGTCCGTTTTGCAATTGGGTTGTACATGTCGTGGATTTACGAGTGGCGAATTTAATAATAATAATTTAATTTAGGTCGTAAGGTTGTTATTGATGAAGCTCAATGAATTTAACGTGGTTACATTGGCTATAATAATTATAGTGAGTGTTTCAGATGTGAACATTATGTAGATTTCATCAAAGGCAAGTCAGGTAGCCTGTCACAGTGTTAGACACTTTCCTTGATACTTGCCACTGCTTTCCTGATATAAATACATGGAGCAATTAAGACTATTTTGAGTTCTAAATTTGTATCAGGAACTCCTCCCTTTTGTGTTTCTAATTTCATAACCACTTTGAATTATTTTTACAGCACTGGAAAGTAACATAATATTTGCCAATTTGCTTCAACAGGTTTTTGTCACCAGTTAGTTTTCAAGTATAGTAGATTTTTATAATGAATATTTTAAAATACAAGAGCTGCTCAATTTTTTTACTAAACAGACCAGTGCTCACCTCAGGTTTTTGGTTAGTTTATTTTTTTTGGAGGCATTTAACCAAAAAAGGAGAGCAACTGTCTGCAAATATTCTCTGCCAATAAAATATTATTAAAACAAGTTCTCATTTTAAAAGTGTTCTTGTGACACTCACAACAACAGCTAGAAAATTTACCAACGATAAAATTTGTAAGACCCATGCATAGAGGTGAATAAACAAGATGTCCCACATTAATATTATTAGAACAGCAGATTGAAAGAACACTATACTACATATCCCATCTAGACTTTAATTGGGCCCAGACATTAGGTTTATTTCGCTATAATGAATATGATAACTGGTAGTAATGGTACTGTTAGTGATGGGTTAATTATTCACTGTTGGACAATACAAGTTGTCTCTTGAGTGATGGCTAGTCTGTGTAGCAGTTGCAAGAGATAATTAAATGGAAGGTGCCAATTTTGAGATACAAAATGACTGCATCTTCAGTGTGCAGATACTCCAATACATGCATGCATACATAACTTCATTTCAACTCCATAACTCGAGTTGAAATAAAGTTGTGTATGTTAATGTATAGGAGTACCTGCACTCCCACAATGCACATTGTATCTCCAAGATGTATCTTTGAATTCTTGCACCACATTTTTTAACTCTTGAACTTACTATGCAGGATAGCAAAAGGTGCGACAGAATACCTGGTTCCCAGTTGTGAAATTACAGAAAATAGAATAGTGCTTTCTTAAAATCTATGGTTCTCACCAGAGATTTTGCAAAACAAAATGACTATTAAAATGATACAGTTTTGAGTGAAACAGTAGCACATAGCATGGGCATCAGTAATATGCGCTCGCAAAAACATGATGTTAAGGACACCCATGTTATCTCATTTTTGAATTTGTGAGGCTGAAAACCTGGTAGTTCTATGACAGTTATACAATGTGTGTCAGTCAGTGGTCTGTCTGAGTATGGGGTCTTTGACTCTTTTATGGACTATCCTTATGGCATTTTTCTTTTGTCTTTTATTGTATTTTTGTAAGTTGCCGTTAAATTGAAATAAATAAATAAATAAATAAATAACTGTTTAAAGGAAAGATAATTATTCTCTTACATGTAAGTCATCATTTCCTGGCAACAATAATTTCCGAAATAGAGGGGATATCACCTACTGCATTTATTTATTTATTTTAAATGTTTTATTAGTATCTTGAAAAATGTTTACAAATACAAAGTACATATCACATGGTAGAGCTTTACATTACAATAAATTCATTAATCAAATTATTGATTCTACGTACACAGTTACTTAAAATAGCTCAATTACTTTGTTACATTTATTTATTGTGTACAGGTATACTCCATGGTTGTCTTGTGAATTATAGATCCAAATATAAATACGAAATCAAAAGTAGCAACCGTACCGAGTCTTCGCAGGCTCTGGGCTGGAAACAAGGAAGCAAACAAAACAACACAAGTTGATGACATTTTCGAACTGTTTGAATACCAATTCAGACAGTCGGTCGCTTGATTCAATTCGACCACACACCGGTCTTCATTTGGCTAAACTGTAGAATACCCGTCCACTTATTTGCATCTCATTGAATAAGAATGGATCTTTTTGTTTTCATATGCTTCGTTCTTTAAAACGTTTAGGGATATGTAAATAAGTGGACGGGTATTCTAAAATCGCTCCCTTTGTTGTTACAACTGACTCAACACATATTCCGGATCGATGTTTTGTTGCTGGCAGGTTAAAATCTTCCAAACTTTCGAACGTATTTGATGTTTAACTCTTCCTTCCTAGTATTTTGAAGGAAATTTCCACCAAGAGAAATATTGTTTCTTGCAAAATTCCTAAGAAGTGACAGCTCTTTGTTCTTTGTGTACGGTAAACGATATCTCTTCATTTTCGCCCGTGACAGACTGGCGACCAAAATCTAATTTGCATAAAAGGCGGATGTGACGTCACGGAGAAGCGCTGCGAACCAGTGATCCAGCCGTTGTTGGGAGGAGGATCTGAAAACCGGACTCCCTCAAACGGCTGAAAATCGATTGTAACTAAGGCCGTGCTAGCGTAGTTCTGGACACTGACTACATACCACGCTAAGATGTCAGCACTGATAGAGACCGCACCGTACCAGCTCCTAAGCAGAGATCCGACACACCGTCTGACGCGTAAACTAACAGAGATGTTGCTCACCCTGAAACGAGGCGGACACATGTCAGAAGCTGTTTACAACATGAAGCTCTCAACACAAGCCAACAGCGAGGATCTATGGTTTGCCTGACATCTTCGAGGCCAACGTATCTCTGAGTCCCATCGTGTCCGGTGTAAATACCGGCTTGGCGTATGATTTATCTGCTTTCCTGGCTAGCATCTTGTCTCCTTTAACAGGTAACTCAGACTTCACGGTGACTAACTCAGCTCATTTCGTGACCACCATCAGCAGTGAGAAGATCCAAAAAGACGAAATCATGGTGTCTTTTGATGTAGAGTCACTGCTTACCAACGTTCCGATCGAGGGCGCTGTACAAATTGCGCTAAGAAAGCTGGAGAGTGACCCTGTCCTTGCTGAACGCACGACGCCAACACCTGCTCAAATCACGGACTTTTAAGGACGTTCGCGCTAATTGTTTATGCACATCCTTTTACTGCCCACGCAATTCATGTCGAAACGCCATGCTACGTCATGCACGAGCGCGCGCGCAAGAGAAGAAATGTGAGCACATAAAGGGCTGGTTGCCGTTGCGTTAACTTTGCTTAGATTTAACTCGCTTGGATGCTCGGTGACCCCCAATTTTATTTAATAGATAATTTTCTTTGCCAATTCTCGACAGATTGTAAAAAAAAGAACAAAAAATCAATGTAGGAAGTTTAATTTTTTTCCATTTTTCTACCTGCGCGACATCGAATCCTGCTAACTTGCGGCTGTCAGAGTTTGCAAATGCTGTCGTTTAAAGATTAGATTTCCTTTAAGGAACGTCACCAGTTGAATGAATTTGCTTAACAGAACTACTTGCATAAAAGTTGGGAAAGAAAGTTGCATTTCAGAGATTCATTTGCAATATTTTTAGACTAGCAGACATTGAGGTTATATCCAGCGAGGAAGACCAATTTTTCAAAATTAGGGTCGCCTTTCAGATATGTTATCTCGAAAACGAAGTCGGTGACCCCCCATTTCATTGTATTTCTGACACGAATAACTCATAACCTAGCTGTAGCAAAAGTGTTATAAAAATCTATGTTAGAAGATTTTCGCGCGAACGTCCTTAAGACTTCGTATTGAGATCTACGTACTTCCAAAACGATTGATCAATTAACAAACAACGAGAAGGCGCAGCCATGGGGAGCCCGGTTTCCGCGGTGATTGCTAATCTCTACATGGAGATGTTTGAGCGGAACTAGCGCTATCATTGGCACCCTGCAAACATTAGATCTGGAAGATCGTTACGTAGATGATCGTTACGTACGTTACGTAGATGACAACTTCACCATCTTGGATCGATGCAGCATTGACAGGTTCTTACAGCAACTGAACAGCCAACAACGTCAACAACCCACCACCCGTTTCACTCTGGAGACCGAGAGTATTAACAAGATCGCCTTTCTGGACACGTCAGTCTCAAGAGAACCAGACGGCTGCTTTATCATCTGTGTCTACGCAAAATGATCAGTATTTAGCGTATGGTTTTCACCACCCTCAATCAATATAACAAGGTGTTGCTAAATGTCTGTACGACCGAGCGAAATGTCTCTTGATCAGACCGTCAGTTATCTCCAAGGACTGAGAATAAACTTCTGAAACTACACTTAGGTCACACCTGGTGCGACCAAAGGACCCTGTCGACCCGATGAAACAGTTTCCACCAATCACAGTCGACCATATAGTGATACTAATGGTGACGCGTAATCAGTGGACCTCATCGCCTGATGAAGACTAGCAGAAAGCAGTCGAAACGTCGCAATCTGCATCTAAATTGACTAAGTCGTGAGACAAACGGTTATAAACTTAACTATTATAAACTTAACCAACTATTATAAACTTAACCAACTATTTTAAACTTAACCAACTCTTTCTCGAGATTCTTACATAGAACGCCGTTTTCCCCGCGACAAAATTAGGGACAAAAAGGCTCCCTGATCAGGACAAATTTGCCGTATTTTTCCAGGCTTCGCACTATTGTTTTTGTTTCCAAGTCCTCTAGGTCGCTCTCTTAGTGAGTTGAGGCCTGGGTACGTGGCTGCCACGCATATGGATTCCGTTCAAAGATATTAAGCATCTTAATAAAAGACATCATTGTATACAGGCAATCAGTGTATGTAAGGCATCATGGGAAATAGGGGTACTGGTTCTACGTAAATACTGAAATGCGACAGGGTTTTATTTTGGTACCATGTTTTTCTTCTGATCGCTGTTCACCAGGTAATACTATTCAAGTAACGAAAACAAATCATGACTACTACAGGGGTGTTGTATGGGATCTCAACAAGCTTAGAAGTCCCAGATGTTACCAATGGTATATTCTATCTCTTTCATTCCTGATATAACATCCAACAGAAAGCAGCCGACAATTTACAAAAAGAAAAGGACAAATCTCTTTCCTTAGACTTGCGTGATATAAGTTTCCATATCATGTAGCAGTCTTATATTTCTGTTAAAGAATGTAAGTCGAAAAGTTGTTAGGGAATCAAACGTTGTTGTGACGGTTTATTGCTTTTCAAATTGCTCTAAAAGAAACATGTTAAAGACAATTAAAAACTTACGACAACTAATAGCTTATAAAGGTACGTCTCTTTTTTCCCCATGCTTTTATATACGCGCGGATAGATCCCTTCCTATATTACCCTAAAAAGGCTTGTAATGATTACGTGTTTCTTTCACACAAGAACTTATAGTTAGCTTAGTAAATTTAAGAAATACAATAAAAGTTACGTTATAAGGGGATTTTGAGGTAAAAAAAATTCTCTTTTACAGTTGTTTAGTTTGGTTAAAGGCACTGCTACTAATATTTTATTTTATTTTCTCTTCTGTTTGATCGTGTGGGGATCGACCAACCCAGGCAGTGAGTATTTGTCCACTTTTATTCAATACAGCAAGATATTTTTTTTGCTTGAATTTTTAAATTCAAGCAAGTAACTTAAAAGTTATCTGTGTCATTTTAAACACGAAACGCTTACATATGACCGTGCTGAGGGCCTCAGAACAGGCAAAAATCCAAATGAGACGATATTATTACTCGGAAAATAAATGGGCTTACTTTTCCTTCGCACTTTTATAGCGGAGCACTTGCCAGGCCGAAGGCCTGGCTGCGCAGCTCCATACTCATAGAACCTACGCCGTGATTTTTCATGGTCATGGCTAGCGGAATGTTTCGCGGGCGCGTTGTCTGCCCGCCGACGCCAGTGTTGGACAACATCCGGGATCTTAGCAATTTTGTTTTTCGCGCGGCCACACAGCCGTGAGCTCGGTAAACACTTTAGTTGTTTTCTTGTGCCTTGCGGAGAATTAAACTCGTTATTTTCCTGCATTTTTTCGCGGTTTGCTACTCAAGACAGGGATACTAATTAAGGTATACTCAGAAGCCGCTTTAGTGGAAAAAGACGAGCTTTCAGGGATAAAATCTTGCTTCGAGGAACTTCGTGTATTACGTTTTTATCAATGCGGGAGATGATTTCAGAACCAGAAGCGTAGATTTGAATTTCCAAGCAAGCGAGGAACTTAAAGGTAAAACAGATTACAGTTTTCGATGAGAATTTATGTTGATATCAATCTGTGAGTGATCGACTTGTTATTAGTGTTATTGTTAGTTTTGGCGAATTGATTTTAAAACGTGCCTAAATTTAGTTGTATCGATCTCTTGAATTTTATCGAAGAAAGCTTGAACTCGATGAGCTATAATTAAATGGTACGCGTTTTGCTTTTAAACGTAAACTAATGGAGATTTGAATAAATTTTTTCGAAAGAAGATTGTGTTGTCCATTTTTATGTGTTAGTTCATTCATTAGATAGATTGAAAAGCGATTTTATGTAAACAAAACAAGACTTGATTTTATAGTACAGTTCTATCTTCACTCGCATCGCCTTATGCAAATATGTTTGTGTATTTTTGCAATTTTTGATTTTCAAATCAGTTTCTCGGGCAATTTTTGACAAACATAAACTGTATTTTATTCGGAAACTAGTGGTACTATTTATTCTAGACAAATAAAAGTTGTTTTTGTGAACTTTTGTACGGTCTATAAAAATGTACTGTGCAGACGGTCGCGTAATACTATTTTTGAGAATTGCTAAAATTGAAAATAACCCGTTCGTCAATCTTAATTCTTGTGCTTCCAACCTTTCACCTTAGTTAAGTTTCACCTTAGTTAAGCTTGTTCAAAGTGCGACGCTGTTAGGCTTGGGCTATCTATATATATTATGCTGAACTGAACAAGTTGAAAATCGTTGAAGATAAATTTCTCGAAATTAGATTCTAGGAAATCCGCGCTAGCAATATGGTTTTTATCCGTTCTATAAGTTATAATTTTTCTAAATCTGAAAAAAGCTTGAGAAAGCAGGACCTGGAGCATCCGAAACCGTTTTTTAATCCAGTATTTTGCATTCGCCGCTGCCTTTTAATCTAATCCCAATCGCTTTCCCACAAAATGTTATCGTTTTCCTCCTCCCTTTTCAGTTCAATTATAACTACTGACCTTGAAGTTGCTTTTCAAGGCGTCTCTGATGTTTTTGTAATAGCGGAGCTCTGCGGGCCGAAGGCCCTCGCGCAGCCCCATACTCATAGAACCCATGCCCGTCATTTTTCATGGTCATAGCCAGCGGAATCTTTCGCGGGCGGCGTCTGCCATGTCTGTCCGAACGAACGTTTTTCGCGCGGCTACACAGCCGAATGTCACGTCAGCTGTACGCTCAACACAAACAGGGCCGAGAAAACCATTTGCAAAGTTGTTTCTCCTAGCATTTATCCGCGGTTTGCTATTCAAGACAAGTTTCACATTTCTCAAACAGTGGTCAAGACCGCATTTGAGGCTGCGTAATTCTGCAAGTCAAGCGATTTTGGAGGAATTGAGCTAAGTGCTTATTTTAAACCTAATTTCGTCTTAAATTGAAGCTAGTATATTGTCGAAGCATTTGTTTACAGCTAAACTCTTTTGAGTTTAATTCTTGTGCTTCCGACCTTTTCACCTTAGTTAAGCTTAATATCATTACTTTACTGTTCTATACATTGTGCAATTTTGGCTTGCATTTAAAAAGGTTTCAATTTTGAATAATTAGGTTATATAAAACGTGCTTAAATTCAGTCGTTTCATGATTTCTTTCATCGGAGACAATCAGCTCGGCCTCGTTAACCTATAAATGGTACGCGTTTTGCTTTTAAACATAAACTAATGGAGATTTGAAACTGATTTTTCGAAAGAAGATTGTGTTGTCCATTTTTATGTGTTTGTTCATTCATTACATAGGTTGAAAAGCGATTTTATGTAAACAAAACAAGACTTTGATTTTATAGTACAGTTCTCTTCATTCGCATCGCCTTATGCAAATATGTTCGTGTATTTTTGCAATTTTGATTTTCAAATCAGTTTCTCGGGCAAGTTTTGACAAGCAACAAGTGTGTTTTATTCGGCAAGTAGTCGTACTAGTTATTCTATATGGAGAAATGTTGTTTTTGTGAACTTTTGTACGGTCTAAATGTACTGTGCAGACGGTCGCGTAATACTGTTTTTGAAAATTGCTAAAATTGAAAAATAGCCTACGTCAATCTTAATTCTAGTGCTTCCGACCTTTCACCTTAGTTAAGTTTCACCTTAGTTAAGCTTGTTCACAGAGCGACGCTGTTAGGCACAGCCTATCTATATATATTATTTTTCTGAATGTTTGTTGTTGCAAATTTAGTCTCGCATTTGTCTTGCTGGTAAAAGTCGGCATGTGAATGTTGGCAGCCGCGAATAATCATAATATATATTTTTTTATTTTGTCGTTTTTGAGTTTCTTGCTCGAAAAAATAAATAAAACCTTTAAAAGTTACCGTTCCCTCTTTTTTTGGACAATTATTATAAAATCTGAATTTCAAATATATTTAGTCTATCTATTCAGAGGTGGAAATATTCTTAGTGATAAATTTCCATTCAGATTTATAACGCTTCATGCAGAACGTGGATAAAGTTATTTGGCTGTATATTTTAAAGAAAGGTTTTGAAATTCAACATAAATATGTAAATAAATAAATAAATAAATAAATAAATAAATACGAACTGACAAAAGCTTACGGAGTTCTTCTGTCCAGTGACTGTTATTTCGGTTGCCCGACATTACTGTTTGAAATGCAAGCAAACAAACTGCTGGAAAGGGGGCGCGTCCTGCATCGCTCCATATTTTAAACAACTTGGATTAAGTGTAAAGTATTGTTGCTAAATGCTCAAGTTATTTAGTTTGAGCGGGTAAATATTTATTACTTGATTTGTTTTATTTATAACTTAGGAGTTAAGTTATTGCAATCTTTGCTATGATTTCCTTTTATAACGAAACTTCTTTTATGTTTTTTTTTTTATGAAATAATTTGTACTGATCCTTAGCTTATAATAAAATTCCTTTTTTTCCTTTCCTTTTTCCTTGGATTTCTGTGGCAAATCAGTGGGTAAGTTTTTATTTTATTTTATTATGTTGCTATTTTTGTCAAGTTGTAACTTTAAAAATAATACTCAACTGAACATTAACAGTGAAAATCATATTCCTAATAAATTGTCTTTCTCTCTTTTCCTTCCACGTGAAATTTTGCGGCAAATCAGATCGTAAGTGACTTCTTTCATAACATTATGCGAATATAAAGATCTTAATAACAACACATGATCATGTACCCTTTGTACGGTAACTTGATTGTATGATTAAAATCTAAAATCATAGTATGTCATTTTTACTTACACTCGACCAGTTATGACTATTTTTTATTGGTGTATTTGCACCGCTTTCGCGAAAATGTAATTATTTAAGCAAGATAAGCAACCATTCAAATTATTGGCATATGAATATTCATAACTTTTGCACCAAAATAAACATTGGACACCTTTTTCAGTCTTGAAGTTTTTTATTTACAACAAAAGATTCCCATTCTACAGTTAAAGTTATGAAAAAACCCGCTACATTTGTAATAACTAATTAGCATATTCTATTTCTTTCTCTTCCACTCTTGAACATTTGGAAACAAACAAGGTTGTAAGTTTACTTTTCCTTTCATTCAGTACACATATAGATAGTTTATTAAACAAAATACAAGTACATTCAAAGGCTGCATTGCATTGTGTACTCAAACCAAATATTATATCGTTTGATTAACATATAGTAGTATAGACATAGTCGCTCTCAAGGGAAACAGAAAAATATTATAGATATTGGAGGTTTGAAATAGCGAGAGTTAAGTCATATTTCGTATTTCTGTATGTTACAGTGACAAAATGCATAAACAAGAATTGAAATAAGGCGAAAGATGATACAGTTATTCGTTCAATGTTTCCAGTGGATAATGCAGTGTGGTATTTGGTGGTGGCATTATCTCAAATCCTACAACATTCCGGGACTTTTTTCTGATTGAGGATATATGAAATAAATATAAAAAAGATACGCTGAGTATCATGCGTATTAAATGGATGGCACAATCGGGGTTTATAAGGTACGACAAGAACAAACAAAAAATATAAGAATATATATTGGACCTTTTGTGGTTCTGTGGACAATACTTTGCTTTGTTTGGGACAGAATGCAAAGATATAAGACCCCAAGACCATAGCCCCAGTCATACCAAGGGTAAGACACACAAAACCAAAGTCCACTAGGACTGCGCTCTATTTTGCAAACAGAAACACGGCACCAGCGAACGACGGAGATGAGGAAACAGAGCTCGGATAGACAAAAAGACCACAGAAACGGAGAGATATATAATGCATGGAAGAAAAAAGGGGAAAGAATGGGATGTAAGCGCAACTACAAGCCCCCAAGTCAAGGAGAAATGTAGAGACGCAAGAAGATGGATTGAAGAAGGAGTTTAAAAAAACGTCATAAGCATTTTGATTAAAAACAAACAAAACAAAAAACAAAACAAAACAAAACAAACCAACCTCGAAAAAATTTTTTTTTTGACCACTGATAATTTTCAGTTCATATACATGTATTTTATTTACACCTAATTGCAATAACGTTGTCATAGAAAAATGTAAAATGTAAAACGAAAAATGAAAAAAGGCCAATAGGAATTAATTAGACACACAAATAACAATAGCCGCTGCACGCTTAATTTAAATTAACAATAGCCGCTGCACGCTTAATCGTGCATCGTGTCGCTGTGAATGATGATTAAGCTAATTAATTCCTATTTGGCTTTTTCATTTTTCATTTTTCTATGACAACATTACTGCAATTAGGTGTATGTAAAAAGTACAAGATACGAATAACTCAACTCAAAATCGCAAACTGAGAATGAACGAACGGAAGGGCAGCCAAGATGAAGCACAGAAAATCATAGCACAATTGAAAGGACAACTGAACCCATGAACGACTGAACAACAAGGTGACCGACAACCGAACGTAAAAACCAGCAAACGAAAGAGAGAAGGACTGAACGAATCCTTTGTGCTAGAAGAAAAAGAATTGTAGCAGAGAAAGAAACCTTAATATGTGGCTAATATTTTCATTTATATTAAAACATTAGAGTTTCATACCGAATGTTATAATACCCTCTACAAACCTTAAATTTAGAATGTTTGGACCAATGGGCGAAATAATTCGTTTGTGTCACACCGTAAAAACACCTAAAAGTTCAAACTTAAAAATTGAACTTAAAAGGACGAACATAAGACAGCCAAAAATCGAACGAAAACGGAACAGTTTGTTGTTGGATTTTGAACTAATCGGTTGTACCTAAACATTAAAATTCATAAACATACATTTAAGTGAGCTCACTAAAAACTTATTAATGGACAACATAGATTGATAATATGGAAATTTTATCTGCTCAGAAGATGCACCTTCGAGTGCATGACGTAGTATATCAAACATGAGGAAGAGTCTTTCATCAGGATTCTAAACACCAAGAAGTGGGTTTAAAACACGACGCGCAGCCGAGTTTTTTTCAAGCTACTTCCAGGTTTTCCAATACCTGATGAAAAAATCTTCCGAATGTTTGATATATTACCTCAAACTGATCATTTTACACGGAGAAAACAAAAGGAATAAAATCGCCAAAATCTATGCTAATCTATCCTAATCTATGCTAATCTATCTATGCTAATTTAGATCGGGTTTCCCAATCACCGTCACACTTACGATTTTCTTTGTTTAAACTTGATGAATTAAAATGAATTAAAATGAGATATTGAGAAGATGAAAGCCGAGCCGTACATAAAGTGCATGTAATGCAATCAATCGACACATGGATGAAAGAATAAAAGCTGTAAAACTCATTATGAGATATTCATCTATCCATCTTTCCACCCACTCATTTTACATCATTACCCACTAACTCAGCCGCCAACCTACCGAAAAATGACAACGTTCAGGGGAAATAGGTACGCAACCTGTGAAAACGGCTAGAGTTCTAGATAGTTTCGTGTACTGTAATTTACCAACCTGTATGGTTCATTATAGGGACCCCTCCCCTTCGCTGGGCGCATAAGCATTGGACTTGTTTAGCCATTTGGGAAAAAAATTGTGCTCTGAAAGAACACTCAATAATAGACAATGCAGGACATAACTGATCTTCTAATTTTTCCTTATTTTTCATCTTTTGGGGACAAACCAGGCAGTAAGTGTCTTTTTCTTCTTTAGTACACCGAACACTTTTATTTGAACCAACTTAATTTTGCGTCATTACTGCATAAGTAAACGTTGATAGTAATAAAAAACAGCCATATTATCGTGATATACTAACGATTGATTTCTTTATTTTCTTTAATTCTATTTTCTTGTGGAAATTGTTGGACAATTCAGAATGTAAGTGTTCTTTTTTCATTCAACATAAACATCACATTTATTTGATCCTGGTAACTTACTCCATCGTTCTAAACATCTTTTGTTGAGCTACGATCTCCGTGTACCTTCAGCTTCAAATGCCCCAATGCTATATCAACTGAAAGTTTTAGATATTATTATTTTTTTCCTCGGGGCCCCCGACGTAAAGCACTTAAAACAGCACCAGCACATTAAGGTAGCTCAGACGTTCTATAACCGTTTTAAAATGATCGTGAAAAGTAATGCGGAAAACACTATCTGGCTGTTGCTGTCATTGGTCACTAAAGCGATGATGTTATTGGCTGTCCAGACTCAAGTCAGTGATCTGTGTGATGTTAGTGTAATTTCGTCAATCAATTGTTAGTCACATTTTTCAGTGAGTTCATCAGTCTATTGTTCGTCTGTAATACAAATGTAATTGATAAGTCGTTTGGAAGTTGAAAAGCTGCTGGCATCGGTCCGATTGTGTTCGTTCTAGGTTAGTAAACCAGCTTCCTAGAGTAAAGTCGTTGTTAGTTAGATATACGTGTAATGCATTGAACATAGTCCCAGATAACTCAATGGTTAGTTTGTTAATGGTGCTCAGCAATGTGATTATTGATATCACCATTTTTTGTAATTATTTTGTATCCAGTCAGTCGTATGTTCAAATGTCTACCAGTCTCACTAATATAAACAGTCTGGCAGTCGCAGCATTTGATCTTGAATGTCCTAGGTCCGTCCCTTTTCCTAATATTATTAGGAGCTGTGGTTTGAGAGCGACATGGATATTGTAATCTTTTAAGGTTATAGCAATTTCAGACGTGCCCTTGATGGAGAGGATTGTATTGGTAACAGGTATCCGGTTAGCCTTCGTTGTGTTGGCGTCTTTGTTCTTGTAAGTGTCCAGCTAATTAAGTCTGGGTGGAAGTTGTTGTTACTGAAACCTTTGTCAAGAAACCTGGTTTCGCTAGCTTAGCTGTCATGCGAGTCGCAAACTAGTTGCGCTCGTCCTGTCAAAGTTCGTTGTAAGGACTTGCTCCTTGATGATTTACAATACAATTTTAGCAACAATAACGGAGACCGGTGAGCCCACAGCTGTTCCGTGTAACTGTTTGTAGTCAGGTACCATTGCAGTGAAAATATGTGGAAGTAAGGCAAAGGTTTTGTAAGTCCATGATGTCTCTTCAGTTGGTAGCGGCAGTTTAACAGTAGAGTTCTTAATGGTTGTCTCAGTACAATATAATAGAGTCACTTGAAGCAAAATAGTAGTGAACACTCAATTTGCGTCAAAAGTCACTAGTTAAGACATAACACATTTATTTAACATGGTTGGAAAGCTTAGCTGTAATAACGTAGCGTTCTGTACGTTGGACTAGCAGAGTCGCAGGTGCGCCACAATATAAAAGTAAAAATTTGTAGTTGTCGGGTATTTGTACTATCTTGTTAGCGTCAATAGAGTTCCCAGCAGATTATAGTTTGTTTGTAAATTAGTCGATCAAGGATTGCAGTGTAGTAAGTAGTAAACTATTTAGACAGTTGGTATGTTGGGGACCCAGAGATAGGGACTATGGGTCGCATCGATATGTTCGGTTTATGTCGTTTGGGTAGTTCGTTTAGTTTCGGTGATTGTAATAGAGAACATTTCAGTCGGTAGTATAGTGTCCGGTGTCGATGGTGTCAATCTTGTAAGTTAGTTTGTTGTTAAGTTTTCGTTAAAGTGCGCGATCCGGACTCGATTGATTGTCTGTTGTTCGTCCTTAGTCATCAACGTTGCTGTCTGTTATAAAAGCTGACTGTATAGCAGAAGCTTATTTATTGTTGATGATGTCTTTTTCCGGTTCTGATCTCTGAAGAGTCAGAGCGGTCTCAACATTTGATCGATAGTCTCCGTTGTTGACTAGTCACATCAGAGGTAAAATGGAATAAGGTCTCTAGTTTCAACTTTGAATTAATCACCCTGCCCTCCCCCCGCCAAGGAGCATATATCTATCTTTTTAATAATAAATCAAAACGAGTATACGCGAAGCAAGAAACGATACTTTTTGTCCCTTTTTCCGATCGCATTTGAAATTCGCCCATATCCCAAGTTAACTTTTCCCAGATGACGCTTGGTTAATTGAACTTTCTCAATCCAAAAAGCGTCACTTAACCATGCATGCTTTACTTGTCGCAACATATTTGTGTTTTAGTCTTTATTAGACGTGTAAGCAACTATCCCACCCTCGTTCACAAAACTTTTGCGCTGCCAGGAACGATCAAGTGGAGACTGCATTCGCACGCTAAAATTTTCAATAATTTTTGGTTCCTTTCTGTAACATGCAGATGGTGGATGGTCAGATTGGAACGTCTGGGGAGGTTGCAGTTTGACATGTGGTGGTGGATTACAGACACGTACCCGCACCTGTACCAATCCTCCTCCTAGCATGGATGGCCGTAATTGCGGAGGAAGCCGTTCATCGCAGTCACGATCATGCAATAGAAAAGCCTGTCCAAGTAAGAAGGCCAAGTGTTTAATATTCAATTTTAAAGTGCTAAATAAAGGTTTTTATCTGACCTGATAATCAGACTTTTTTCCGGTCTTTCTCTTCTCTGAAGAGTCTCTGTTTCTCTTCTCTGAAGAGTCAGAGCGGCCTCAACATTTGATCGATAGTCTCCGTTTAGTCCATGAGCTAAGTCACACCGTAAAAACACCTAAAAGTTCAAACTTAAAAATTGAACTTAAAAGGACGAATATAAGACAGCCAAAAATCGAACGAAAACGGAACAGTTTGTTGACAAATTTGGATTTTGAACTAATCAATTGTACCTAAACATTAAAATTCATAAACATACATTTAAGTGAGCTCACTAAAAACTTATTAATGGACAACATAGATTGATAATATGGAAATTTTATCTGCTCAGAAGATGCACCCTCGAGTGCATGACGTAGTATATCAAACATGAGGAAGAGTCTTTCATCAGGATTCTAAACACCAAGAAGTGGGTTTAAAACACGACGCGCAGCCGAGTTTTTTTCAAGCTACTTCCAGGTTTTCCAATACCTGATGAAAAATTCTGCCGAATGTTTGATATATTACCTCAAACTGATCATTTTACACGGAGAAAACAAAGGAATAAAATCGCCAAAATCTATGCTAATCTATCCTAATCTATGCTAATCTATCTATGCTAATTTAGATCGGGTTTCCCAATCACCGTCACACTTACGATTTTCTTTGTTTAAACTTGATGAATTAAAATGAATTAAAATGAGATATTGAGAAAATGAAAGCCGAGCCGTACATAAAGTGCATGTAATGCAATCAATCGACACATGGATGAAAGAAAGAAGCAAAGCAATAAAAGCTGTAAAACTCATTATGAGATATTCATCTATCCATCTTTCCACCCACTCATTTTACATCATTACCCACTAACTCAGCCGCCAACCTACCGAAAAATAACAACGTTCAGGGGAAATAGGTACGCAACCTGTGAAAACGGCTAGAGTTCTAGATAGTTTCGTGTACTGTAATTTACCAATTTGTATGGTTCATTATAGGGAACCCTCCCCTTCGCTGGGCGCATAAGCATTGGACTTGTTTAGCCATTTGGGAAAAAATTGTGCTCTGAAAGAACACTCAATAATAGACAATGCAGGACATAACTGATCTTCTAATTTTTCCTTATTTTTCATCTTTTGGGGACAAACCAGGCAGTAATTGTCTTTTTCTTCTTTTATTTAGTACACCGAACACTTTTATTTGAACCAACTTAATTTTGCGTCATTAATGCAGAAGTAAACGTTGATAGTAATAAAAAACAGCCATATTATCGTGATATACTAACGAATGATTTCTCTATTTTCTTTATTTTTTTTTCTTGTGGACATTGTTGGACAATTCAGAACGTAAGTGTCCTTTTTTCATTCAACATAAACATCACATTTATTTGATCCTGGTAACTTACTCCATCGTTCTAAACATCTTTTGTTGAGCTATGATCTCCGGTACCTTCAGCTACAAATGCCCCAACGCTATATCAACTGAAAGCTTTAGATATTTTTTTTTTCCTCGGGGCCCCCGACGTAAAGCACTTAAAACAGCACCAGCACATTAAGGTAGCTTAGACGTTCTATAACCATTTTAAAATGATCGTGAAAAGTAATGCGGAAAACACTATCTGGCTGTTGCTGTCATTGGTCACTAAAGCGATGATGTTATTGGCTGTCCAGACTCAAGTCAGTGATCTGTGTGATGTTAGTGTAATTTCGTCAATCTATTGTTAGTCACATTTTTCAGTGAGTTCATCAGTCTATTGTTCGTCTGTAATACAAATGTAATTGATAAGTCGTTTGGAAGTTGAAAAGCTGCTGGCATCGGTCCGATTGTGTTCGTTCTAGGTTAGTAAACCAGCTTCCTAGAGTAAAGTCGTTGTTAGTTAGATATACGTGTATGCATTGAACATAGTCCCAGATAACTCAATGGTTAGTTTGTTAATGGTGCTCAGCAATGTGAGTATTGATATCACCATTTTTAGTAATTATTTTGTATCCAGTCAGTCGTATGTTCAAATGTCTACCAGTCTCACTAATATAAACAGTCTGGCAGTCGCAGCATTTGATCTTGAATGTCCTAGGTCCGTCCCTTTTCCTAATATTATTAGGAGCTGTGGTTTGAGAGCGACATGGATATTGTAATCTTTTAAGGTTGTAGCAATTTCAGACGTGCCCTTGATGGAGAGGATTGTATTGGTAACAGGTATCCGGTTAGCCTTCGTTGTGTTGGCGTCTTTGTTCTTGTAAGTGTCCAGCTAATTAAGTCTGGGTGGAAGTTGTTGTTACTGAAACCTTTGTCAAGAAACCTGGTTTCGCTAGCTTAGCTGTCATGCGAGTCGCAAACTAGTTGCGCTCGTCCTGTCAAAGTTCGTTGTAAGGACTTGCTCCTTGATGATTTACAATACAATTTTAGCAACAATAACGGAGACCGGTGAGCCCACAGCTGTTCCGTGTAACTGTTTGTAGTCAGGTACCATTGCAGTGAAAATATGTGGAAGTAAGGCAAAGGTTTTGTAAGTCCATGATGTCTCTTCAGTTGGTAGCGGCAGTTTAACAGTAGAGTTCTTAATGGTTGTCTCAGTACAATATAATAGAGTCACTTGAAGCAAAATAGTAGTGAACACTCAATTTGCGCCAAAAGTCACTAGTTAAGACATAACACATTTATTTAACATGGTTGGAAAGCTTAGCTGTAATAACGTAGCGTTCTGTAGGTTAGACTAGCAGAGTCGCAGGTGCGCCACAATATAAAAGTAAAAATTTGTAGTTGTCGGGTATTTGTACTATCTTGTTAGCGTCAATAGAGTTCCCAGCAGATTATAGTTTGTTTGTAAATTAGTCGATCAAGGATTGCAGTGTAGTAAGTGGTAAACTATTTAGACAGTTGGTATGTTGGGGACCCAGAGATAGGGACTATGGGTCGCATCGATATGTTCGGTTTATGTCGTTTGGGTAGTTCGTTTAGTTTCGGTGATTGTAATAGAGAACATTTCAGTCGGTAGTATAGTGTCCGGTGTCGATGGTGTCAATCTTGTAAGTTAGTTTGTTGTTAAGTTTTCGTTAAAGTGCGCGATCCGGACTCGATTGATTGTCTGTTGTTCGTCCTTAGTCATCAACGTTGCTGTCTGTTATAAAAGCTGACTGTATAGCTGAAGCTTATTTATTGTTGATGATGTCTTTTTCCGGTATTGATCTCTGAAGAGTCAGAGCGGCCTCAACATTTGGTCGATAGTCTCCGTTGTTGACTAGTCACATCAGAGGTAAAATGGAATAAGGTCTCTAGTTTCAACTTTGAATTAATCACCCTGCCCTCCCCCCGCCAAGGAGCATATATCTATCTTTTTAATAATAAATCAAAACGAGTATACGCGAAGCAAGAAACGATACTTTTTGTCCCTTTTTCCGATCGCATTTGAAATTCGCCCATATCCCAAGTTAACTTTTCCCAGATGACGCTTGGTTAATTGAACTTTCTCAATCCAAAAAGCGTCACTTAACCATGCATGCTTTACTTGTCGCAACATATTTGTGTTTTAGTCTTTATTAGACGTGTAAGCAACTATCCCACCCTCGTTCACAAAACTTTTGCGCTGCCAGGAACGATCAAGTGGAGACTGCATTCGCACGCTAAAATTTTCAATAATTTTTGGTTCCTTTCTGTAACATGCAGATGGTGGATGGTCAGATTGGAACGTCTGGGGAGGTTGCAGTTTGACATGTGGTGGTGGATTACAGACACGTACCCGCACCTGTACCAATCCTCCTCCTAGCATGGATGGCCGTAATTGCGGAGGAAGCCGTTCATCGCAGTCACGATCATGCAATAGAAAAGCCTGTCCAAGTAAGAAGGCCAAGTGTTTAATATTCAATTTTAAAGTGCTAAATAAAGGTTTTTATCTGACCTGATAATCAGACTTTTTTCCGGTCTTTCTCTTCTCTGAAGAGTCTCTGTTTCTCTTCTCTGAAGAGTCAGAGCGGCCTCAACATTTGATCGATAGTCTCCGTTTAGTCCATGAGCTAAGTCACACCGTAAAAACACCTAAAAGTTCAAACTTAAAAATTGAACTTAAAAGGACGAATATAAGACAGCCAAAAATCGAACGAAAACGGAACAGTTTGTTGACAAATTTGGATTTTGAACTAATCAATTGTACCTAAACATTAAAATTCATAAACATACATTTAAGTGAGCTCACTAAAAACTTATTAATGGACAACATAGATTGATAATATGGAAATTTTATCTGCTCAGAAGATGCACCCTCGAGTGCATGACGTAGTATATCAAACATGAGGAAGAGTCTTTCATCAGGATTCTAAACACCAAGAAGTGGGTTTAAAACACGACGCGCAGCCGAGTTTTTTTCAAGCTACTTCCAGGTTTTCCAATACCTGATGAAAAATTCTGCCGAATGTTTGATATATTACCTCAAACTGATCATTTTACACGGAGAAAACAAAGGAATAAAATCGCCAAAATCTATGCTAATCTATCCTAATCTATGCTAATCTATCTATGCTAATTTAGATCGGGTTTCCCAATCACCGTCACACTTACGATTTTCTTTGTTTAAACTTGATGAATTAAAATGAATTAAAATGAGATATTGAGAAAATGAAAGCCGAGCCGTACATAAAGTGCATGTAATGCAATCAATCGACACATGGATGAAAGAAAGAAGCAAAGCAATAAAAGCTGTAAAACTCATTATGAGATATTCATCTATCCATCTTTCCACCCACTCATTTTACATCATTACCCACTAACTCAGCCGCCAACCTACCGAAAAATAACAACGTTCAGGGGAAATAGGTACGCAACCTGTGAAAACGGCTAGAGTTCTAGATAGTTTCGTGTACTGTAATTTACCAATTTGTATGGTTCATTATAGGGAACCCTCCCCTTCGCTGGGCGCATAAGCATTGGACTTGTTTAGCCATTTGGGAAAAAAATTGTGCTCTGAAAGAACACTCAATAATAGACAATGCAGGACATAACTGATCTTCTAATTTTTCCTTATTTTTCATCTTTTGGGGACAAACCAGGCAGTAATTGTCTTTTTCTTCTTTATTTAGTACACCGAACACTTTTATTTGAACCAACTTAATTTTGCGTCATTAATGCAGAAGTAAACGTTGATAGTAATAAAAAACAGCCATATTATCGTGATATACTAACGAATGATTTCTCTATTTTCTTTATTTTTTTTTCTTGTGGACATTGTTGGACAATTCAGAACGTAAGTGTCCTTTTTTCATTCAACATAAACATCACATTTATTTGATCCTGGTAACTTACTCCATCGTTCTAAACATCTTTTGTTGAGCTATGATCTCCGGTACCTTCAGCTACAAATGCCCCAACGCTATATCAACTGAAAGCTTTAGATATTTTTTTTTTTCCTCGGGGCCCCCGACGTAAAGCACTTAAAACAGCACCAGCACATTAAGGTAGCTTAGACGTTCTATAACCGTTTTAAAATGATCGTGAAAAGTAATGCGGAAAACACTATCTGGCTGTTGCTGTCATTGGTCACTAAAGCGATGATGTTATTGGCTGTCCAGACTCAAGTCAGTGATCTGTGTGATGTTAGTGTAATTTCGTCAATCTATTGTTAGTCACATTTTTCAGTGAGTTCATCAGTCTATTGTTCGTCTGTAATACAAATGTAATTGATAAGTCGTTTGGAAGTTGAAAAGCTGCTGGCATCGGTCCGATTGTGTTCGTTCTAGGTTAGTAAACCAGCTTCCTAGAGTAAAGTCGTTGTTAGTTAGATATACGTGTATGCATTGAACATAGTCCCAGATAACTCAATGGTTAGTTTGTTAATGGTGCTCAGCAATGTGAGTATTGATATCACCATTTTTAGTAATTATTTTGTATCCAGTCAGTCGTATGTTCAAATGTCTACCAGTCTCACTAATATAAACAGTCTGGCAGTCGCAGCATTTGATCTTGAATGTCCTAGGTCCGTCCCTTTTCCTAATATTATTAGGAGCTGTGGTTTGAGAGCGACATGGATATTGTAATCTTTTAAGGTTGTAGCAATTTCAGACGTGCCCTTGATGGAGAGGATTGTATTGGTAACAGGTATCCGGTTAGCCTTCGTTGTGTTGGCGTCTTTGTTCTTGTAAGTGTCCAGCTAATTAAGTCTGGGTGGAAGTTGTTGTTACTGAAACCTTTGTCAAGAAACCTGGTTTCGCTAGCTTAGCTGTCATGCGAGTCGCAAACTAGTTGCGCTCGTCCTGTCAAAGTTCGTTGTAAGGACTTGCTCCTTGATGATTTACAATACAATTTTAGCAACAATAACGGAGACCGGTGAGCCCACAGCTGTTCCGTGTAACTGTTTGTAGTCAGGTACCATTGCAGTGAAAATATGTGGAAGTAAGGCAAAGGTTTTGTAAGTCCATGATGTCTCTTCAGTTGGTAGCGGCAGTTTAACAGTAGAGTTCTTAATGGTTGTCTCAGTACAATATAATAGAGTCACTTGAAGCAAAATAGTAGTGAACACTCAATTTGCGCCAAAAGTCACTAGTTAAGACATAACACATTTATTTAACATGGTTGGAAAGCTTAGCTGTAATAACGTAGCGTTCTGTAGGTTAGACTAGCAGAGTCGCAGGTGCGCCACAATATAAAAGTAAAAATTTGTAGTTGTCGGGTATTTGTACTATCTTGTTAGCGTCAATAGAGTTCCCAGCAGATTATAGTTTGTTTGTAAATTAGTCGATCAAGGATTGCAGTGTAGTAAGTGGTAAACTATTTAGACAGTTGGTATGTTGGGGACCCAGAGATAGGGACTATGGGTCGCATCGATATGTTCGGTTTATGTCGTTTGGGTAGTTCGTTTAGTTTCGGTGATTGTAATAGAGAACATTTCAGTCGGTAGTATAGTGTCCGGTGTCGATGGTGTCAATCTTGTAAGTTAGTTTGTTGTTAAGTTTTCGTTAAAGTGCGCGATCCGGACTCGATTGATTGTCTGTTGTTCGTCCTTAGTCATCAACGTTGCTGTCTGTTATAAAAGCTGACTGTATAGCTGAAGCTTATTTATTGTTGATGATGTCTTTTTCCGGTATTGATCTCTGAAGAGTCAGAGCGGCCTCAACATTTGGTCGATAGTCTCCGTTGTTGACTAGTCACATCAGAGGTAAAATGGAATAAGGTCTCTAGTTTCAACTTTGAATTAATCACCAAGGAGCATATATCTATCTTTTTAATAATAAATCAAAACGAGTATACGCGAAGCAAGAAACGATATTTTTTGTCCCTTTTTCCGATCGCATTTGAAATTCGCCCATATCCCAAGTTAACTTTTCCCAGATGACGCTTGGTTAATTGCAAACTTGTAAATTGCAAACTTGGTTAAAAGCGCAAACTGAAAAACAGTAAACACACAGAAAGAAAGAAAAAAACACGCAGAGAAATATCCGCGAGAAAAACTGAGTCAAACAAAAAATATATTAAGAACCTCTCAAATTCCGAAATGACAACTGACCAGATTAACCTCCTCTCCCGGGGTTTAAAGTTTGTACCTACGCCATCAACAAACGAAACCGCATTAAGAAAACAACTACTGTTAGATTTCAAAGAATTTGCGAGGAGAATGCGGCTCCAGTTCATCTTTCATGGCGAAGATAACAATATCCACCCTTTCTACGTCAAATCTAACTGGGAACCGCAAATCCAACGGTCAGTTGCTCTAGAGAACTACTTAGAAGAAATTAAAATACAACTTGCGCAGATAACGATAACCAGACCCAAACACAACCTACCGCTCAGCGAAAGAAAAGCTATTACAGAGCTAAAAAACAATTCTGATATAAATATCAAGAAAGCTGATAAAGGTACCACCACAGTCATTATGCACAAGCGAGAAAAAACAAAAGAGGGACAGGTTTTACTAGACGATAAGAATAACTACACACCCCTCATAGAACCGATGGTGAAAAGCACCTCTGAAAAGGTCAAACAAATAACCGAAGAACTTTATCGCGAAGGCTATATTGACGAAATGACTGTTAAATGGTTATCGCAGACACCTAACCCGCCTAGAATACCTGTTTTATACACTCTTACAAAGATTCACAAACCAACACCAGTTGGACGGCCAATAATATCAGGAAATGATGGACCATCTGAACGAATATCAGCATTCGTAGACAGCATACTTCAGCCTATAGCTAAAACACAAAAGTCCTATCTTAAGGACACAACAGACTTCATAAATTTCATAGAAAGGACACCCCTCCCAGAGGGCACTTTTTTAGCCTCCCTAGACGTTACCAGTCTCTACACGAATATTCCACAAGAGGAGGGGATGGACACTAACTTCTATGGGGACAACACCCCCATCCCGACCCCCTCTCTCAAAGAAATCCTAAGACTCATCCTTCAAGAGAATTCATTTGAATTTAACGGGAAAAACTATCTCCAAATACACGGAACCGCAATGGGCACAAAGATGGCAGTTTCTTTTGCAAACATCTTTATGTCGGCGGTCGAAACTGAAATAATCAGTTTAAGCAACACAAAACCACTCCAGTGGAAAAGATACATCGATGACATATTCTCACTGTGGAGCGTTGAGAAAAAGGAGATAGAAGATTTCATTGTCCTTGCAAACAGACAACATCCTACAATTAAGTTCACGGCTGAAATCTCTGACAAAGAAATAAACTTTCTGGACACTACCGTTTTCAAAGGCGAGAGATTTAACAATCAAGGAATCCTTGATATCCGCACGCATTTTAAACCAACAGAGACTTTCCAGTATACCCATTTTTCTTCCTGCCACCCACCAGGGGTCAGAAAAGGGTTCATAAAAGGTGAAGCCCTGAGGCTTTTAAGAACAAACTCCTCTGCGAAATTTTTCAATGAGAATATCAACAACTTTAAAACACGCCTCCGGGCAAGAGGTTACCCTCACAACCTCATTGAAAAAATAATTTCCGAGGTAAAATTTAATGAACGGAAGTCATCTTTGCAACAAAAGGAGAACGTGCAAAAAAGAATTCTGCCTTTCGTAACAACGTACCACCCGGCGTTGCCTAGTCTCAAAAACATCCTAATGAGCAAATGGCATTTAATTCAGAACCAACCATTGCTAAGAGAAATATACAAAGAGCCTCCCCTTATCTCATACAAAAAAGGAAAATCCTTGGGGGATATACTCGTTAGAGCGAAACTCTAAAGGTCACGTTCCACGTTATCACGAGCTTATGAGTCGTGTCTGGCCTGTCAACACCTTTTTTCATGTTTGAAATTCGCCCATATCCCAAGTTAACTTTTCCCAGATGACGCTTGGTTAATTGAACTTTCTCAATCCAAAAAGCGTCACTTAACCATGCATGCTTTACTTGTCGCAACATATTTGTGTTTTAGTCTTTATTAGACGTGTAAGCAACTATCCCACCCTCGTTCACAAAACTTTTGCGCTGCCAGGAACGATCAAGTGGAGACTGCATTCGCACGCTAAAATTTTCAATAATTTTTGGTTCCTTTCTGTAACATGCAGATGGTGGATGGTCAGATTGGAACGTCTGGGGAGGTTGCAGTGTGACATGTGGTGGTGGATTACAGACACGTACCCGCACCTGTACCAATCCTCCTCCTAGCATGGATGGCCGTTATTGCGAAGGAAGCCGTTCACCGCAGTCACGATCATGCAATAGAAAAGCCTGTCCAAGTAAGAAGGCCAAGTGTTTAATATTCAATTTTAAAGTGCTAAATAAAGGTTTTTATCTAACCTGATAATCAGACTTTTTTCCGGTCTTTCTCTTCTCTGAAGAGTCTCTGTTTCTCTTCTCTGAAGAGTCAGAGCGGCCTCAACATTTGATCGATAGTCTCCGTTGTTGACTAGTCACATCAGAGGTAAAATGGAATAAGGTCTCTAGTTTCAACTTTGAATTAATCACCCTGCCCTCCCCCCCGCCAAGGAGCATATATCTATCTTTTTAATAATAAATCAAAACGAGTATACGCGAAGCAAGAAACGATACTTTTTTGTCCCTTTTTCCGATCGCATTTGAAATTCGCCCATACCCCTAGTAACTTTTCCCAGATGACGCTTGGTTAATTGCAAACTTGTAAATTGCAAACTTGGTTAAAAGCGCAAACTGAAAAACAGTTAACACACAGAAAGAAAAAAACACGCAGAGAAATATCCGCGAGAAAAACTGAGTCAAACAAAAAATATATCCCAAGTTAACTTTTCCCAGATGACGCTTGGTTAATTGAACTTTCTCAATCCAAAAAGCGTCACTTAACCATGCATGCTTTACTTGTCTGATCAGTCAGAAATTTTGTATGACCCCCCCCCCTTCAAACACTTTTTATATACAAATACCCAGCATTTTCTGAATATACACCCACCTGTTATTGCTACGAGGTAATGTTTGTTCCAGACGTGGATATACAGCAATACTACATGTTTACTTGTTGGACATCCATATCTGGAACAAACATGACCTCGAAGCAGTGTTCGACAAAGCCATCTGATTCCACTTCTGAATCACTTCATTGCAAATCCTCGTTGCTTGCACTGGAACTCATTTCCTCGTTAACCTGCTCTTGGGTTTCTCGTGGGATGCAAGAATGATCACCACGAGCGTACTGGAGAACTCGTGCAACCAGTGCCATTTTACCTCCACTGATCTTAAAGGTGGTCAGACATGAGGGGTCATGTAGCAGGTACATGTCGCAGCGACATGTAGCAGCGACAAAAGTTTGTGTAGTACACACTGAGGGACATGTAGCAGGGAGTGTAGCGGGGACATGTAGCAGGGAAAAAATGATAGCGCTTGCACACCGCATGAAAATGTCGCGGGGACATGTCTCAGGGACATTTTGTCCCCGCGACATGTCTCGCGGTGTTCAACTTGTTGAACTTCATGGGACACGTCGCGGGTGACAAAATGTCCCCAAAATTGGTGTTGCACAATTATGATAGCATCAGTTCAAACGAGTGGACGTGTCGCTGCAACATGTCCCCGCGACATTTTCATGTGGTGTGCAAGCGCTATGAATTTTTCCCTGTTACTTGTCTCCGCTACACTCCCTGCTACATGTCCCTCAATGTGTACTACACAAATTTTTGTCGCTGCTACATGTCACTGCGACATGTCCCTGCTACATGACCCCTCATGCCTGACCACCTTAAGACCATGCTGATTGAGGTACATCTTCAATCTGTTGCAATACAATTATCTATGTTGTAGTGAAATTATGATTTTGGTACAATTTTGTCTGCACTGGTTCAATTATTTTGAACCAGTGCAAAATAATTGAACTGGAGCAAAATATTTTCACCAGGGCAAAATATTTGCACTGGTATATAACTATATTCTACTGTTCAAATGTTGTTGACAATAGCATAATTTCGATGTATTAAAAAATTCAACTTGAAACAAAAGACAACACTACGAGGCTTAGGGAAATAAACCATATAAATCCTTACTATCATTCCCCTAAGCCTCGCAGTGGTCTTGTTTCAAGTTGTATTTTAATATATCGAAATTGGGCTATTCAAATTTAAAAAGCCAGAAACGTTTTATCACAATATTCGTCTCTATATTATAGAGATAGAGAAGAATAGATAATCGTATTGCAACAGATTGAAATTGCTGTTCAGCCACAGAAAAGATCATCAAGCCTTTCAGTGAGAACTATAAACACTTGGAATAAAATGTTAAGCCCCCCCTCCTCTTGAGTGACTTATTTTACTTTGAGCCCTCCCTATCCTTGCTTTGATTTTACTTCATGCCCCCCCCCCCCTCTGGTTTTCCAGCCCCCCCCCCCCCCCCCCTCCCCGATAATTATTGCACAGTCTTTAAGTGTGCGAAGTGTATAAGAATCTGAATACTTCTCGGTTAAAATATCCAAGTTTCCGTTAAGATTTAAAAAACATGCATGGAAAAGATTAGCTCGCTGTTTATTTTGATTTAAGACTTCTAAATTCATGCAACATAAATGAAATTGGTTCCAGTCCCCCCCCCAAAAAAAAAAACAAAAACAAAAAAAACAAACAAACAATGTGGAGCCCTTCTGTTCTGTGACCGTTACATCCCTTGTCCGACACAATCAAGCGATGGAAAGGAGTCATGTCCTGCCCTTTAATCAGTAGCGTAACTCCGTGTTTAAGAATAGGGAAACCAAAACACGTTCTTTTTTGCCAATTATTTTGTTTGTGATAAACCAACAGTGTTTTTTGCCAACATTTAAATCGTCTGCCTGTCAATCAACTTATAGTGAGGTGCAGTGTTGACATCAGAGTTACTCTGAGTTTCGCTCAAGTGTGACCGTAACCAACGGTGTCACGATGAAACCGAAACGTTGTTCGGTTAAGTCTCGTCGCTAATCTCAAGTCTTATTGATCAATATGTTTGTGTTTAAATTAGTATATCCTCAGGTTAGTGTAACTCCTACAAACCAGACTGTCCCTGAAGGCAAAGCAACTAACATTAGTTTCAACGTTAAAGCTGGTGTCCCAAAGCCAACATTGTCCTGGAGCTTTAAGAATAAAAGTCTTCCCTCAGTTACAGTTGTAACTGAGATCGGTAGTCTCGTCGCTAATGTCAAGTCTTATTGATCAATATATATTTGTGTTTAAATTAGTATTTCCTCAGGTTAGTGTAACTCCTACAAACCAGACTGTCCCTGAAGGCAAAGCAACCAACATTAGCTGCAAAGTTACAGCTGGTGTCCCAAAGCCAACATTGTCCTGGAGCTTTAAGGATAAAAGTCTTCCCCCAGTTATAGTTGTAACTGAGATCGAGGACGGATCAGTCATTCACGTACAAAAGACCACAAAAGACATAGAAGGAACATACAAGTGCACGGCAAGAAACAAAGCAGGTGCCGCAAATGCCAATTCCATCCTTCGTGTGTTAGGTATGTTTAAGTTTTGAATTTGTAAAGTGTTCTATATCGATTTGGAGCTATAGATTTAATTTGTAATTCCTCCGCTAACCAGTGTATAAGGCTTCAAGCTCAGGAAAATTAAAACCGATCTGCGGTTTTCAAATAGATTGTCCGAGACTTTTTTTTCCGAGAAAAACGCTACAGCACGGTAAATGTTTTTAAATGTGTGAAGTTTCGCCGGCAGTTTCTAAATAAGCCAAATTTTGTTTCGAAAAAGATGAATAAAAAAAACATGTTTTAGAGTGACATCACTAGACGACGTATAATGTTTTAAATTTATTTACTTTTCAAAATATGGAAAATTAAGACCGATCTGCGGGCTTCAAATGGATTTTTCAAGACTTAGGAAAACGCAGCAGCACGGTTAATGTTTTTTTTTAATGTGTAGCCTGCGAGCAATGCTGAGGCATAAACCAAATTTCGTTTCGAAAACGGTGAAGTAAAAAAAACATGTCCTAGCATGACACAAAAACGCATTGTTTAAAAATACATGTAAGGGAGAACTGGATGACGTGATGTTTTAAATTTGTTTACTAACGCAATGCATGAGACTTTTCCCTGAGGATACAACAAATTTAACGCATTACATCATGCTGTTCGCTCTCTTTTCGCGCAATGCTTATTTATGCCACGCTAAGACAGGTTTTTTTAATTCATCGTTTTCGAAACAAATTTTTGTTTTGGAACTTTTATAAATGACTTCCAGTCCTCCATCCACTAAGTATAAAAAGACCGTTTCGTATTTACGAGTTGGCTCATAGGAGCCTTTGATTTTGTTATTTTTCGATAATAGAAAAACCAACCGCTGAATTAATGCAAAAGTCATATCTCTCAATTCTGGCCGGTGATGACCTAGAATTGACTTGCAAAGTCAGTGACACAACGGTGGAGGTAAAATGGAAGAAAAACGGTTCCCCGGTAACTCCAAAAGCTCGCATCAGTCGGAAGGATGGCAACAGTACTCTTGTTATTGAAAAAGTTGTGAGTGATGACAGCGGTGGTTATTCTTGTGAAGCACACAACCAAGCTGGCTTTTTGATGTCCTCTACTGTGCAGATTGAAGTGATGGGTAGGATGGCATGTATCGTACTTTGAGTGTGTCTCTTTTTTGCTGAAAATAATTAATTGTTACAGGTATAATATTGCAGTATAATAACAAAGTGACACACTCTTGAGTACTAATGCGTCTGTATAATATTATGTACAAAACGTCGCTCAATTTAATGTTGGTCACGGTTGCATTGGACAGTTCACACTGTTGCTTACTTTAAGTTCTAGTGTTTTACAGTGAGACGCGCCTTACCGCGAGCACCCAACAACATTTTTACAAGTTTCCACGATAACACCAGCTAATTTTTATAATCATTTTCGTAACTGCGGAGACGTGTAAGACTATAAAGTGAATAAAATCTTCATATTTTGTAACTAACTTGACCCTCCTGTGATAAACACGAAACGACAAGATTAAATTCTAACGTGTTCTCTGATTGGCTAACTTGTAAAAATGATTGTTGAGTGCTCACGGTAAGGAGCGTCCCACTGTAAACACGGTCGCCATTTTTAGCATCCTACATTCAGCGTTTACCGCCCAGTGGCCCGTTTCTCGAAACTCCCGGTAACTTTTCGGGCCGGAAGCCAAATATTGAAATCAAATTCTAAAGAATAAAAGCGTGGGTCCTAGCGAACAAACCAGTCCATTTTGTTTTGCTAACTGATAGTTTTATCGTATTATCTGCAAAACGTTTGAAACCTCGATCTTCAATGAAAATGAAACAGCTTTCCGGGCCCGGTAATTACCGGATATTTCGAGAAACGGCCCCCAGGCCGGTGACGTGGCAAATTGAAAGAGATTTAATCGTGGTTGCGGCCGCATTATGTGTTCCGTTTAATACTGGTGTCGACTAGCTCTAGTGTTTTGGGATGCGACTGTGTTTACAGTATTCTGAAATCAGTGTTTGTTGCTTGAAAGACAAGACAAATTCAACGCGATTCAACCGCAGTGATAGCCATGCCCGATAGTATGGTTTTCGGTGTTAATAAAATATAGTGATAAAATATAGTGATAAAAAATAGTGATAGCTGTGTTCAAAATTGTCTCGTGCCACGTGTTTGTTTTTGTTTTAGGTATTTGCAATGTCATGAATCCTATATTAATTCAATTTATAGCGGGATTTATTCTGAATTATAAAGACAGGAAATAAAGTTGCAGTATTTCCAGGTCGTTGGCTTAAAAATTGTTAAACTTACTATCAAAACACGCTCTTTTTACCAATTATTTTGTTTGCGATCAACTGACCTTGTTTTTTCACCAAAATTTAAATCATCTGCCTGTCAATCAACTTATTGTGAAGTGCAGTGTTGACATCAGAGTTACTACACCTAAATCAAAAAAGGTTGCTGTCGTCGATTGGTGTTTAGTGTTTGGTCATTCATTACTCCCGGTGCATTCTGGGGAGGACTGTTGCTTGACGACGCTGTGTGTGTGACGGCCGTCGTGGTTCGCAGTATGCCTGCACCATACTCCCAAGATCTAAGATGGCGTGTTATATACCTCGGTCTATCAGTTGAAGAAGCTTAAAGAGGCTGCAGTGTTCAATGACGGTACTGAGTAGTATTGCAAAAAGAAAAAAGCGGAAAAAACAAGCCAAAAAAAAACGTGCGCTTTGAAAAGGCTTGCTGGGTTTTTGGTTCAGTGACTACGAAAAATATTGACTGCGGCAGCACTTAGTGAGTTAACTGGGTTATTTTTTTAGTAACCGGGTTAAAATATCTTGTGTGTTTGAAATGAAATAACCGAGTTTATTTTTCTGAGCGGCCGCACTTCAGAAGGTTTAACTTTGAACGTGAGTAATCATGTTATCATTTGCTAGCGAGAGCGGCACAAAACAATACGATTAATGAGTGAAAACAATGCCTCTGCACGTGCATTTTACATATTGTTATTCCCTGCAAAACAACATCGTCAAAAGATCAAATTATAGGTTTTGTGGAGAACGTAAACACACGACGGTTTTCCTTTCTCTATTTGAAATTGAAAGTCGTCCATACGAAGGTCTACTGACATATTTATTGTTTTTTTTTGGATCGAGAATACCAAGGTAGTGTCTGTGTGCGGACAACGACTCGGCGGCTTCCATTGCCTCAGACGCAGAGAACGAGCGCTGCTATACCAGGAGTAATGAATGACCAAACACCAAACACCAATCGTCGACAGCAACCTTTTTTTGATTTAGGTGTATGAGTTTCGCTCAAGTGCGAGCAATGGTGTCACCATTGCTCCCTTTCTGTTGGACTAATATCAAACAATTTTCTGTTTTTTACCAAGGACCCAAATTTTACAACTCCTTATCTAATGAGATCGTGAACTCGTCCTCCCCTGCCTCCTTTAAAAAAGCAATTAAGACGTTTATTTGTAATAAATATTAGTAATCTTATATAAATGTGTCCGTCGTCATATTCTTATTTTGTTAATGTCATCTTACAAAACTAAAGCTGAGGAGGCCTAATTAACATAAGCTTCATAGTTTCTTTTAGGCCTCTTCGCCATTGTTACCTCTATTCTTTTTATATTAATGTGTTATTGTAGTATGGCAAATAAAAAATAAAATAAATAAAAAATAAACGATGAAACCGAAACGTTGTTCGGTAGTCTCGTCGCTAATGTCAAGTCTTATTGATCAATATATATTTGTGTTTAAATTAGTATTTCCTCAGGTTAGTGTAACTCCTACAAACCAGACTGTCCATGAAGGCAAAGCAACCAACATTAGCTGCAAAGTTACAGCTGGTGTCCCAAAGCCAACATTGTCCTGGAGCTTTAAGGATAAAAGTCTTCCCCCAGTTATAGTTGTAACTGAGATCGAGGACGGATCAGTCATTCACGTGCAAAACATTACTAAAAGCATGGAAGGAACATACAAGTGCACGGCAAGAAACAAAGCAGGTGCCGCAAATGCCACTTCCATCCTTCGTGTGTTAGGTATGTTTAGGGTTTGAATTTGTAAAGAGTTCTATATCGATTTGGAGCTATAGATTTAATTTGTAATTCCGCTAACCAGTGTATAAGGCTTCAAGCTCAGGAAAATTAAAACCGATCTGCGTTCTTCAAATAGATTTTCCGAGACTTAGAAAAACGCTACAGCACGGTAAATGTTTTTAAATGTGCGAAGTTTCGCTGGCAGTTTCTAAATAAGCCAAATTTTGTTTCTATAAAGATGAATAAAAAAACATGTTTTAGAGTGACATAACTAGACGACGTATAATGTTTTAAATTTGTTTACTCTTCAAAATATGGAAATTTAAGACCGATCTGCGGGCTTCAAATGGACTTTTCAAGACTTAGGTAAACGCTGCAGCACGGTTAATGTTTTTTTTTTAATGTGTAGCCTGCGAGCAATGCTGGGGCATAAACCAAATCTTGTTTCGAAAACGGTGAAGTAAAAAAACATGTCCTAGCGTGACACAAAAACGCATTGTTTGAAATAAGAGAGAACTGGATGACGTAATGTTTTAAATTTGTTTACTCACGCAATGCATGAGACTTTTCCCTGAGGATACAACAAATTTAACGCGTTACATCATCCAGTTCGCTCTCTTTTTTTAATTCATCGTTTTCGAAACAATTTTAATTTTTTTTTTTATTGGAGCTTTTACAAATGACTCCCAAATGATTTACAAATGACTTAGTCATCCACTAAGTATTAGAAGAGCGTTTCGTATTCACGAGTTGGCTCACAGGAGCCTTTGATTTTGTTATTTTTTGATAATAGAAAAACCAACCGCTGAATTAATGCAAAAGTCATATCTCTCAATTCTGGCCGGTGATGACCTAGAATTGACTTGCAAAGTCAGTGACACAACAGTGGAGGTAAAATGGAAGAAAAACGGTTCCCCGGTAACTCCAAAAGCTCGCATCAGTCGGAAGGATGGCAACAGTACTCTTGTTATTGAAAAAGTTGTGATGGATGACAGCGGTGGTTATTCTTGTGAAGCTCACAACCAAGCTGGCTTTATGATGTCCTCTACTGTGGAGATTGAAGTGATGGGTAGGATGGCATTTATTGTACTTTGAGTGTTTCTCTTTTTTGCTGAAAATAATTAATTGTTACATGTATAATATTGCAGTATAATAAGAAAGTGACACACTTTTGAGTACTAATGCGTCTGTATAATATTATGTACAAAACGTCGCTCAATTTCATATTGGTCACGGTCGCATTGGACAGTTAACACTGGTGCTTACTTTAAGTTCTAGTGTTTTACAGTGCAAAGTGCCTTACACAACAAACATTTTTACAAGTTTTCACGATAACAACAGCTAATTTTTATAATCATTTTCGTAACTGCGGATACGTGGAGACAATAAAGTGAATAAAATCTTCATATTTTGTAACTAACTTTACCCTCCTGTGATAAACACAAACCAGGAGATTACATTCTAACGTGTTCCCTGATTGGCTTACTTATAAAATGGATTGTTGAGTGCTCACGGTAATGCGCGTCCCACTGTAAACACGACCACCATTTTTAGCATTTTACATTCAGCGTTTACCGCCCAGGCCGGTGACGTGGCAAATTGAAAGAGATTTAATAGTGGTTGCGACCGCATTATGTGTTCCGTTTAACACTGGTGTCGACTAGGTCTAGTGTTTTGGGATGCGACTGTATTTTCAGTATACTGAATAGACCATTTTACAGTTTCTACTTAGTGACCTGGTCTTTGTGTGGAAATGAGGCTGAAGTTGACCTTGTTTTGTTAGAAACCTTTCTTCTTTTCATATGAAAGTCATGTTGTTCTTATGCTAACTAACATGATTTACATATAAAAGGCAGGAAGGTTTGTATCAAAACAAAGTCAACTCCAGCCTCACTTTCACTCAAAGGCCAGGGTACTAAGCAGACAACTGTAAAATGGTCTATTTAGTGTTTGTTGCTTGGAAGACGATACAAATTCAACCGCAGTGATAGCCATGCTCCATAGTATGGCTTTCGGTGTTAATCTAGATTTAATGGCTGATTGTCAGGCAATACGATGCCTAATGAAATATAGTGATATTGTGTTCAAAATTGTCTCGTGCCACGTGTTTGTTTTTGTTTTAGGTATTTGCAATGTCATGAACCTTTATTAATTCAATTTATAGCGGGATTTATTCTGAATTATCAAGACAGGAAATAAAGTTGCAGTATTTCCAGGTCGTTGGCTTAAAAATTGTTAAACTTACTATCAAATCACGCTCTTTTTGCCAATTATTTTCTTTGCGATAAACTGACCTTGTTTTTTCACCAAAATTTAAATAATCTGCCTGTCAATCAACTTATTGTGAAGTGCAGTGTTGACATCAGAGTTACTACAACTAAATCAAAAAAGGTTGCTGTCGTCGATTGGTGTTTGGTGTTTGGTCATTCATTACTCCCAGTGCATTCTGGGGGAGGACTGTTGCTTGACGACGCTGTGTGTGTGACGGCCGTCGTGGTTCGCAGTATGCCTGCACCATACTCCCAAGATCTAAGATGGCGTGTTATATACCTCGGTCTATCAGTTGAAGAAGCTTGAAGAGGCTGCAGTGTTCAATGACGGTACTGAGTAGTATTGCAAAAAGAAAAAAGCGGGAAAAACAAGCCAAAAAAAAAACGTGCGCTTTGAAAAGGCTTGCTGGGTTTTTGGTTCAGTGACTACGAAAAATATTGACTGCGGCAGCACTTGGTGAGTTAACTGGGTTATTTTTTTAGTAACCGGGTTAAAATTCCTTGTGTGTTTGAAATGAAATAACCGAGTTTATTTTTCTGAGCGGCCGCACTTCAGAAGGTTTAACTTTGAACGTGAGTAATCATGTTATCATTTGCTAGCGACAGCGGCACAAAACAATACGATTAATGAGTGAAAACAATGCCTCTGCACGTGCATTTTACATATTGTTATTCCCTGCAAAACAACATCGTCAAAAGATCAAATTATAGGTTTTGTGGAGAACGTAAACACACGACGGTTTTCCTTTCTCTATTTGAAATTGAAAGTCGTCCATACGAAGGTCTACTGACATATTTATTGTTTTTTTTGGATCGAGAATACCAAGGTAGTGTCTGTGTGCGGACAACGACTCGGCGGCTTCCATTGCCTCAGACGCAGAGAACGAGCGCTGCTATACCAGGAGTAATGAATGACCAAACACCAAACACCAATCGTCGACAGCAACCTTTTTTTGATTTAGGTGTATGAGTTTCGCTCAAGTGCGAGTAATGGTGTCACGATGAAACCGATGATAACCGATAATAACCTTTCGCGTCGTTTGGATAACAATAGATTTGCCCAAACTTGCCCGCTCTATATCAACCCTGATTGGATCTAAAGATTTGTATTGTCTGTTTGAATAAAACGCGTGAATTTTAACGAGAGCGTCATTCCTGCATTCAACTTGAGCAAGCGTATTTTTTCCAAGATGGTTCCAAATATTCAGATCGAATCAAGCTCTAAACCTCTTTTGACAGTCGATGAAGTTGAGAAAGTCCAAAGGCAAAAGATAGCTAGCCTTATCGGCCATGTGTTCCAGCTTACGTACGCCGCAATGCTTGATTCTCTCATCCAAGAAGCAAAAGTGGATCACTGTTATGGTTGCGCTATTCAATACCCAAGTCAAAGGCAACACTCGTGTCTCATGATGGATAGCGAAGATCCGTGGATGTATTACCGAGAAGATGTGGTGGAAAACATCGATCTCAACATCGTCATGAAAACCGCCGAAAGCGTGTGCAGCGCTCTTGGTTTCAAGTTAGCCAAGTCGTGGGAAGCGTACGTGACTGAATTACCAAAGCTACCTTGGACCAGTATGTACCTTACCTCCTTGGAACTCGAAGATTGCGGAGAAGATCTTAAAAGTCGTATCCTGTATACTATTTACTACGGGCCTTGTGGACTGAAGTGCAAAGATCCCAGTGCTATGGAAATTGACAGCCAAGTTGAAGTTCAATGCCCTGAGACTGTTGTTAGAAAAGAAGAACAACCAATGGACCTTGACGTTGTAATTAATGCTATTCAAAACAAATTGTGTCTATAAAAGTAATAAAGCATGTTTATTTGAGTCAGTGTGTGTTTGTCTCTTTCTCAGTTAACATGGGTATAAGACCTTCCTCGCTTCGATTTCGTTTTGACCTATACCGCCTTGTAGCACAAAGTATAAGTTTTACTACACCTGAAATTATGTTATCGAAGGAGGGATTTTGCGATCTACCGGGGTCGAAACTGAGCAAGTTAAAACAACTCCATTCTGAAGTATTCACGCAAGTTAATTGGGGAAGATTATTGGTATTTTTAAATTTTGCCGAACAATTAGGATTGACCGAGGAGGACTGGGAACGATTATTCCAGTTTCTCGTTCCCACTCTCACCCAGATAGGAGAATAGATATAATAAGTGAGCACTGTGGAAAGAATAGTCATTTGAGTTCTGATCGTCAGAGAAGTCACTAGTGAAGGGTTGCTGTCCACCTTCACCCTCCCTTGCACTAGAGAGAATTTTTAATCGCATTCGTTGCGTATTTGCTTGTTGTGGTGCAAAGTCATTAGAGAACTTAAGATCCACGACGAACGATACGACGACGACGACTATAGACCGCGAGAGGACTGGACTGAGGACGTCGGTTTCGGTGGGAAAATGAAAACTTAAGATGCGGCCGACAGGTAGACGACGACAACTTATTTCGACTTGGCTTGTTGAAAACGTCTCGCTCAAGATGACATCGTTTAAGGACATCAGTGAGCTTCTTTTTTTTTGAGCCGTGGATTAAACTTTATTAACGACGAAGAATTTCCAGTTTTGTTTGACCTGTTCGAGTCGAAACATCCTGAATTTTTCCCCATGGAGAATATCGAAAGTTCGCGCTGTATGAAATGGCCAAGTCCAAGTGTAGTAAGTGTAGCCGAGTTCTCGGCACATTAGTATATTTTGTTCGGAATTCCATACAAAGTTTGGATTCCTAAAAATAAATCAACTAAACTGCAGATACCGTGAACGATCCATTGCGTCACATTGGATCAAATACAAACAGTGGTAACAGACCACTGCAAGGACCGATCAAACAATGTGAAAAGGCATTCTCTCGAAATGGCACTACGGTCGGCCAAACCTGACATGATCAGCGCTCAAAACTAGAAAGCAGACACAGACAGCTGTTTCGGGCTTATTATGCCCTCGTCAGTGTGCCATAGCTAGAACATAATGAGACTCGGAACCACTGCACCTATCTCATGTATGTCGCTAATCATTCTAGAAAGAGCTGTGATAGGGAAAATTGCGCAACGGTCACGCCACAAACAATTGTGATCGGTCCTTGCAGTGGTCTGTTGTCACTGTTTGTATTTGATCCAATGTGACGCAATGATTCGCAATGGATCGTTCACGGTATCTGCAGTTTAGTTGATCTAAAAATAAACACGATACACAATTAATTACAAGAGTTGGCAAAAAAATTGTATTTGGCCGTAAGTGAGTGTGCAAAAAAGTTACAAAATGAAATGTTTCACTGCTAAAATTCGATATATTTTACATATTACAGAGGCGAGAATTCCAGAGTACAAGTGATTATATTCTTCTATTCAAGGTTTGCGGCCAGATGCTTGCAGTCATGAATAATTTTTTTTTTTGATCTAGTTGTTTCGACCGTAAGGGCAAGTTTTAAAGATAAACGTTATGCTGCCAGCACTTACAGTTGTGTTCTCAAGTCAAAACACAATTGATTACTTATAATTATTATTCAGGTTCTTCATTCCCTTTTACAACCTCATGGGAAAATAAATTTACGACTTACCGATTCGCCTTTTCCTCTTGTCTTGCCGCCAGTTAGTAAACAACACGAAAACAAGCACGTTATATACAGTCAAATTTTTAATCCAATTCGCTTCGTAAAATAGAAAGAGAAGCTTAAATGAAACCACAAAAGATAAAGGATGAAAAAAGATTAAAAAAGTGACAATTCAGTGTAAATTTTTACCTTTGAACTTTGTTTAAACAACTCCTTTGCACGACGACGTGAAACTACTGGCTTGGTCGTCGTCGACGAGAGGACGACGACGGAATTCGCGGGAAAATCGCGTGAATCTCACTTCCGGTCGTCGTCGTCCATGCCGTCGTCGTGGATCTTAAGCTCTCTATTGTACAAAACTCTGAGTTCTGCGATGGAGAAAACTCTCGCCAGCATTTACCTCGATCCGAGTCATCCCGCAAGTTTCGGTGGTTTGGATGCTGTGTACAGGGCGGTCAAAGAGAAAGGAAAGAGCAAGATTTCTCGCAAACAAGTTGAAGATTGGTTGAGTCAGCAAGACGTTTATACGCTTCATAAGCCCGCGCGTAGACATTACAAGAGAAGTAGAGTCATTGTTCCCGGTATAAATGCTCAATTCCAAGCTGATTTGGTGGATGTTCAAAGTCCAGGTCGATATAACAAGGGTTACAAATACCTCCTCACTTGTCTAGATGTCTTTAGCAAGTATGCTTGGGTCCTTCCTTTGAAGACAAAAGAGGGTCAAGAGCTAGTCAAGGCCTTTCGAACGATTCTATCTTCTGGTCGCAAACCGCTTAAACTTCAAACGGATCAAGGCACGGAGTTTCTTAATCGTGTGTTCCTGAAGTTTCTTCGTGACAACAACATTGATTTTTTCACAACTAACTCGGGATTAAAGGCGTCGGTGGTTGAGAGATTCAACCGTTCTTTTAAGGGAAAAATGTACAAATTTTTTACTGCTAAAAACACACTTACGTATATAGATGTGCTACCACAGTTAGTATCATCTTACAATCATACCTACCATCGCAGTATTAAAATGAAACCAAGCCAGGTTACCAAGGCCAACGAAACCAAAGTATGGGAAACGTTGTACGGAGATGATGTACACAAGCTTGTTCGTTTCAAATTTGCAGTGGGGGATCGTGTAAGAATCAGCAAAGCGAAGCGACTCTTTGAAAAGTCTTACCTTCCCAACTTTACCGAAGAAATGTTTACTGTGTACAAACGAATGTCGCGTCAAGTACCAGTCTATAAACTGAAAGATGATGCAGGGGAGATCTTAGATGGAACATTTTACGAATCTGAACTACAGAAAATTATCAAGAATGACGATGTTTATCGTGTGGAAAAGATCTTACGCAAGAGAAAGCGTAAAGGCTTAGTTGAATATTTTGTAAAATGGAAAGGTTACCCAGATAAATTTAATAGTTGGGTAGCGGAAAGTAATATTTCAAAGTTGTAAAAGGCATTGTGTGAATAAAGGTATGATTTTATATGAAATAGTTGTAGCGTGGTAAATTATAAAATAAGCCCTCCCTATGTAACAATATCATTTGACTTCTAGTCATTATGGAGGTAACACAGTTTTATCTACATCTCCCCAGTAATAGTAGTCTGGACAAATTTCCAAATAACACATTAACAGAGTATCGGGTTGGATTACCACAGACCATTAATCTGACAGGCGAATGGGAAGTGGCGTTAACCGAAATCCACTATCCACATAGCTGGAATAATGTTCAAGACTTAAGATTTTTTGTTCGGAATGAAAAACTCCACGGTATGTGGGATACCCTGATAATTTCACCAGGCCATTATCCTACCATTCAAGATATCCTTGCAAAAATGAAAGAGTCGATCGATAACGAACACCGTTTCAACAATGATGTGTCATTTTCCTATGATACTATCAGTAGAAAGGTGACTGTTCATGTGCAAAATAACTCCGAAGTGAATTTTGACAAATTCGGATATATGCTGGGATTTTCACCGGAACAAGTGATTTCAAAGACAACCAAGGGTCCTAGAGAAGTGGATTTGGAACACGGTTTTCACGATCTTTACATTTATTGCGATATTATTCAACCGCAATATGTCGGAGACACACTAGTTCCCTTGCTTCGAATTATTCCCGTGGAAGGGAAAGATGGGGAACGAATCAGCAAATCATTCGTGCGCCCGCAATACGTACCTGTCAGCAGAAAGCAGTTCGAGACGATCGAAGTCAATATAAAGCGGGACACCGGAGAGTCTGTACCATTTGAGTTTGGGAGAGTGTTGCTAACACTTCATTTTCGTCAGAGTCAACCTCCGTACTTTTAAAGAGTGACATGAAGAAAATTCATACGCCAAATCACAAGTTGTACGAACAGTATTACAGTGTGTTGCCCAGTTTCCGGCCAGTACCAGTTTCCGGCCAAAAAAAACTTGCGTCGGTTATGTTCGTCGGAGTTTTAAATTTTCGTCCACCGAAGCGTTTCAAAATAAAGACTTACATTTCCGCTATACGTTGGTGGTTTTGGCGTTCCTTTTGAACAAGAAACGGCCGAGAAAGGACAGGCTTTGTCCAGGTGATTAAACGTTTATTGATTAATTTTGGTTCGTTTCACTGCACATCAAAACTACCGTAGATAAAGAAATAGTTCGTTTCACAGGAAATATCTCAAGGAGCTTCATAATTTTTGGAAAAATGTTAGATGAAAGATGAAAGTGATTAGGGAATCTATCATCATCAGCTGGAATACGGCTGTTCCTGAAATTTTAGCAGTCAAACTCTAGGCGAAGATTTCGACCTAGTGTGCCAGTTTCCGGCCACTAAAAGACACATCGCTCAAAACCTATTTCTTATTGAGTGAAAGAACCGAATTTTTAATTTTTTTGGTCGAGAAATTAAAGATACATATGTAAGTGTAACAAAGATTACGAATTAACAACAGCTAATGCATGTATAGCGTGACTAAAAGTACGCAACTCATATGTATTTGTTTTAGTAGTCTGCCAACATACCGCGGAAGACACGCTTCCGGGTCACTGAGGTCACACATATCTTGAACACTGAGTAAAACGGTAGACGGTAAAGCTTAATATTGAAACTTGCCTGATATTTATAACTAGGCGACCACTATTATCAAGGGGCTTACAAGTCGGTTTACGTCGTGAGGTTTCAAGGAAAATTTACTTTAAGTCGGTGGCCGGAAACTGGGCTAGCTGGCCGGAAACTGGGCAACTTACTAGCTTTGCGAAAAATGATATAATTTCTTTAATACTTGGGGAAAGCCGCCAATCATTGAAAATTTTAAAGGTAAGTAAATGAACTGTCTTTGACAGAAAATTGAGAAATTTTCCGTACAAAAACAAGAAGTTATAGCGACTACAAACTAAAGTGGCCGGAAACTGGGCAACATACTGTATTTAGATCAAGCCAAACAAAAAGGTGGAAATTTACCAGCCTTTCATGGAGCTCGATTTCAGCGAGGATATGGCTTAGGTTCCATATTTAGAGGTCTTTTTCGCTGGGCGGTGCCTCACCTGAAACAGGGTGCTAGAATACTTGGTAAAAAAGCGTTCCAAACCGGTGTCAATATTGCCCAAGATGTGATGGATGGAAAACAATTAAAAACGGTGGTTGGCAAACGAGCCAAACAAGCTATCAGTGAACTTGCTTCCCAGAATCCCTCGCAAGCGCAGTCAGGTGCGGGTCAAAAAGCTACAAAAAGGAAAGCACAGCCTAGAAAAAACAGTTCGCCACCAGGCAAGAAACGGAAAACATCTCCGCAGCAGAAGAAGCCCGGACAAAATTTGGAATATTTTTTTTCAAAGTAAGCATGGCTTTTGTTCATCACGAATCTCAAGAGTGTACGAAATCGGAACTCGATCTTTTCACGATTCCGGCTACACAAACATCTATCACCAAGGGACAATGGATTGAATATCATCCCCTTAGTAACATTACTGACAGTGGTCCGATCGAATTTAATGTCTCGGGAACTGGGGAAGAATATTTAGACCTAGCACGAACCCAGTTGTTTGTTAAAGCCAAGATTACTAAAGCAAACGGTACGGCTTTAGACCTAAACACGGAAGTAGGGCCCGTGAACCTTTTTCTCTATTCCTTGTTTTCACAAGTGGATGTGTCTTTGAACGAGCGACTTATTTCCCCATCAACCAATACCTACCCTTATCGCGCCATGATTGAAACGTTGCTGAACTACGGGGAAGAGGCCAAAACAAGTCAATTGTCCATGGCTATGTTTTACAAAGATACCCCTGGAAAGATGGATGCAGTTAATCCAGTGGCTGAAGATGCCGATGCAAACATGGGTTTAAAAGCTCGCTATGAATTCACGAAACAGAGTAATACGGTGGACATGATGGGACCGATACACAGCGATATTTTCTTTCAAGACCGGTTAATACTGAACGGAGTCAATCTGAGAATTAAACTCAACAGAGCCAAGAATTCGTTCTGCTTGCTGTCATCAGCTGGAGGTGCCAACTTCAAGGTGGTTATCACAGAAGCAATCTTGTACGTTCGCAAAGTTAAAGTAGCCTCTTCCATTAGTTTGGGACATGCCGCTGCGCTAAAATTAAACAACTGCCAAATATCCGATTCGCCGAGTTGACTGCAAAGTCCTTTCCATACCACAAGCATTCAGTAATTTCACCCCAGATAATCTTTTCCTGGGTCACATTCCGAAGCGCCTAGTACTAGTACTGGTGGATACAGAAGCATTTAACGGTACTTACACCTCCAATCCCTTTAACTTCAAACATCACAACTTAACTCAAGTAGGTGTGTACGTGGATGGGGAACAAATTCCTCGAAAACCCTTGTTTCTCAAATTTGACGAGCCCGGTGGTCAGAATTTTATAGCTGGATATCAAAGCCTTTTTTCCGGAAGTGGAAAGCTAGCCCAGGATACAGGCAACCAGATAAATAGAAGCGATTATGGTTCTGGTTACACCGCTTTCTGTTTTGACTTGTCCCCAGATCACTGCCCGGGTGAACATTTTGAGCTTATAAAACAAGGAAACCTTCGAGTCGAGCTTCATTTTAGTCAGCCACTTGCCAACACAGTGAACCTCATTGTCTACGCCGAGTTTCAAAACGTGATTGAGATTGACGCTAATCGGAACGTTTTGTACGACTTCACAAACTAGAATGGATACCGTTCAACTGACGCTTATTTTGAGAAAGGACAAATATACCCGATGCGTGTTTCAAGGAGTGTATCCTTCAGATAAACTACCAAACAGTGTTTCATCCTACCCAGCCCTGTTCATTGCAAATGTGGATACAAGTGACAAGCCCGGATCACATTGGGTTGCGTTTTATTTCACCAAGGATCGCGAGGGAGAATTTTTCGACTCTTACGGATTACCGCCAAGCAATTATACTGGAACATTTACTAATTTCTTGAAAAGTAATTCTACCCAGTGGACGTTTAACTCTGTGACATTACAAAGCATAAACTCAAAAGTGTGTGGGCATTATAGCTTGTACTATGCCTTATTTCGCTGTCGCCATGTTAGTATGAACACCATTGTACATAGGTTTTCTAGCAATAAGCACCGAAATGATTTTTTTCTTGTAAAACGCTTTATCGAAAAACACTTCCCTTTAAGTCTAAAAAAGTATCATACCCATGTAACCAAACAAGGATCAAAAGCACAACACAAAGTTCAGTAAACACACCATGTTATTTCCTTTCAATGTATTTTATTGAGTGATTAAAATAAAGAAGTGATTACAATGAAAAAATGTCTCTTGTTATAATCGTAACCAGCGAACGGCTTGAGGGCGTGGACTTGCGATCCTTCGCTTTTGCTTTTTCGCGGGTGAGGAGGAAGGAGGTGGGGAAGAAAGCCAACGAGAGGGACTATTCGGTGTCTCATCTCTCACTCTTGCTTTAAACTCCCGGATGGTGCTCTGTCTTTGGGGATTGCGCACTAAGTTTTCGGGGACGTTCATTCGCGCCAGACCTCTCGCAAACACTGACCATCCAACAGGTTGAAATCCTTTTCGCTGACGTACTATATCATTGACCAAATCCACTACGTGAGACCCGGGTATCGGTTTGTTTTCGTACAACAACTCCCCTTTTTCATTCCACTGCAATACATCTCGGTTTTGTTTTATCTTATCCAAGAGTTGTCTAGCCCCAGCTTTGTACATCTTAGGTACACTTTTCATGACTTCTTCTTCTACCGCCGTAGGTATAGTTTCCACTTCGGTGTCTGTTTCTTCACTTTCTTCTGGTTTGGGAGTTTCCACTGGCTTGGGGGCTGTTAGTTTCACTTGAAGTGGTTGCCCTTTTCTCTGATCGTAATAAGTCAGATAGCGCTGTAACACCTGATTGTACAGTCTCGCTTTTTCGTCATCATCTAGCTCTTTACTGGATAAAATCTGTCCCATTTCACTGTCTAAGTTTTTTAAAGTTTGAGTCACAGGTGGGGTTAATAGCTGCTGGCGTTGTTGCAATCGTTCCAGGGTGTTCTCGGGAACGAGAACCATGCGCTTGGTATGATTCATTTAGGAAAGTATGGAGCTTAATACACGAAGCACGGGTGGTAACAAAACACTTAAAAAGTTTCCTCCGTGTTGGACCAAGATTTTCTTTTTCTTAGCAACGGGCGTACTTTTTTCAGCTAGAGCAATCAAGGATTTCTTGTGGGTTAAAAGTTTTCTCTTGGCGGGTTTACTAACAGGCACAGTTTCTTTTAACACGTTGAGAACGCACTCACAAATGGTTCTTACTAAAGCGTCGTCGGCTACTTTCAAAATCGCCTTACGCTGCGCTGGAGTACACTTGGCAAGGAGTTTAAGAAAGTCGTGGTTCTTTCTCAGTCGCTGGGCCATGCTCAACTGATTTATATCACTGTGATGCAGCCTTTTTATACCTTTTGGATGTAAGCGAACTGGGTGTCCCCAGGGAAGATGCTAGTTCGCAACCGGAAGTCGGCAGGCGTTTCCGGCTTAAGATTGCATAATAAATACCCATAAGGTCTTTTGGTTGCATCTTGGAAGGCTTCTTGCATATATTTTGTATGACCGGGAAACATCTGTTTTGCTAAATGAGTCACTTGACTGCTATCGCGCGGAGATTTAAACAGTACTAGATAATGACAGTTTAAGCTCATATCTCTTAATTCTTTTCCGCGGTGAAAGATGTTTTGCAAAATAAAGATGACACTCAAGTTGCGGTGATGACATCCTTTCGTGAACAAACTAGTAATTCCGTGGTCATTACTAAGCTCTTGCATTAGATCATCAATAACCACAAGGTTTCGAATCGATGGATTTATCATGGATTCCAAGTCACTCGGGACTCCCTCCACAAAAGAAATGTTAGGAATAGTTCGCAACATTTCATCGTACGCTGGTTGATAAATCCCGTAACACCATATAATATTTTCAGGCGCCCCATCAATCACGTCTTCTCCTGATTGTAATAAACGTTTAACAAATTGACTTTTTCCGCAACACGTTGGTCCGGCTACCAATGCGGGGAAGGGATGTTTCCACCTTGGATCCATGATCACAACTGACTGGTTAAACTGCGAACACTTTGATTTATAGAAAAATCGTTTTAGGTTCAACCTCTTTCCCATACACACGAACCATGTTGGTATTCTGTAATTTAGCAAATTGGAGCCAATATCTCCGTTCGAGTTCAGTTAAGTCATGCACTTGAGATAAATGATTTGATAATTTCACTAAAAATTTCGCATGACAATCAGGAATGGGACAATGTTTACATTTCCTTCGTATCATGTTAACTCTATGAAAGTTTGATTTCAAATGAACAAATCTGTTTGAAACACGAAATTTATCGCTAATTCATTAAGCAATTAAGGGCCACAAGGGACAAAAGGGACAAAAGGGACACTTTTTAACGTTGTGTTTTTACCTGGGATTGCGCGTGTAGGTCGCGCGCGCGCGCGCGCGTTGAGTCAGGAAACAAGCCATGATTAAAATTCTGCCAACTTTGTTTATTTACAAAATTATTTTCCTATGTACAAAACAACTATAAAACGCTACGCCAAAATACTATTTACAATTAGAAGCGATCTTATATAAATATTTCGGAAAACTATTTTTGAGAGTAATATATATACAAACTTGAGAAAACGAAAATTATTTACAAAAAAAAAACTATATACAATACTTAAATGTCGAGTGGAGTGGTGCTGACTCCATCAGCCAAAACTTTTCTTTTTGGATAAAAATAGGAAAAGGCATCCCTCACTTGTGTATAGGTATACATGGTGTTGTTCACAACACGAAAACCACGGTTAACACCAGCACTATTTTGTTTGGTTAATAGTACATTGAGATATTTTTCTTTGTTAATTTCGTTTGTTTTCTTGTTAACTCCTTTACAGGAAAACTTATCCTTGGCCCCAAAAACAGTAATAAGTCTTAGAACACAACCCCACGATTCCTTGACCCTCCCACTCGACTTTGAAAAGCCCTGGTGTACGCTTATCATACGCCTTGTGTTCGGGTGTATCCGTTCTTGGAAACCAGTTAGACTTATCTAGTGCGAATTCTTCTCTTAACTCTGGTCTAACCAGACTTTCAACGCTTTCCCCAGAAATTGCGATATACGCACTATCCGTATCCATCTCACACATTTGAAAATCTGAACGGTCCAGATACTTGTCTAAGAAATCATAATAAAATTCTAGCATGCGAAGTTTTGCATACTGGTACACAAAAAAGCCGACTTGAATAGGTAAGTTTAACTTAATGGATTTCTTACAAGATTCAACTTCGTAAGTGTCTTCGGTGATATTGTCTAATTTCCTGAAGAGAGGGGTGTTGACTTTTCGACTAGCCTCTGCGTCACTGCAGTACTCCACATTCCTGTGCTTCAATTGGTTGGTGATACATTTTCCGTAAGATGAATTTCCAACCTAAAAAGACAAGATTTATATAAGTTTTCTGTATATAAACATATCATTCTCCTCCCCGAGTTTTCCCTGTGTTCAAAAATCAACTCACCAATTTCATGGTATCTGCAATAATAGCTTTGTTGGGATCTGCATCACCTGCTCGTCTTGCGTCAGATACTGCATCTCCAAAGGTTCTGAAGCAGGGTTTGGGGGTAAACTCAATCACCTGGTGTACTTTGGTCACTTCCAAACCATGCTCGAGGTACCATTTGAGGAGGGGCGTGGCCAACAGGATCTTGTCCCCTTTCATACTGCCGATGAGACTACGTCGCGGCTGGGCCATGATGTTGTGTTCCTCCGCATAACTTTTCATGAACTCCCCAATATCGTCTCGACTGATGTTGGTGTTTTTGAAGATGGGACACATCTCGCTGAACTTCTCTTTCAAATGCTCTGGAACACGAATATCCACTTCCACGCACCCAAACAAACGCTCATTTCGCACCTCGCTCAAAATTCGCTCCGCGCTCATGATCTTGACTTTGTCGAGGGTTCTTCTCACTTCGGTGGCGATGAATTGCTGCAGTTCACGATTTGTATTCTTCATCTGTCGCCATTCGCACTCCCACATTTCCACTACATTATACCCTTTACTCTTGATATACTCGGTGTTGGCTCTGGTTTCTTCGAGTAGTTCACACATGGGTTTGTTCCGCTTTTCGTTAAACTCTTTTCCACGATTGAGCGAGCAGTCGTGTCCGTGCCAGTAACAACCGTGAAACTGATACACCGTCTGCGTCTGGGCGTTGAATCCGTCAAAAGGTAGTCTGCGATCACCGATACGCTTCTCGGTGTTGTTGAGTTGATGGCGAATATGGATTCTCTCTTGGTGCGCCACCCACTCAAGCCACTCGATCGCCATCTTTATAGAACCTTTTGGTTTGAAGTTATCTTCTGCTAACCTTCTTGTGTAGCTTCCAGTTGGCATGTTCTGCATTATAGCCCACAGGTACAGCGCATTGGCGTCATAACCAACAATCCCCTGGCACTGCTTAGCAGCCTGGCCTCTGTAATGATCGTTTCCGGTTATTCCATTTCCGGTCATGCACGTGCATGTGACTTGCATGTGGCGTAAGGCGCGACCCGCCTATAATGTGTGAGTTTACATTAACATAACGTGCAAGTAATTATTAGCATAGGGCAAGAAGTTGTGATCTTGTGTGTGTAGTCTTCGAGTCGAAATATACGATGTTTTAACCTATCTGCTGGCTGATTATTGACACGACACGACTCGACATGGTGTCAGGAGTGGGATGAAATTAGAGCGGACTGAAACACGTCGAAATCTCCGGCAAAAAACGCGTCGAAATATCTGCTTTTAGGCGGTTTAACACACCGAGCGAGCGGACATGGCTGCCATGGGATTCAAAACCCCAGAGATGAATTGGGACGCGTCAGATTTGCGAGACGAATTGGCGAAATTCAAGCAATACTGTGATTTGATCTTCAGCGGTCCATATTCAAAAAAGTCGGAGAAGGAACAAGCCTCATTCATTTTACTATGGATTGGCAGGCAAGGTTTAGAGACATTCAACAGTTGGGCATGGGAGAACGAAGGAGACCGTTCAAAGCCAGCAGTAATTTGGGAGCGATTTGAGAGGCACGTGGCGCCGAAAGTAAACCACAGGTTAGCGAGATATCAGCTTCAACAACTCAGACAGAAGAATGAAGAATTAATCGACGATTTCTTAACGCGTTGCCGAAATCAAGCTACGAAATGCAGGTTCAGAGACAAGGCCGAATCGGACGAGCGCCTGATCGAACAACTAATAATTGGAAGTAAACATAAGAAAGTTCAAGAAAGATTACTGGAAAAAGGCGAAGAGCTTACCCTCGACGAAGCTATCGACATCGCCAGGACGTACGAAGCCACAATTTCTCAAATGGAACAACTAGAAGGTGAAAGCAGCAAAGATATTCATGGGATCAAGGGCAACGACGACAATAAGCCAAAGAAATGCCCCAACTGTGGACTCGAGCACCCCTTGAAGCCCAGAGAAAAATGCCCCGCCTATGGATCCGTATGTCTGAACTGTCAGAAAGACAACCACTGGGCAAGAGTTTGCCGCTCCAGGAACCAAGGAGGAACACGTGGAAAGTCTAGAAACAGAGGAAACACCAGATCTCGTCCTCGCTCTAGGAGCAGAGAGCGACGCGGCAGACGAAGATCCGCCAGTACCAACCGCAGAGATCAGAATGCAAGAGAGTTAAGTGATCAGTTTGAAACAATCACATTTGAATCAATCACCGTTGATGCTACTGAGCCCCAAGCTCGACCTGCAGATGAAATCTTTGTAACTATAAACATTGATTTGGACACCACCAACAAACAACCAACAGCACTCAAAGCTAAGTTGGATACAGGAGCCCAAGGAAACATCCTGCCCCTGAGACTGTTTCGTCGTATGTATCCTCAAAACATCACACCAGAAGGTTTTCCCAAGGCAGGAGTTCTCGATCACTCACCTACAGTGCTTACGGCTTATGGAGGGACAAAGTTGGCTCAACATGGCAAATGCAGAATCCCTTGTGAATACAAAGGTAGAAAAGCGGTTGCAACCTTCTACGTCACAGAAGCAAACGGTCCAGCTATCATTGGTCTACCTACGTCCCTCGAGCTCAACCTTGTCACCCTGAATTGCTCTGTTCAGCAAAGCTCACCACAAAATGTCAACCATACGGCCGAGCAAGCTACACCCATCAAAAGCAAGGATGATTTGGTGCAAAGATATCCTGATTGCTTTGATGGTATTGGCAAGTTCCAAGGCCAATACCATATCACTGTAGATCCATCAGTACCCCCGGTTGTCCATGCCCAAAGGCGTGTGCCGCTAAGTCTACGTGATGACATCAAAGAGGAGCTGAACGACATGGAAGCTCGCCGCATAATCATGAAGATTAAAGAAGGCGAACCAACCGCCTGGGTTAACAGCCTCGTGTATCGCAGAAAGCCAAACGGCTCACTCAGAATATGCCTGGACCCCAAAGACCTCAACAAAGCCATTTCCAGAGAGCACCATGCGATTCCAACCTTACCAGAGATCCTTCCAAAGCTAAATGGAGCCAAATGCTTCTCCATACTGGATGCCAAATGTGGATATTGGAACGTTGAGTTAGACCAAGAATCAAGCTATCTGACAACCTTTAACTCACCATTTGGCCGCTACAGATTTCTTCGCATGCCATTCGGTCTCAAGATGTCACAGGACGTATTCCAAGCTAAGATAGATCAGACCTTCGAGGGCTGCGAAGGTACAGTAGGGATCGCTGATGACATAGTGGTTTTTGGAAAGTCAGAAGAGGAGCACGACCGACACCTCACCGAGATGCTAGACAGATGTAGAACCACTGGGCTGAAGTTAAACCCAGACAAATGCAAGATTAAACAGAGGAAGATTAAATTCTATGGGGTCATATGTGGTGAAGAAGGAGTACAGCCAGACCCTGCCAAAGTTTCAGCCCTAAAGAACATGGCACCTCCTACTAGTAAACAACAGTTGCAGTCGTTCCTTGGTTTGGCAACATACATGGGCCCATTCATTTCAAGTCTCAGCACCTTGACAGCCCCCCTGCGAGAGCTAGTTAAAGATAACAGCATCTTTAATTGGAACCCTACACACCAACAAGCCTTTGAAGCAATCAAGAGTGCCATCAGTGCTGAAACTACTCTGGCATACTATGATCCAACTAAAGAAGTCACTCTTCAGGTTGATGCTTCAACGACAGGTCTTGGAGCTACCTTACTGCAGGATAAAAAGCCAATCGTTTTCGCCAGTAAAGCCTTAACGGACACTGAGTCGCGTTATGCCAACATAGAGCGAGAGCTACTAGCTGTGGTGTATGGATGCGAACGTTTTCACACTTACCTGTACGGCCGAACCTTCATCGCAGAATCAGACCACAAACCATTAGAGGCGATCCAGTTAAAAAATCTCATCTCAGCACCCCCAAGGCTGCAAAGAATGCTCCTGCGATTACAGCCATACGACATTACTATCAAGTATAGGCCAGGCAAGCAAATGCAGATAGCCGATGCTCTCTCAAGGCTATCTCCTGAAGATGTTGCTCCAATAGCTGATCTAAATGTGCAGATTCACGACATATGTCCACAATTCTCAGACAAGTGTTTGCAGAACATCCAGGCAGAAACAGCTAAAGACCCTGTGCTTGCCACCCTCAAGGAAGTGGTGTACAACGGTTGGCCCTCCACAGTGTAAGAGCTTCCCGCACTCGTACGACCTTACTGGACTTATCGAGAAGAGCTATCGATTGAGAACAGTCTGATTTTCAAGAGTAACCGAATTATTATCCCACAGTCACTCCAAGGAGAAATCTTATCCAAGCTACATGCCAGTCACCAAGGTACAGAGAAGACCAAGTTAAGAGCACGCACGTCAGTATTTTGGAGGAACTTGAACAAAGATATTGAAGAATTAACTAAGTCATGTTCAAAATGCCAGGAACTGCAGTCCAAACAAGCAAGAGAACCCTTGCTGCAAACTGAAGTACCGCCAAGAGCCTGGCACACTATAGGAACTGACATCTTCTACCTTGACGATGACGAATTTCTTTTGGTTGCGGATTACTACACCAAGTACCCGTTTGTCAGAAAAATTCCCAAGGGCCGCAGCACTAGCAAGTGTGTTGCAGAGCTGACCAAGCAGATCTTCAGTGAGCAGGGAATCCCTCGAATCGTGAGATCAGACAACGGTCCCCACTTTCAAGGTGACTACCGGCAGTTCGCGAAGGAGTATGGATTCGATCACGTGACAAGTTCCCCCAACTACCCGCGTAGTAACGGTTTCATTGAAAGCCAAGTTAAAGTCGTGAAAAGAGCTCTGAAGAAAGCAAAGGTGTCCAATGCAGACCCGAACATGGCCCTCTTATGCCTTCGAGCAACTCCGATTGACAACAAATTACCATCTCCAGCGGAACTACTGTTCGGAAGGCAAGTACAAGACAATCTACCCAGGAAAATCCAAAGTGACCAAGCCAGTGATGACGTTATCAAACGATTGCAAGAGAGGCAGGCCCAACAGAAATATTACTATGATCAGCACACCACTACTCTACCCAGTCTGGTCCAAGGAGAACGTGTGACCATTCAGAACCCCAGAACACTGAAATGGGATCCAGCTGTGGTACTGAAAAAGGTTGAAGGAGTCCCCCGGTCTTATACAGTGTCTACACCAAGTGGCAAGCAACTACGTCGTAACCGATCCCAAATACGGCAAATCCCTCAAAGTTCCCCTAAACAGGTCAAGTTTGACCTGAGGAGAAATCAAGTTTACAGATTTTCCCCAGAAGTAGAGCACAGATCTCCTATTATGCAGCCCAGCCAGCCAAGCCCTAGGAGCAGTCCACGTTTGGGAACTGGCCATTCAGCCCACCCTGCTCAAGAAACTGTCCAACCCATCATCCAACCTCCAGAGGCTACCCGATCAGTAGGAGTAAACTCAACCCAACTGCTGGAGGACAATACGTGACCCGTAGTGGGAGGACAGTCAAGGCACCCGTCAGGATGGGCATTTAAAACATTTTTGTCTTGTTTGTTTTCTTTCTTCTTCAGATGAACATTATTAGGTCATTGCTTAGAGGAACATTGCTAAGAACATTTCTTATAGTTCTAAGTCAGAGGAACACTTTATCAGGGTGTATCCCTACCGGACTCAGCAGAGCTGTTTAGTTCTTGATCTATACTAGTTGGTTATTTCACACTTTAATTATAATTGCTAGTGTTAAAGTATCACTCAGGTATTAGCTTTTCGGAAAAAGGGGGATGTAATGATCGTTTCCGGTTATTCCATTTCCGGTCATGCACGTGCATGTGACGTGCATGTGGCGTAAGGCGCGACCCGCCTATAATGTGTGAGTTTACATTAACATAACGTGCAAGTAATTATTAGCATAGGGCAAGAAGTTGTGATCTTGTGTGTGTAGTCTTCGAGTCGAAATATACGATGTTTTAACCTATCTGCTGGCTGATTATTGACACGACACGACTCGACAGCCTCTTTCTGCTTCTCTGAGTTTTGTTTTACCAACTTCATGATATCGATGAAAGATGATAGAGGGCCCGCCTGCGTTATTGTCCCTGATAAGGTGATACATGTCACTGTTGGCTTGGTCAAACAAGCTAAAGTAAGTTTGTTCGTCGAGAAACGAGAATAGGTACTTTAAGGTGAGACCAGGAACAGAAATACCATCTTTAAATATATCAATGTTTCGCTCCTGCCAGAACGCGCTCATTTTCTCTACGGCTTCCAGGAAAGGCACCACATCGAGATTATTGTACCAGACTAAGAACTCTTTAAACGTGGACATCTGGTTTTCTTCCCAGACTTGCTGACAGTACTGGTATTCGTCTTCCGTGATGTTTTGGTTCTTTAAGGTGGAGTAGAAATCTTCATGTGGAGGTAACGATGTTTCTTGTAGCTTGTCCAGACTGTCGATCCACTCATACGGGAAATAACCTTTGGTCTGTTCGCACTCGTAGGCTTTGAGGAACTGGTCAGGGGCGAGATAATTAGTAATATCCATAAACTTGAGGAAGTCTGTCTTGAGACACATATGGTTGCTGTTTCTCTTGACAGTGAACTTGATGGGATGATGTTCGATCAGGTACGGGAACAGAAATTCTTTGACAGCATTTAGATCGTACTTGCCCGAGTTGAAGCCGAGGACAGGAAGTTCTCTAAGGTACTCTGTCAGTTTTTCTTCGAGCTTGTTCAAAACTTTATGGTCGCTGGTCTGTTCTTCTCCAAACAGTAAATCTTCCAGCTCTGCTAGCTCTTCTCGTCTCTGCCTCTGTTCTTGTCTTACGCCTTGGTCAAGTTCCACGTTGAATCTTCTATAAAATGAAGGATCGTTTTCCGTTACTTGTTCATCTATGTACGCGCGATCTTCCTCGTTCTCCGACTCAATATCCTCCTCGTCCCGTTCATCGTCACTTGCCATTAAATCAATACCCCGGTTCTCGTCTTCGCTCTCCTCTACTTCTTCTCCGGTTTCTTCTCCCTCCTCCTGGATATCGACCAGAGTTTGTGCCAGTCGGTCTCCATGCGTCTCACTGCGGTTACAGACAGATTCTTGTTTTAGTGCTTCAAAGACAGGTGCGTACTGTTCGCGGAGCAGAGACGAACTTTTCGTGCTGATAGAAACAAGGTACTGGATAAACTCTGTAATAAACTTGTTTGGTTCGCCTTCCGAGACAAAGCACTTGGGGTCTTGGTAGCCGGGGACATTACTGCAAACACTCACACTGAGTGGGACATGCGATGATTGCCAGGTTAGCTTGTCTGTGTTCTTGTGTTGGTTCGCGTTTTCTTTGTCGAAGTAGCATTCGAAATCAAAGGTCGCGCGGTAAGGGAAATAGCGCCCTTCTTCCGGAACCAAAATGCCTTCCTCTTCGAGTTCCTCAATGATCGTTTTCGGGACATGGTACGCTCCCCCATGGTACTTGAGCTGCACTTTCCCATCACAGGTCTGCTCGTGTTGTCTCAAATTACTTGCCCGTTTCCAATACTTGCCACAGCGTGAGCAACAGAAGGATTTACTGTAGCGGGCAAGATCTTTGATGTACGAAAAGTGATTTTCGTACATGTTCAAGTACATCGTGCTGTCATAGTGGCGGTGTGAGCGGTGAATAAGTGTAGCAGCGATGTCAGGTCTATTTTCTTCATCAGCATCTTCTTCGCCGTGCGTTTGAGTCGGGGCGAGAGCGTAGACTTGAATATTGACTTCAAATAACTTCTCCAACTCGTCTAGTTCAGACAACTTGACTCCATGGATTTTTTTCTTTGAGAGGCCAGCTTCCCGGTAATTTTCATAATAGTATTGAGTATCCCGCTCTAGATTCTTCGTGTGACAGCCGTTATGGAGGGCTAGGCAGCGAAAGAAGCACAAGTTATCTTCGTAGGGTTTCCCGGTTTTTGCATTGCTTTCTAACGCGTCAATACCATAGTTGTCGACGATGTACCCGGGCAGATATTTCCCTCGACCGATCGGGTGATCGCGGATTTTCGTCACGAACCAGGTGACATTCGTGGCCAGGTCCACAACCCATTTACTATTCGGCCTCTGCTGTCGAATCCACTCTAGGAAATCGATGTTGGTGATCTCTTGTATGGCACGGTCTAAATCGTCTTGATTTGAGATCAGGAACGGTTGTTCTAACACCAAATTATTGTTGGCGGAGGGGTGGTGGTACTGCAGGGCGCCGGTTTCGGTGTTTCGCAGCATAAAACCAAACGAGAAATTCACCTTGAAAACGCTCGTTTGATCAGTGAAGATACGAGTCAACTGTTCGCGGAGGCTTGAAGGACTGATCGTGGATAGGCGAAAATTGTACCAATCTTGTAGTCTGTTGCGGCGACTGAATCTGGTCCGAATCTGTGACCAGTGTTGTCGATACAGCTGAGCAATATCTGCTTCGCTAGTTGGAACCACGTTCGAAGGGATGAGGACAGGATCCGTTTGCCAATCCGAGCTGACAGCGACGTCTTCAGCGCTAGTTACTGAGGCTTGTTCTGGGGACGTACTCGGGGTTTTCTTGGTTTTCTTAGTGGGTGGCGCGTCTGTGGTTTTAGCGGCGGTACGTTTGCGACTGGTCGGTGGTTGTTGCTGATGCGCGGTGCGAATATGAGCATTGTAAGGTGCGCGGTTATGGAATGTTTCACCACAGGTTGCGCAGGGGAAGGTACGCTCGGCAACGCGTTTGTCGTGCGCTTTCAGATGTTTGTTTAGATTCGACTTCGTTTGAAAACGTTTGTCACAGCGGGTGCACTCGTACGGTTTTTCACCAGTGTGGACGCGTTGATGGGTCTTTAAGTTATCCAAACGCCGAAACGTTTTGCCACAGGTGTCGCACTGATGTTCTTGGCGAGGCTTTTTCGCTGGAGGTTGACCACCAGCACCCTAAAATATTATTATCCAGTCTTAGCAAAGCTTAACTATACGATCGATAAATTAGTTCTTATCTTAACGTTACTCGAGTAAATAAAACCATTTTACTAACAAATAGTCCATCTAAGTATTTGGGGTATAAACAAAATTAAAACAAGTTGAAATGTTTCAAAAATTCGAGAGAAACCAGCGTTTGTTTTGATTTCGTCCACCATTTTGAAATACCCAATCTTCGCTCGGTCAACAACAATGAAACGAGAAATAAGTGTTTGATCGAATAAAAAACACGTGCTTTTAGAACAAGACTAAAAACAAATCACTTTCTTAGAAAAAAAACATTCCGACGCTATTACCGTATTAGCATGGTTGACAACTACAGAGAATTGAGTTTCTTATCTATAACAATTGAAGTGTTGCTCAGGAAACATTTTAGGACGAGACTATGAAAACAGTTTAGAAAAAACGCGAATGAGTAAAAACAACTCCGTTGATAACATGTCTCTAAAACATTTAAGTAAACGGGAAATTGACACGAGAATTGAGCTTTTAATCAGTTCGCTTCTGATAACTTAATTGATTCTCTACCAATAAAAGCGAGCGAGAATGTAATTCCAATGAACAATGAAACGAGCATTGAGCTTTGATCAGACCGTTTGACCGACTTGATAATCTATTTTCGCGAAAAGACTAGACAATAAAATAAATCATTTCACTTACGGTTTGTCGATTCCACATCGGAATGTCTTCGCCATTCCACTGAAAGTAATAACAGAAATAGACATAAGTTGGTTGAACAAATAACAATGCATTCAACAATAATTTACCGAAGAAAAACAGTTTTAAAAAGAAAACTTACCTCGTCAAATAAATTATCCACAGTCTCCGGTGGTAACAGCGAAGCGGGCGTATTCTAAAAACGAAAGAAAAAAAAAGTTGACTTTAAGGAAATTACAAAGTATGGAGTAGCGTAATTGTTTAGAACACCTAAAGCGTTGAAGTCACTAAACAATAAAACATTCACTCGCAAATTAAATATGACTTACATTTTCTAGTGCCAAGCGTTCCATATTCTCAATGTGTTGAAGTTGAGTGTCCGTAAACTGTAGAGCAAAATATATTTCGAGTAAGTTTTGCTTATTTAATTATTCACATGGTTGAAACTAGATTTTCAATAGACTTGTTGTGTCCTTAACTTATTGAACAAAGAGGTGCTAATTTTTCATGTAAATGTAGCTCAGCGTAAGCTTGTGTAAGGCAGGATAATTAACGTTGTTTCAACTGAAAATAAACTTCAAAGCTTTCAAAGTTTGACTTGGGAAAATTAAACTCACCGAATCGCTCAAATCCACCACCAAATCATCTTCCACGTTTGTTGGCGAAAGGTCGTTGCTTGACGCCTGTGATATAAGAGAATAAGTTACGTTATGAAAAAGATTGATTCTCTGACGGTTATTTAAAGCAATGTGTTTGAATGATCTAAACGCAAAATTTACGGTCTAAAATATAGTTGTGAGAAGAAAGTTTAGAAATCTACTAGTTAACTTAAAAACGTTTCGCTCGCGCGTTTGTTTTCTGAGTGGGAATTGTCATGGGAAGAAAGTTTAGCAAACTTGAAAAGCGTTTCACTTACCATTATCGTGGTGTCAGGAATAGCCTCAGATGGGAAAATATATTCGGTGAGATCGGATGGAAGCTGTAAAAGAACAGAACCACAACTTAGCTGTGAATCAACACTAGTAAGAAAATAACAGATCACAAAATTCAATTTGAAAGAACAGAACTTACTTCGAGTTCTTGGGCAGTCAATTCAGTAAGCCTTGCATAAGCTAACGGCACAAAATTCTCTGGAATTTGAATGGAACCGGTCAACATCTCCCAGTCGCGGACAGTCGAGCAAGCGCTCAAAGCAGCTTGAAGGTCAACAACGTTGGTAAAAAAAGCCATCGTAAGAATTTTCGAAAATCGAACACGAGAAAAGTTTTCCAAGTAAGCGAACTAACCTCAGAAATGATAACGCTCTCTTAAAATTCACGCGTTTTATTCAAAGAGACAATGCAAATCTTTAGATCCAATCAGGGTTGATATAGAGCGGGCACGCGAAAGGTTATTATTTACATATCAATAATTTACCTAGGCACTATCCCTAGTCATTTATTAACACAAAAAGTATAGGCAGTTGATAATACATATTAATAAGTTACCTATACCAAACTACGTCATCACCTAGGCACCTAGGCACCTAGGCACCTAATCCACTTATGCATATTAATGATTTACCTAGGCACCTAATTCACCTAATCCATAGGCACCTAATCCATCGCGGGGTTAAGTTTGCTGGCCCCCTACTACTCTCGATCTTCAATGAAAATGAAACAGCTTTCCGGGCCCGGTAATTACCGGATATTTCGAGAAACGGCCCCCAGGCCGGTGACGTGGCAAATTGAAAGAGATTTAATCGTGGTTGCGGCCGCATTATGTGTTCCGTTTAATACTGGTGTCGACTAGCTCTAGTGTTTTTGGATGCGACTGTGTTTACAGTATTCTGAAATCAGTGTTTGTTGCTTGAAAGACAAGACAAATTCAACGCGATTCAACCGCAGTGATAGCCATGCTCGATAGTATGGTTTTCGGTGTTAATAAAATATAGTGATAAAATATAGTGATAAAAAATAGTGATAGCTGTGTTCAAAATTGTCTCGTGCCACGTGTTTGTTTTTGTTTTAGGTATTTGCAATGTCATGAATCCTATATTAATTCAATTTATAGCGGGATTTATTCTGAATTATAAAGACAGGAAATAAAGTTGCAGTATTTCCAGGTCGTTGGCTTAAAAATTGTTGAACTTACTATCAAAACACGCTCTTTTTGCCAATTATTTTGTTTGCGATCAACTGACCTTGTTTTTTCACCAAAATTTAAATCATCTGCCTGTCAATCAACTTATTGTGAAGTGCAGTGTTGACATCAGAGTTACTACACCTAAATCAAAAAAGGTTGCTGTCGTCGGTTGGTGTTTAGTGTTTGGTCATTCATTACTCCCAGTGCATTCTGGGGAGGACTGTTGCTTGACGACGCTGTGTGTGTGACGGCCGTCGTGGTTCGCAGTATGCCTGCACCATACTCCCAAGATCTAAGATGGCGTGTTATATACCTCGGTCTATCAGTTGAAGAAGCTTAAAGAGGCTGCAGTGTTCAATGACGGTACTGAGTAGTATTGCAAAAAGAAAAAAGCGGGAAAAACAAGCCAAAAAAAACGTGCGCTTTGAAAAGGCTTGCTGGGTTTTTGGTTCAGTGACTACGAAAAATATTGACTGCGGCAGCACTTAGTGAGTTAACTGGGTTATTTTTTAGTTACCGGGTTAAAATTTCTTGTGTGTTTGAAATGAAATAACCGAGTTTATTTTTCTGAGCGGCCGCACTTCAGAAGGTTTAACTTTGAACGTGAGTAATCATGTTATCATTTGCTAGCGAGAGCGGCACAAAACAATACGATTAATGAGTGAAAACAATGCCTCTGCACGTGCATTTTACATATTGTTATTCCCTGCAAAACAACATCGTCAAAAGATCAAATTATAGGTTTTGTGGAGAACGTAAACACACGACGGTTTTCCTTTCTCTATTTGAAATTGAAAGTCGTCCATACGAAGGTCTACTGACATATTTATTGTTTTTTTTTGGATCGAGAATACCAAGGTAGTGTCTGTGTGCGGACAACGACTCGGCGGCTTCCATTGCCTCAGACGCAGAGAACGAGCGCTGCTATACCAGGAGTAATGAATGACCAAACACCAAACACCAATCGTCGACAGCAACCTTTTTTTGATTTAGGTGTATGAGTTTCGCTCAAGTGCGAGCAATGGTGTCACGATGAAACCGAAACGTTGTTCGGTAGTCTCGTCGCTAATGTCAAGTCTTATTGATCAATATATATTTGTGTTTAAATTAGTATTTCCTCAGGTTAGTGTAACTCCTACAAACCAGACTGTCCATGAAGGCAAAGCAACCAACATTAGCTGCAAAGTTACAGCTGGTGTCCCAAAGCCAACATTGTCCTGGAGCTTTAAGGATAAAAGTCTTCCCCCAGTTATAGTTGTAACTGAGATCGAGGACGGATCAGTCATTCACGTGCAAAACAGCACAAAAGACATGGAAGGAACATACAAGTGCACGGCAAGAAACGAAGCGGGTGCCGCAAATGCCACTTCCATCCTTCGTGTGTTAGGTATGTTTAGGGTTTGAATTTGTAAAGAGTTCTATATCGATTTGGAGCTATAGATTTAATTTGTAATTCCTCCGCTAACCAGTGTATAAGGCTTCAAGCTCAGGAAAATTAAAACCGATCTGCGTTCTTCAAATAGATTTTCCGAGACTTAGAAAAACGCTACAGCACGGTAAATGTTTTTAAATGTGCGAAGTTTCGCCGGCATTTTCTAAATAAGCCAAATTTTGTTTCTATAAAGATGAATAAAAAACATGTTTTAGAGTGACATAACTAGACGACGTATAATGTTTTAAATTTGTTTACTTTTCAAAATATGGAAAATTAAGACCGATCTGCGGGCTTCAAATGGATTTTTCAAGACTTAGGAAAACGCTGCAGCACGGTTAATGTTTTTTTTAATGTGTAGCCTGCGAGCAATGCTGGGGCATAAACCAAATATTGTTTCGAAAACGGTGAAGTAAGAAACATGTCCTAGCGTGACACAAAAACGCATTGTTTGAAATAAGAGAGAACTGGATGACGTAATGTTTTAAATTTGTTTACTCACGCAATGCATGAGACTTTTCCCTGAAGATACAACAAATTTAACGCATTACACCATCCAGTTCGCTCTCTTTTTTTAATTCATCGTTTTCGAAACAATTTTAATTTTTTTATTGGAGCTTTTACAAATGACTCCCAAATGATTTACAAATGACTTAGTCATCCACTAAGTATTAGAAGAGCGTTTCGTATTCACGAGTTGGCTCATAGGAGCCTTTGATTTTGTTCTCTTTTGATAATAGAAAAACCAACCGCTGAATTAATGCCAAAGTCATATCCCTCAATTCTGGCCGGTGACGACCTAGAATTGACTTGCAAAGTCAGTGACACAACGGTGGAGGTAAAATGGAAGAAAAACGGTTCCCCGGTAACTCCAAAAGCTCGCATCAGTCGGAAGGATGGCAACAGCACTCTTGTTATTGAAAAAGTTGTGAGTGATGACAGCGGTGGTTATTCTTGTGAAGCTCACAACCAAGCTGGCTTTATGATGTCCTCTACTGTGGAGATTGAAGTGATGGGTAGGATAGCATTTATTGTACTTTGAGTGTTTCTCTTTTTTGCTGGAAATAATTAATTGTTACATGTATAATATTGCAGTATAATAACAAAGTAACACACTCTTGAGTACTAATGCGTAATAACGCTCAATTTCATATTGGTCACGGTCGCATTGGACAGTTAACACTAAACACTTAATGACTGGTCCCGAGGGAAACAGTGAATTTTGTTTTCCGAGAATCTCGATGTTTCCCGAGATCGAGATTCGAGGAAAACAAAATTCACTGTTTCCCGAGGGATCAGTCATTAAGTGATTTGTTATATAGCAACATAAAAAAAACACAACACAGTTTGAAAAACGCGCCGAGCACTCGAGGTAAACATCAATCCATCATAATCATGCCACCTTTTGTCACGGTCTGATCACGTGCGCTAGCGGGCAACAGTGCAATGTTACCCTCTGACGTAAAAATTGTTGCCCGCTTTCGCAAATGTTGCCTGCTTAGGAAAATTGGCGGGAAACAGTTCGTTTGTTAGATGTCATGTGACGATGAATCAACCAATCAACGCGCGCGTTGTATTGACAAAAACTCCAGCTATATAATAATGGTGCTTACTTTAAGTTCTACTGTTTTACACTGCAAAGCGCCTTACCGTGAGCACCTAACAAACATTTTTACAAGTTTTCATGATAACAACAGCTAATTTTACATTCAGCGTTTACCGCCCAGGCCGGTGACGTGGAAAATTGAAAGAGATTTAATCGTGGTTGCGGCCGCATTATGTGTTCCGTTTAACACTGGTGTCGACTAGCTCTAGTGTTTTGGGATGCGACTGTGTTTTCAGTATTCTGAATTCAGTGTTTGTTGATTGGAAGACGAGACAAATTCAAAGAGATTCAACCGCAGTGATAGCCATGCTCCAGAGTATGGCTTTCAGTGTTAATCTAGATTTAATGGCTGATTGTCAGGCAATACGATGCCTAATGAAATATAGTGATAGCTGTGTTCAAAATTGTCTCGTGCCACGTGTTTGTTTTTGTTTTAGGTATTTGCAATGTCATGAATCCTTTATTAATTCAATTTATAACGGGATTTATTCTGAATTATAAAGACAGGAAATAAAGTTGCAGTATTTCCAGGTCGTTGGCTTAAAAATTGTTAAACGTACTATCAAAACACGCTCTTTTTGCCAATTATTTTGTTTGCGATCAACTGACCTTGTTTTTTCACCAAAATTTAAATCATCTGCCTGTCAATCAACTTATTGTGAAGTGCAGTGTTGACATCAGAGTTACTACACCTAAATCAAAAAAGGTTGCTGTCGTCGATTGGTGTTTAGTGTTTGGTCATTCATTACTCCCGGTGCATTCTGGGGAGGACTGTTGCTTGACGACGCTGTGTGTATGACGGCCTTCGTGGTTCGCAGTATGCCTGCACCATACTCCCAAGATCTAAGATGGCGTGTTATATACCTCGGTCTATCAGTTGAAGAAGCTTAAAGAGGTTGCAGTGTTCAATAACGGTACTGAGTAGTATTGCAAAAAGAAAAAAGCGGGAAAAACAAGCCAAAAAAACGTGCGCTTTGAAAAGGCTTGCTGGGTTTTTGGTTCAGTGACTACGAAAAATATTGACTGCGGCAGCACTTAGTGAGTTAACTGGGTTATTTTTTAGTAACCGGGTTAAAATTTCTTGTGTGTTTGAAATGAAATAACCGAGTTTATTTTTCTGAGCGGCCGCACTTCAGAAAGTTTAACTTTGAACGTGAGTAATCATGTTATCATTTGCTAGCGAGAGCGGCACAAAACAATACGATTAATGAGTGAAAACAATGCCCCTGCACGTGCATTTTACATATTGTTATTCCCTGCAAAACAACATCGTCAAAAGATCAAATTATAGGTTTTGTAGAGAACGTAAACACACGACCGTTTTCCTTTCTTTATTTGAAATTGAAAGTCGTCCATACGAAGGTCTACTGACATATTTATTGTTTTTTTTTTGGATCGAGAATACCAAGGTAGTGTCTGTGTGCGGACAGCGACTCGGCGGCTTCCATTGCCTCAGACGCAGAGAACGAGCGCTGCTATACCAGAATGCACCAGGAGTAATGAATGACCAAACACCAATCGTCGACAGCAACCTTTTTTTGATTTAGGTGTATGAGTTTCGCTCAAGTGCGAGCAATGGTGTCACGATGAAACCGAAACGTTGTTCGGTAGTCTCGTCGCTAATCTCAAGTCTTATTGATCAATATATATTTGTGTTTAAATTAGTATTTCCTCAGGTTAGTGTAACTCCTACAAACCAGACTGTCCATGAAGGCAAAGCAACCAACATTAGCTGCAAAGTTACAGCTGGTGTCCCAAAGCCAACATTGTCCTGGAGCTTTAAGGATAAAAGTCTTCCCCCAGTTATAGTTGTAACTGAGATCGAGGACGGATCAGTCATTCACGTGCAAAACATTACTAAAAGCATGGAAGGAACATACAAGTGCACGGCAAGAAACAAAGCAGGTGCCGCAAATGCCACTTCCATCCTTCGTGTGTTAGGTATGTTTAGGGTTTGAATTTGTAAAGAGTTCTATATCGATTTGGAGCTATAGATTTAATTTGTAATTCCGCTAACCAGTGTATAAGGCTTCAAGCTCGGGAAAATTAAAACCGATCTGCGTTCTTCAAATAGATTTTTCGAGACTTAGAAAAACGCTACAGCACGGTAAATGTTTTTAAATGTGCGAAGTTTCGCCGGCAGTTTCTAAATAAGCCAAATTTTGTTTCTATAAAGATGAATAAAAAAACATGTTTTAGAGTGACATAACTAGACGACTTATAATGTTTTAAATTTGTTTACTTTTCAAAATATGGAAAATTAAGACCAACCTGCGGGCTTCAAATGGATTTTTCAAGACTTAGGAAAACGCTGCAGCACGGTTAATGTTTTTTTTTTAATGTGTAGCCTGCGAGCAATGCTGAGGCATAAACCAAATATTGTTTTGAAAACAGTGAAGTAAGAAACATGTCCTAGCGTGACACAAAAACGCATTGTTTGAAATAAGAGAGAACTGGATGACGTAATGTTTTAAATTTGTTTACTCACGCAATGCATGAGACTTTTCCCTGAAGATACAACAAATTTAACGCATTACATCATCCAGTTCGCTCTCTTTTTTTTAATTCATCGTTTTCGAAACAATTTTAATTTTTTTATTGGAGCTTTTACAAATGACTCCCAAATGATTTACAAATGACTTAGTCATCCACTAAGTATTAGAAGAGCGTTTCGTATTCACGAGTTGGCTCATAGGAGCCTTTGATTTTGTTCTCTTTTGATAATAGAAAAACCAACCGCTGAATTAATGCCAAAGTCATATCCCTCAATTCTGGCCGGTGACGACCTAGAATTGACTTGCAAAGTCAGTGACACAACGGTGGAGGTAAAATGGAAGAAAAACGGTTCCCCGGTAACTCCAAAAGCTCGCATCAGTCGGAAGGATGGCAACAGCACTCTTGTTATTGAAAAAGTTGTGAGTGATGACAGCGGTGGTTATTCTTGTGAAGCTCACAACCAAGCTGGCTTTATGATGTCCTCTACTGTGGAGATTGAAGTGATGGGTAGGATGGCATTTATTGTACTTTGAGTGTTTCTCTTTTTTGCTGAAAATAATTAATTGCTACATGTATAATATTGCAGTATAATAACAAAGTAACACACTCTTGAGTACTAATGCGTAATAACGCTCAATTTCATATTGGTCACGGTCGCATTGGACAGTTAACACTAAACACTTAATGACTGGTCCCGAGGGAAACAGTGAATTTTGTTTTCCGAGAATCTCGATGTTTCCCGAGATCGAGATTCGAGGAAAACAAAATTCACTGTTTCCCGAGGGATCAGTCATTAAGTGATTTGTTATATAGCAACATAAAAAAACACAACACAGTTTGAAAAACGCGCCGAGCACTCGAGGTAAACATCAATCCATCATAATCATGCCACCTTTTGTCACGGTCTGATCACGTGCGCTAGCGGGCAACAGTGCAATGTTACCCTCTGACGTAAAAATTGTTGCCCGCTTTCGCAAATGTTGCCTGCTTAGGAAAATTGGCGGGAAACAGTTCGTTTGTTAGATGTCATATGACGACGAATCAACCAATCAACGCGCGCGTTGTATTGACAAAAACTCCAGCTATATAACAATGGTGCTTACTTTAAGTTCTAGTGTTTTACACTGCAAAGCGCCTTACCGTGAGCACCTAACAAACATTTTTACAAGTTTTCATGATAACAACAGCTAATTTTACATTCAGCGTTTACCGCCCAGGCCGGTGACGTGGAAAATTGAAAGAGATTTAATCGTGGTTGCGGCCGCATTATGTGTTCCGTTTAATACTGGTGTCGACTAGCTCTAGTGTTTTGGGATGCGACTGTGTTTTCAGTATTCTGAATTCAGTGTTTGTTGATTGGAAGACGAGACAAATTCAAAGAGATTCAACCGCAGTGATAGCCATGCTCCAGAGTATGGCTTTCGGTGTTAATCTAGATTTAATGGCTGATTGTCAGGCAATACGATGCCTAATGAAATATAGCGATAGCTGTGTTCAAAATTGTCTCGTGCCACGTGTTTGTTTTTGTTTTAGGTATTTGCAATGTCATGAATCCTTTATTAATTCAATTTATAGCGGGATTTATTCTGAATTATAAAGACGGGAAATAAAATTGCAGTATTTCCAGGTCGTTGGCTTAAAAATTGTTGAACTTACTATCAAAACACGCTCTTTTTGCCAATTATTTTGTTTGTGATAAACTGACCGCGTGTTTTCGCCAAAATTTAAATCATCTGCCTGTCAATCAACTTATTGTAAAGTGAAGTGTTGAAATCAGAGTTACTCTGAGTTTCGCTTAAGTGTGACCGTAACCAACGGTGTCACGATGAAACCGAAACGTTGTTCGGTAGTCTCGTCGCTAATCTCAAGTCTTATTGATCAATATATTTGTGTTTAAATTAGTATTTCCTCAGGTTGGTGTAACTCCTACAAACCAGACTGTCCATGAAGGCAAAGCAACTAACATTAACTGCAAAGTTACAGCTGGTGTCCCAAAGCCAACATTGTCCTGGAGCTTTAAGGATAAAAGTCTTCTCCCAGTTATAGTTGTAACTGAGATCGAGGACGGATCAGTCATTCACGTGCAAAACAGCACAAAAGACATGGAAGGAACATACAAGTGCACGGCAAGAAACAAAGCGGGTGCCGCAAATGCCACTTCCACCCTTCGTGTGTTAGGTGTGTTTTAGTTTTGAATTTGTAAAGTGTTTTATATCGATCTGCAGTTATCATTATTATCATGTATATCAAATTGTAGACCACATTTTAATTTTACAGAAATCACTTTTTAAGGCAAAAGTCATGGGCGTACATACGAATGTAGAAGAACGAGCTTTTAGAACGAGCTTTTTGTTGTTTCATTGTCGGAATTCATTTATTCCCAACATCAACATTAACATTAATAACATACACTTGTTTCGTATAACGCCACATCATTAAGCAGGAAACTCCGTTCTTATATAGATACAACATTTAAAGTGGGCAGACACGAGGGGTCATGTAGCAGGGACATGCTGCGACACGTCCCTGCTATATGACCCCTCGTGTCTACCCACCTCTATGGCTTGATGGCTAGAACTGCACTGGCAATAATACGTGTTAAGCACAGATGTATCATGTATCAAATCCATTATTACCATTTGTTTTGGTTAGAAATATGGGTGACATATATATTATTTTATATGACTATATGTGTAGTATTTGCAAGAGATGTCACAGAAAAAAAAACATTATTCTCATTATTCCAAAGCTTAGCCCTGATCCCTAATTCAATTAAACATCAGCTTTTCTTGCCCAGATTAGTCCTTTACTTTTCTCTTGATGATGTATGATAATTTCAAGAACAACTGGCAACAAAATCTCAGTTTTGCAACTTATTTTCTCCCGTCGGAGCAAATGAAGTATGTTGTAAAGTACCTCTTGAGGTAACTGTAAACCAATGATGTTTGAATTACATCAGCGCTTTGTCCTATGCTTGACTGGATGGTGGAAATAAAAAAAACATTTGTTTAAACGAAAGTACTCATTATAATTGATTTATACCAGAAGAATGCTCTGGTGCGGTAAAAATCTACAAATGTGATTTCGCAAAAACAATAACAAAAAACAAAACAAAAAAAAACATGGTACAACTGTTTTTACTTTGATTTATCTTGTAGAAAAACCCACCGCTGAAATAATGCAAAATCCATATCCCCCAATTCTAGCCGGTGTTAAGCTAGAATTGACTTGCAAAGTGAGTGGCAAAAAAGTGGAGGTCAGATGGAAGAAAAATGGTGTCCCGGTGACTCCAAGAGCTCACATCAGTCGGAAGGATGGCAAGAGTACTCTTGTTATTGAAAAAGTAGTGAGCGATGACAGCGGTGATTATTCTTGTGAAGCACGCAACCAAGCTGGCTTTGAATCCTCTACTGTGGAGGTTAAAGTGACGGAGATTAAAGTGAAGGGTAGGATGGCATTTGTTGCAGTTTGAGTGTTTTTTTTGTTGTGCTGAAAATAACAAATCGTCACATGTATAATAAAACAGTATAACAACAATAACGTAATTTTATAGTATTACAATTCGAACAAATACGATACACTGACCCATAACTTAGGACTACGTTGTAAAGCATAGTACAGTGACTACATCAAAGAGCCCCTCAGTGGTTTATTTAAATTTGATGGAGGTGCGGATTCCATTTACTTGTTTAAGTATTAGCTACTTTATTCTAAAAATGATGAAAGTGTTAACATAACCTTAATGTAATAATTTGATCTGCTCCTCAACACATTTTTGTTGAAGGTGCTTCTTCTGGTGAGACGAAACAGGAATGGAAGTACATTGTTGGTGCTATTGCGGCTGTCCTGTTTCTCGCATTGGTTACGTTTATCTGCTGGTACATCTGCAAACGACGAATGAAAGGTACGAACATTTACCACTTTTTGTTTTGGACACAACGATTTGTTTCATTACAAAAAGTGATAGCAATTCAATTACTTTGGTTCCCATAACAAACTAACCTCCTCAAATATAACAATAATCTAAACAAGACGGTATTGATTTTGACAGATACAGCTATTTCAATTAACGTTGTCGGATGAAAGCTCAAAGCCAAGACTGCAAGGTAGTATGGGTAGTTGTAAATAGCCCTTGCATAAAAATCCCATACTACCTTGCGGTCTTGGCTTTTACGCTTTTTCATCCGACATCGTTAATTTAAATAGCTGTATATTAGCAAAACAACAATACTTTTTTAAGCAACATGTTTTGAATGAAAAACTCACCATTGTCAGTTACTAAATGAAATCAGTTTAAAATTGTCAGATACAGTATGCTTATTGCATGCGAAGAGAAAACTAAAGCGTAAAAAAGTGTCTAAAGCATACAGATAAAACAACGAACACACTAGCTAATTGGATAAAGAAAAATTGAGATGTTTAATGAGCATAATTATATATTTAACGAGGACTACTCCAAAGAATGTGCACAGCTAGCCGCTTCTTTGATCGTGTTGAAGTTGCGTCAAGAATCGTAAAACGCTCATCACTCAGAAATGAAAGATGTCTCTGTTAATTTTTTTTTACATTATTTACCGTACCGCATGCTGTAAACAATAATTAATTATTACTAGTTTTTTCTTCACATTTAATAATCCTGGCAATGGATGAGGTTTTATCACCCGGCCGAACATGTTTGCTTAAAGAGTTTCGAGTTCTCTCTTAAATCAGTATAAATTAGCAACTGAAAATAATAAAACTGCTCTTGATATTATCCCATATTTAGAGCCTTGTAGGATATGAGACAATTCTGTCAATTTGTGGCAGATAATTAAAACCAAGAAACATGATGACAAACTTTGCTAAGGCAGGTGCCACCTACGTTTTGACACCAACAGTTTGTAGAAATTAAACTTTTCATGATAACCCGTATTGCACATAAGGCAGAATCACCGTCAGGACAAGTGTTTTGATCACGATTTTTCTTTAAAAAACCTAAACTTTAAAGGGCCGTTGATATTCCTCGAGGATGGAGAACACGCTTGTCTGTGTTTTTCAAATCTCCAGCTGTTTCCAGCCGTTTACGTTTCTTGTAGAATAACAAATTTGAAGAATGTTGAAGCTGGTTCTTTGTTTGGCTGTATTTTAATATTGCAGTATCTCATAATAATATAACTACAAAAAGATTTCTTGAAAATATTTTGTATTATTTATTTTTTAGGTCGATCCGCAAGGGTTAGAAAAAGCCAAATAATATATATTAATCATTCCTTTTATTTTGAGAAGAAACGCAAATAAGTCGAAACGCTGCCTGTAATTTCGCTCATGTCGGAGAAAAAAAGAAAACAGCTGCCTATTTAACAAAGAAAGAAAGAGTAAGAGAAGGAAAAGGAAAACAAATATCGATCACACGATTAAACCAAAAAAAGTGACGTGATATGGCCATGCGGTACCTTACTTCTGCGCACAACCAAGGTATGGCATGTGCCTTGCGCATGCACAAGGCACAGGCCAAACCGCGAATATTGTATAGTGTTTCCTTTGTAGTCTGTGTTCAAGTTTAGTTTTCATCTTAATCCCGCAGTATCGCACAGTAATTTTCAAAGTATGTATTAACCCCATTTAATTGAAAGCTATATCGACTCAACAAAAATCATGTTGTTTCGGCATCATGTTGTTAAAACCTCATTTTTTTAAACATACCTTTTTTTCAGCGAAGACGCCTAGATCTCTAAACAATGGTGGTTTCCCTCCTCACAATATACTCCCATCCGTCAAATCATCAGTCACATCCTAACCCACACCAACACCTAACCCACACCAACAGTGTAGCTCAACCTTAACTTAAAGATTTCTGGCTGAAAACCCCTAAACAAATAAGTCCATGTGCATATATTATATATTATCTCACCCGACAAATTATTTAATATTCACTTACGCAACTATGGATTTATTTATCGTTTTATCGTTCCATTTTATTGTTAATTGGTCTTATATTTTTATTATTTCTGTTATAGGGAAAGCAGCAAACGCCAAGTAAGTTGAATTACTTTTTACCTATGAAATTTAGCCTAATTTAATTGATGTGCAAGGCCGCTTTCGTAGCAAGATGCTCGATGTAAGATAAAAATGGACATGCTGAAAGATGAATTGAAATAGGAGTAAGCGTGAATGTTCCCCAGAAGATGCGTGACACTTGTTTAAAATAAAATGTGTTAAAAACTTGAATAAAAAATAGTAAAAATAAATGAAAAACGAGGTTTAAGTGATTGAGTTCAACAAACGTTTCGGGCATAGCCCTTCATAGCCCTTTATAGCCCTTCATCAGTGTGTCATGAATTGCTCAATCAATCACTATGACACTTTTTACAATTTTTCATTTATTTTTACTTTTTTTTCACGTTTTAACACATTTTATGCTAAAAGATGCTTCACTACTGTTAATCGCACTCAGTAATACAATGCAAAGAACAAGGAAAACGTTGAAACAAATGGTCCAAGTTGTAATAAAAACAAATCAAAAGTAAAGAAAAGACAACAATTTTTACAAGAGAGAACAAACATAACAATACTCGTTTGTTATGTATAACGTTCTTTGTTATAGTTATTGTTAGCCCTATTAGCCGCGGTTACGCGAAGCACTTTTACCTAGCTAAAATTGATTTACATGGGCAAAGTAAATTTACGTAGGTTTTTCGGTGGCATTAAACGGTATGTCCTTCCCTATTCTAAAGCAATAAGAAGTGCCGAGTCGGACGTTGAACCAGGTCGAAGACCACAAAGCGCCGCCATTTTGAAAATGTAGCACTCAGGAGAGACTGGAAACTACTTGCTATCACAGTGGGTTGGGTGAAACTGCACCGCGGTCAAACGTCCGAGGCGGTTTTCGTTTTATTTAGTGGCATTATATTTAATAATATACAGCTATTTCAATTAACGTTGTCGGATAAAAAAGGCGAAAAGCCAAGACCGCAAGGTAGTATGGATTTTTATTCAATGGATTTTAACCTTAACCCATACTACCTTCGGATTCAAAAAAATCCTTATACGTGTGGACGGGGCCTAAACTTACTAGTCGTTGACAGAACGACTTATAAAATGGAGCGCTGAACAAGTTAGGCCTGTTAGTTAGTCCTTTTGTTGTTTTTGGCCCAGTATCTCAAAGTCATTTTCTCAAGATCGTTTTACAGGCTACGATTTGTCAGCTCGGTCTCTGTATTCCAATAATAAATGCCAATATACATAGCAAAATGCACGCTCCGAAGCCGTGGGAACGGCAAACCGTCGGTATGAATATTACTGAGTTGAGCCGCTCGCACTTCTTAACGTTTACTTCTGATCTCAGGGCCGTATAGCGTAGCCAGACGAAATTGATTCTTACCAAGGCAATATCAGAAAAGTTTTTATGCAAAGCCTCTAACAAGAGATATTCAATGCTTGTTTTAGTATTATTTTTACTGAGGCACTTGTTTTGGTTTGTCTCATGCTATAGCTACGGCCCTGGGCCGAGTTGTTTAAAGCCTGATTAGCACTTATCCTGATTAACTGTCAACAGAACAAATGAGTTGTCATGGTAATTATCCCTGGATTAGCACTAATCGTCCATCGAACAACCCGGACCAGGATCTTAACATAATTATGCTGGTGACCAAGTGTAGTGGAAACAAAACTATTCTTTTTAATCCATGTTAAAATAGAATTCATTCTATTCTTTTTAAACAGTTGATTTTAATATAAGGGAAGAGTTAGATTTTGATTAGTATTGAATTATTGGATGTTAGGATTGGGATGTAGTAATTAATTTATACTTGTGTAACCTATTTAATTATGTAATTAGTTTATCTTGAATTTTAACTAATTAGCATTTTAGTATATTTTAATTTCACTTATTTCGTTACAAATTGTTATTGTTAGTTTATTGTGGAATACCTGGAAATAAGCTTTGTAGCTAAGTGTATTTCCACGTTAAATAAAGTATGTATGTATGTTTCATAGCTGCGCGTTTTAACAGTTGCCACAGCAAACCTTGAGTGCATGTATGTGTTTTTCACATTATTTTAAAAAATTGCAATAGGCAATAGGCTGAAAATAAGTGTCTTTTACAGTGTTCCATCTAATCCTGCTGAAGAGGAAGTCATTGAGATGGAGGTCCTGAATCAAGAAGTGGATAAATGGGAGATCGCGCCAAGCCGTATAATACTTCGAGAGGTCATTGGCATAGGGTCATTCGGAGCAGTTTGGAAAGCAAATTTTAATGCACCAGATGGAAGACCCAGAAGAACGCTGGTTGCCGCAAAATGTTTCACACGTGAGCTCGATCTATTGAATTCATTTACTACTGATAAATAGACGACTCGTAGTGTAAAATTACTCACATCATTGATAGAGTGATTTTCGTAAGACCATGAAACAGTATCTAGCAATTTATCAAAATTAGCCAAAATTAGCTGAAACTAAACAAAGGAAAACAATGGAATTATTGTCTAATAGTGTCTACTAGTGCCTACTAACTTAGTAACTGTTTCACGGTTTTATGAAAATCACTCTACTTGAAAAGTTTTGCGCGAACTTATGTTCATGGATGTGAGCAATTTGGCTACGGGAAGAAAGGTGTGAGAAGCTATAAAGCGTGAACTGGCACACCAGATTTAGTGTCCGGCTGAAAAAAGCAGTGGTACTTCTTTGATGTTATTTACCAGTCTTAGGCTGCCAAAATACCAACAGGCCTCTTAGATACACAACATCGTTTAGCACTGACATTATTTTCCCGAAAATATTTTTATTTGTTTTAATAATTTGCCTGTAAATGTTAAAACTCTTGAGCCAAAGGAACGAGCCTCCTTGTTTACTACTTTTAAATGACAAGTATTCTTAGTTTTACCCATTTAACCCTCGGACCATCCTCGGAGACCCAGGGGCAATCAGTTGGGGCGCGACGAAAATCGGCATAAGTTTTCAAGAACGTGAAAACTTATGCCGATTTTTGTCGCGCCCCAACTGATTGCCCCTGGGTCTCCGAGGATGCCCTCGGACGTACACGCAAACTTATACCCCCGCCTTGGTACAAGGGAAGGGTGTGGTTGTACCCCTCTCTTGGATTTTTGCGGTGTTACAATATTCCGAGTTATTTTACCACTAATAGATAGCCTATGAAGTCGGTGCTACTCAAGGTGAGGTAAATATTATGGGTTAAAGCAAGAAGTCATGCAAAATGGCAGCCATCTTGGATTTCACTAAAACTTCAAATTTGTCTGGAAAATGCGAAAATTGCAAATATATTTTGCTAGAGTTGTAAAATATAATACAATTAAACATTTTCCTGCTTTCAGTGGGGATTTGTTTTTTTTTTTCACCGAAAAAGTTGAAAATTTTTAATGGCTTGACCCCGTGCTACTTATGACGTCATATCTCGTTACCAAAGTAACTGATTGTCGCCGAACTGTACCAAAATGTGTCTTAAGGATAAATGAACAGCTACTGAAGACAGCATGAGTTAAAGGTAAATGCTCTTGAAACAATAGGAGAAAAACTTTATGGTGGTGGCACCCACCCCGCTACCCCCCCCCCCCCCCCGTACGTCCGAGGGTTTTAATCATTACTTTTAAATAATCTGGCACGCTTATATTTTTATTTTTGTATTTATTGTTAATACAGGGCTTCCATTGATACCACTTTTATGTCTGAAGGATTAATCTGTTTAAATATCGATTATTAACCCTATTCAGACCGGGTATTTTTTGGTCTTCTGGGACGGGGGAAGGGAGAATTTCTCCCCATACGCCGTTTATGGCACTGAGAGGATTAAAAATGGAATGGTTGACTATGAATTACAGTTAAAGGGTTACTTTGAGAGGAGTAAAAGAGGTCACGTGACATATTTTGTCTCTTAATATCTTGTTTATAAGATAAAACATTGTCCACTCCGGATATTGCGTATAATTTTCTCTTAGCCAAAGTTAACCATCCTTACCCCATTTGAAGTTTCCTTTTTGTCCAAATGATGACGTCATCAGACACGTGACAACAATAATCATACCTAAAAAAAGTTAAGGACGCTAAATCCAGTTTGATGCATACTTTTTGTTATTGTTAGGGCTAAAGAACATTACTTCCAAAGGGAAAAAGAATTTACTTCGCGGGGAGTCTACACCAAGGGACGAACCATTCCTTAACATGCTTGAGATCCCTCAATCTTTTATTTGTTACATCCCAGATTTTGGGACGCACGTGACCAGACTAAATCAGGGTCTCTCTTCTCTTGCTCCATGGGGCGGGAAGATGAGAGACCCTGGGAACGAGTTTGGTTAAGGTTTTCCACCTAAAAAATGATGACGTTTTCCACCAAAAAAATTATGAAGGTTTGAGTGCTGGCGTATAAGTTGTTGTTCAATTTGATCCTTGGTTCAATCTTTATTTTCTATTGTTCTTTTCTATGTTGATTAGAAAACAAAGGAAAATAAAAATTGAACCAAGGTTGAAAATGAACTACAACATATACACCCATGTAATATATGCAGTGTTGTACTGTATTAGTTATTGTAGCTATTAGAATGTACTCTTAACTTACTTCTTAAATTGCAGCCACTGCTAGTGAAGAAGGAAGAAAGGCGCTGATGAGGGAGATCGAGTTGGGAAAACTTATTGCAGAAGATGGTGCTGCTGCGCGAAACATTGTCAAGTTTATTGGTTGTGTTACCACCCAACGTAAGCGATTTCTCTTTATTTTGTTATTTTTTCTTTTGTTTCCGGCTTTTTATATTGATTTAATTCATGTAGTTTAGATGGAAAGATAACAAGAATGGTTTGTTTTAAGACCCGAAGATCAAAAACTACACATACAACAAAGATTAATGATGAACAGTTATTGTCATTGTTCAGTTTATATGACACAAATGGCGCTTTTGCTTATTAGAGTTTCAAGTGCTTTAATATTTAGGTTTAAGTCTTTTGTTTTAGTGTGTATGATCCTATTGATTTTCAAGTATCGCGGGGGATGCGGGCCTGTACCATCGTATTTTGAAATATGTGTAGTATGGGTTTAAGCCTCGATTAAGCCCAATCACAGGCCACAGCTTTTCAAGTAAACTATTGTTCTCGTTTGGTAGCCATCCAATAAGAACAAACAAAACAAAACTCCCAGTTTAGACTCGTATACTTGCAAATGTATTTTAATCAATTCATTGGTGCTTATCCCAGTTCAACCAATTCTCGTCATGGAGTACATGGCATATGGAGACTTGTTGGGATATTTGAGAAAAAGCCGAGGAATTCATGACAAGTATCATGTGGGAGAGCGGGTTGCGGTTGTGGAGCTGCAGACCTATGACCTGGTCTTATTTGCTATGCAAATTGCTGCTGGAATGGTATATCTCGGTTCCAAAGGGGTAAGTGAACTACTAACACAATAAAACAAAACATAATGTAACAAAAAACTAAAACTGTATAAGCACGTCATGATCATCCGTGGAAGCAGCTCAGTGTTTTTGTACGCTTTTCTTCAGCGATGGTTAGGCTCAGATTAACCTCAGCTGCACTTTTCAGCGACTGTTCCACATGCAATTGAATACACAGCTCTGTCACTAGTAACCAATTGCTGCACGTTTACTTTCTTTGAGGATATTAGCAAAATTTCAGCACTAAAATTGACACATCAGCTCGAGAGTCAATTAATACTTAACACGATGTTCCGTGGATAAAACCTGGACAAAACGTCTTCCTCCCTTACGGTTTTCTTTTAAAAGATTATTTAAAACCAGTCTTTCCGTCTCCAGCGTGAAGTGAGAGCAGCATACACTCTGTTCAGAAATGATTGGCTTTAAATTTAATTCCTTGATTGTTTATTCTTTATTCATGTTCGTTTTTGCACTTTGTTTTGTTTGGTTGAAGCAAAACTTGTTATCTTTTGTTTTGTTATATTTCGAATCAGCGCCAACTCTAAAGGTCCCAAAATTGAATCAGCGCCCAGGGCGCTTATAGGTGGTTTTCACGTTACGTCACGGCGGCCATGTTGGTACACACCTACAAAAGAATTTTAATGAACTTCTTTTGTTATGTGCACCAACATGGCCGCCATGGCCTTTGTCATTTGAGTCCCACAGGACTGAAGGTCACGTGAGTGAAAACCATCTATACTAATAAATACGTTACTTCCGTTATACGTCAGTGGCATCTAAATGGGCTTCATCGCTGGTCGGAAAGCATTCCCTAAAACACTTTCCTGAGTAGTGCTCACTCATCCAAAGTTGTCAGACTTTCCTCCAGTGACTCTAGGTACTTGTCCATCCGAAAAAAAAGTTAAAAGTGAATAATTTGAATTAATTTTGATGGATACCCAGACCGAACCTGACAGTGACTTAAAACATCCAGCGCGCTCTCGGGATTTACCACAAATTGCGAAGTCAGTGGAATTTTAATCTTCAAACTCTAGTTTGTACGTCGATTGTCGATGATCTGGCAAACAAATAGCACTCGTAAAATCACCTTTTTATGGAAATTTGCACGTAATGTAGGTCGTTAATTGTCATGACAGCAACAAATGTTGGAGACAGACATGTACACTGTAGTTTTGGTAGATGTTACCAATAACTTTGCCGCAGTGAAAAAAGCAAACAACGGTTGCGTCTTTCGTGACCGTCAGGTGGACGCAAACTATGCACTGTGAGTAATATATATGAAAGATGTATGTAAATAAATCTATTTAACTCGAATAGAATGAAAAAAGGTATGAAATGAGATTTTTTTCCAGTTTGATGATTATTACTTCAAGCGCGCATGCAACAGCACGTTTTGTGTACATTGTTTTATGTCTCTTGAGATCATAAACGGTATTTTTGTCCATGGTTTCATGTCTGTTGACTTGATGAACGAAAAGAAATTCAAAAGTGAGTCTACATGTACTTCTATTTTTTCTTCTTGTTTTTTTTTTTAATTAAGCTTGAAAATTTTAAACTTGAAAATGACCTCAGAGGGGTCGAAACGTCGTTTTTTATCGTTAGTTTTTATCTTAAAAAGTTTTTTGTTTTTCAGATAATTCATCGCGACTTGGCAGCAAGAAACGTACTTCTTGACAAAAACTATATTTGCAAGGTGACTGACTTCGGGTTATCCTATCAGAATTTCAAATATGGTCACGGAAATGCCAAAAAGGTAATGGATGAGAACTCAACTTTTCTTTAAAACGTATTCTGTTCTGTGTCGCAAAATCCGAATTTAGGAGATATATCATTTTACTACTCTTTTGGTTCTCAATTTATGCTACACCAGGCCTAGTGAAATTTCTCATATCAAGAGAAACGAAGAACGCGAAATACGGACGGTTGGAAAGTAATTTCACTCTTGTATCGTATATAAATCGTTGTCAATATTAACTTAATATCAAAAGCTTGCTGCATTTTCTCCATAGATTTCAAGGGTATTTTTGTGTACTGTCTTTTTTGTTTGTTGCCTTTCAAACCTTTGGTAAGGCGTTCGCCCGATGTATCCCCTCCCCCATAGTTCTCAATGCCTATTAATTATATCGACTATTTGCTTAGAATTTTGAAATGGGTTTTCAAATAATTTGAGATGTTGTGGTATTTGTATAGAATCTCCGGATTGTTACATGAACTACGTTTTGTTTTCTCGCCACAACCGGCTGTCTGTTCACAACAGCTACACACGAGCTGACTTCTTTCCCAAGGCTTCACCCTAGTTAAAACAATACTTACATCCAGTCCAAGGTTGCAGCCTGGCTAAAGTGATATCAGAGTCCACTTTTTATGTCTTTTCTCATTGCGGTTGATTGCTTTCACAGGGTTGTATGCCAATTAAATGGACGGCACCCGAAATACTCTACGGAGATCCTGCAGATCTCTCTGTCAAGAGTGACGTGTACGTAAACTACAAATGAACCAATTAGAAAGCACCTGAAAAGGGAGATTACCAGCCACTCCATCTAGTCCGTCCCTCTATGCATAACTCATCAAGTCAACAACACCAATAACACTTAAAATAAAAACTGTAACCTACGTTTATCCGACATGAGTATTCCACAAAGTTTATTTGTAATATCGTTCTATTTAAAGCAACAATTATGGCTCCAGCAAAGTGTAAAGGATTCTTTTCCCACCGCAGACTCGAGACTTGACTCGATGAAATATGCAATTTACATTCGCGATCGGCTAACGCAAACCTTCAATACGCAAAATAGACAGCTAAGTACGGCCCTCGGGTCGTACTCATAACCCCTCAAATTTCGTGAAAAATCTGTCATTTTAATAGATAACAGTGTTTCGTATTCACGAGTTCAGGGGCGGATCCAGAACTTTTCTTAGGAGGGGGTGCACCTCTAAGGAATGACTTAACTGAAGGGTGACGTAAACAAATTTTAGAAGCGAACAACGCAGACTAGGTCATCTCAGGGGGGGGGGGGGGGGGTGCGCACCCCCTGCACCCTCTCCCTAGATCCGCCCCTGCGAGTTGGCTCATAGGAGTCTTTGATTACGTTATTGGTCACACTTAACATTTAGGTTTTGAAAGGCATTGTAATGTTTCTGTGGTATTTTTACAGTTCTAGTCTATTGTGGCATCAGTTACAGAGGATTTTCTGGAAATAGTAAAACCAAAGATCGTGGCTATAAGATGGTGGCTTTATAAATTATACAAGTCATCATTACATTACATCAGTCACTTATTTGTTATACAAGACGACGGGCTATCCATTGATGACAAAACAATTTTATTTAAAAAATCCTATTAAAACACTGACCTTCTTTGTACGTCTTTACGAAGGATAACAAAGAACAAATTCAATGCGATTTGTTTATAATAATGTGAATAACAATCGTCGTTACTGAAAACTAAAGCCTATCGTTTTTTCCAATTTTGCATTTTTGTTTACAGGTGGTCATATGGAGTCGTTCTCTATGAGATATTCACCATGGGTAAGGAATATGAGAATTCGAAATTCGCGCCTAAATTTGCTAAAAAGGGACTTTATCCCCCCATATCCGTAATTTTTACAATTTTTATTGCCGGCCGGTTGCACTGAAATAGTTTCACTGTGAACGTTTTAGAAAACACTGTAATTTGACATAAGCCACCACACTAATATATCAATGATACTTTTCTTTGACAAATAAACTTGTTACTGCAAATGAAAAAAAAACTAAATTTGTTCCTGAGGCCCACGGCATAAAATTGCGCCTGAAAGGAAGCGAACAGTTACAGTAAACTTAATTTTAAACAATTATATCAAAGTTGATGTAGCACAACAGCAAAAGGTTGGGGTAAGGACATAGATTAGCTTTGATTCAGGAAGTTTAATGATTAAACAAAATTACACGACTTTAACAATTAACAGGGGGCATTCCATATCCGGAATGGACTGAGGGGAGAACAATAGCGGAAATAAGAAATGGCTACCGTATGGCAAAACCCGAACACATCGATGATACCCTGTAAGTTTTTGTTAATTTGGGACTAAGTTTGTAGGCCACAAGTAATTATAAATTGTATTAATTTATTGATAAGTCATGGCAATCTACCAAAAAAGGGAATAAAATATTACTTTATGGCACCCTTCATAACAATAATCTACCGTGGGCTGCCATAAAAGAAAAAACGCAACAGCCTGTTGTGCAAACCGCTGCTCGAGCCTGATTTTGATGTGTTGTAGTTATCGAAGTTAGATTTAAGGGGTTAGCTGGAGATATGGTCTGAAATCTAATCACGTGTTTCGGTCTTAAAATAATGCCTGTGCGCTTACAACAGAAGTTTAAGTGTGTGGTTCTTGGTGTTGAGTAAAATAACTATTCTATAACTTTGACAGAAAGATGATCAGTATATAATTAAATTTCAAATTGTTTATTTGAAGGTACCATCAAATGTGTAGATGCTGGGAAGCAAACCCTGTCTTCCGCCCTCATTTTGAACATCTGAGGCAGACAATGCAATCGTACATTGAACGAAAGGTTTGTTTGTATGAATTTGACAAATGCCGGAATTAGTCAGAAAAACTTAAAATTCAAACTTTACATCCTACCAAGCTGTTTCTAACATGGTATGTAGATACCAGTGTTACAATCCTTCACAAAACGTTTCAGGTTTTAACGATGTTTTGCTTCCTATTTGTAAAGGTTCTAAATGTGTCACGCAATTCGTCACGCTACTTCGCTACTTGAACCAGTTGAAAGTTATGTTTGCATTATAGATGCTTATAAGCCAATTTAATGTAACTTATAGTGAATCCAATATTTTGTGATGTGATGCGTAATTTTAAAGACTTTGGCTGCCACGTTGGTGTACTGAAGTGCACCAAGATGGCTGCTCCATACATTTTGTATTAAAAATGTCTAATACTCGTTCGCCTATAACTCTTGAACGAAATGCCCTGGCGCTTCAAAATTTGGCCCAGATGTCTAGTTTTAAACTCTACAAATCCATAAGCATTTTTGAATCGAAATCTTTTTTTTTATGCTTTTGAATTTTGATATGACATGATATGACGTAAGTGCAAGCCAAGAATTAAGAAAAAAATCTACTTAAAGTGATGATCTTAATGGTATACAAACCTCCCGGCGGACTAGAGAGAGATTAGATGATAGAGAAGGTTATACTAAGGAATACTCCAGGAAATGGCTTAGATTAGTGACCGCTATTACAGTGGTTAGCGCGTCGGACTTTCAACCTGAAGGTCGGTGGTTCGAAGCCTGGTCTCTGCCGTCGTGTTGTTTCCTTAGACAAGAAACTTTACTCCACACTGTCTCTCTCCACCCAGGTGTATAAATGGGTGCCGGCGACAAAATGCTGGGGGTAACCCTGCGATGGACTAGCATCCCATCCAGGGGGGAGTAGCAATATTCCTAGTCGCTTCATGCTATAGAAACCGGGTTTAAGCTCCGGCCGTTATGAGCCTTCTGGCTCGGGTGCGCGACTTTACTTTTACTACAGAGGAAAGTTGCAACTGGTAAGCAAGGACATACGTATGCTTTAGGAAACTGTTAACATTGTTAAGTTTTGTGGGTCTGCTTACCATAAGTTTCCAGTATTTAGTGGCTTCATTTTTTAACGGCAGTACCCCGGTAGTCAGAACTTGAACTACATTTGGAGGCTGAGAACCTGACTCAAGAACGCATTTCTATTTATTTATTTATTTATTTAGTTGAAGTGAAAAACGTTATTGGAATATATTTTTTATTTAATCTGGCTTTTATTTGAGTTTGATTTTTGGCAAAAAATAAATGGAATTAAAAATATATATATACGAAACAAATTTTGTTAGCTGTGGTAAAATGATGTCATCGTTATTACATTTTAGATGTATCTAGGCATTATGGACATGGCAAAGTATAATGCAGCCAAATACTCAAAGGTTGAAGACATTGGAGCTGAAGGAAGACCACAAGAACAAGCAGCCCAAGCAACACCCGCGGCTGGGGCAAGCAAGAAGCCAATACCACCACCTAGAAAGAAAGAAGACATTGGAGCTGCAGGAAAACCACAAGAACAAGCAGCCCAAGCAACACCCGCGGCTGAGGCAAGCAAGAAGCCACTTCCACCATCTAGAAAGAAAGAAGACATTGGAGCTGCAGGAAAACCACAAGAACAAGCTGCCCAAGCAACCCCCCCCGGCTGAGGCAAGCAAGAAGCTGATTCCACCACCTAGAAAGCAAGAAGACACTGGAGCTGAAATAAAACCACAAGAACAAGCAACCCAAGCAACACCCACGGCTGAGGCAAGGAAGAAGCCAATTCCACCAACTAAAAAGAAAAGTGCCAGTGTTCGACAGTTAAAATCAACCAGTCCAAAGCCAACTGCATCATCTGGAAAGACAAGTGCCAGTGCTCGAAAGTAGAGCAATTACATCGCCTATAGGGTCAAATAGAGTAGTGGCTAATTAAAAAAAGTAGCAACACATTGAAGAGGCGTTCCGTTTAAAAAGAAAAACAGACCTGTGGATGCTATTATCGTTCATGTTTCATTTCTTAAAAAGACTCACTTGGACTGTGGGTTTTCAACGAAAAATAGATTTCTTTCATTTTCTGTGTAAAAGTAAGGCATTATAAAGTAAAAGATCACATTTGTTTCAGCATTAATTTGCATGTACGCTTTTTTGGACAATAGTTCCGAATAAGCTGTAAATCCTTCGTTCCCAACACCGATGTTGGCACTTAACTCGACATGCCACAAATTGTTAGTGATGTTATTATTGATGTATTGATCATAGATATAGCTTTGTTATTTATATGCACTTGGAGGCCAAACCTTTTACCATTTTATTGGAGTGAGTACAATGACAGATATGTGGTCTGGATTCTTGATAGAATAAGTTTATCATTCAGTAATTATTTAAACATTTTCATTGATTGTCCTGATTAACCAACAGTGTTTTTTGTTGCTGATATTATCTTTCATTTAGCTATAATTTTTATTTACTGATCCAATCAGGATTTAGAAAAATAGGATAACATATCATAAATTTTGCCTTGTTATTTATTATTCACTAATAGCAAGAGAAAAGAATTGGACAGAGAGGGAGTCTCCCAATCATGCCTGTGGGATATCTTAATTGCAAAAAAGTTATTTTTAGTAACTGTGCGGACCAAACGAAAACATTTTCCGGTGAGCTGGTTGACTTCCGGAAGACTTCATGAATCAGCGCGTTAAATTATAATCTCTTGCTAATAGACAGTGTATTTGCGTATAAAATAGTAGTCTTATACTCGTACCCGTGTGCATATACTCTTATAATCAACGATTTCAGCTTTACTTTTGATATTATTATCCAGTTAGCTGTAGTTTTCAATAACTGATCAAGTCAGGACATTGCGAACAAGTAACATAAACTCGATGATACAGTATGCCTTGTTATTCGCGAATTAATTAAAATAGTGGTCGATAACGCAACATTTTATGTGTTACCCTGAATATTATTAAAACATTAGCTGTAACTTTTCATAAACTGATCAAGTAAGGAACGCGAATATAAAGAAGGATTATAGGTTTTGTCTCGTGATTTACTAATTAAGTTTTTCGCAATTAAGATAGAAATCATATAACAGGTATATTTTAAGTGTTTCGATGTTGATATTATTAATCATTAGCATCGACGTTAATTGATTAAGTCAGGATCGTGAAAAAAAAAATGAAAAAAAAAATAATAATAACATAGAAGAATGAACGTAAAATAAAAGAAAGCTCTCATTTGCCGCACTTAAACGTGCTTATTATGCTATAATAATAAGGTTAAACTGATCAAGTTAGGATCAGAGATATATACAATCTAAAATAACTGTTTTCTTAAACATTTCATCAAAATATATATGCAAGAAAACCTCTTTTGCAAGAAAGCACTAGCTTGATTTGCTTGGAACGACAACATCAAATATTTGACGTCCTTAAAGTTGACAACAAGAGAGAAAGCAGATGGAGAGGAATTTTGTGTTCATGATCGAAATGTAACAAAATATATAACAAAAAGTATTAATGAAATTGTTGTAAAACATGCTTTGAGAGCTAGAAATAAATGCCTAGAAAGAAGTTAATTTTAGAAAGTCCTTTTTTTTGCCCAAGACTTTAAGTTTATGGTTTAACCACCTCACAGAGTTTCATATTTCCACACTGCCCAAGCTCAAATAGTTCCCAAAAAGCCCTTTGAGGCAAAATGATGCGTCAAAAGGCATCCATAGCCGAACAGTTCAGCACATCGCTTTTTTCCAAATGTTTTCGTATTTAGCACGACGTCTTCTCTACATAAATTAATATGCTAATAACACAAAATGTAAACAACTGAGAAAATATTCCCCTTTTGCGACCAACGTCATTTCCAGGGACCTCTCTCTTCAGCTACGTCTCTCGATAATCTCGATGATGACGAAGCTGAAGAGAGTGGACCCTGGAGGCGAGATTGTACACCCATGACACCATTCTCGTCCCCAGAGCCACTTGGCCCTCTCAACCGGCGAAGCCTGAGTACGGGGACCCTTGAGAATGCCACGACACAGGGTACATACACTGTTTCGTTTCTTGCTAACAGTAGGCCGAGGAAGCGAAACATCTCCCTTCTTACATGCGCAGTATTGGAAAGCACCATTTGCTTGAAAAGAAAACATTACCATAAATCCTCTATTAAGCCTCCTGGGAGACTTATTCATTTCAAGCGCGCTTAAGGGGGAGAGGCTAAATAGAAAGGATCAGGAGGGGGGGGGGGCTTATCATTTAGCACGTGGATAAACGTCAATAAACCATACTTTGATTGATCAAGGAACTGTTATACATCCATAATTACAGGTACCGGGAATACTTCTCCCAAAACTTGCGAGTATATTGTATGTGATTCGTACCCGGATTGGTGCAGTAAAAGAGAGACGGGATGTGGTGGGCTTAATAAATTTCTTGCTCCAAAAAGGGAGGGGCTTTAAAGAGGATTTGCAGTATGTTCGAAGGAATCCTTGTACAAATATGCCAACTGCTGATTGCCGCTTGAGCTTCAAGCACTTCTTGATCTTTAAAATTCCCACATGTTCCCATGAATCAATGTACATTTTGTACTCGTCATGTTGAGAAAAAAAATGAAATCAGTTTTTTTTGGGTGATAACTTCAAATCCATTTAGCTTAGTATTAACGAATCATTAAAGTTATGCTAAATAATGCGCTCTTTTAGAAAACATAGTAATGTGCTTGATAAATCTTGTTGTCATGATTTATATGGTGAGGAGTTAACTTGAAATAAGAAGAATCAAAGGGCTCTTAAAGCCATCTCGTTAATGCGTTGGAACATGAGGTTAAAAAAAGAAGAATCTAAAATAAATATAAAATAATTATGGTAAAAATGGCGTTGTGGAATCAGACATTATGTAGAAAATGCGAGGCGCAGTAGTCAACTGGATATGGTTCTTGGCAGAATAGAGAAGATTGAGAGAACTTGGTTTGAAAATTCGTGTTGGTGCAAGTCAAAAAAAGTTATGAGTAACAAAGAATCACGAGTGTGAATGTAAATAATTTTGATGTTAGTGAAGTGAAAGTGAAAGACTTTTCCCGCCTTGCTAGCTAATTGACGATGAAAATGTGTTGTTGGTTCAATTACCACAGTGCATTTTCAGTTATTCATTGTCTATTTTCTGTTGGGATATTTGACAATGGAAAAGACTTTCTAAATCAAATACAATAGATTGCCGCAATTTTAAAACAATTAAAAGCCCACAAACCTATCAAGTGATCGATAATGACTTGATAATGAATAATGAATCGACTTGATAATGAATCGATAATGATTGATAATGACTTGACGTGCAATGACTTTATATCTGATCAGATGACACATTAATATTAATTATCAAAATATCAATTGACACAACAAATGGTGACTGAATCTTTAATATTGTTTAAAGCAAGGCCAGGTTCAAACATTGAACTTCACATGTGCCGAATCTAATGGAAGGAGGCCGTAACAACATGTCATTTCTCTAGAGCTGCCTTTCCCCATGCCAGGACAATTTGAGCTATGTTTAGCAGACATCGCGCCATCAGCCATTTCTTTTTCAACTCTCCAGCAGTATTCGAAAATAGAACGAAAGTCAAAATTTATGGTATTTTGCTGTTCCTACTCTTGCATAATGAAACGGAAAGTTATGTAGTTAGCTAAAGTATCAAGTCTGCTGTTTTATATATTTTGACGTGAAAAATGGCGGGAAAATGGTGATCACGTGGTCATTTTTCGGTCACGTCTGCTATGGACGCACTTATATAGAAAATATTGGGTCTGGAGCGGATAAACAGGGCATTACTCCTGGCGGTCACTTTTTTAGTTTCCCTTAGATCGAAATGAGGTTCATGACAGGCCTGCACCGACTCCGCTATGTGGTTTTGCGGTTGCGATGCATTTATATTAGCTTTCAAAGTTTGGCTGTTATGAGTATGTCGTTAAGTGATTTACGTCTTGTATGATGTGTTAGGCGGCGTTTTGTAAATAGTTTTCAGGAATGGTTGGTTTTGAACGAAACTCCATTTTTTATCAGTATTTGTTTAAGGTTTTTCAGTCGTGGGTGAAATGTTGTGACAAAAGGCATTATTATGTCGCGAGTTTTTTTCGTTTTGTTTTCATGCCAATTGCGTTCCGGCAAAAGTGAAATTCAGAATACCAGTGCATTTAGGAGGGTGCTAATGGGGTTAACAGTTAACTGACAATTGCCCAAAAATATAGTAGTTAACTGATAAATGAAAAGTTACCGTATTTTCTCTGTTAAATGCCCCCGGCGTTTATTTCAAACTTGGCCTTGTGGACCCGGCGTTTCTTTGTATCAGCAGTTTTTTCTCGCCCGCCATTTTTTAAGAAAGGGTTATTATTCGTTTTTCTTGGCAGCCTTGTACCTTGCCCTTAAATCTTAAGTTTATTCAACCACAAACAAACGTTTGAGGAGCTTACTTGCAACTTCCTCTATTATACCCGGCGTTTATTCGGGGCCCGGCGTTTAATCAAGACAATACGGTAACAGTTAAGTGACATTCTATTAATTATACTAAATTAACGATTGTTGTTGTTAATAAAAGCAACATAGTTTGTTCCTAACAGCAAAGCTATTTTGTGACTTTTACCTGCCTCGCTGCGTGACCAGGTGACATATTAACCGATATTATATGCGAAAGGTGCCAGGGTCGTAGAGCGTTGACCTTGATCTCCGTGATGGCATCGAGTGGCGTGGTCAAAGTTATTCTGAGTTTTTATCGAGATGATGACAAAGGATCGGCATTCGAATGACACATAAGTCGCATACCGTTTGACATGACAAAGCACATTTCAATGGACATATAATCAAACAATAAGCGGAAAGTTTGGACTCGGTGAGTTTGATTTAAAGTTGTTCCGATTAGAGAAGATCGACGGGAAAGCTGTTACAAAGGCTCAGTTGGAAATGGAGCTACCTTTTCTAATGGGAAGTGCGACAAGTGAGATACATGTGTATTTTGTTTCGTCATTTTGTCCAAGCACGCGAACGCGGGTTGACCCCGGGGTTGACCACACGAGCCCTTTTTCAGTGTTAGATTAAATGAGTAAGATTTCTGATTACACTAAAACCTGTATTAAGCAGACTCCAAAGTAAGTGGACACACCGTATTTTATTGGACACAAGCATCAGTGATCAGTTTCGATTTTTTCCTTCCCATACTCTCTGTGTACGATCCTGTATCAAACAGACATATTACTGACGATCCTTATTACGGTTTTGGAAGCTATCTTGACATGTGAAAAATTATGGTTTTTGTATGAGAATCTAATGTCGAATAATTTTCGTAAAGCGGCTGTTCTAAAAAAATATATAAACTAAAGCTACACGGCAAAGAGTTCTACTGACAAATTTTGGGGGCCTGTTGCTTGTTTTAGTTTTCCATACATTTCTCTGTCTCTGGTTTTATGTAAACAAAACAAGGCTTATGTCACGCAAAATTCGTTGAGAAGGAAGGGGTGCGTTGTCGCGAACGCCTCTGTTTGGCACAAGAAGTCCATGACAATTCTCAAGTAAGAATGATTTAATCGCAAAGTCACCAGATCTTTAGTCACAATGTTTACCAATTTCACATGGCCTGTAAAGTAACCTTATCTCAACTTTGCAAATTTAAAAGCCTTACTGATATACGTAATTTCCTACTTGTCAAGCTAAATCACTTGATAAGATCAATGAATGAAAATATTGAAATGAACCGATTTCCGACAGCGTGACCCAGTTAAAAAAGAAAAACATAAAACTTTCTTATACAAGCGCATGAGTATAGGCTACCAGTGTAGCCTCTTGTTAACTGACAATTGGCCGAAAAAATAGTAGTTAACTGACAATTGGGTACCCCCATTAGCACCCTCATTTAGCAGTGCTAGATTAATTTGTCGTGTGTTTGGCCTTGTTTACAAAATGGTAAAGTAAGCTCACTGTAGCTGTCGAGAAAAAGCTGCGCCGGGTTTACAGCTCTTTACAGGCAAATTCACCGCGAGAAACCACTTCAAGCATCACGCTTCAGTGAATGTTCTGACACCTATAGAATGTTCCATTGTAATAATCTAATGGATAGTATCAATTATATATCCGGAAAAAAATCCTCCCGTTTTCGCGTTATTTAACGCTATATATTTATGTTTATTTATTTATTTTTTTTGTAATTTCTAAGTTTTTCAGGTTTGGAATTATGAAATGTAATACCCTAATCAGCCTGAAGGTTATTTTCGGGGGGGGGGGGGGGAGGAGGGGGGGGGGGGGGGGTGTTGATCTGGTCATTTCACGAACAGAAATCTAGAACCGGAAGGAAGGAAAGAGTTACGAGATTAACATCGGAACGGATAGATTGTCGTCCAACATAGTGGCGCTGTTCAGATGTGTGTTACTTTTCCTTTATACCCTCTTAAAGTTTGATGTTCCCAATGTTTACGTATTTTTCTACGAAAGAGACGATAACTTGATTTGTAATAGGAACGACATTAAAAAAGCCCGTCAAGGTTGTTGAAAGGAGGTGTCGCAGAAGATTTCTGTCAGTTTTTAGAATTTTCAGTCAGTTCAGTTGCAACCTGTTGGTAAACGAACTTGAAATGTTCACCCGTATACAGACTTCTATTTTATGAGAGGGGTGAATGCAGCGATCTGTTTTTGGTCGTATCGTAAGTGTCTCAGTAAAGGCTGTAATTTTAGCTTGTATTCGCTACGCTTTATAGCTGCGTGGAGCTCGCTAAAACCTTCGTTGGCATTTTTGACAGTCTAGCGACTGCTACGTTTAAGCCTAGCTTTTTCAGCTGCAAATAGAAGGTAAGTCTTCTAGAAACCTATTAAGAAAAATTTAATACAGTGCACCAAGGATATAGATAAGTACAGTTTTAAGGGGTTGCAACGGTTAAATTCCTCTTCATAAATATTTCAATACTATTTATCTTTTAAATTAAGAATAAACTAAATAGGTATTGAGTACATCCATTTGAATTAATGATTTCAACTGATTTTTAAAGGCCTTAATTATTATATTGTCTACGAACTTCTCATTGCGTTAAAACCACACGGCTAGGCCTTGCACGCTCAGCTTATTACAAGTGCACGACTTATCGTCGTACATTTTTATCCAGTTGAATTCCGGTTATGCAAAAATTGATTAAACTTGAACCCTTCGTAGAACTCGAAGTTTACGCTAACTGTAACAAAAATCGATTACATTGAAATGGCATTATTTGGCAAGAGAATAGACCAAAATCTTGTAAAATTTTAAACTTTCCCGGAAATTTCTTTCACAGTGTGGCGCGTATAAGCAACTGATCTTGAAAATCCACCGGCATAAAACCATCCGAGCCAAATGAAAAAGCATTTGAGAATGCAATGAAATTCATCGGAACTTGAATATAAAATTTGAACTCATTTGAGTCAGAACAGCGAATTGATAATAATTATGTTTCGTTTCTTGATAGATTATGGCAGGTAGGTTCATACTTGCGTGAGAGCACTAGAATAATTCAGGAAATAACGCTTTTCCACTTATGCTGATAAGCGTTCATGTTTAAAATTCTAAGCCGTCACCCGCGTACTGTGATCAGTTTAATTTTTATCTGCAACGACAGTGAGCTTTACTGCCACTGTAATCACTTTGTGGTCGTCGAAGAATTGCAAATAGAACCAGAAATTTTAGCTGTCTCCGCGACCCGCAAAAATTTCCTCCCGCAAAACAAATTCAGTCGGACAATCCGCAAAATTTCCTTGTGCACGGTAGCTAAATCAACAAAACTATGACGTCTTTCCCATACTATTGCATAATCAAACCGTAATAGCAATGTTTCAAAAATAGAACAAACGCAAATTTTGCTCTGCCATATCGCTCATATTAAAACACCAACTTTCCCGTCCCATTTAACTTTCTTAAAACGTCGCCATTCGTAAAAATACACCGTGAAATTCTCAAACTGCGTTTGCCAAAAAACGCATTTGACCTATTTTTGGCTTTACGACAAATGATTGAAGCTGATGCGCATTAACGAGATAAAAATCGTCAAAGTGATGAAAGCAAAGAAGTATTTAAGTAAATTAGAGAGACAAGAATGGAAATTTTGATTTCACGACTGCCTGTCTGGTTTCGATTTCATAGCTGTTCACTTCATAATTATTTGGGTACCGAGTCTACCGTATATGTTTTACGTGCTATGTTATATGCGAATATTTTTTGGCTTTATGGTAAACCAAACCCAGATGTTTCGCGGGAATATTCTAAAAAATAAGATTTCTTTAACTTCACAGTATCAAAAAACTGACTAGGAGAAAAAGCAAGAAAGGGCTATTAAAGTATGAAAAATTTCGCCACGGCAAGTGAAATGGGGGTGGGGAAGGTCTACGTATATTATTATCGTACGGTACCCCTTTCTTTTACCTAGAATACCAACCATGACAATTTAAAAATACTTTATACCTCAAAACTAAGCTAAAATCGATAGATAATCGTGGGATAAGAAGATAGCTGCCGTGACCATTCGGATTTTCACACTTAGAGCAAGCCTTGTTTAGCTGACTGTTTTTGTTGCTGTTTTGTTTTATTTTAATATATTAAATAATCGCAAAATAAATCACAAAAGAGGTCGCACAAAAGATAAATAAAAAAGGAGCAACAGGTTATGTCACGCCTAGAATTTTCGCGAGAGCAAGACTCGATATCACATTTTAAATGCTATAAAAAGGTTCCCTCAAATTTTCGGCTTTGCATCATTGGGTGACCTAACCTTTTCGAGAATCTCCAAAAGCGACCTGAGGTTTTCGGGAAATGGGTAAAACATGCCTAGTAAATTCGTGAAGACCAAAGTTCCCCTAGAACGACCAAACTGAAAAAAAAAATTTCTGGGGTAGCTTATAATTCAGTTATATAGCTTTAAAAGTACTTTAGTTGGGTGCCCCCTGCTCAATGTTGAGAGACTAAGTGAAACAGATATTATTTTTGGCTACACAAAGGCCAGGCCACATTGGACGCTCTTTAATCACATTACCATCATTGGTAAACAAAAACCGTCGTAGAAAAACAAAGCCAACATTACTCCAATTAATAGCTAGACTTAAGTACATAGAACATACAGAATATTTAATTGCTAAGAAAAATGGTCGGCAAACATTTCATCAACAAAAATGGCAACCTTTGAAAGTTTTTTCTAGTATAACTTCTTCGGTTATTTACTTTAATATCGATTTTAGTTCTTTCTCGAAACATTTCCATATAGCTCTTCTATGGTAAGTGCTTGTATGCGGCCTCCTGTGAGCGACCGACCCCAGTAAGCAACCACCTCCCGTAAGCGGCCACCTCCTGTAAGTGGGCGCGTACGTGTGTAAGGAAAAAAGGTCATTGTCCTTTATCATATCAGTGTTCCTTCCTTTATTATCATCATGTGCTATACTCATTTAAATTACATAGTCTATCGATTATTCAGTGTCCAGTCCATTTTTCTTTACATTCTTTTTACAGTACTTTAACTTCTCGGTTATCCAGTACTCTAGGCTACAGTCCCTTTTTCCACGCTAGAACTCGGTGAATCCTGCGCAAACGGACAGAACTTGGCTATGTGGCCCATCTTACCGCAAGAGAAGCATTTCAGATTGAAAGCTGTCCTCCTCCTTCCTTTCAGATATGGTGAGGGGCTTGCACTTCCAGGCTCTCTTCCGCCTTTTTTTCCGGTTCACCACCTTTAGTGCCTTCTCGATGACTTTGCAATCTCTGCTTCTTGTTTAGTCGCTATTAAATTTCATAAACACTCTGTAACACCTTGCTTTCGACTATGCGGCTCCATAAACAGGAACCCAGATTCCCTACATAATCTGGTTGCACACTAAAGACTTCGAGTTCCGCGCCTACCACGTCTAGCTTCCAGTCCCATCAGAGGGTTACTCTTAACTTCAACTCTAATGCCACGAGAGCTATTTGCAGCGTTATCCCTTGTGTGGCAAACTGCCACGCCCCTGGGAAGCATACAGCCACATCTCCTTTGTGGGCACACAGCCAAATCTCTTTACGGGCCCACAGCCACACCTCTGTGGACACACTACCAGACATCTTTGTGAGCATCCATCCGAGTTTTTGTAAGGACACGGCCACACATCTTTGCGGACACTCAACTAGCTGTAGTTGTGCATACAGCCACATCTTTTGGGTGGGCACACAGCCACATCCCTTTGTGGGCACACAGCCACACCACCTTGGTGGGCACACAGCCACACCTCTTCGGTGGGCACACAGCCACACCTCCTTGGTGGCACATAGCCACACCTCCTTGGTGGGCACACAGCCACACTCCTTGGTGGGCACACAGCCACACCTCCTTGGTGGGCACACAGCCACACCGCTTAGTGGGCACACAGCCACACCACCTTGGTGGGCACACAAGCCAAACCTCTTCGGTGGGCACACAGCCACACCTCCTAGGTGGCACACAGCCACACCCTCTTGGTGGCACATAGCCACACCTCTTGGATGGGCACACAGCCACACCTCTTGGATAGGCACACAGCCCCACCTCTTGGGTGAGAAGCAGCAACACTCCATACCTTATACCCAAAAGGTTTCACCCCCTTCCGTTGGTCGTATATCCAGATCCTCTCTCTGTTCTCTGACAACAGCTAAGCAGCCTAAAAATACAAACAGATGCAATATAGGAGTGTATGAGCAAAGCACGGGTAAAACTACAACAAGACCAGTTGCGTGCGGAAAAATAATAGGGGTGTAGCCCGGCAAGGTAAGTCCATAAAAATGCTAAGTGATAACACTAAACCAGCATGCCTGGATAAGCATCCTTGCATAAATTACGAGCCATGTGCTTGCAAAGAAACGACCAACAATCCGATAAATATTACGGCTACAACAAACTCGTTATAACCCAACGAATAAAGAGCAACACGCAGGATTAAGCTATAATTCTCACCCCCAAGTTCCTTCTGCCTTCTTAGTTTCACCAGTTTTCAGAGTTTACCGGGACTTGTGAATGAACAGAATCTTGTCGTGAAGCCGCGAAGACCTGTTGAGAGTTCGCCGGGCCAGAAGAAGCTAAAGCCACCTCAGAAACAGGATTTTTCGTCGCATAACCGCGTTGGGCTGTAAAGCCTGTAATATTTCCACATCTTCTTCGTTGTTCACCGCAGTAGGACGTAGGACGCGACTGGTCTCCCATAGCATAGCGAGTTGTTGACTCCGTGACTTGTTAGCTTAACTGACTCAGATGCGTATCATTCAGATCATTAAGTTGCTTACATAATGCCAATGACGTCATCGCAAGGGATCATAAACATTCAATGAGGTTTGAATAGTGTGACCATTCAAATGAAAGCCATTAAGTAATTTCCTGTGGTAGTTTATTATGCCGTACAAGGTGGTTCTAACTTTTGAGTCCGTGGAGAAAATCCTAAATTGTGACCATTCAAATGAAAGCTAATGAGCAGTACTTTCCTGTGATGCTGCTTATTATGCTGTACAAGGTGGTGCTTACTTTAAAAATCCCATCCTACCTTTAACTCTCGATTAAAGGTGGATTGTTGCATGGCGTGAACACAGTGCTGTCCTTTCTTTGAATTCAAGAAAAAAAAAAAGATATTTTGGAAAAATAGGAAATCTTGCGAGGAATCCATTCAGGCTGGTTTTTGACACGGAAATCAACGCAAGCAAAAGCAACGCAAGTTTTTTTTATTTTTTTTTATTTATTTATTTTTTATTAAATAAGTTTTATTGATTTCAACTAATTACAACTTTAACACTGATTAAACACTAATTACACAAATTTAACACTGATTACACTAATTACAACTTTAACACTAGAAATATATTTCCAAATGCTACAGTACAATTCAAATACAATTCAGAGCAATTCATCAGTTATAATTACGGAATTTATGTAAAAGGGTTATTTATCTTAAGCGATTTGCAATACTTTCGAAAACTGTTCTAAAATTCTTTTACTACAAGATTATTATCCCAAGGTATTAAAACAGAAATAAAATAAATCAATATAAACACAGAAATACATACAAAATACAACAACAACAACAACAACAAAAAATACTAAATAAATAACATATACAACTACATTAAACACCCTAAACATAAAATAAAATAAAATATACTTCGTACGGGCGGTCTCCGGTTATAGGTCGTATTCCTTGTCTTCTCTTCTAGATTGAGTTCTTACAGTTCCTTGATATCATCTTTCGAAAACATTTGGCGTGGACTCCCGGTTGGAGAAGTTTTGATAAAGATCTTGCCATCGAGTGACCACACTTTTTCTTTTTTCCTGTTCTTTCGTTTCCCCGCTGCCAAGCTCATCATTTCTTTACGATACGGGGTTAAATTTTCATTGATGAAAATTCGCTTCGGGCGATCCGTGGTTTCCGCGGCGCAACCAAGGAATATATCTCCGACAGATACATTTTTTAGCTTAGTACGGGCCTTGTACAACCTGGATTTAATTTTGTGGTTTATGAACTTCGCTAGCACCGGTTTATCTCCTCGCTTCCGCTTTACCCAATGAGAAATTTCAATGTCATCTTCCTTTATTGAAACACCAACCGCTTCAGCTATCTTGCAAACTATTTGGTTGGTCGACATATCAATACCTTCTGGAAAACCGCAAAATTCCAGCGAATTTTTCCTGGAATACTGTTCAAGGTTATCCAAGCTAATTTGAAGTTCCTCCAGTTCTTCAGAGTGCTCTTTTACATAGCTACTTGTTTTGATGAGTTTTATTTCCAACGATGCCACGTATCTATTTTGTGTTATCAGTTCTTCTTTAAGCTTGGAAACTTCTTGCCTGTTTCTTTCAACATTGTTTTTTAACTCGGCAACATCAGTAGTCAATTGAAAGGTTGTTTTTAGAAGCGCTGTGGACCTCAGTCAAAAGCTGGAAGATATCTTTTCAGGTCGGCTCGTTGTCTGTCTCAGAATGGTAAGACATGTTGGAAGCTTCGACACGCGCTGTCTTATTTTCTGGAGAAAGTGTCTCTTCGAAGGAACCACGGTCTGTTCGTTTTTTCGTATTTGCCATGTGCTATAAACATATATTACTGCATTTAAAGTGCTTGAGAATTATATGTGTAGTTAATATCACCTTTTGAGAAGAAAGGATACGGAGCTCCTTTACACATGTCTGATCATCGCGTCGTACCCAGTACAAAAGCAAAGCAAGTTAAAGTATCTGAGAAGTGAGTGTGATACAATTTTGAAAAATGTTATGGAAAGCTCATTGCAATCTCTATAGTTTTTAATTCTTATTCTAATAGTTTCACATGAACTTACCAACGTGTTTTTTATGATTTTTGTCTTCAAATCTGTACCAATTCAAATTTATTTTAAACAAGAAACCACCATAATGAGTACAGAACTGAAGACTCCTCTTGTTCTGCGCATGCCCCCGGTCAGTGGTACTCCAGAGTGATTGGCCTTTGGGAGGTGCAGATTTGTCTAAATTATCCTAATCACCACGGGCTTGAAGGGAAATCTAAAAAACATATCCTTACCTTACCTTAAATTTGTAACTGAAGAAGGCAATAATCGATAAAAGAAGAATCAAAGCCACGATCCAAGTGAAAAATATGTAGTGTACCTTGTACAAAAAGAAATTCGACTGGAAAGCAGCTGGGATATTTTTACTGTAGGACTTTTCCCTGGACTATTGTGTAGCTTACATGTTTGAGTGGTCATCAGTGATTGGAAACAGTGCAATGCAGGTCAGGGAATAACAGACCCTTTGCAGCTTACAGTCACATGACTTCCTTATTCAAAAATTTATGGATACAACTTTAAAAATACCAGAGATGGAAAGAGCATGTGAAAATTAGCCAGATGGCCAATTTTGAGAGGAACAGCATGTAAGACTAGGTTTTATGGGTGCTTAATCTTGTTTTGGAGTTCTTTTATTTTCTGCCTTTTGTTTCTTTTGTTTACGTCATTCATGCTCTAGTACACACAAAAGGAACCACACTCCTTTGCAGCCAATTATCCATTTTTTTTTCAATAAAATGAAATTTCATGGTAAAATAAAAATACTCAATTGAATAAACAGCAACAAACAGCAACAATGTGCTACCCCCCCCCCCCCCCCCCCCCGCTCACGCTTAAAAAATATGGCAGATTCCAATAGCCCGCAATGTTTTGTTGTCTCTTTACAACCGGTCAAGAAGATGGCCCAAAAGATCTCATTTGTGAAGTTTGGCCCACAAAAGCATTATTTAAGTCGTCTACAGAGCTCGAAGCCGCCGAACGTATTAAATTTCTCGTTCTGGAGACAAGATTTAGCTGTAACACCTCTCGGACACATCGCCTGATTCTCTCCTCTTCTTCCGCCATGTTCGTCGACTTCATGGTATCTGTTTCCCAGCATGCCCTACGATCGCAATTTCTTGGTCCCAGCCTCCCTCGACTATAGCCAGTCGCTCGTCTCCAAATTTTTGAACGAAAATTTTGTTGTTGAAGTTGAGACTCTGTGCGATGTTGGCCTTTTGGTATTATTCGTTGTTGAAGAAGAGAGGAACTTTTGTTGATGTTGGCTTACTTCCGTTGTTGGATTAGGCGTGTTTTGAGTGTTGATTAGTGTATTGGCCGTTGAAGTTGAACGCATTTTATTGTTGATTTAGAAAGAAAATGTTGATACGCAGATTGTTTGTTGATGTTGGTAGTGATTTTGATTCGTTGAATTTTGCATCATTCCGCCTACCATAATAATGCATGTAAGGGTTAAATACTACAAGATAGATTCAGGTTTTTCGTGGAAGTTGCTGTCAACAAAAAACAACTTGCATTTTATTTTTACGTATTACGTTCAACGGCGAGAATTACCATTGGTTGCTAACTATAGCTTTTAATCAGATAAAACCAGCTGTCTTCGGGGCAATTTTTATTCCTCTGTGAACGGGAAAAATTTTTCAGTGAGGTAATCTTTTTCGAGACTACAAACTTTTCTTATCTGCCTGAAACAGCAAAGAAAGAAAGGTACTTGTTTATTTCATAAAAGCGTTAAAAGTTAATTCATGTCCTTTTAATAACTAGTAAGAAAGAGTTCATTTCCTTGGGCTTTTAAAAGCAAACAAGATGTAACATTTGCAACATGCAACCTAAAAATATTTTAAAACGAAAACGTAGATTTGGTGCACCGACTAACCGCCATTATTTTTTCATTTTCGATCGAACCAAGCATTTGGAGAGCTTTGTCCTTCTTCCGGAAAGGTATGTTGGTGTTAACCGGTCAAAACAATATTTCGAGGGAAAATACATCAATTTTGAAAATTCTAGCTGGCAAATAATAATGTCTGCTTAATTTGTTTAATACCGTTTTACTAATCAAGGATAAAGTGCATGCATTAGTCATTTTACTTAACCCGTGAAACAAAGTTCAATAGTCAGTGACTATTATATCAAAATAGACAAACGATTTCAAAAGATTTAGTGTATAGTAGAGGATGTTACTCCATAACACATTTAACGGGTGAAGTAAAATGACTTTTATTTGTCGATAAACTCTTCTCGTAAAATTTAATTGTGACATGCATACTTCTCTCTGCCTCTCGCTGTGGGCAACAAAATCATCCATAGGTATCCTAATTTACTAAAAGCTCCTCGGTAAACTGTCGACTGAATTAAATTACATAGTTATCTGGGTATGTAATACTTCCTGTTAATTTCTTGGCAAATAAAAACATGCACACCGCTTTCGTTTACGGAAAGTCCTCCTAAATTTGACTGAATTTTTTCCTAAACATTACTTTATCAGCAAACTGAAGGCCAGGATCAAAATTGTGCCTGAATGCCGCTCTCTTTCTCTTGTTATATATATATACAGGTATAAACATAATCTGAGTTGCTAGTTATTTGTTATGTATTCAAAAATATGGAGGAAAATATTTAATATGGACACGCTCTCTTTCCCTCGCTTCTCTTTCCCTTCCTTTTTCGCTCTCTGTGCAAAAATCATCTTGGTTTTTTAACTTTCCTTTTAGATTTTTCGCCAAATTGAGCCATAAAGGTTTACATGCACTCTATTTTACGTCAGTGTTTGCAAATTTTCCCGTTAACTTCTTTACAAACTGAAAAATGAAGTGGCACATGTCAGCTATCACAATCGCTAGATAAAAAGATCATTCGTTTTAACACTGAATTCCGTGAGCTATTATTGTGGGGAAGTAAGAGAATAATAACCGACAAATGTACACACTCTTGGTAACAAACACCAGGTTTCTTTTTCATGTTAGATAGTTAAGGCATATTGCGCGAGTAATATATTTCACATGCTCTCCGGTTCCTTCCTCTTTGGATTAAATAAATATAACGGTTTTACCAAATTGAGAAAATGAAGTTGACGCATCCACAATTAACTCTCCAAGTTTTTCTCTGCTCTGTGTAAGGCTAATCTGGGATTGTTTTAAAATTTCTTCTTTGGTTATTATAATTTCGCAACTCTGTAAATAGTTTTCACCCAGATAGTAGCTCTCTTTATCTCTGAGGCAGCTGAGGGATGACAAACAGAATAACTGAAGTTTATTTTTTCTTTTACAGCATCTGGATCTAGCTGGTTCAAGCCACGTGCAACTCTTTCTTGGTAAGTCTTGTGAAAGCTGTCATAAAATTATTCATCAGTTCAACAGTTTCGTGCGTGGCATAAAATAACTGAAACGGCTCAAATTTAAACCAGAAAAAGCTGAAGAAGACAATTCATGCACCCCTGACGGGGTACTCATCAGACATTGTCGAAAAACACTCTGAAAGGTACCCTCGTTTGATGGGCATACCTCAAATGAAATTTAACCCCTAAGATGTACCAGGCCAATTGTAAAACGATGCATGTCATATTCTATTATATGTTTCGGCTGAAAACCCTAGAAGGTACCGCGATAATTCTAACGGTGGTCATTTTACATTTCAGCACCCCACGCGGTACCGATCTAGAAAATTTGACCCCTAAAAGATACGACGAGCACTCACGTCGTTTTTATACGAGATTCTCTTTATATCAAACGTTTTAAAAATAAAATGTATTCAACATATTAGTTTTATATTTTCAACAGTTCCACTGCGTTTCACAGGCAACTGACAAATTGCTGTATACTATAAAATTTGGTTTTGTTTTTAGTATTCAGTGTATCCTATCATATTTTCAGTAGGATAGAACCTGGTATTTTTCTTTCAATTCAGTCAAACTTTAGTTTGCCAGGTAAACAAAATGTTTCGTTTGACACATATTCGTTTTTTCTTTTTATGATAGTGCACACCTCATGTAACTGAAACGATTGCCTGTGTCTAGCCGTGGAGGACCAGAGAAGTTCAATGTTGATTACCAATATATTGCTTGTTGTCCGCTAACGGGTATTATTATTTTGATTACTTTTTAAAAAACATTTATTATGTTTAAATCATATCGTATTAATCTGTAGTCTACATTTTTCAAATCAAGGCCTAGATCATAGAAAATGGTTTCATTTTATTTTATTTCATTGCGATTAAAACTGATTTTCTTAGTGTTTATTATTTTGTACCAGGCATCGTTTTGAAATAAAAAAGGCTTATTATATTGCATTGCTTTATACTGTATTTTAATAGAATAAAATGGGATGGGATTAAATTTGACTGGATCGTAATGTGTTGCATTGTAATGTTACTCGGTTACTCGCATGGAACGGGTGTCAGTAAAACGCGGGGTCGGGGCCTGGGTCGGGGTGGGATTAGGTCTAGGATTAGGTATGGGATTAGGCATAGTGTTAGGATATATTTAATCCCATACCTAATCCTAGAACTAATCCCACCCCGACGCCGGCCCCGACCCCGCGTTTTACTGAAACCCGCGTTTTACTGACACCCGCATGGAACAGCATTGGCAGTTCAATACAAACAAAATTCGCTGTTGATATATTTTATCATCTTATTTGCAGACTATTCCTTCAGCTGAAATGCATCTACTGGTTTTCCTGGTGGTTGTATTATTCGCCGCTCCGTGTGCTAGTATGTAAACCGTGTACTTCCATATTTTTTGATCAAGTTTTTTTTTCAATCGCAACTTTAAATTTAATAAATAAATAAATAAATAAAGTCGGAAAAATGCAAGCGCCGAGGGCAGTGCAAGCCCAGGAAAACACGCGCTCTACAAATCACAATAGCTGTACGCTTTTGATCTGATTGGTTGGTTGGTTGATTGGTTGATTTAATAACACGCGAACTCTGAATTTGCAAAACTCGACCAACAGTTTCTTATTTCACTGTCGCAATTATCATAGCGGTCGGGGTCAAAGGTCATGTTTATGGGTTGTGATTAGTGGATTTCGATCCATTTTGTCAGTCAGCGATTTAATGTTTGAAACGTAAACATTAGCTGGGACTCGAACTTCAGAGATCACGTGTTTTTGAAAGGCGCAGTAATCCTCCTTTCTAAACCACACCCCTTTTACCCTTCTTCCTTCACAACCGAAACAATAAACAACAGTAGAGTCAACTGTCTCAAACCGGACACCCCTCTAAGGCGGACACCTGTCCAAGGCGGGTTTCAGTGGTTGGCAGGTCCCAGCCAAGTTTCACTTGTTTGTTTGTAACTAATCCCTCCCTAAGGCGGACAACTGTCCAGGCGGAAAGCCAGAGCTGACCCCTAGATCAGAGTGTCCGGCTTGGAGGGATTTCACTACATTCTCGGTACATTCTTACTAATTATAATTAAACCGAAAAAGAATTCACATATATATGGTGCATTTGAGCTTTTGTAGAAATATTACTTGCACTCGATTAATAAATCGTGATGAATTACAAGCGTATGGAAGTTCGGATCATGCTAAAGTTAATAAGCCCGCGTATCTATTACGCCCTCCCTCTCTGTTATCAGAAATGCAAAAATATTGGGACGTCACCAAGTTCGTTTTTTTAGATAAGATGCGTAGAAAAATAAGACATGGTTTCATTTGTTTTTAGTTTAAAAATACAGAAGATGAATCACTGGAGTCAAACGTTTTCAGTCATATCTTCTATAAGCAGGTCTACGGAGTAAATAATTTCAAATAGTGTCCTTTCAAGTAAACTTCATTTTTAAAGAGGGCATTTACAAACCATCTATGAACGGGATTTGTTAGCGTAGAAAAACTTTGTTTGAGAAAGTGTAGAAAATTGAGAAAGAAATCGATATATCAAACATAAAAAGAGGAGTCACCCATGCACCATCCAATCGAGTTAAATCTAACTTTACCCAACACCTACCAGCTCTTTATATGTTTACATTTTTTCCCTAGCATTGCACGCGACATTGCGACATGAATTACGTGCGCGGTAAGGATGAGCACAAACAATTAGCGCGAACCATTCTCGTCCCCAGAGCCTTCGTTTCGTTTGGTCAGCGGAAAAAACGAAGGCTCTGGGAACAGTGCCTTCCGGATGTCGTAAAATCCACGACATCCGTTAGCGCATGCGTAATGCATTAATGTACTATTGCGCTTGCTCAATGCCAGAAACCGGAAATAAAAGAGACCTTTAGTGTGCGCATTCTCGTCCCCAGAGCCCTCGTTTCGTTTGGTTGAACTCTGGAGACGAGAATGTTGTGTGTGTGGAATGGCGTTCGAAAGGACTGTACAAGACTTAGCAATTACCGGAAAACATCGCGATGGAAAAGAAAGAAGAAAAGCTTTACGTGCTGCTGTTATTTAAAAGAAAGATTGTCGTTGTTATTTGCCTACTGGTTTCAGAAAATCCTCGATAAGTCAACCGATTTCTTTCGTTTGGGAGCTGTGTATTTATCGTTTTGCCACTGAACGCTGTCATATCCGACCAAGTCAGTTGATGGGACAGCTAAGTTTGTTGATGGACACGCTGTAGTCATCGATTAGGCTTATTTCATCGAACAGTGGTAAGAAATATCAAGGAATTTTTGTTTTGCATTCGTTTCATGTTATTTTAATTGGGCTTCGAGTGACCTTCGTTAGTTTAGTTTCCCTAGATTTGTATTTCAAGTTGTAGCAAGAGTACTACCTAATAAAGAAAATATAATATAACTTGCTTACGAGAGTGCTGATAGCGTTGTTGTTGTTGTTATTTAAAATGGGTAGCCTAGTGGTAATATTTCTTTCCACCCTTGGGCTTTCTTCAGGATTTCTGCCTCTCCTTTCATTAATACTCGTCCCTGTTGCAAGCAACACACTTCTTTAATATTCGTGGCCGCTTATAGCTTCGTCTTCCAAGACACATACTGATTATTTTCGGAAACGAATCGCTCATATTTAGCGACAATCAGATCCCGTTATACTTTGAAATTTAGCAGCCGTATCTTTACCTGCTTTAGCTAAACCAAACAAAACTGGGTGACATTGGTCGTTGAATGCGTTGAAATTAAAATGTTGGTTTTGTTGATGTAGTCGTCATAGGACCATAGGACTTCAACATTTGAAATTCAACCGGAAGTAAAATCTTATGCGTAGAAGCGTAAATTTTTTTACCTTGTTGTGCATTCATTTTTAAACGGCCAATCAAAAATTTCAAATTTTTGTCCGTTACCAGAGCTACACGAGACGCAATTTAAAAAAAACCGTGGAGCTCTGGGAAAGAGAATGAGCGCGAACGTACGTCCTTAAGGTGGCTCGACTGGATTTTTTTGGGGGCGATACCCCCCAAGTTTGAGCATTAACTACGACTCCATTAACAACGTTACGGAAAAACGGTCACCACAGCTATAATATATAAAGATGAAAATTTGTTAAGACCAGTGTGAAATTAACATCGGAGTTTCCATAGCAACGTAATGACGCCATGACGTTTTTTACTTGCCGTCATATTTCTCGGCACCAGGAAGTTTTTTCGGCAATCGCTTACGGGAGCTTGTACTTCCCATAGCTGCCTCGAATATGGCAAAGATTGAACAAATTCTATGAGAGCGTTTTTGAAATTTTTGGGGATGAAGTTTTGGAGATTAAAAATACAGTGAAAAACATACTATCGACATAATTGGCTAGTACCTAAAGAAAACGATGCGCTTTGGGAATGCAGTTTCATCTCATAGTATCTTGATTCCATCTGAGATCGTGTGTGAAAAAGTGAGGGGGATTGCTTTGGCCGATTGCGAGAAAGAAATATTTGATTGGTGTGCGTTCAGATGCTCTTGTTGCCATTTTTGTATGTAATTTGGTCTACGCCTACAAATGTGATGATAATTTGGAAACCGCTTGATAAATTATATTTAAAATTTGACAATCTCGATATTAATAATCAATTTATATGGCCAAGGACATTGAAAACATGTAAGGCAATAAAATAGGGCCTCCAATGTACCAATTTTTTTCCCGCGGATTTCGTGTTTACAAGTGAGCGTCCTCATTATTCACGGGTATTGTTTTCTAGTTCCATATGCACGTGCACAACTTTAGCAAAAACTTTATTTGCATCGAACAGAACGTTCGATTACTTTCCGAAAATTTTTCCGAAATATGCTCATAACTGGCCGGAGAATATTATTGTTTCAACATTACGCACTCGACGTCATACTATTACGCTGTAATGCAGCCATGCCGTATGGAAAGCCATACTGGACAAACGTGGTCGAAAAATATTTTGTTGATTGAGAAATATTTTTGTCGATCGAGAAATATTTCGATGGTCCAAAAATCTTTAGTGCCGGTCGAGAAAAGGGTTTTGTTAATCGAGAAATATTTTCGATAGTCCAAAAATCGTTCGTGTCAGTCAAAAACAGTTTTCAAGACTGAGAATATTTTGGACGATCGAGAAAACTTTTTCATCGGTCGAAAAATATTTCTACAGGTTGAGAATTTTTTTTGTCGATCGAGAATTTTTTCATCGATCGAGAAATATTTCTACAGGTTGAGAATTTTTTTGTCGATCGAGAAATTTCCATCGACCGAGAGATGCCCGTATGCTGGTCAGCGGGCGTTTTCGCGCCAAAATATCATCACGTGTTACAAACAAAAATGGCGGACTGTAATGGCAATTCAGCAAGAGCTATTCTCACGCAGATTGCTGGTAGTATTGGGGAACTTTCCGCCGCACTAAACCAGCAAGGGGGACAGCAAGCAGCAGCAGGTACAGCAAAAACGACTGAGGACGAAGTTCGCACAATATTCGGTTCTGCGCGTGAAGCTCGTCTTGTGCCTGCACCGATCAATTCTATGCCCCTTTCAGGTACTTCTTCCTCTTTGGTTAATGCTTCTCATCAGAGTGGTCCTTTGTACACTATGAAGAGGAACTTCTCTAGTTTCAGATCGGCCAATTATCGTTCTTCGCGTAAAGGAAAAAGCAAAGCTGCGAAACCTACAGGTTCCTTCACACGCGACGTGATTCTTCTGACAGGCCCCTACGACAAAGACGTTCCACGTCAAGGTAACAGAGTATACCTGCAGGAGAAAGGACATGTTATTATGGCTTTCTCGTTTAAAAGAGAGTGGAGCGAAGCAGAAGTTGGAATTCAGTTAAGAGAAGCCTTCCAGGATATCGTCCCGCTGGATTTCTTAATAGATTTTGAGATTTTACAGTCGGTGCACACCAAACTACTGAAGCCCACTTTAGCTCCAGGGCAGTTTTTAACTGGCGCGATGATTCATCGAATCTTTAGGGAAAAGCCAGTGTATGTGCGACCAAATCAGCAAATTTTAAAGCCTCTTAACCCCCGCAAATGTGAAGATGACGGATCGGAGGTGGATGAGTTGGATGGTTTGGAAACCCCACCTACATTACCATCAAAATCAGGTAGGGCACCAAACAATAAGGGTCATATGCTGGATGTCAATTGCTCATCAGCGGAGAACATCCCCAGTTACAGTGCATCAAACAACAAGGGACATATGCTGGATGCCAATTGCCCATCAGCGGAGAACATCCCCGTTTACAGTGCATCAAACAACAAGGGTCATATGCCGGATGTCAATTGCTCCTCAGCGGAGAACATCCCCAGTTACAGTGCATCAAACAACAAAAGTCATATGGATGCTAATTGCACATTAGCGGAGAACATCCCCAGTTACGTACAGTGCATCAAACAACAAGGGTCATATGCTGGATGCCAATTGTTCATCAGCGAAGAACATCCCCAGTTACAGTGCATCAAACAACAAAGGTCATATGGATGCTAATTGCACATCAGCGGAGAACATCCCCAGTTACAGTGCATCAAACAACAATGCTTATGTGGATACCAATAATTATTGCTCAGCATATAACAATTATGTTGAGGTAATTTATGAAAACTGAAATGATAATGATGATCCTGACCTAATTGCAGCAATTGAGGCAAGTCTTGTTGATCAGAATATAAAAACTGTGGAACCACTTGAGAAAGAAGAAGTTGATGATGTGCTGAGAAAGTTTATCTCTGACAATCTTCAGACTGCAGGTGAAGATGACTTCGTCAATGTATTGATAAGCAGAAAAAATGTATTGTCAAGCACCCTGCGGGCCATTGAAAGAAAGGCATTCTCTTTTTTTTAAACCAGTTCATGTGTCATTTTCTGGAGAAGAAGCTGTTGATGCAGGCGGCTCCAGGAGAGAATGTTTTCGGCTCTTGATGTCATCTTTAAAAAACTTGGGCATTTTCCAGGGAAAGTGGTTTTCACATGATTTGCATCTTCTCCACTCCAAGAAATATGCGCTAGCTGGAAAGTTGGTTGCATGGTGCATCCTTCAAGGTGGATCAGGACCCAGGTATTTGTCACAAGAGGCTTAGTAATGTTTGACTTGCCAGTCAAACCTGAAGATGCCATCACAGCTGTCAGCGATGAGGAACTTAAAAAGATTCTTCATGAATTGCAATCATGCTCGACCAGTGACGAATTTAGTACCCTAGTTCAGGTGAAATCTGATGCCATTGCTGGACATGGTTATTCCAAAATCTACACTTCTGACATAAGTAATCAAAGGGCTCTTAAAACCATCTCGTTAATGCGTTGGAACGTGAGGTTAAGAAAAGAAGAATCTTCATAGTAAATATGGTAAAGATGGCGTTGTAGAATCAGACATTATGTAGAAAATGCGAGGCGCAGTAGTCAACTGGATATGGTTCTTGGCAGGATTGAGAAGATTGAGAGAAAGTTTGAAAATTCGTGTTGGTGCAAGTCAATAAAAGTTATGAGTAACAAAGAATCACGAGTGTGAATGTGAATAATTTTGATGTTAGTGAAGTGAAAGTGAAAGACTTTTCCCGCCTTGCTAGCTAATTGACGATGAAAATGTGTTGTTGGTTCAATTTGCACAGTGCATTTTCAGTTATTCATTGTCTATTTTCTGTTGCGATATTTGACAATAGAAAATACTTTCTAAATCAAATACAATAGATTGCCGCAATTTAAAAACAATTAAAAGGCCACAAACCTATCAAGTGATCGATAATACGTCACGTGCTGACTTTATATCTGATAAAAACAGTCCTATAAATTAGTATGTGGTGTTTTATACTACTATTTGGCATTTCTGCAAGGCTAGTGATTCTAGGAAGTTGGAGAGAGTTCAGGAAAGAGGCTTAAGGGCTGTTTATTGTGATCGAAGTTCATCATACGAACAACTTTTGACATGGGCTAATTTGCCCACTCTAATCAATAGACGACTCCAAAATATATCTATCCTTATGTTTAAAGTTAAGAATGGTCTGTGCCCCAAGTATATCCAAGATATTTTCCAAATTAATAACATAAAGTATAACTAAAGGGTTAAAGAATTTGTGATCCCCAGGTTTAATACTATAAGTTATGGGAAACACTCCTTAAGATATTTGGGACCACTACTTTGGTCCAGGATAGATACTAAGATAAGGAACTCATCAACATCAGAAGCCTTTAAAAGAAAAGCTAGAAAGCTAGATCTAGAAAAAGTGATCAGTGATGATTGTAAGAACTGTATTTTATGTAACTCTTAAGTATTTTAAATTGTAAGAACTGTATTTTATGTAAATTTTAATTATTTTAAATTTTAAATAATTAGTAATATATATTATAATTTAGGATAGTGTCCTTATTTAGTGGGAGACTGCTACATTTCTTGACACTGAAATAAAGTTGTTATTATTATTTATTATTATTATTAGATATAAAGTTACTGCAGATGACATAATTATTAATATTAATTATCAAAATATCAATTGACACAACAAATAATGGTGACTGAATCTTTAATATTCTTTCAAGTAAGGCCCGGTTCAAACATTGAACTTCACATGTGCCGAATCTAATGGAAGGAGACCGTAACAGCATGTCATTTCTCTAGAGCTGCCTGTCCCCATGCCAGGACAATTTGAGCTATGTTCAGCAGACATCGCGCCATCAGCCATTTCTTTTTCAACTCTTCAGCAGTATTCGAAAATAGAACAAAAGTCAAAATTTTTGGCATTTTGCTGTTCCTACTCTAGCATAATGAAACGGAAAGTTTTGTAGTTAGCTAAAGTATCAAGTCTGCTGTTTTATATATTTTGACGTGAAAAATGGTGATCACGTGGTCATTTTTCGGTCACGTCTGCTATGGACGCACTTATATAGAAAATATTGGGTCTGGAGCGGGTAAACAGGACACCACTCCTGGCGGTCACTTTTTTAGTTTCCCTAAGATCGAAATGAGGTTCATGACAGGCCTACGCCGACTCCGCTATGTGGTTTTGCGGATGCGATGCATTTTCAAAGTTTGGCTGTTATGAGTATGTCGTTAAGTGATTTACGTCTTGTATGATATGTTAGGCGGCGTTTTGTAAATAGTTTTCAGGAATGGTTGGTTTTGAACGAAACTCCATTTTTCATCAGTATTTGTTTAAGGTTTTTCAGTCGTGGGTGAAATGTTGTGACAAAAGGCATTTTTATCTCGTGAGTTTTTTTCGTTTTGTTTTTTAATGCCAATTGCGTTCCGGCAAAAGTGAAATTCAGAATTCCAGTGCATTTAGGAGGGTGCTAATGGGGTTAGCAGTTAACTTACAATTGCCCAAAAATATAGTAGTTAACTGATAAATGAAACCTTACCGTATTTTCTCTATTAAACGCCCCCGGCGTTTATTTCAAACTTGGCTTAGTGGACCCGGCGTTTCTTTGTATCAGCAGTTTTTTCTCGCCCGCCATTTTTTAAAAAAGGGTTATTATTCGTTTTTCTTGGCAGCCTTGTACCTTGCCCTTAAATCTTAAGTTTATTATACCACAAACAAACGTTTGAGGAGCTTACTTACAACTTCCTCTATTATACCCGGCGTTTATTCGGGGCCCGGCGTTTAATCGAGAAAATACGGTAACAGTTAAGTGACATTCTATTAATTATACTAAATTAACGATTGTTGTTGTTAATAAAAGCAACATAGTTTTTTCCTAACAGCAAAGCTATTTTGTGACTTTTAACTGCCTAGCTGCGTGAACAGGTGACATATTAACCGATATTATATGCGAAAGGTACCAGGGTCGTAGAGCGTTGACCTTGATCTCCGTGATGGCGTCGAGTGGCGTGGTCAAAGTTACTCTGAGTTTTTATCGAGATGATGACAAAGGATCGAACGACACATAAGTCGCATACCGTTTGGCATGACAAAGCACAATTCAATGCACATATAATCAAACAATAAGCGGAAAGTTTGGACTCGGTGCGTTTGATTCCTTGATTTAAAGTTGTTCCGATTAGAGAAGATCGACGGGAAAGCTGTTACAAAGGCTCAGTTGGAAATGGAGCTACCTTTTCTAATGGGAAGTGCGACAAGTGAAATACATGGTGTGTATTTTGTTTCGTCTTTTTGTTTAGAATTTTGTCCTAGCACGCGAACGCGGGTTGACCCCGGGGTTGACCACACGAGCCCTTTTCAGTGTTAGATTAAATGAGTAAGATTTCTGATTACAGTAAAACCTGTATTAAGCAGACTCCAAAGTAAGTGGACACACCGTATTTTATTGGGCACAAGCATCAGTGATTTTTGATTTTTTCCTTCCCATACTCTCTGTGTACGATCCTGTATCAAACAGACATCTTAACGATCTTTATTACGGTTTTGGAAGCTATCTTGACAGGTGAGAAATTATGGTTTTTGTATGAGAATCTAATGTCGAATAATTTTCGTAAAGCGGCTGTTCTAAAAAAAATATAAACTAAAGCTACACGGCAAAGAGTTCTACTGACAAATTTTGAGGGCCTGTTGCTTGTTTTAGTTTTCCATACATTTCTCTGTCTCTGGTTTTATGTAAACAAAACAAGGCTTATGTCACGCAAAATTCGTTGAGAGGGAAGGGGTGCGCTGTCGCGAACGCGTCTGTTTGGCACAAGAAGTCCATGACAATTCTCAAGTAAGAATGATTTAATCGCAAAGTCCCTAGATCTTTAGTCACAATGTTCACCGATCCCCCCAAACGCATTCACTCTGGTCATTCACATGGCCTGTAAAGTAACCTTATCTTAACTTTGCAAATTTAAAAGCCTTACTGATATACGTAATTTCCTACTTGTCAAGCTAAATCACTTGATAAGATCAATGAATGAAAATATTGAAATGAACCGATTTCCGACAGCGTGACCCAGTTGAAAAAGAAAAACGTAAAACTTTCTTATGTAAGCGCATGATTATAGGCTACCAGTGTAGCCTCTTGTTAACTGACAATTGGCCGAAAAAATAGTAGTTAACTGACAATTGGGTACCCCCATTAGCACCCTCATTTAGCAGTGCTAGATTAATTTGTCGTGTGTTTGGCCTTGTTTACAAAATGGTAAAGTAAGCTCACTGTAGCTGTCGAGAAAAAACTGCGCCGGGTTTACAGCTCTTTACAGGCAAATTCACCGCGAGAAACAACTTCAAGCATCACGCTTCAGTGAATGTTCTGACACCTATAGAATGAATTGAATTCCATTGTAATAATCTAATGGATAGTATCAATTATATATCCGGAAAAATCCTCCCGTCTTCGCGTTATTTAACGCTATATATTTATGTTTAGTTTTTTTTTGTAATTTCTAAGTTTTTCAGGTTTGGAATTGTGAAATGTAATACCTTAATCAGCCTGAAGGTTATTTTCGGGGGGAAGGGGGAGGGGGGGGGGGGGGGGGGGTTTGATCTCGTCATTTCACGAACAAAAATCTAGTTACGCGATTAACATCGGAACGGATAGATTGCCGTCCAAAATGGTGGCGCTGTTCAGATGTGTGTTACTTTTCCTTTATACCCTCTTAAAGTTTGATGTTCCCAATGTTTACGTATTTTTCTACGAAAGAGATGAAAACTTTGTAATAGGAACGAAATTAAAAAAGCCCGTCAAGGTTGTTGAAAGAAGGTGTCGCAGAAGATTCCTGTCAGTTTTTAGAATTTTCAGTCAGTTCAGTTGCAACCTGTTGGTAAACGAACTTGAAATGTTCACCCGTATACAGACTTCTATTTTATGAGAGGGGTGAATCCAGCGATCTGTTTTTGGTCGTATCGAAAGTTTGTCTCAGTAAAGGCTGTAATTTTTTCGCTACGCTTTATAGCTGCGTGGAGCTCGCTAAAAACCTTGGTTGGCATTTTTGACAGTCTAGCCCACTGTTTGATTGAGGCAAATATATGTATATTTCTATGAATACATGTAGGTGAATGTAGTGTAGTATTAGTTTTTAGACGGAAGTAATGCGACTTGTTGCTTGTGTTTATTATAGCCGGCGTAAGGGCAAGACCCCTTTTAGGAGCCAGCAAATCAATAAAAGTCGTGAGTAACAAAGGAGTCTCGAGTGTGACTATAAATAATTTTCATGTTAGTGTAGTGTATTTGTTCAAAATAGTCGTTATTTGACTGAGGGGAAACTTCAACTTGATTGTATTACGCCACAGCCAACCCGTGAATAAGAAATGCTAACACGTAACGCAATATTGCGGTAAGCTTATGTTTTCAATTAGCTCCCAAATAGTGTCAATATCTCTTTTGAAAAAATCAAAACGCTGAAATCGCTTATAAAATGCTTCTTAAAATGCTTGCTTGATAAACTTTTGTTAAATAAATCAGCAAAATAATTACGCTTTTGCATACTATTGAGTAATCAAACCGTAATGGCAATGAATAGAACAAAAGCCAAATCCATACTCTTGCATAATCAAACCGAAAGATTGATACTTCATTAGCTTAGTCGGCAAAATCTCACCTCTCTTGCATAGTATTGCATAATCATGACACCTCAACATTTTTACCCATTCAAAACTGAAATTACTAATTACTGTTTTCCTAAAAAATCTCGACAAACTATCAACACACACAAACAAACAATCTTTAGGAACAAAATTTTACTGCTAAACGAATCCAATACGTATATTTAACTAAACACAAAAATTCACTCTGCAATCTCCGCGAGAATTAAACATGACATCACCTATTTATACTTTACAATCTGTCAAATCTCTCAAAAGTGTTGAATTATATTTCATTATTTTCCTTAATTGATTATTCCTCAATTTATTATATTATCGCTCATATGAAAACACAAACTTTCCCGTGCCATTTAACTTCCTCAAAACGTCTCCATTCATTATAAAAATACACCGTGAATTTCTAAAACTGCGTTTTCCAAGAACATACATTTGACCTTTTTATCTCGTTAAAGCGCATGCGCGCGAAACGAGATATAGGAGTCAGTAGAATATGGGGACAAAAGTTGTTAACAAATTTTTGTGGACTTTTGTCCGGGGGGGTTAGTTGTTTCTTCTTTATAGAAGCTATATTAGGGCATTGAGGATATGGTTGGTTAAACCGGTTAGGATTTCAAGAAGGGCGTCACATACTGCTCCTAAAATTTTTGGGGAGCACCCCCGGACCTATTGTTAATTTCCCTTGGGTATCGGGATGTCAAAACTTGTGATGAACTTGTCATATCTCACATTACGTTACCGCAAAGGTATTAAGTTCTTCTTAAGTTTCGATATCTCACGTTACCTATCAGTTTCAATCATTTGTCGTAAAGCCATTTAAGCTGCCTTGCGTTTTTTTTTTGGCAAACGCAGTTTGAGAATTTCACGGTGTATTTTTACGAATGGAGATGTTTTAAGAAAGTTAAATGGGACGGGAAAGTTTGTGTTTTAATATGAGCGATATGGTAAAGCAAAATTGCGTTTGTTCTATTTTGATTCATTGCTATTACGGTTTGATTATGCAATAGTATGGGAAAGACGTCATAGTTTTGTTAATTTAGCTACCGTGCACAAGGATATTTTGCGGGTCGCGGAGACAGCTAAAATTTCTGCTGGAAGGAAATGTTTGCGGATTTCTGGTGAAGTATAAATAAAATCCAAGGCATCGGTATTAAACTGCAATTTTACTTCCTGACCGGAGGTTGTATAGTTCCCATAGTTATGGTTGCTGTTCTGGCGCCAATATGAACATAAACAACGAGAAAACTAGTGAGTGAATTATTGTACCTTGTTGTAAAAACGTATCAGTATTATGATAACAGTCTCTGGTTCTTTTGAGGACGTGTCTGGAGTTGAATCGGGAATACAAATGACTGTTGTGCCGGTTGTCTAGGAGTTCACTGTTATGAGAGTTATGAGTTATGAGAGTTCACCGTTCTGTAAAATGAGGACCGGATGGCGGCGGATGGCGGATGGCGGACGGCGGATAATAAAATGCGGATAACAAAATGCGGATGATAAAATGCGGATGAAAAAAAAAACAGAAAAATAATTCCTTACGATTTTTACCAAAAAAACAAAAAACAAAGAAAGAAAAGAAGCAGAAATAACTTTAAAATGGCACGAAACAAAAACACGAAACATTAACTTTATTGTCCAAACTGTCTTCAAGTTCCACTTCATGCCTCACTCAACCCTAGTTGGAAAATATATGAATGTTGCGTTTCGAGTTTGACCGATTGTGCAGTCTGCACGTGTTTGAAGATGGAGTCCGACGAGTGTGACGATTACGGGCTTTTAAAATCTGTGTTTAGGAAACGGTAAGTTAGTAGAGTTCTTAAATTCGATTTAACTTCACCTGTTACTTTGCTTCACAAACAATCTTTTCTGACTTTTTATTCGTGTTTGTATCTGGTTCGTTGAAGAGTCAGGAAGGTGATGCAATTGAGTGTTTTTATCATAGATATGTTAAAAGGGTTAATTACTACACTAGTTTCCGTTATGGATATCTTTGGAATGCATGTATTCAGATAAGACCTTTTTGAGTGTTCCACTGTCACGATCATTCATTCTTGTGTTATCCTTTGTGAAAGCAAGAGCAACAATTCCGACCGCCATTACTGTGTCCGATCCAGAACTGTTGGCATGTGATGCTTGTCTTGATGCTTGTGGTGCAGTGTGTTTTGGGGAATTCTTCCATGCCAAGTTTCCTCCTTTTATTGCTAGTCAATATTTGAACATTAACCAGCTCGAACTGCTTACAATCAGGTCAGCGTATACGCACTGAACAATCAACGTTCAACGAACGCCTTCATGCAGTGTTGTCTACGTGAAATTTGGTTGTTGCTGTCTCTTAACAATATCCGTTTATCTGCGCGTTACATTTGCGGGAAGTCATAGTCTAACGTTTTAGCGGATGCGTTGAGTCGTTCTCACTTAGACTCCTCGTACTCAGACTATTTGCAGCATGCCGTAGCTACCTTGAACCTTACCCAAGTATTTCCTAGCGACTCTATGTTCGTTTTTAATGTATATTAAGTAGCTACTTCCATTTATTTTCATAGATCCTTATTAAGTTTATTGATTTTTCTTTCTTTCAATCTGTTTTTTTAATTTTATCTCGCAGATCACATCGACGCTTTGCAGCAGTATTTAGGAACTATCCAGGTCCATGCTTTTTGCGACTCCACAAAGCGCTCTATGAGATGCTATATGCGAACATATTTATTGTTTTGCCAATATTTCGATTTCTTGCCTTTCCCAGTTTCCAAATCCGTTTATTTGCTTTATTTAGTTTTTTTTTGTCACGTTCTTTAACGTCATACCGTTCGATCGTTAATTATTTGAGCATTATTTCACATATTAACCGCTCGTGTGGTGCCAGTTTTGCCTTTCTTGACGATTTAATATGACGTTTATCTTGCCAAACGAGCGGTGCGTCGGATCTTGGGTGATTGTGTCGCACGAAAAGAACCGATCACTGTTGAGATCCTTTTACAATTGTCCCGTCTTTTCGATTTAGATAATCATTTGCACGTCTGCATGCGTGCTTTATTTTTAGCAGCCTTCTTTTCTTTTTTACGTATCTCTAATTTAGTAGTCTGAAATTGGCGATTTCCAGGCGTGTTTTTTGACACTATCTAGCATGACTTTCACACCGCAAGGGGTTTTGTTGCGCATCACGCGCACTAAGACACTCCAGTTTCGGGAGCGGGTTTTAGAAATTCCCTTGCCGTTTATTCCCGGTTCGCCCCTTTGTCCTGTAGGCCTACTCTAGGACCTTAAGTCGCCGTAACTTTAGGCGACTTTAAGCGATTTAAGGCGATTTAAGGCGACTTAAGGAAAAATTAGTTTAAAATATTGGCGACTTAAGGCGATTTTAGGCGACTTAAGGCGACTTTAGGCGACTTAAGGCGATTTAAGGCGACTTAAGGCAACTTAAGGCAACTTAAGGTGACTGAAGGAAACTTCAGGCAACATAAAAGTGTTTCTAAAAAGTGATGAAACAAAAGTTATTGACAGTCTCTTCATCACTATACCTAAATACCAAGCCACTGGTCTCTGGAGAGAAATATGAGACAGGATTCAAGCCAGGTCCGATCGAGTCAGGACTTAAGTCAGTTTGCGACCAAGGACTCCAGTTCAGGTTAGACATAGAGCTAGGGTTAGGGCTACATCTTGAGTCCTGACATGAATCCTGGCATTCATGATAGTTTGTCTCATATTTCAATAAACAAAATTATCACAATCAGTTCACTTGGTCTCAGATAGACTTAAGTGACCGTAAATCTCCATTTTCCAGATTTTAAAGCCCCTTTTAGCTATACTGAGATTCAAATTATTACAATAACAACAACAACATTATATAAATAATATGAATGCTAAATTGTATTATGAACATTAATTAGCCAAACAAGAGGCAGGAACAATATTACTTATCCAGAATGAGAAAAAATTCAGTTAGCTGCTTAATTGTTTTTAAGATATTGCAATAAAAACAATAATCATACAAAAATATAAAGATCATATACACTGCCAAACAAAATCATGGAAAAAAAATCCAACTTTTTCACTTAAAATGGATACCTGATCTGAATCAAACTAACATACATTTTCCTTGACTTATTTATACAACAATGAACAAAGGCATCGAATTAGTTAATTAAAAATCACTTCTCGAATTCACATATTACATAAATTTGGTTAATTTATCTGCCACTTTTGTGGCAGTTGCACAGTCAATTTTGGCTCGAAAGCTTGGCAAACGACATCCAAAACTGTTTGGTCAGGCACCCAGCCAATTTGTTGTTCTCCTGCCTCAGTCCAATAGAATATTCCAATATCATATTTGGTACCGTAAACGAGGGTCCTTCTCAATAGCGCATCTTTCCCATTTTCTCCAACTATTTGTCCGGCCCCTGAAAACTTGGATGTTCCACTGACAGGGAACCGAACCCTCGAAGGAGACTTTTAGTTCTGCTTCTAGGCCCGAAATGCTCTCACACTTTTCCACCTGGCAACATTTTAATTTAACCTGTCAAAACAAAACTAAATAGTGTTACTGATGAGGCTGTTGACAAATTTACCGGTGTAGAAGTTAATTATTACCTCAAAAATTTCCAGAAAATAATGGATCACAAACGAATGCACAGCAAATGACAGACTTGACAACATTTACATTGGCGTCCGCCATTTTGATTCTCCCAGAATTCCTTTCCAATCGAAGTCGCGCGTTTCTTTTCCTCCCGCGCGCGACTAGCTCCCGCGCTCGCTTAACCATTAAATTTCAGAAATTTACATCTACCTTACCTTGAATTGAGTTGTCGGAATTAGTTTTCTTTTCGCAATACAAGCAGGAAGCCAGTCAATGGCTACAAGAACGATTTCAAAAATTCCAGGCCAGCTTGATTGACAATCTACGCCACGAAGGAAAAGCACGTAGTCAGGCTGTACTGTAAGGTGGGAATGTGTTTCAATTTCAACAACAGCAACGCCTCACTTCAGCTTTGGCTTTGTTTGCCGAGTCAATTGCTAATTTTCTGAACATGAGTGCGCGCCCGCCCGCGCGCGGGCGCATCCATTTTTCAAAAAGAAGTCACGTGGTCAAAACATGTGGCGGCCATGTTTGCTCGAGTGAGGCAAATTCCTGCTGGAAGCAGCTGCAAATCCTTTGCACATTCCTGCTTAATGGTTGATAACAAGAAATCCTTTTGACCTTTGTGACAGAGAGCTATCATAGTAACATAATCAACGCAAATTTTGCAATCTTGAGCGTACAGGTTGATTTAAATTCTTTGCTTTATCAAACTGTCAAGAAGATGACATATACAAGTTGTAAAGAAGCTTCAAGTTTTCAAACGTTCAGTTACGATTGGTTGTAAATAGAATAATGTTGGATGGCTACAACCCAGCTTAGAGGTTGTATGCGGGAGAAATGGCCCATTTTTGGTTGCTCTTTCACGTTGGGTAAGTAAGCTTAAATTAGTTAAGTACATTTGTATACAGTTACATTGCCTTTGGTGACCTTCTAATTTGGTTAAGCTTATGATCTTTTCAAGCTTACTTGCCCAATGTAAAAGTGATAAGCAATAATTGGGCTTCACCCCAAAATACTTTTCAAATTATTGTGATTTTAGTGATCCAAAACAGCTCTCACTGTTGTTATAATACCCTGAAGGTGAAGGAATGTCTGCACCATTACAGTATATCAGTATTGACTGCTGATCAGCAGTGTTTCTTTTTTATGATGTTGCTCATATTAATTGTTGATTATAATATAAGTCACAACTTCATCCTTTCAGCAACACTTTGTCCATGAAATATAAGTAAACCTATAGAAATAGCTGTCAATGTTTTAAAGATGAATGAGTGTACCCTCCTTGGGGATGGACCATTTTATTTTTAGGGGTGGGGGGTTGGGCATTTTGTTTTAGCAAGCATGATTTTTTTTTACCATCTTGAGGCTGTGCAAGAATTTTTTTGTGATTTTTCCATACTTTTCTATACTTTATCTGTGCGTGAATTTTTTTTCTTGGTATTTGCCCCCCCCCCCCCCCCCCCTCCACAAAAATTAAATGGTCCATCCTTTATAGGGTTCAGCAAATATAATTGAAGCAACTAGGGCATGGTGCATGACTATTGAAGCATGGTGTTTTACTGCATGGGGCCATACCCTTGCAGTATATAATCATATATGGGAACTAAAAAAGAGATTTGGGGCAATAAAATTATTATATATTCAAGAAATAGTAAAAGTGAAACCTTGTAGGGCAATTTTTAGGTGTGCAGGCCTTTTTTAAGCCTAACGACTTCAGGCGACCTTAAGCGACAAAGGGCGACTTAAGGCGACTTTAGGCGACTTAAGGCGACTTTAGGCGACTTTACGCGACTTAAGGCGACTTTAGGCGACTTAAGGTCCCAGAGTAGGCCTTCCTGTCACCGCGCTTAGGCAGTATTTAGCTAGTGTACAATTGTCGCCCTCTTCACCATTATTCGTTTGTCAATCTCGGGGATCGTACAGGCCGCTATCTTGGCTCACCAGTATAATGCTCTTTCAACCATTGGGTTTAATCCCGCACAGTATTCCTCACACAGTATTCCTCGCACAGTTTTCGTCGCGGAGGCGCTACATTATGCTTTTTGTAATCGAGCGCCTACAGCTTTTATTAAATCGCATGGCGATTAGAAGAGTGACGCATATTTAATCTATCTCACTCTTTCCAACGAAAATAATTTTAAAATTATCCATTCTATCACAACCAGACTCTCTCCCACATCGTAACTTCTTCTTCTCAAACCCTTTTTTTATTCTTTTTCCCCTTTGGGTTTGGCGGTTTATTGAATAAACATACGTTTAACCCCATCTACTGAGTCTGTTTGTGGTAGTAATTGAGTGTTTTTATCATAGATATGTTAAAGGGGTTAATTACTACACTAGTTTCCGTTATGGATATCTTTGGAATACATGTATTCAGATAAGACCTTTTTGAGCGTTCCACTGTCACGATCATTCATTCCTGTGTTATCCTTTGTGAAAGCAAGAGCAACCCCCCCCCCCCCCAACCCTCACGCCGGTTTAGGGTGTTGTTTCTTGTGCAGTATCAATTTGAATAAACATAGTTCAACATCCGTTTAACCCGATCTACTGAGTCTGTTTGTGGTAAGAATTGATAAGAAAAAGTGCGTGTGCTATAGCTTTGAAGTTGTTAACTATTTTCCTCTCGTATGTTATTGTGTTTGGCCATTTATAATCGCCAAAATGGGAATCTGAATAACTGGTAATATATATTTAAAGTTAACTTGGTCAGGGGTGAAAGAGTTTTGTTTCCTAAGTACTAGAAAATCATACTTTTCATACTTTTCACGTTTTTTAAATTTGGCTTTCTTTACATTTATCTATTAAACATATGATACATATATTAATTTGAGAATATCAGTATTATAAAAGTGACAGGCCAAACACGACTCCCGCTAGTTGCATAATGTATAAAGAAACCTCTAGAATAGCTTTCCCAAGAAGGTCTACGAGATATTTGTTCCCCTTTGATCACCAAAATAGAGATGTGACAAATGCTCGATGTATTGTATGACTCTTTTATCTTTGGGATATAAATCTCTTTAATGACAGGAGGTCAGTTTACATGCTGTGCACACTCACTGCCATTTATAGAATTATTGTTTCCAGTCTATGCCTTCGTTATGCTAGTTCTCTTGGCATATGTTGGAGCGTCTTTGGCTAACTTTTGTTGCAAGATAAGTAGTGATCGGCTGCAGTTTTTGTTAATTGTTATGAATATGCTTGGATCAGTCAATCTCTGAGGCTCGATTTCCTCCGCTTTCTCTCGTCCGGTCTCTGAGCCTCCAATCTCTCAGCCGGTGATTTAGTGTCTAAGTCTGCGGTGTGCAAGACTTGTGAGAAAGTGGATCTTTATCACGGATGTAAGTGTCCAAGATCAAAGTCTGAAGCTGCCGTATCTCTACTGGAATAATGACTTCTTGCAGTTTATGTTTTAGCTCCTTGTTTTATTCTGTTTTTGAGTAGTGTTTCTTGGAGCTTGAAGAACCTCCTGATCCGTTGTTTCATAATGGCGTTCGGGATTGCATCCCGACATGGCTTGTACAGATATGGTGATCTGTTTTGAAAATCTCACGGATGCTAGTGAATTCTTACGTTTTTCCACAGTTTATTTTTTAGTATTTATCAAATTATTATCCTCAAGCTGTAAACTGCGCATTGTAAATTGGCGTAGAAATAATGGCAAAGTCCCGGGTCGGCGTCATCTAATTACCATTTTGTAAATTCAAATCTCTAAAAATAAACTCACAAACGCAACTTTGAAATCAATAAATATTTTACCATTAAACTGTTCAAAAGTGTTGAATAAATTGGATATTATATTTCGTTATTACAAAACATTGACATTCGAAGAGTGTGAGGTCACCTTCGCATTTCTCCTGGTCTTCAGATGCCAGAGTTTTATCCAGTTGGTCTAAAAGCCAGTCTTGGCTAGATAAATAAACTTGTTCAGCCGAATGGAAGAACAATTCGCGAAGAATATTTTTATCGGAAGTCACGATTGAATTGTTGGCACGCAACTCTGAAATTGAGTCGCGTGTTTGTCGCTGATTTTCAAGCTGGTAGAAATACTCCCGGGAAATACTTGGTCGGTTTTTCCCCCAGCTTTATCCACTGTTTTTTACTGCGAATGATGGCGTTTTTAGGAGATCTTTGATCTCCGCCAAACGCGTGTGATCATCTGTTGTATTTAAATTACCACGAGACAGGACTTCTCACGCTTACGCTCACGGCATCGGTAGTAGGGGGTGGCCGGCAGTTTCTGGAGAAGGGTCGCACGGAGGTTCATTTTTTTGTTTTGTAGTGCAAATTAGGACCTTTGTTATTTAAACCTCACTGGGATTACAAAATTTAAATGAGAAAGGAAAAACGAAATGAGTTCTGGTAGTTGTAGTCAAATGACGCTATCGTGCAAATGGCCTATTGTGGTTACAGGGGGAGTGTCGTTGCTGGTTGCTGTAGTGGGGGTCGGGAGGCCTCTGGTGTCCCCCCTCCGGGCACTGGAGCCTCGCGGTTCGCCTCGCGGCGTTTCGCCTTCGGGGAGTCTTTAACAACGCGCTCGGAAGACTGGCACCGGTAGCATAGTATTGGCTGGCCAGTGTACTTAAAAAAATAACTCGAGCCCTTGAGTGACTTATTTGCGTGGCACTGCCTTTTGTAAACGTGTGAATTCTATGACACGGATGCCGTTCTCGATGTGCGCGTAGCTTTGAAGCAAAGCCGGCGGACTGCTCGCGCTTTGAGGTCGCCGTATTGTTCCACGAGTTGTAGCAGGTTTTCATCGGGGAATTCAACGGGAATGAAGCATGACACGTGTAGTGCTTTTTGCCGTAAAAGGCGTAAAGGGATAACGCGGCTTTCGCAGTCAAAGCCCGATGCCGCCAACCGCGTGGCCGATTCTGTCCCAACGATTTCTTCCTTAAAGTTCGGTAACGACTGCGCTATACTGAGCGAGTCAAGATCCAGGTTTTCCTCCACTATCAAGCGGACAGTAAGTTCTAGTGTGGGCGAACGGCTGGTGTGCGGTACGCGCGGCCATCTCCACGTAACGCGAGGGCGAGAAAACTCGCGAGACCAAAACCCAAATTGAAAAGCACGCACTCACCAAAGCGAAGACAGTTGGTTACAAGACGCTTTCTTGCTTGTGGTGAAAAAACGGCACCAAAGCTTGTGAAAAAAAGCTCTCCTTAGTCGTTGAAGTTGAGGATTATTCTGGCTTTTGGTCTTGAAAAAGTGGAGCACTGATGAGAAAAGATCCCCTCAAGCAGTTTAAGGCCTGGGTTTAAAGTGTGTTCGGAAAATATGGTTGAGACTTGATATCTTCACCGAGAAAACCTAGATCAAAATGAAATTTTCCCTGAATGTTAATCTTGATGTTTTCTTTTGCCTTAACGCAAAAGTTTGGTCACGTGACATGTCACGTGATCAAAATTTTAAAATTACGTAAATCGGCGATTTGGTAGCGAATTTTATTTGTATAGTTAAATAAATTAGCTTTTCCGATGGAGGTTTAACATATCTAACCTTCTACGTTTGGAATAATTGTCCTCAAGTCTTTAAATTACAGTTATAAACAATTATAGGTTAAATTTTGGACTGAAAAATGACCTTTGTCCTCATAATTTTTTTTAGAGATTAATGGACACTCATTCCAAACGTGAAGGGCTGTAGATATTTAATCTGCATCAGAAAAGCATTTTTATTTGATGTTTTCTTTTAAACCCGTCACCAATTCGTCAAATATTTGCTATTTTAAGAAAAATGGCCACGTGACATGTCACGTGACCTATGCCAAAGCCTATTATACTTAAAAATGTTAAGGACGATAATATCTTTCTATGTGCCAAATTTCGATTCAGTTCCATTCCGTTTGTAAAAGTTATTACGAATAAACCGTTTTTTCCTGGTCAAAGCCCTTGACCCAGGCCTTAAACTACTTGAGCCCCAATGCTGTACAGAGAAGTTGTTAGCAGAGGGGCACGGGTTCCCCTCCTTTTGCAAAAAAAAAATAATAATGATGATGATAAGGCCCAGCCTATAACATTTTCTAAACACGTCTATTGTATAACCAAATAATAGGACCCCTTTTTAGTTACTAGCGTGAAAATGTAAATAACTTCTGTAAAAATGCAAGGACCACTAGAACAAACAGTAGCAATATATAGCTGGACCGTTACTTGTTTATTAGCCTATCGTGTGCCAGCAATTTATCTTAGCCCATTTTAAATATTGTAACCGTTTGTTTCCATCTTCACCAAGCTTTCCTAGCCCCTGATGAAGGTTAGTTTTGTCTAACCGAAATATCGGGCATATCTTATTAAAAGAAATCGAACAAATTTGCTGTCTGATCAGCCTTTTATGTTAAAATTGTTTTTTTTTTTTGAAAATGTAAAGCCCATTTCGTGAACATAAATTTCTATTGGCTGATATGCATCATGTGATGTTTTCATGTGCGTATTTTAAGTAGACTTAATCTAAAGGTGCGCTACAACGGCATCTTTACCATATTCACTATCAATTCTTCTATTTTGTTTTTATTAATCACACGTTCTAACGCTTTAACGAGATGGCTTTAAGAGCCCTTTGATTTACCCTTTTAAACGAAGTCTAATGGCTTTACGAAAAATGATTGACAAGAAAAACACAAATTTCTTAAACCTTTGAAGATCAATTAATATAGCCATAATATAGCTTGTATAAAGAACTACCCCCCCCCCCCCCCCCGGAAAAAAGTCCACAAGTTAAACAAAGAAACCTTTGTTAACAACTTTTGTCCCTTTTTCTTGTACTTGATACCTATATCTCGTTTAATGCGCATGCGCATTAATGAGATAAAAAGGATGAGATTGTACAGTGCCTTCTTCAACAAGTATTTGTGTTCTCTGTGCATGCAGAGGTTGAGCAATTTTGGGATGGCCTAAATTCCATTGGAAGATTTGGACACCTTTTAATGGGTAGCCCAAATCTGTTTGCAGCAGTTCTTGGTGATGGTAGAACCAGGCTTAACACAAAGATCTTAAAGAAATTGTACAACATTGAGTTCTCTGATGAAGGGTCCAACCAGAAGGACAAGGAAGAAAAAACAATGTATTGTTTTGAACTTTTTTTTACAGGACTTAGAAGAGGGATTAATCCAGGACATGACTTTGGAAGACTTGCTCGTATTCATTACTGGAGCAGATGCCATTCCACCACTTGGTTTTGACTATCCTATTATCATTGCCTTTTATGACATGGATTCTAAATCTCGGAGACTACCTTGGTCATCAACATGTTCACTTACCCTTAATCTTCCAAGGGGTTTTGAGGATGCCAAACAGTTCAATGCTTTGATTTGTAATGCACTGTTGAACTGCCATGGATTTGGCAAAGGCTGACTTTTAGTATAAGTTACTTTCAGTATACACTGTTACTACCTATACCTTGGTTTATTTAACTTCACTACACACTTATTTTCAGTATACACTGTTACTACCTGTGTCTTGGTTTATTTAACCCTTTAAAAGCCCTAATACTGACTATTGGTAAATTTCCCCTCATTAGATCAATGTTTAGTCAATCAGGGAGGTCATGAGAATTATTATGGATCTGATCACCCCGGATGAATTCTCTCAATGTTTTAACAAATTCTCGCCCTACTTCTATAAGAAACATAGAACAAGAAAGGAGAATTAATAGTTTTATATTTAGGATTGAAGGGTTAAGTTAGCAAAGTTTGAATTTTGCCCAGGCATTTAAACAGGTATTACCCTCATGACTTGATATAGTTAGCTTCATTTTGTATTATGTGGCATCATCTGCATTATTTTTTCAGTTTGTGATTCTTTCAAACTTCATGAAAGAAGACAAGTTCGCTGTTATTTTATTGGTGATATGCCTATGAATAGTTTACACTTGAACTGAGTAAATAAGTTTAAATATTATATTTGTCCCTCATAACCAATCATCAATCACTTGTTTCTTCTTTTTTTTTTCCTTTTTGTTTTCTCTTTTTGTTTTTTTTCTTCTATTGTTTGATCCTTTCTTTTTATTTCAACAAATTAGTGTGTGTAGCGATTTCTAATCATGTAATTAATTTCACTGGCCTGCCAAGATTAGCCTTTGCTACCTGCAGGCCAGTATTATAATTTCTATAATAACTAACTAATAAAGATTTTTGTTGTTGTTGTTGTTGTTGAAGGTAAACCCCATAATCATTTCTTAAAGAAAATAGGGAAGGTGACTAATTCACGGAAATTTCTTTGTAGGGTAGGGTTCAAACAAAAAACCTTCTATGGGAGTGGGTTATGGATTTTTTTGGAGCAACACATTAGGGTAATAATATTAACAAGTGCCCTTTTGATATTGGTACCTAGTGAAGGGTAAACTGTTGAAAATGAGTATAAAAGTAGCACTGGATTCCCCAGTTGACATTGTAGGAATAATTTTTGTAGGTAAGGCATTGGGATAAGTTCCGTGTCATTGTTATTGGTGTAAAAATGTTCAGTTTCAGTTGTTGAAGTGGTTACGAGAATTCCTCAACATGCATTACAAAAATGATGACAACTTTACATCAGAATGCAACCAAAAGAGCAACATTGTCAAATGATATTCAATATTTTAAAGGGTACATTTTCCATCCCTGAGATGATGACGCAGAGTTAGCTTGTAATCTATTAAAGTGACTGCTTGGTTCAAGAGTAAGTGTATCATCAATCATCAATATACCTATTCAACAATACTAAAAAGAGTATTGAAATACTGTAGGTAAGGATAACTGGTTTTTGGAGACTAGGGGAAAATGGTAAACCAAACTCCACAATTTCTCAGCTGATAAGATGTAATATAATAGTCCATTTCCGAGTTTTTCCAAGCCTCTATCAAAGCGAGGTCTGGTGCACAGCCATTCAAATGAAAAATGAGTTACTTCGCATGTGAATGAAAACTTATTTTCATATGAAAGGATGAGCACCAGGACTACCTTAAATAAAGAGGCTTAAGGTAATTCAGAAATGACCTAATTATCAAAAGCTCCATGTAGTTGAACCTATCCTGGGTGGTTTAAGTAGATGACAAAAGGAGATTTGCAAGTGCAGAGTGCAAAAGGTTTCATTATTTGTTTTTTGGGCTGTACTGGATGTCAGACATCTTAAACAGTAAAACCAATTGGTACGTGACAAGTCAAAGGTTGGCTGCTCCATGATCCCTTGCAGTGATTTGGAACCTTTTCATAAAAAGTAATCAAATAGTCGGGTAGAGCAATGAAGCTTTGGAGGTATTATCACAACGTAGCAATGTCGTGATGTCACATGATCTGAGATTAATGGCACCATCCCAAATTTTAGCAGTTTCAGCTTACCTTGATCCTGCTGCAAGAGGGGTTAGTTTCTAAAGAAACTGTGGTGCTGTGTCCGTAGCGGTGTAATTAACAAACCGTGACATATTTTCAAATCAACAATCAAGCCCTTTATTAAGTAAATCTATAACAGAATTTAATAACATTGTTTGTTGCCTACCTATTTAAAAACAAGCATCAGAAAAAATAAATCTTAAACATGCCTCATTAAAGGAGCTGTGTTATGAAATTAATCTGAATTCAGCAACCACAACCTGCCCACCAAATGGAATGAATCATGAGAATAACCAATAAGCAAAGACAAAAAAACGCATGGATTGACAAAATTGAAGATTAAGACAGGTTGCAATTGGGTTTTGGAAAACTGTTCAGCCTGACAATCTCGACTGTTGCCTGCACACATGCACATGTACAAGTATTTGTATACATTAGGCATACATATTTCTCACAAAGCAGTGGTTTTGTCACTTAAGGATACTGGTAATTTCGTCACGAATGTCAAGTTCCAGAGTGAGTACCATATTTACCTGTGTATCCAAACTTTGTGAAAAAGACAAATACCACTTAAAATGGGCTGGACTACCATGACACAGCCACTTTAAACACAACCATTATTGCAGAAAACTCTGGAAATCGAAACACAAATTTCCCCTAGGAGGGAAATAAGAAAATTCCTGACTATTAGAGGAAGTGCTTCATGTAAATCTGTATTAGTAAAGAGGCCCTGTTAGGGTAAATTTTAAATAACCAATAAGCTGTTGATACAGCAACATACATGATCAACATGTAAGCGCTGACAAACAGCAAAACTGGCTCCATAAAATTGCAACAGCAGTGAAAAGTGAGACACTTGACAAATCTTTTTATGGACAAGCTCCAAGTTTCAAAAGTTAGATGATCAAAAAGCATACTTCCTCTAACAGGGCCTCGATGTTAAAGATGTTCATTGCAACAACTGCCTTGGAACTAAACAACAAAAGGTCTTCCATATTTTTTGCCTCTTAAAATTAACCACACTAAAAAAAACAGTGGCAAGCAGTAAAGAGGAAACCCACCGTGACTTGTCCCTAGTCATCTGTGCTAACACATTCTGTTCACTGTTTGGCAGAGGGTCAACGGAGACAACTGGGGACGAGTCAACAATCCACCACACGTGCATGTACAAAGTGAGGTTCTCACACCTTTAAAGGTTTCTTTTAATTACAATTATTTTCTTATGAGGCACCCCATCATGTCCCAGTTTTATTACTTTTCACCACCAGATAACATGTAATCTATCACTGTAAGTACATGTAAACATGCCTATTAAAACAAGGTTCATTCTTATATATAATGTTCTCTCAGGTAACTGCGTACCGTGAAGTAATGCCATATTTTGTGATTGCCATCATCAACCAGAGGATCTGGGACAAGTTGGTTGATTTTATTTGCCTGGTGTTTTGTCAAATGAATGGTGCTTTCTGGTACTAGAACCATGTTATCTGTTTCATTTTCACTAAATGGACCATCAGGATCAATGCCATACAAGGAAACATCACCAACATCTGTGTCATGAATACCACTGTGTACAATTCCAGAGTGCCAGAGTGCCAAAGGTGAAGTACTATTCATTGTGCGTAATCCATGGTAATTCCACTGTCGGATAAATTCATCCAAAGAAGCCTGTATGGAAGGCAAATAAACATGATGGACAGCAAATATATCCTGTTCATTGGTTGAATCAAGAATACCATCTTTTTCCATGAAAACAAAGAGGTCTCTGTAAAAGGCAGATACTACTCTATTAACCTCTGCCCATAGACGTTCAATTCTCTGGTTATGGACACTACGACCATCGATGTAACTTCCTCTATTGAGCCCTCTGTTATGAATCATAAAATGAGCTACATCAACATTTTCAACCCCTCTGTCACCTCTAACACGGAAGGGGAGCCCAAATTCTGGTGTACTATTAACAAAGCACCGTAATACTGTGTTTGCCAGGTGATTCTTAAAACACTTCAAGTGCACAATAGCCCTACTGAACCCATCAACACAACCATGCAAAACAAATATCCAATGAATGAGCTTGTGGTTTGAGTCTATGTGCCACAGGTGATTAGGTTTCTTGACATTATACAGGCGACGCTGAATTGATGATCTTCTCCTAATTGCACGATTAACAGGATCAACAGTCTACAAAACTTGTCGAATTTTCCATCGTTGAATAAAAATACCACGACCTCTTAAGGCTCCCCGTATGTAGGACTCACCTGAAAAGGGAGTCAGGTGTAACACATCCCTAATATTCCATTCTAGTTCTTCATCTGTAATGTCAGTGAAAGAATCTTCAAATCCATACTCAAGCCTTCTCCTATAAAGAGTTCTGGGGCTTACGCCAAGACATTGTGCTATGGCTGTCCACTGCATACCAGTATTTCTAAGAACTTCGATATGCTCCTTTGTAATAATTTATTTTGGTCTCCCACCAGAACTTTGGCCTTTAGACGGCTCCCTCCGAAACACACTGCATGCATCGATGTTAAAGCTCGTAATTTTGTTTCTCAAATCTTGAAGAAGCTCCCAGAGGGAATATAGAACATTTTGAAACATTTCCGTCAATGCTTGACAGCCTTGAGAATTGGCGAGAACTAAAGAAATAGCAAGAACAATTTGGACTTGCCCTTCCAAGCGGTCGTACAGATACTCAGCATACCTGGGGTTCTCACAGGCTCTATTCTGTTTGCGAAACACACTCTTGAAGAGACAAAAAGAAGTTATCTAAGTCTTCATCGTGTGCTCTCACTAATTGATTGGGCTGGCTTGTCGCCAAGCCTGCCCAATATATAAAATGGACGCTGTTTCGTAGTCACTTATTGACACGCCGGGGGGTCCGCCATATGAAAATGACGGGGTGTCCTTTTAGAATTTCGTTAGATGGGCATGGTTGAAAAGAAGTTTTATCGTTAAGAGCTACTAATTGTAAATTTTATGTGGAAGTCTCCTCCCCCCGGATTTTGGAGATTTGAGAGTAGATAAGTTAATATGTGTTGTAGGAGAAGTAAATGGGGATGTGCGCAGACTAATAAATTGATGAAAAGGTTGTTTGTGTAAAGGGTATTCGTTAGAAGTGGTGTGGGAGGAAAGCGTGAAGGGTGAATTGTCTTGTGAGCGTTAAAAGAGGTACGTTTAAAAGACACTGACCTATTATTTCTAGTTGCTGGTATTAATAGATTAAAAAGGGTGAAACCCGTACGAAACATTATAGCCTGACATAGCGAGAATCCGGCCCGAAGTGATTTTTGCGGCCTGCATTGAACGAGACAAAGTACGCCTAAAACGAGCCATTCTTCTCGGTCTTGTCTCGGCGATAATCTAGCCTGCATAACACGCGTTATTGGGGGCGCTCAAGCGGGTTTTGGGGCGCGAGCGCGTAGCGCGAGACACGAGCGTGAAGCGCGAGAACAAAGAGGTCTCGATTCTGCAGAGAATAGAGTTTCTACACTAGGTAGAGCAGCCTAAATTAGTGGAAAGCTTTCTGCTTTGTAATACATGCAGAATTTGGGAAAGTATTCTCTCAATTTTGTTGGATCATATTGATCATTTGCAATCTGATATTTCAACGAATTATGCTGATGGGGCCGTTTCCAATAACCAAGGGTAGACATCTGCCGTTGGGATCTCTAGTCTGTTGGGAAAAAAGGACTTATGGTTTATTTGATAACATAACGCTCCGAAGAGTGAGAAGAGAGAATTTGAGGTGAGCAATTACATCGTACATGGAACATTAATGAAACGTGATTTTCTTCTATCGGTCATTGTTCTTTCAGTGATAAGATTTGCTGCTAAAAGCATAATCAATTTTGAATGACACAGGCTGGAAAACTTCAATTTTAATTAAATGAGAAATAGAACATGATCTTTATGTCAACAATCACTTTGACCGAGGTCATGTCAAGGATGCTTATAGCGGAGCACTTGCCAGGCCGAAGGCCTGGCTGCGCAGCTCCATACTCATAGAACCTGTGCCGTGATTTTTCATGGTCATGGCTCGCGGGCGCGTGTTTGCCCGCCCGCCCGACGTGTTGGAACAACATCCGGGATCTTGAAAGCAAGCCTTTGTTTTTCGCGCGGCCACACAGCCGTGAGCTCGGTAAACACTTTAGTTGTTTTGTTGTGTCTAGCGGAGAATTAAAGTCGTTATTTTCCTGCATTTTTTCGCGGTTTGCTACTCAAGACAGGGATACTAATTAAGGTATACTCAGAAGCCGCTTTAGTGGAAAAAGACGAGCTTCCAGGGATAAAATCTTGCTTCGAGGAACTTCATGTATTACGTTTTTATCAATGCGGGAGATGTTTGTTTTCTACGGATTTCAGAACCAGAAGTGGATATTTGAATTTCCAAGCAAGCGAGGGACTTAAAGGTAAAACAGATTACAGTTTTCGATGAGAATTTATGTTGATATCAATCTGTGAGTGACTTTTTATTAGTGTTATTGTTAGTTTTGGAGAATTGATTTTAAAACGTGCTTAAATTCAGTTGTATCGATCTCTTGAATTTCATCGAAGAAAGCTTGAACTCGATGAGCTATAATTAAATGGTACGCGTTTTGCTTTTAAACGTAAACTAATGGAGATTTGAATAATTTTTTCGAAAGAAGATTGTGTTGTCCATTTTTATGTGTTTGTTCATTCATTAGATAGATTGAAAAGCGATTTTATGTAAACAAAACAAGACTTTGATTTTATAGTACAGTTCTATCTTCACTCGCATTGCCTTATGCAAATATGTTTGTGTATTTTTGCAATTTTTGATTTTCAAATCAGTTTCTCGGGCAATTTTTGACAAACATAAACTGTATTTTATTGGGAAACTAGTGGTACTAGTTATTCTAGACAGAGAAAAGTTGTTTTTGTGAACTTTTGTACGGTCTATAAAAATGTACTGTGCAGACGGTCGCGTAATACTGTTTTTGAGAATTGCTAAAATTGAAAAAGCTTGAACTCGATGAGCTATAAGCTTAATTAAATGGTACGCGTTTTGCTTTTAAACGTAAACTAATGGAGATTTGAATATTTTTTTCCAAAGAAGATTGTGTTGTCCATTTTTATGTGTTTGTTCATTCATTAGATAGATTGAAAAGCGATTTGATGTAAACAAAACAAGACTTTGATTTTATAGTACAGTTCTATCTTCACTCGCATCGCCTTATGCAAATATGTTTGTGTATTTTTGCAATTTTTGATTTTCAAATCAGTTTCTCGGGCAATTTTTGACAAACATAAACTGTATTTTATTGGGAAACTAGTGGTACTAGTTATTCTAGACAGAGAAAAGTTGTTTTTGTGAACTTTTGTACGGTCTATAAAAATGTACTGTGCAGACGGTCGCGTAATACTGTTTTTGAGAATTGCTATAATTGAAAATAGCCCGTTCGTCAATCTTAATTCTTGTGCTTCCAACCTTTCACCTTAGTTAAGTTTCACCTTAGTTAAGCTTGTTCAAAGTGCGACGCTGTTAGGCTTGGGCTATGTATATATATTATTAGTATTTGTTTTACACAGGAAAAAATGAAGTGGCATTTATTGAGATAACTTGTAATGCATTTGTTAAAGATGTTATGGCTTATTAGTATTTTGTGAAAGAGGGGGTACGTGACTCAGACAAAGTTTGATGTCAGCTCAAAGGTTTTATATGAGCGTCACCGGGGGGGGGGGGGATCCCTTATATGACCTATACGGGGAAGTGCCGCTGGACAGGGTATGGTTTTTGGCATTTTTGTCCTGAACAGGGTATATAATTTAACGCGAGTCTGTCCTAAACAGGGTATGGTTCCAGTTAAGGTAGCGCTTGTGGTGACTTCCCTTGTCGTGATTAGCATATTCATGCGAAGGTGAAGTCGTTTTCGTTTCAGATCCGTCTACTATTTTTTAAAAGCTCAGATTAATAACCACGCACGTTTTTGCGGGCTTCAAATACAATAAATACAAGGCAATGTTACATTAGGGAGTGAAAAACTGATTCAAGAAATGTAAATTGTGACTTAAAATACAACAAATTATGTGACGAGGCTGCACGGTGAAATCCGATCATCGGACTTCCAATCTATTAGCCCTCAAGCGATAAGAAAACATTTCATGACTTGTGCCCAGAGGCAAAGAGAAAGGTATTTTTTTTTTTATTCTTCTTATATGACTAAGATGTTTGCATCGCTAGCTTGAAAAGAGATGCGTAAATAGGTTCCAAATGATCTGTATTATCCCAAATTAACTGCCGTGTACCCAAATTTTAACTTTATACTAATTCAACTAATTAGCAGTAGCTAAAAAAACGGGCGGGGGAGTTCTCCTATATATAAGCTATACGGGTATGTGCCGCTGGATGGGGTCGGGTTTTTGACCTTCTAGGTCTGAGATGGGGTCTTAGTTTTGCCCACTAAGTCTGAGATGGGGTATACTTTTTCCGTTCAATTTTCGAATTAAGTGTTTTGTCATTGTTTTCCGGTGCATTTTTCATCTGGAACCGTGCCTGTGGAAGTTTCACTCGATTCAATGAGTGTGTAGTATACATTTATTATTATGGGAATAAACTGTTACTATGTCGTTTATCGACACGTGTTCATACAAGCAAAGCAGAACAAAAGGTCCTGAAGATGACAACGCGAATTTCTTTTTGAGCAAAAATCCTATCTTCGAGTCTATATTCTGAGGGATACTGATTATATATTGTAAAGTTTAGAGAGTATATAGGCTGCAATTGGATAAATTAGAGAGCTGCTTACTTTCGAGTATTCGTCCAACGGGTATATACTTTTCTATTACTACCTGCGGCCGCATAAACAGCATTAATAAACGCATCCTTTCAGTTGAGCCGCAATGGACAGATTATCATTTCTTTTCACCATCATTGAAACCTGCCTTTTTTGGCCATGGACCACTTTACCGCTTGGTTCTGTAAGCTTCGTTTCTAACGGCTTAGTACAGTAGCCTGCGTTGCAAGCGTTCGAAGGGGAAGGGGGAGAATTGAGGCGCGAGAGAACGCGAAGGGCGCGCGAGGAAGGGGGGGAAGGGGTTTTGTGTGTCTTCCCGTTGGTATGACTTGGAGTTTTATATCAATGCAAACAAAACAAAACAAAACAATGGTCCATTTGGTGTAGATTCGTCTAAAACTATCTGTGCTCCTTATAGCCAAGGAAATACATGTAGTTTTTTTGGTTCTAATGCGGGAAGTCAGTGTGTAGCGATGAGTTTAACAGCTATATTGTATAATTTTTGGTCGCATGATAACATGTGCGTCAGATCTTGTTGAAATTACGAATTTTGGTAATGAGTTGTATACTTATCTTTCTAATTTAAAACAGAAAGAATGCCTTATGTTAATTGAAGTTCCTGATGTTGTTTGTACTGGGAGAGTTAACTTTCAATGAGCATAGTGAAAGTTATTATGGAAATGTACATTATTTAAATGACAGTATAATAGACGAGAGTTGTCTACCTTTGTTTGAGGCTTTTGAATCGTTATTACGTGATAATTATAAGTCATTTATTTTGACAATAATAATTTATACAGTCGCTATTTTTGAGACAAGGGACGGTGTATTCAAAGTCTTCGATTCACATAGTAGAGATCAGAATAAATGAATGATCCATGTGGGACGTTTGAAGTAAAAGGAGTGAAGATATCCTTAACATATGAGCCCAATCATAGTACTCGCAAAGTTCTTGTTTATGATTCCATGACAACACGACGACAGTAAGCAGCAGTATAAACATTGTTATAATGAAACGACAGAACGTCCGCCATTAACAACTTCTTTCTATGGGGAAGGGCTGGTGACCAGCACTGACTGTGATCATCTCGAGGGGCATCATTTCTAGCTATTTCTCGATCGATGAAAAAATTCTCGTTCAACAAAAAAACTTTCAACCTGTAGAAATATTTCTCGATCGATGAAAAAATTCTCAACCTGTAGAAATATTTTTCGACCGATGAAAAAGTTTTCTCGATCGTCCAAAATATTATCAGTCTTGAAAACTGTTTTTGACTGACACTAACGATTTTTGGACTATCGAAAATATTTCTCGATTAATAAAACCCTTTTTTCGACCGGCACTAAAGATTTTTGGACCATCGAAATATTTCTCGATCGACAAAATTATTTCTCAATCAACAAAATATTTTTCGACCACTTTTGTCCAGTATGGCTTTCCATAATGCCGAGGGTCTCTTCGTCCAGAAAACAAAAAGGTATTATTCCACAGAACAACACAGCAGGATAAAAGTCTAAACCCACATAATAGAGTGACATCGAGTGCGTAATGTTATTGCAATTCTCACGCCAGTTATTAGCATTTTTCGGAAAATTCTTTGCAAAGCAATCGAGCGTTCCGTTCGATGCAAATGAGTTTTTTTGCTAAAGTTGTGCACGTGCATATGAAACTTGAAAACAATACCCGTGAATAATGAGGACGCTCACTTGTAAACACAAAATCTGAGGGAAAAAACTGGTACATTTGAGGCCTTATTTAATTGCCTTGCATGTTTTCAATGTCCTTGAAACTTGCAGGCCAGATAAAGTGACGATTAATCTCGGGATTGTCAAATTTTAAAGAACATTTATCAAGCGGTTTCCAAGTTATCATCACATTTGTAGGCGTAGACTAAATTACATACGAAAATGACAAAAAGAGCGGCTGAACGCATGTTAATCAAATCCTTCTTTCTCGCAATCGGCCAAAGCAATCCCCTCACTTTTTCAAACATGATTTAAATGGAATCAAACTACTAAGTGCATCGTTTTCTTTAGATATTAGCCAATTATGTCGATAGTATGTTTTTCACTGTATTTGTAATCGCTAAAAGTTCATCCCCAAAAATTTCAAAAACGCTCTCATAGAATTTGTTCAATCTTTGCCATATTCGAGGCGGCTATGGGAGGTACAAGCTTCCTTAAGCGATTGTCGAAAAAACCTCCTAGTGCCGAGAAATACGACGGAAAGAAAAAACGTCATGGCGTCATTACGTTGCTATGGCAACTTCGATGTTAATTTCACACTGGTCTTAACAAACTTTCATCTTTATCTATTACAGCTGTGGTGACCATTTGTCCATAGCATTGTCAATGGCGTCGTAGTTAATGCTCAAACTTGGAGGGTATCGCCCCGAAAAAATCCAGTCGAGCCACCTTAAGCCCCCGTACATTAAGGTGGTTCGATACAGTTTTCTGGAGACCATACCTACATTTTTCAATCGGCTTTTAAATTGAAGTTTGGCAAGATATATTGTCTAGTAAAATCGATATTACCATGACGACGATAAACAAGAAACTTAGAAATCAGTAAAAGTGAAATTTAGCGCGTTTAAGATTTCGCATTGAAAATCCCACATAGACATCTTAAAATATGGTATATGGCATATATATTTTGCAAGAATAAAAAAAATCTGTATGTTTGATTTCAAATAAATCGCAATAATATTTCAAACCTTACTATTTGTGTACTGGTAATTAATTGATCGAGAGATTAACACTGGTTTTGTGAAATTCCTTAATGATAGTGTCAAAAAGTAGCTTGATGTTATGTTTGTAAACCTTGAAAGTTTTGTTTACGTTCTCTTTTGCGATCTTGAGAATTACCTGTTTTCCTAATATCGCTTCATGTGCAATTTTTGGGTAGTTTTCGATTTTAATCGCTTTTGCAAAAATCTGAGAAACGGCTCGATGGATTTTTTTTTTAAACATTCACTGTGCGTGCTTAACGATGTGCAAAATATTATCTGAAAGTTTCATTGACATTGATTCACTGGAACGCCTTTAAATTGAAAGATGAAGACGACGTACGAACCGGCCGAAAAAATGGCGTTACAAATTTACTTTTTTAAGTTATGCTTAATAATGATTTCAAATCAATGCCCACTGCATTCCTCCGTGATTTATACTTTCGTTGTGATCTGCTGTGCATCTATTATTATCTATATTCGAGCATGATTGTACCTTATTACTCTCCTTGCTACTTTCCAGATTCCCTTAAGTCTCTTTTTAGGATTATTTTGAGCAATACATGCCCTTTTGCATTTTGAAAACGTTTTTCCAGCGGGCGTTTTGAACGCAAAAGAAAACAGATGCAAAGAAATTTGCATCATCGAGCGCACAGTGCAATGTTTCAATCACGGAAGAATGTAGTGCGCATTGATTTGAAGTCATTACTGAGCATAACTTAAAAAAGTAAATTTGTAACGCAAACGTTTTGGCCTGTTCGTACGTCGTCTTCATCTATAAATTTAAAGGCGTTCCAGTGAATTAATGTCAATGAAACTTTCAGATAATATTTTGCAGATCGGTAAGCATGCATGGTTAACGTTTTAAAAAAAATCCATCGAGCCGTTTCTCAGAGTTTTGCAAAAGCGATTAAAATCGAAAAATACTAAAAAATTACACATGAAGCGATGTTAGGAAAAATGGTAGTTCTCAAGATCGCAAAAGAGAAAGTAAACAAAACTTTCAAAGTTTACAAACATAACATCAAGCTACGTTTTGACACTATCATTAAGTAATTTCACAAAACCAGTGTTAATCTCTCGATCAATTTATTACCAGTACACAAATAGTAAGGTTTGAAATGTTATTGCGATTTATTTGAATTCAAACATACAGATTTTTTTTATTCTTGCAAAATATATATGCCATATACCATATTTTAAGATGTCTATGTGGGATTTTCAATGCGAAATCTTAAACGCGTTAAATTTCACTTTAATCGATTTCTAAGTTTCTTGTTTATCGTCATCATGGTAATATCGATTTTACCAGATAATATATCTTGCCAAACTTCAATTCAAAACTACAATAGGCGACAATATTGTTGACACATTGTCATTTTGAACCCCATTTTGTTCGGGACGAGAGGCATTTCAGCCCCACCCCCCTAATTCCCCACCCCCATCCCCCCAGACAATGTTGTGTATCGTTTCGTCAGGTCTGTCGCTACAATCCTACATCATTGGATGGGGGGACGGGTGTTAATGCGGCAGAGTGTAGTAAAAGGAAAGATACAGTGATAAATATGTCACGAAAACCGTTTTTGTTATAGAGTGTGTCAACTATTTTTGTCGCCTATTGTCCGATATACAAAAATTGTTATTTGGACATTCATGGTAAGGCAAGGGCGCTGTCTCTTGCTTAAATTATTATTTTGGGGACTTTCTGCTATATCACACAACAGACTTTCATAGATGACCAAATTTGACGATTATTTGTAGAAATGAAATCCGCTGTGTTACCAGTAAAACACGCAAATGCGTCAAGAGCCTCACTAATGTCAAAGCGAGAAACAGATACTTAACTATATAGTATATACGCAGCAGATGTGTTGCTTAGTTGCCAGTTGCATGTAACTGAATTTATTAGCATTTTCCAATAAGATAAAAGATAACATGCATGGACTTGCGAATTCCTTCTCTGTTTTGCAAGTGGCAAGAACACCATTGTGTTTATTACGGAATTCGAACGGCTTGCTTAACGGAAAGGAAACTGAAATGATGACGGTTCTTTTGAAGATCTTTCGGTTTCATGTTGAACTTTCGCAATAACAGCAAAATAAATGTCTTCTTGTGCAAAATTTCCTTAAACAAGAGGCTACTATTGTAGCCTACACTCATGCGCTTGCGTAAGAAAGTTTTACGGTTTATTTTAAACGGGTCACGCACCCCTCCCCCGTCAACGAATTTTGCATGACACACATTGTATCATCACACAAGACATGTTGATTGAAGCTACCAATTTTTCTGTACTCGCTTGAAATATTTAATTTGTTGATTCCTTATCAAACCCACACTAGTCTAATACTTCCCAAACCGTGAATTATTTGGGTTATTCCAGAAAGAATCCACCCCCCCCCCCCCCAACCGTCGGACGGCAAGACTGTTTGACCCCTCCCCCTCCGCCCGGATTTCCTGGCCCGCTAGACTGCCCCCCTCCCTCCCACCTGTATTTCCAAGCCCCAGAGACCCCTCCTCCTGCCCAGATTTCCAATAAATTTTTGGAAGTTCTAAATTTATCTGAGATAATGAAAAAAAAAAAATACATGTAATCGGATTCAGGAGATTCTGCTTTTATAATGTCAAAACTGTGAAACATTTTAATAAAAATATTGCGTGACGCATCATGACCCCCCTGTTTGATTTCATATATGCAAATTTCGTGTGAAATGTAATTCGATTCATGATCATGAATCCAAAATATTTGTTCTAAAGGTCAACACGTTTCAATGAAACTCATATTTCCTTGAATGAAAATGTCTTTCCCTTGAATAAAAGAGTTAAACGCTTATCAGAATTCAGTGCTTTTCTGCTTCCGGAAGGCTTGGCGATTTATTTATCCTAACTGCAGCGCGGGCGAATTCATCACAAAATAATAATTAAATTCTGCAACCTGCTTTACTTATATCTAGTGTTTTCTAAAATTTCCGACTTTTCCTGTGTATATAGAATGCCATTCTTATCCGTAAAGATGATTCGCATAATGTTTTCGCGAATCAAAAAATCTTGAAAGCAAACTTTATTTTAGAAAGCGCCATCTAACTTATTAATTTCAGTTACTAGTTTAATCGCAATTTGCCTTTAATCGCAAGTTTAATCGCAATTCGCCTTTACACAGGAAAAAGGACAACGAATTCTCTCGGTTGAACGTTTTATTCAAATATCTATTAGTTTAGTCTCAAGAGCAAAATGCGTTAAATTATCGCATCGAGGAAGCCGTGTCAGCAACGCAAGCAAATTTTAGCACATGTCGAAGAACAAACAGTCTATGAAATGTTTCTTACAAAGTATTAAAATGGACATTCAAAAATGTTATTTTCTTTACCGTAGTTTTCCAGGAATGCTTGAAAATTCTTAGTAGAGTCTGCTGCTTCGCGCTTCCAGATGTCCCGCTTTGTTATAAATCACAGGAAGATTCCATCGCTTTCAGCTCTCTAACCGCCACTTCAGAGGCATACAAATCGTCTTAAGGACTTTTTCTTTCCATTTCGATGTCTTAAAAGGCGTGTTTACATTTTGGTAATGGAAAATGAACGTCTGAAAAACTGAAGTGTAGAGTACAGAAGGAGCCATATTTGTTTGAAATCTGAATCTTCTCCGAGTGACAAACCGGTTCTCTCTAGTCCCCCCTAAAATCCAGACATGCGCTCAGTAGACGGATTCTGATTGGTTTAACCTTCCTGAAGCCTTTTATAACAATAGGGGACAAAAATAATTTTCTAGGGGAGGCAGGGGCGAGTTCGCGTACACTAAAATATGCGTGCATAAATTTGCATGCAAAATCGTGACACAAAGAAAAACCGAGCCCATTTTTTAACCTCATGCCGCTATGCGCATGAGTTAACAAGAAAGCAGTAAAGAAGATGTCTCGAATAACCACGATTTACCACGATTTACCACGCTTTACCATGTTGAAATAAAAAACTGTTTTAGTGATCTTCTATTGTTTACCATGGTAAATCGTGGTTAATCGTGGTAAATCGTGGAATTTCAAAAGATAGACACATATTTCCTCTTTTAAAGGCTGATTTTATAACAGAAGGAAAGCTTGAACATATTTCATGTTCTAAATTCGGGTTTCATACATGAATTATGCAAGAAATGAATAAGAATTTCTTGTAAATGCCACATCAAGTGACAGTAATTTGATATGTCACGCGCGCGTGTCACGCTGTGTTACAGCGTTGTACTCAGTCTGCAAGAAACTTTGGTAAATTTTTAAGGCGGCCTCTTCCATTGTTCGCTTTATGGTAAAATTCCCCTCTTCTTTCCTTAAAGAGAAAATCTGTCGAAGGAATGGCCGCTCTACACGGGGACTCAACTTTCTTGGCCGGCCTGGTCGCTCATTCTTGTGGTGGACTTTGTTACATTGGCCCTTTTTCAGACTTTTTAAAATCTGATTTTCTTAAGACCTTCAAACGTATAATTCGTCCATCATTTACTTCAGTCTTAACCCTTTGTATTTTCGTGCAATGCGCCCAAAGGCACGAGTTTCTTCGTCAATTTTACAAGCGAAGATCATTTTGCCTCGCTTTATTCACGTGCTTAAGACTATTATAACATCACCATAAAATTCGATAAACGGCTGCAATTAGAATGTAATTAATCAGCTATTAACGCCGTTCGCATGAATCAAAACATCGGACAGTGCAGATTAATATTTGTAATAACCGATTAATTTCCTCGCACTTTTGGGAAGAAATAGCACATTTCGTACTTTATTTATTTATTTATTTATTAGACTTCGCCTTCAAATAACTAATAACAAACAAAATGATAGAAACAAAGAAAACAACTACTGGGTTATGGCAGGGTGACCACAACAGCTGCCGCCAATTACTGTGGGTCCAAGATTAACAAGATTCTAAACACTCGAATAAAATAGTAAAATATAGTAACTAATAACAACACGAAATAGGCTCAGAAAGGTTGCGTGGCGTATTACATTTTAAGCAGACAGATTTCCAGGTTCTAGGGTCCTCAATATCGAATCGCGAGATAAGTGCATCTTTGTAATATGAGGAGAGCAAAGATTTAAATTGGTTTAGAGTTACATGCTCATATCTTAACTGCAGGGGGAGAGCGTTCCAGATTCTAGAAGTTCTTACAAAAAAAGAGTGCTGATAAGTAGAAGTGCGGCATTTCTTTGGTCTAAAAGATTTTGCATTGGTAGCGCTTGCTCTAGTGACCCTTATAGGAACAATGCGTTCAGGGAGCACGTCATGTGATACACAAACAATACCATTAGTGGCCTTAAAGAAAAAGACCAAGTCCAAAAACTCATGCCAATAACAGATAGGTAGAATATCAATTGACAAGAGCCTGTCTCTATAGCTTTCTTCACATAGGAAGGGTAAATCTAAAATAAACTTTGAGGCGCGTCGCTGGACGCGTTCCATGCGTCTTACGAGGTGTATTGTTTGCGGAGACCACACTTGAGTGGCATAGCCAAAAGCGGGACGTACGATGGCTAAGTAGAGAGTTCTACGAGTACATCGCACATCTACGTATGAACCCCAGTAACTTGTTTGCCTTAGCGCACTGTTCGAGCGTGTGCTTTTTCCACGTTAAGTCGTAACTAACGTAGACTCCGAGGTCTTTTTCGTGATTGGTGACCTCTAGCGGCTTGTCATTTATCTTGTACTGAAACTCGACAATAGACGACAATATTGTTGACACATTGTCATTTTGAACCCCATTTTGTTCGGAACGAGAGACATTTCAGCCCCACCCCCTAATTCCCCCCCACCCCCCCACCCAGACAATGTTGTGTATCGTTTCGTCAGGTCTGTCGCTACAATCCTACAACATTGGATGGGGGGACGGGTGTTAATGCGGCAGAGTGTAGTAAAAGGAAAGATACAGTGATAAATATGTCACGAAAACCGTTTTTGTTATAGAGTGTGTCAACTATTTTTGTCGCCTATTGTAGTTAGTGGTGAAAATTTCACGTTGATCTGACTTGGAGAAGACCGCTTAAAAGCCGATTGAAAAATGTTGGTATGGTCTCCAGAAAACTGTACCGAACCACCTTAAGCTTATTACCCTTAAAACGCGAAGTTACACGGGACAATTTTTAAGGACGTTAGAAATCGCGCCGTTAAGGTTACAGACAAGACAAGACAAGATGATTTATTCAACTCAGCTCAGTTTTAAATGACATATAGGTAAAATTTACATTGGTTCAAACGTCGAACTTCACGTGTGCCGAATCTAATGCAAATTAGCAAGAACAATAGATTTTTTTCATTTGCATTAGGTTCGGCACATGTGAAGTTCGACGTTTGAACTGAGCCTAAGGAATAAAACAAAAATGTAACATAAAATAGAGAGTGAGTTGGGATCATCCAAATAGCAAAGGCTAATCTAGTGGATGACCCCTACAATAAAATACAGTTACAGACAATTAAGAATAGATTTTTTTTATAAAAAATATTTCTTCATACGCTAAGGTAGATAATTAAATAGAATAACAATTAAGCATGGAGTTCTTCAGGGTTTTACGAAATATTCTTAAAGAATTTGAATTAGTTATATTTGTAGGCAAAGAATTCCAAAGGCGAGGACCAGTGAATACAGAATACCTTCGGGGGTCTCTCCAGTGTAACAGCTCCAGCATCTTGAGATAACTCTTAAGATGCCTTAAGCCCTACATCAAATTAAAGCTTATACAGCTGACTATCTAAATATACTTTTAATTTTCTAATAGAATGAAGTCGTCGAATAGTTTAAGAATTTTAAATGCGAACGTCTGAATCAGCTTTTGAAATCTACAACTCATATCGATTATTATATTTTGCTAATAAGTTGATTTGTTCTCGGAAAATTAAAAAATATATATATATACATACTTTAATATATATATATATATATATATATATATATATATATATATATATATATATATATTTCATTGAATGCAGATCAGACTTCAGAAGATATTCATTCGCTTAATGCTACAGCACTGTTTCGTATGGTCAAAAGATGACCACACTCATCTTTTGACCATACGAAACAGTGCTGTAGCATTAAGCGAATGAATATCTTCTGAAGTCTGATCTGCATTCAATGAAATTTGTCTTTGCTCCTCTAATGAATTAGAGTTGAGCGCTTTTGAAATCCATTCTACTGAACTATCATAGAATTCATATATATATATATATATATATATATATATAATTCATCAAAAATATCCTTGCCGATATTTCGTCTTTATTACAAAATACTTCATCAGGGCAATATATATATATATATATATTCTTCAAAATATGGAAATAAAGACAATAAATTCCTTGCCGATATTTCGTCTTTATTATAAAAGACTTCGTCAGGGCAACTGACTAAGCGTGACCGACCGTTACAAAATATACATCAAGTAGCGTAAGACGCGAGACATGTATAACTACCTTGTACGCGCTAAGCGCGCGCTACAAAATTAAAGCTATGTTATGTGTATATAAAATTAAAATAAGTCCCTTCGAGGGTTTCTGCTGCAAAAAAAGTCATCGCTATTTAACCCCGAAGGGACAATAGTTCGAAGGCGATAAGCCCACTGGGCCTCTCTTTCCCTAAGCGTTTCCTCCGTAGTGCATTTATCGATTAGCTGAATCCTGATATTACTTAAGCCTTGATGATCAGCCTGATTAAAATGCCTATAGATACAATCATCCTTAATCTTACCATCAGCATTAAGCTTGTTGTGATTTACCAATCTAGACTTATGGTTGTTAAACCTAATTCTAAATTTAGTGATGGTAGATCCTACATATTGCATTTCACAAACGGTGCATGAAAGAAGATAGACTACATGACTAGAATTACAATCCATGCTAGAATTAATTACATAATTTCTACCCGTAACTACACTCTTAAAATTAGTTCCTAAGACGAGGAAATCACAAACCCTAGATCTACTAACTCCACACTTAAAGCAGCCCCTTTTAATATCCGAAGACTCTAATGCCGAATGAACTAAATAAAATATCCTTTAAACATTTAGGCCGCCTAAATGCCACCATGGGCACATGTTCTATAGCTCCCCGACAACGCCTAGAAGACTGCAAGACGGGATGTAGTTTATGCAATATTTCCCCGATGTTCGGAAGTGCCGGATGAAATGTCACTACAAAAGGAAGTCGTTTATTACTACTAGGCCCTTTATCCTTAAGAGTGTCCCTCCTAGGAATCCTGTGCGCCCTATCAATTTCACTTTCCACAAAATGCTTGTTGAAACCCCTTCTAACCAAATACCCACACAGTTCCCCCGCCCGTTTATCGAAAAAAGCATCTTTAGAGCAGATACGGCGAATTCTAAGAGCCTGTCCAAAGGGAATACCCTTCTTACATGAGTGTGGATGACAAGAGGTGTGGAACAAATACTGGTGTTTATCCGTGGGCTTGCTATACAAATCCGTAGAAATTACCCCATTATCAAGCAAGACGTTAACATCAAGAAAATTAACCTGTTTAAAAGACCAATCAAAAGTAAACTTAATAGTCCTTTGAAAGGAATTCATGTATTCCATAAAAACTTTACAACCGCAGCAGCATTCTGGCTACATGGAGAAGATTCATGGTATAATTGTGAAATTAGAGAAAACGTTATCTGATAAGCATGACCATAAGTTACGATCACTGTGCGGAATGCTTAGTACTGTAGATGGAGGAAATGAAGCGGTCGTCACTCCCGAATCTACCCACGAACAGTTTCCTCGCGCACCAACAACTGCGTCTCCGGCTCATTTGGCTGAAGAACAGAGATGTTTAACGGAACCAACGCAAAGTGCCCCAGCAGTTACAGCTGTCAGAACGTATGCGGCTACGACTTCTGGTTTAAATAGTGACAGTCAACTTTTGGCGGAAGAAGTTGAACATGTGACTGCTAATGAAACAATATCGCAGCGGAATCCTGAAATTCAAGAGCGGACGATTTTAAATAGCCGTTTGGGGATTAGAACTGTTGCAGAAACTACACAAGGACTTAACATGGTGGTGAATCTTTCACGCCGTGAGTTGACTGAAGGCGAGGTGGCATTACTATCTAAGGGCTTGAAATTTTGTCCGACTCCTAATGATTTAGATAGGTTTAATCTACGTAAGGATATTAATAATTTTATTAGACAAATTAGGCTTAAGGAATACTTTTATAATGAAAGTAAAGTACATGATGATTTTTCTTATTCTCCCGCCTTTCGTAATAAGTCCAACTGGTGTCCGGAAAGGGGTAGGGAGATAGCTATTGAGGCGTATGCTAGGGCGGTGGAGGAGGAGATTTTGTCCTCAATTAATAATGGTCGAGGGATTTATAGTAATTTATCTGTGTCAGAACGTAAGGCCTTAAAGGATCTTAAATCTTATCATGATATTGTTATTAAGGAGGCTGATAAGAGTTCGGGGGTAGTGGTTAAGAACAGAGAGGATTATGTTAATGAAGCTCTTAGACAGCTAGGGGATCATAATGTGTACGAAGAAACACCAGTAGATCTTACAGAGCACATTTCTAAGTTGGTTAATGATAGAATTCGTAAGCTTAATTCGTGTGGCCATATTGATGATAAAACTCTTGACTATCTTTTAGTTAATAGCAATCCTAGGGCGGGGAGGTTTTATTTATTACCCAAAATACATAAAAAAGGTTGTCCTGGTAGGCCAGTCATCTCGGGTTGTGGTACCTGTACGGAGAGAATTTCGGAGTTTGTTGATTCCCATATGAAGCCTTTAGTCCCAAACATACCATCTTACGTTAAGGACACTAAGCACTTCCTGCAGAAACTTCAAGGATTAGGTAAATTGCCAGAGGGTGCGATCTTGGTTACAGCGGATGTTGTAGGTTTATACCCCCATATCCCCCATGAGGAAGGTTTAAGTGCCATGCGAGATGCTTTGAGAACAGTCACCACACCTTCCGTTCCCACAGAGGACTTGGTAGATTTGGCTAGGCTAGTGTTTACTAGCAACAATTTAACGTTTAATGGTAAACATTATGTACAAATCTTGGGTACGGCAATAGGTACTAAAATGGCCCCATCGTATGCCAATATTTTTATGGGTAAACTGGAGTCGGATTTGTTAGAACGGTCACCGGATAAGCCACACATTTGGCTTAGGTTTATTGATGATATTTTTATGATTTGGTTGGGGGGAGAGGAAAGACTTAAGGTATTTATGGAATACATGAATTCCTTTCATAGGACTATTAAGTTTACTTTTGATTGGTCTTTTAAACAGGTTAATTTTCTTGATGTTAACGTCTTGCTTGATAATGGGGTAATTTCTACGGATTTGTATAGCAAGCCCACGGATAAACACCAGTATTTGTTCCACACCTCTTGTCATCCACACTCATGTAAGAAGGGTATTCCCTTTGGACAGGCTCTTAGAATTCGCCGTATCTGCTCTAAAGATGCTTTTTTCGATAAACGGGCGGGGGAACTGTGTGGGTATTTGGTTAGAAGGGGTTTCAACAAGCATTTTGTGGAAAGTGAAATTGATAGGGCGCACAGGATTCCTAGGAGGGACACTCTTAAGGATAAAGGGCCTAGTAGTAATAAACGACTTCCTTTTGTAGTGACATTTCATCCGGCACTTCCGAACATCGGGGAAATATTGCATAAACTACATCCCGTCTTGCAGTCTTCTAGGCGTTGTCGGGGAGCTATAGAACATATGCCCATGGTGGCATTTAGGCGGCCTAAATGTTTAAAGGATATTTTAGTTCATTCGGCATTAGGGTCTTCGGATATTAAAAGGGGCTGCTTTAAGTGTGGAGTTAGTGGATGTAGGGTTTGTGATTTCCTCGTCTTAGGAACTAATTTTAAGAGTGTAGTTACGAGTAGAAATTATGTAATTAATTCTAGCATGGATTGTAATTCTAGTCATGTAGTCTATCTTTTTTCATGCACCGTTTGTGAAATGCAATATGTAGGATCTACCATCACTAAATTTAGAATTAGGTTTAACAACCATAAGTCTAGATTGGTAAATCACAACAAGCTTAATGCTGATGGTAAGTTTAAGGATGATTGTATCTATAGGCATTTTAATCAGGCTGATCATCAAGGCTTAAGTAATATCAGGATTCAGCTAATCGATAAATGCACTACGGAGGAAACGCTTAGGGAAAGAGAGGCCCAGTGGGCTTATCGCCTTCGAACTATTATCCCTTTTGGGGTTAAATAGCGATGACTTTTTTTGCAGCAGAAACCCTCGAAGGGACTTGTTTTAATTTTATATACACATAACATAGCTTTAATTTTGTAGCGCGCGCTTAGCGCGTACAAGGTAGTTATACATGTCTCGCGTCTTACGCTACTTGATGTATATTTTGTAATGGTCGGTCACGCTTAGTCAGTTGCCCTGACGAAGTCTTTTATAATAAAGACGAAATATCGGCAAGGAATTTATTGTCTTTATTTCCATATTTTGAAGAATATGAATTAACATTTTGGAAGAAAGATCCAGACAAAGGATGTTTTTGAAACTTTATATATATATATATATATATATATATATATATATATATATATATATATATATATATATAACTTAGCACAAGCATGTAAAAAAGTTCCATGATTGGAAATTTCTCGGTAAATTATACTCTAACACAAGAGAAAACACTTTTTTCTTAAAACACCTATATTTCGGCAGCGTACAGCTGCCTTCATCAGGGTGAATGGCTGACAAGGCGTTACACGCGATAAAAACCGTGACAACCGTTATATGTGCGCGCTAATCAAAAAAATTTTTAAACTGCGCGCGCTACGACAGCTAAATACAAATGCTGGTAAAACTGCTATTTTTGCGCGCGGAGTCCCCGATTTTGGCTATAAAAAAATCGCTCTCATTCAGACCGTGGGGTCTGAGTGTCTTCAGTTTGTAAGCCCATTGACCCTCCTTATCCGTCAGATTTTCCGTTCTGTCCACTCTGTCTATTAACTGAACTGACATATCCTCCAGACCCCCATGACCCGCACTAAAAAAATGCCTGTATACTGATCTCATCGTCTAGCCTCTCTTCGGGCGTCATTCTACCATGCAAATTCAGTCGACTACGGTGGTTGTTAAATCTGAGTCGAAATTTGGTCGAAGTCGAACCCACGTATTGCTTGCCACATGTTTTACAAGTAAGCAGATAAACCACATTCGTGCTATTACAGTTCAAACTGTAATTTATGGTGTATGACTTGCCCGTGTTCGTACTCTCGAAAGTGTCCCCCATCTTGAGAAGCTTGTCCTTCCTACATATCCTGCAGTTCTTCGAGGCACATTGCTTGTTCCCGCTATCCCTGATTGTAATTTCCTGTTTAACTTTAGCGTGCACTAAATAGTCTTTAAGACTCTTGGGCCGACGAAAAGCCACCATCGGCTGTTCCTTGATTGCTTTCTTGCATCTCTCTGACGCATGTAGCACGGGGTGCAGATCTCTCAGGATTTTTCCAATGTTTGGAAGACCGGGATGATACGTTACGACGAACGGAATCCTTTCATTTTTTCTGCTTGTTTCTCTTGGCCTTAAAGCCTCGTCCCTTGTTATTCTTTTCGCTCTGTTTATCTGTCTCATAACAAACGATTTCTCATATCCTCTAGCCACTAAAAACTCGGTCAATCTCTTGGCTCTGTCGTCAAAAAATTCTTCTAAAGAACAAATACGACGTAGTCTCAATGCTTGGGCATACGGAATCCCCTCTTTACATCCTCTCGGGTAATATTATATATTATATCATAGATGGATACGAAAAGAAACCTCACACTTGGTTTAGGTATATTGACGATATCTTTATGATATGGACAGCAGGAGAGGAAGAATTGGAAAGATTTTTGAACTTTATTAATAATTCACACGACACTATAAAATTCACGTGGAACTACTCTAGAGAGCAAGTTGACTTCTTAGATGTTACAGTCTTGAATAGAAATGGGAAGCTAGAAACCGACTTATACGTTAAACCCACTGACAAACACCAGTATCTGGACTCAAGATCTTGTTACCCGAGAGGATGTAAAGAGGGGATTCCGTATGCCCAAGCATTGAGACTACGTCGTATTTGTTCTTTAGAAGAATTTTTTGACGACAGAGCCAAGAGATTGACCGAGTTTTTAGTGGCTAGAGGATATGAGAAATCGTTTGTTATGAGACAGATAAACAGAGCGAAAAGAATAACAAGGGACGAGGCTTTAAGGCCAAGAGAAACAAGCAGAAAAAATGAAAGGATTCCGTTCGTCGTAACGTATCATCCCGGTCTTCCAAACATTGGAAAAATCCTGAGAGATCTGCACCCCGTGCTACATGCGTCAGAGAGATACAAGAAAGCAATCAAGGAACAGCCGATGGTGGCTTTTCGTCGGCCCAAGAGTCTTAAAGACTATTTAGTGCACGCTAAAGTTAAACAGGAAATTACAATCAGGGATAGCGGGAACAAGCAATGTGCCTCGAAGAACTGCAGGATATGTAGGAAGGACAAGCTTCTCAAGATGGGGGACACTTTCGAGAGTACGAACACGGGCAAGTCATACACCATAAATTACAATTTGAACTGTAATAGCACGAATGTGGTTTATCTGCTTACTTGTAAAACATGTGGCAAGCAATACGTGGGTTCGACTTCGACCAAATTTCGACTCAGATTTAACAACCACCGTAGTCGACTGAATTTGCATGGTAGAATGACGCCCGAAGAGAGGCTAGACGATGAGATCTTATACAGGCATTTTTTTAGTGCGGGTCATGGGGGTCTGGAGGATATGTCAGTTCAGTTAATAGACAGAGTGGACAGAACGGAAAATCTGACGGATAAGGAGGGTCAATGGGCTTACAAACTGAAGACACTCAGACCCCACGGTCTGAATGAGAGCGATTTTTTTTATAGCCAAAATCGGGGACTCCGCGCGCAAAAATAGCAGTTTTACCAGCATTTGTATTTAGCTGTTGTAGCGCGCGCAGTTTAAAATTTTTTTTGATTAGCGCGCACATATAACGGTTGTAACGGTTTTTATCGCGTGTAACGCCTTGTCAGCCATTCACCCTGATGAAGGCAGCTGTACGCTGCCGAAATATAGGTGTTTTAAGAAAAAAGTGTTTTCTCTTGTGTTAGAGTATATATATATATATATATATATATATATATATATATATATATATATATATATATATATATAACCGTAGAACTTGTGAGGGGTCTCGCAAACAATGCAAATCCTTAACCAACTTTAAATGCTTGCTGGAGGATCACTAAAGCGATCGTGGACACTTGAAATAATCGTAAATAAAACCGATGAAGACCGTTATGACCGTTATGACCGTTATGGTCGAAACGTCGAGCGAATAAACCAGAAAAGCTACATTGGAGTTGGACTCTTGACCCTCACATTTTCGGTTTTATATATATATATATATATAAGTATAATAAAAAAAACGATGGGGCGAACTTCTTACTGGTCCTGACTGATTTTAACGTTTCGGCCTTCGGCCTTCTTCAGCCTATATATATATATATATATATATATATATATATATATATATATATATATATATATATATATATATGTAATCAGGGAAAGCGGTGACGTCGTGAATGTAGACACGCGAACAAATTTCTACTGAGCACCTTCATAACCTGATTGTTTATATTGTAATATACGCACTTAAACGTTGCGCATATACGTATTTAGTTACACAAACGATGTATTGTTCTGTATCCCGTTGAATTTCTATTTTTGTATTTTTTTGAATTTTTGGCAGTTGCCTGATGATCGTGTTGCTTGCAACACGTGAAACTCCGAGTAGCAGATAAAATGTTTTTACAATCTTAACTTCTTCGTATACTTTTATATATATATTTATATATTTATTTCCGTTAACTTTTGTGATGGGTCCCTCAGACAATGCTCCCTAAGTAGTCCAAATTTGGAGGATCACTGTAGCGATCGTGGGAACTTGAAGTTTTGTAAATTAATTTTTCTTTGTGATGGTCAAGAAGCCAACTCCAATTGGACTTTCAGATTTTTAATTGCTCAACGTTTCGGCCGTCGCGGCCTTCCTCAGGAGCTTTACGGAATTATCAAGCGCGCTGTCTCCTGACACGATCGCGATTTCTGTGATCTGCTCACCTATCAACTTCAACAAAAGAATACTACGTCGCAACACGCAAGGCTTGTGTCAACATGTCTTTTAGATTTATTGGACTAGCTACTCTTCTGTTATCATTCGCTTCTCATCTCAAACTTGCAAGACGAACCGATAAGGCATCCACACTAGTGATTTACAGACCTGTCGACATCAAATGTCATGAAATGATATACTCCTGGTTTCGCACCACAATCTACCGTAACAAAAACATTCGTGTACGTCCTTGCGTTAACATGAAACTATCAAAAAGCCACCGATCATTGCTGTTCGTTTTCTTAATAATTAGCGGCGACATTCAACTGAACCCGGACCCAAACACAGCACCCCATCACAGTTTCCCGAAAGGCATAACGAATGACTGCAACAAGACTCTCTGGCAAGTTCATCGGCTACAAGTTCAGGTCATCGCTGGGGAATTGCACCAGCATTTCTTGTCAATGTACAAAGTTAATAACATTATACCTCCGGGCCTTCAAATTAAATTAACACCACAAGTAGATTGTGTTAAAGGTCAGACTCGGGACATATGGGATAACATCATTAAGAATACTTCTCTCCAACTAATGGAATTTCTAAAACAGACTCACGAAATGAATTGTGCTACACTCAAAACTAAGATAGATGTATTATTAACCACGCTATCTAACGATCTTAGTGAGTACCAATTTGAAACAGCTAACAGTTGGCTACAAACACAAGGCAGGGTCGCCCGGAACGAGATGATTGCCAATAAACAACAAAAATTTCAAAAGCACCTTGTCATATCCAAACTACTCGATTCAACCCCAGGGTCATCTACAGGAAACCATAGTACGATAAATGCCGACGACCATTTAACCACCTCAAGCCACCAGAACCCCAACGACAAGAGCTACCCACACCATCAACACAGCAAACAAGGACTAAGAGCAAACAGCGGCAGGAGAAATCACCGAACAGCACAGTTCACATCACAGATGAGAAATGACTCCATGTTCACCGCCACCAATAAACACGGAAGTAACTCTGTGAACGACTCAATCATTCCGGCACCAGATATACTACCAGACGTATCCCCCTTTCAAACCACAAGACAGAAAAAACGCAGACGAAAACACCGGGGTAGACAAACAAAGACGACTAGGCAAACAAGCAACAATCGAAAAACAGTGATCAACCTTTCAGATCGAGAACTATCAGAACATGATCATGTACCAACTCCTCTAAGCGTGAACAGGACGGAACTTCACGCGGAAAACAAGAACTGGAGTCGCCGTATGCGTCTTAAAGAATTCTTTTGGGATGAAAGAAACAGCCAGTCAGAGCTCAACAACACATACAAGAAACCGTCCTCATGGACCCCAAGCCCTTGGACTGCTACCTTAAAGCTGTACAGAGAGCTATCCTAAACACAGAGTCTGACAAGAGGTTCCTACGATCTAACGTCACCAAAGAGGAACGAACTGCAATCAAAACACTTAAAAAAGACAAAAACATTGTCATCTTTCAAGCAGAGAAAGGAGCGGCCGCTGTGATTCAGAACCGCAAAGATTATCTCAACGAGGCCTTTAAACAACTCAACGGCAAAGATGAGAACGGAGAAGAAGTATACCGCCTTTTAGCAAACGATCCGACTAATGAATTTCAACGAAAAGTGAAAGATGTAGTGCGAGATGCCTTGACAAAAGGTGTAATCAACGAAGACACCGCCAAGTACCTTGTAGTTGAAAACGCACTACCGGGTAACATTTACTTTGTGCCAAAAATTCACAAGCCGCAACGCCCACCACCCGCACGTCCTATCTGCAATACCATCAACTCAGCCACCACCAACATCTCTAAATGGGTTGACGATCAACTTCAACCACTGGTCAAGACCCTACAATCGTATTTAAAAGATGATAATGACTTTTTGCGCAAACTCGTGGAAATGAACAACAGCCAGTCACTACCACCGGGGACATTACTGGTTACTTGGGATGTTAAGTCGTTGCACACCAACATTCCACACAGAGATGGAATGAAAGCGTGTGAACATTACATGCGTCGTAACAACTTTGACGAGAATAAACTAGACATCACCTTAAAGTTCATCAATTTAGTACTCACGTGCAACAATTTAACTTTCCAGGATAACCACTACTTGCAACAAACAGGAACTGCGATGGGAACAAAAATGGCACCAACATACGCCAACTTATTTATGGGCCTGCTAGAGGAACAGTTACTAGAGGAAACCACCCTTAAACCTCTCATTTGGTTCCGATACATTAATGATATCTTCTTTCTCTGGACTTTCGGTGAACTCAAACTCAGGTTTATTAAGGCCTGGGTCAGTTACGGTACATCCAAAAATTAAGGGGGGTGGTCTATCTCATAAAGTATGGAACATATCGATATGAAACTTGGCCACAGGCTTTAACTTGATACAAAGGTTAATTTTGATATGAAGTTGTCACGAAAAGAGTCACGCAACTGATTAAGGTATCAAATTTCCATGTTTTTCTTTAGGCTAAGTGCAGGAGAACTTAAACCACTCTGACTGACAAAATATCGTTTGGATATTTTTAAGTGCGCAAAGTCATACACGAAACTAACTGGAAGGCGTGTCCAGGTCACGTAACTATTGAAATGTCGCGATTTTGTTGTCACGCAAACATCAGAAAACAGTCATGCCACGTAGGTGGACCACGTTTCCAGTTACATTTGGAAAGTACCTTACAAGGGTAGAAATAATACCACTTAAAATTCTCAGAAAACACAATTTTTCCTTGTCTGCAAGAGCATTGAAGGAACAAACCGGAAGTAAAAGCTGAATTGGTCACGTGATAGGTTGCCATGGAAACATCAACGTAAAAAAGAACTATCTTAACGAGTTGAATGTCGTTGCCAAGTCTCATACTTATGACACGTTTCCTTTTGAAGATAGACCACCCCCCTTACTTTTTTGATAAAATAGGGGCAGACCCAGTCCTTAATATACCTGAGAACTCAATCTGTTTTTCGAACACTGCAACAACTTTCACCCACATATCAAGTTTGAACAAACAATATCATACACTACTATTCCCTTCCTTGACGTACAAGTTATTCTAGAAAATGGCAAAATCCACAGTGACCTCTACACCAAACCAACAGACACTCATCAGTATCTTAACTGGACAAGTTGCCATCCACGCCACACCAAAATGGCCATACCGTATAGCCTGGCTGTAAGACTCCGCCGAATTTGCTCCAAGAATGAGTTCTTCGAAAAAAGAGCGCGAGAACTACATAACCTCGTTCTTGACCGCGGATACAAAAACAAACTGATTAAAGAATCTATCATGAAAGCGAGGCTGATGACAAGATAAGAGGTACTGCGGACTGATACCATTAACAACAATTTAGATAGGGTACCTATGGTTGTCACCTACAACCCAGCGTTGCCAAAACTTCATAAGATCATCAGAGATCATCAGCAAATCCTACTCACGTCATCCAGATGCAAAGATGTATTTAGTCAACCTCCCTTAATTGCCTACCGCAAAGGAAAAAACCTTTCACAAATTCTGACAAGCAAACGGTTAAAGCCAAACAACACCAACGAAACACACCCAGCAACCTACCTTGGCCACCTACCACCCAAAAACTCTGACATACCAGCCCCTTCAGAAACAAGATGTAAGATTTGCGACCGCACCTTTCAGAATAATAAAAATCTCAAAATACACTACACACATACACACAGAAACCGCCCAGCTACCATCGTCACAAAACCCGGATTCTAGCCATGTAAAACTGACACGAGATGCGCTTGCTGCAAGGAATATGACAACTTCGCACAAACCATAACCAGTACAACAACAAGTGAAACGATCACGCTCCGTGATAACATGACATGCCAGTCAGCGAAAGTCATATATCTGATTACACGCACGAAATGCCATGACCAGTATGTAGGCGAAACAGGGAATTGTATTCGCACACGAGCAAACCAACACCGCCCAGACATTTCAATTGGTCACAAGAATATACCCACAGTGCGACATTTTAGAACGTGTGGATTGAAACACTTAAAACTGACACTGCTGGAGAAAGTACGAAGCCATACCATTGAAATTAGACGCGCCAGAGAAAGTTTCTGGATAACAAAACTGAAACCCGTGATAAACAATTTAACATGTTCTTAATTTTTCGTAAAAAAAACCCTGCGCGCGCTCCTGTTACACACGCACAGGATTTTAATTGTTTACTTTGTACGTTTCTTTCCGTTATAACGCGCGCATGCAACATTTAAACGCGCGCGAGCAAGGTTTGTTTTGTTTTGTTGTATTACGTTATATTAACTGACATACGTTTCCGTTGACACAAATTTCAAATGTTGTAACACTAGTATAAGCTCCTGAGGAAGGCCGCGACGGCCGAAACGTTGAGCAATTAAACATCTGAAAGTCCAATTGGAGTTGGCTTCTTGACCATCACAAAGAAAAAATTATATATATATATATATATATATATATATATATATATATATATATATATATATATATATATATAAACAAGAACATCTTAAGCAGTACTTTTCTGTCATGCCGTTTATTATGCGGAACAATGTGGTTCTAACAGCTTTTGAGTGTTTGGATGAAATCACAGTGTGAACGTTAACAAAAAACCTCCTGAGCAATACTTGCCTGTGATGCTGTTAGATTGTCGCTATTTTGCAAAATGAAGTTGGAATTTTTTTTAGGTCAGGCCACTTTTTTTAAGCTGTTTTTCTTAGCGGTTTTTCTTAGTGACTATTAATTAGAGAAAACCGACAAATGTAAAAAAGGCAAAAGTGGTTCACGGATCAATTACGGAAAAAGCCGGTTTTATTCGGACAGTGCTAATTTTGATTTCCTCCCTTTTCTCTTTTGCTTTTTTTCCCCCTGGAAAAAGAAAACAACTACCTGTATCTTACAGTAACACTGAAAATGTAGGAAAAACTGATGAAACGCGTTTGTTAAAGGTCAAATGAACCAAAAATTTGACATTTTTTTCTTTTAGTCCAATATTAATGCAATATGTTTAATGAGTACCAAATAAACATATTCTGAAGTTTGAAACTATTTTGACTTGGCATCGCAGAGACATTGGAAGTTGAAAAATGCGACTTTTTGGCCTTCATAATCGTAGAGCGATCGGGACAACTGTCGGAAAGCGACGTCACTATTGACCACCTCAAAACAGTTAAGGTTCGAAGTTGAAAACAATAGGTTTAATGAGCGAAAACAATGCATGCCTGCACGTGCGTTTAATATTTTGGTGCATTTCCTTGCCGTTCCCTGCAAAACAACAACGTCAAATAATCAAATTACGGGCTTTTTTGGAGAACGTGAACTCACAACAGTTAATTTTCTTTTCTCTATTTGAAATTTAAAGTCGTCACTATGAATTCAACAGTTTACCTTCACAAAAATTACCGCGTAGTTGACAGACAGGAAAAGTTAACCTGCACTAAACTACCAAGCGAGGTGGATTGAAAAAACTTAACTCCGTTAAAAAAATTTATTGTATAAACAGATGAAGTTTCTCGAAGCAATATTTCGTCGCTCGAAGCTCTTCGTTTCCTACCAAAACACAGGTTCGAGCTCCTCGGCCATTTTCAATGCGAAAACAGTGGAAATCATTAAGTTTTAAGAAAAAACACAAGCTTGAATACTCAGTATTCGCCAGGAGAGAGGACACTGGGAATGAGGTCACAGGACGAAATAACGGAATTAATTTGTTCTAAAGCCAACTTAAAGATTAACATTTGAGGTATTTAATGAATCTTTAGGTGTTGTACAAAAGACCTGAAATGAACCTTTAATTGAACTTTCAGGGACATATTAAAGTCTTCTTATGAAGCATTTCATGTAAGCTTTAATTTAAGATTAAAGACAACCGAAAGGTTCATTTCATAAACTTTTGAGATGTCCCCTAAACTGTCTTAAAGTCACCTTTAATTGACCTTTAATTTAACCTAAATGTAGATTTATTTAAAGTCACCTTTAATTCACCTTTAATTTGACCTAAATGTTTGGTAGATGTCTTTTAGGTCACCTTTAATTTAACTTTAATGTTTGGTGGTTTTCTTTAGTCACCTTTAATTTTCATTTAATTGTGCTTTTGGTAGTCACATTAAAAGTTATCTTTAATTCACCTTTATTTTCGGTTTAATATTTGATCTAGAGCCATTTTATTGATAATTACATTTGTAATTTTAAATTAAGGCCTGCTTCAGAGCAAACAAAGAAGATGAAAGTTGTATCCTTTGGAATTCTGGTTTACATTCTGTTTCTGTACTTTTTACCCCAAGGACAGTGACAATCAGTTATGGTCATGATTGTTTTGCATGAGACAAGAAGTGTTGTTAAACCAGGATGATGTAAAAATGAGTGTATTTATTATCTCTTTTCTTACTTTAAATTCAACAAATAACAGAAATCAGATTATTTACAGTGAACCAAGCAAATACATGTAGAGCCAATAGTTCAAGCCCCAAATATTACAAATATCTATGTACATTAATACGTGTGATAGGGCTTATGCATGATGACATTAGACTAGCTGATTTCACCCCTAAGCCTCCCTTTCAAAGTGTAAACATGCAAAAATCTCATGAATGTATTCTCAAAGGAGCAAATCCAAAAATAATACCCACTCAAAAACAACATGCAGTTGGCAAACGTTTGCAAAGAATTTCTAACAAATGAGGCTTGGTGGTGAATTTTGAGCTGGTGACATCATCATCATGCATAAGGCCTATCATTGTGTTGTTGATCTTGTCTTCTTTGCCCATCCAAGGGACATTACTGGTCTGTGTTGTTGATACACTGATACAAAATGTCAGCATAATGCATATCAAGCTTGATAGACCCAACCTCAAGCTTTTTATGAAAGATAATTATTTCAATCTACTGGTATATGTTGCCATTTGTTTTTGATCCTAAAAAAAAGCTAATAATACCACAACTAATTTTGGTGTTTGTAGTATCATATTATTCTTACATTGCTTACATGAACCAGATTTCACTAAATCATCATTCAGATCAGGTGTACTATAATAATAAATGACAACAAACAAGACATTCTCTGGATTTCAGTAAAACTAGCCAAAACTACTAATAGTACTGTATTCGTTTACAGTCAAAACAAGTCAAGTGCTCCTGCATAGACTGAGTGAATGAATGAATTTATTATTGCAATATTTGATTTCATTACTCAATTCAATAATCCGCTCTTCAAATGAAGAATGCAAAATTCAAAAGCGGTTTCACATGCACTTGTCATGTGAGAATTTTATAAGGTAGGTTTCCCGATATTTACATAAAATGTACATCAGCCAAGGGTCTTTGTATTTTTCTTTTCGTTTTGTTTTGCCAATTACTTTTTAACCTTCTCAGAATACCAAAGAGCCTTTTCTGTGTTTTAACATTCTGAAGGAAATTTTAAAAAGCTGGTATCAGAACTTAGAAGAGAGAACAAAACAAATTGCAAATATGGTTGTTTGAATTAATTTTTGCATTCTTCAACTGTAGAGCAGATTATTGAAACAAGTAATGAAATCAAATAAATATTGCAATAATCAATTCATTAATTCACTTTTGCAAACATAAATTGGAGGATTTGTTGAATTTTTAAACACGAAGTTCCGGTACGTATAAAAGGAGCCTGACCTCGCCATTCTCACCTCCAGTCATCAATCAACCACTGAAGAATTAACACCTGGCAAAAAACATGCATCATTACTAAGACCATTGCTAAAACAATGTGGAAAAATTTTATGAAAGTTATATGAGAAGTCTTTATGAACTTCTATTTCTTTTTTTACTTAAGTAAAATCTTGGTTTAATTAGATTTTTGAAGCAAATTATATTTAAAGGATGCACAAGTTAACCACGTTTTGTGACTGAAGGACGCGAAATGGGGGAGGAGCTAAGCCTTTTATACCAGAGCTTCATGTTAAAAGCATTAGAAAACTTGGCAGTGGGTTAACGAACAGCCCATTCTTGAAATCCATCAGGGGGCTGTCGTTCTGACAATTCAGGAGCTACGATTCTTTCTAGTGCCCCCTTAGTCAATGATTTCCAGTAATATTTATCAAGCCTCTTCTTCTTTCTCCTCAACCACGTACTTTCCCAGCCAGGTCTCCGTACTTTATATCCAGTAAGCTTTTGATTGTCAGCATCACCATCCTCATATACACTATCTTCACTGCTCATGGCATCTATCACCAGCACCTCAGCTTCTTTCCCTTTTTCATGTACATCTGCCCATGGAACCATTTCAAGAGCAGTCAGTCCGTCTGGTCAATTTCTGAAAGTTAATAGTTGATTGCTTAGACACTAAAGCTTGATTTAAAATCAGATGTTTGGACAGGATGAACTGAGTCATGTATATGAATTAAAATAAGAAACATGTAACACAGAAATACAGTTAACCTCTCTGGATGGGCACTCTCATAAGCAGACAACAAATGTCCCATCTGGTCATTTATTTCCAATTCAAATAATTTCCTGAAGTAATAGAAAGCTTCATGTTAAAGCTAAGTAATGTGCATATTTTTCCACAAGTAAGTTAAGAGTGGATAATTTATGTTCAGGGCTGATAGCAGCACCCTGGTGCCAACTAACTTCTGTCTTTGGATGACAAGCAAATTATTGAGTTTATGCACATAGCATAACTGCTATATATAGTGTAGGCACCTTAGATTTATAGTTGGACTCCCTTTGTGCTACTCCCTTTGATAACTCTTAGACTACAGCCTTGATGTTATAGCAAAATAGATAATTAAGTAACTATCCACCACGAAAAAGCTTCTATATACAATGTAGGCAATCTGCAAAGGGCTTCTTATGATCACCCACTCAGACTCATTTCATGAGAACACAAACTGTTGGGAGGATGATGTTTCATTAGCTGTTCCTTTGGATCTTTTGGAAGTTTTACTCATTCAAATGCAAGTTTAATCTTGTTTATTGATTGCTTATCATTAGTTATACTCACTCCTCATCTACAGCTGTAGGTTGAAGCCAGCAAAGTCCTCTTTTTTGGTCAATACCTTATACATTCATTTATTGTCCTCACTGATTTCTGAAAAAATATTAATGGTTTGCATGTAAATGTAATTTTTTAATGTGATTAAAAAATAATACCCCGCTCCCCACCAAGGTTCCGTTATATTAATTGAAACTTTTAACCCTCGGAGACATACAGGGATCCCTTCGGTAATCAAACATTTTCAAACTCACAAAAAACATTTTGTCAATTGAACACAATGAAACGTTTGATTATCAAACGGACAGCAATCAAACTCAGTCGAACCATAATGGAACGTTCAATTACTGAACTCATGGCTGCTATTGAAGGCTTTGAAAAACTCATGTCTACAGCATTCTGGTTAGTCATCATTATTATTTGCATGTTGAACAGCAAAAATCCTTTCAGGATCTCACTACCCTACAAAAAATACCAGGCAGGAACCCCCCCCGCCCCCCCCCCCCCCCCCCCCTCCACATATAGATAAAAATGTTGCAGTTGAAGTTTTCAGGGTTATTATTATTATTATTATTATTATTATTATTATTATTATGAACACAGTTTATGCTATAATAGTATAGCTACGCAGAAGGAACTAAAATAAATTAAGTTACAATAAAACCGCCGTTGCGGTAGCTTAATGAATAAATTATGCAAGCACTAATTTTCATCCACGCGCAAAAATATAAACGGTTTAAAAAATAATTCTATAAAAAAGCCAATTTTTCGTCGCACATCAAAATATTTGGGCTTTTTTCGTTGGAAAACTTTATTTTATTTCAATTTATCCACAGAAGAATGAAGAGGTCGCAATCAACTCAATTATTTTACCCTTGTGCGAGTCTGAATAATTTATGCACCGCGGCATAATTTTGCTCGCAAAAACCGTTAACTCATTTTTAAACTAAAAATACAAGAAGTCACTGTAAAATAATTATTCTACGGACCACTATATTCTCCTGCAAAGAATACATTATATCCATGCACGTGTGTAATTTATTTATACCGTGTTCAATTCTTCTACTTACTCTACATGCGGCAGGAACTGCAATAGTCCTTGTTGCACGTCGAAGTCTTGCACGAGGATGACCTCGGGGAGGATTTTCTGGCTCGTTCAAGCGCCGTTCGATTCGCTGTAGTACTTCAGCTTGCGATTTATTCGCTTGATAGTGCTCCTGTCGGAGCTTTGCATTGTCCGCGGCAAGATCACGGTTACTCCTTATGAGCTCTTCCAGAAGAACAACACAATCATCCGACAAGCCCTCTCTTATTCTATCGATTTGTTCTTCCATAGTAAACAAAACCTCCTTAAATGTGAAAGAGTAAATTGCAACGCAGTAAAAAGCTAGTAGACGAAAGGTAGATGACGAAAGCTTGTGTGCTCAGAACGCGACCGTTAAAGCAAGAGGACTTTCGTAAAAGCGCGCGATTTTTTTATAAATCTGGCCCCCCGATGTTTTGCCTCGTACTGGGTTAGTGATTTATGTATGACACAATGAAATGTCCTGGCGTTACAAATTACTTAATTTAGTCCGAGATGATTGTATTACTTGAATGATCTTGAATGTCATACATAGCGTACTGACCTCGATCTTATTATCGCTGACCAGTAATACTTCGAGAGTCTTCGAAGGCATGGTGAATTCTAAATTAATACTAGCTGACTTACAAGACTTCAACATTTGAGATTTGAAAGGTACGTTTGACTTTTTTTTACTATTCGGCAAGTATTTGCCAAGAAGGTAGCTTTACTCTTTGGATATTTTCAGGAATAAACTGTACAATAAGACTTGCTAACTATATTAAAGTTAAATTTGTCGTCCATGGAATGACAATTCTGTACCATTTTGAGTGGCCACATGAAGTATCAGATTTAAAAATGATTTTGGCTTTATAATTTTTTTGAGGTTTAGAATTGAGAGCTTTAGTTTTCTAGGCTTTTCATGTGAGATCTTAATGCTTGGTACAGTTTACGAGTGGCGGCATTTTGCCAGATCTTTGAGTCTCTGTACCATTTTGAGTGGCCACATGAAATATCAGATTTAAAATTCATTTTGGCTTTATAATTTTTTTGAGGTTTAGAATTGAGAGCTTTAGTTTTCTAGGCTTTTCATGTGAGATCTTAATGCTTGGTACAGTTTACGAGTGGCGGCATTTTGCCAGATCTTTGGGTCTCTGTACCATTTTGAGTGGCCACATGAAATATCAGATTTAAAAATGATTTTGGTTTTGTAAATTTTTTTGAGGTTTAGAATTGAGAGCTTTAGTTTTCTAGGCTTTTCATGTGAGATCTTAATGCTTGGTACAGTTTACGAGTGGCGGCATTTTGCCAGATCTTTGAGTCTCTGTACCATTTTGAGTGGCCACATGAAATATCGGATTTACAAATGATTTTGGCTTTATAATTTTTTTTGAAGTTTAGAATTGAGAGCTTTAGTTTTCTAGGCTTTTCATGTGAGATCTTAATGCTTGGTACAGTTTACGAGTGGCGGCATTTTGCCAGATCTTTGAGTCTCTGTACCATTTTGAGTGGCCACATGAAATATCGGATTTAAAAATGATTTTGTCTTTATAATTTTTTTTTGAGGTTTAGAATTGAGAGATTTAGTTTTCTAGGCTTTTCATGTGAGATCTTAATGCTTGGTACAGTTTACGAGTGGCGGCATTTTGCCAGATCTTTGAGTCTCTGTGCTATTTTGAGTGGCCACATGAAATATCGGATTTACAAATGATTTTGGCTTTATAATTTTTTTGAGGTTTAGAATTGAGAGCTTTAGTTTTCTAGGCTTTTCATGTGAGATCTTAATGCTTGGTACAGTTTACGAGTGGCGGCATTTTGCCAGATCTTTGAGTCTCTGTACCATTTTGAGTGGCCACATGAAATATCGGATTTAAAAATGATTTTGTCTTTATAATTTTTTTTTGAGGTTTAGAATTGAGAGATTTAGTTTTCTTGGCTTTTCATGTGAGATCTTAATGCTTGGTACAGTTTACGAGTGGCGGCATTTTGCCAGATCTTTGAGTCTCTGTGCTATTTTGAGTGGCCACATGAAATATCGGATTTACAAATGATTTTGGCTTTATAATTTTTTTTGAAGTTTAGAATTGAGAGCTTTAGTTTTCTAGGCTTTTCATGTGAGATCTTAATGCTTGGTACAGTTTACGAGTGGCGGCATTTTGCCAGATCTTTGAGTCTCTGTACCATTTTGAGTGGCCACATGAAATATCGGATTTACAAATGATTTTGGCTTTACTGGGAGTAATTTTTTTTGAAGTTTAGAATTGAGAGATTTAGTTTTCTAGGCTTTTCATGTGAGATCTTAATGCTTGGTACAGTTTACGAGTGGCGGCATTTTGCCAGATCTTTGAGTCTCTGTACCATTTTGAGTGGCCACATGAAATATCGGATTTACAAATGATTTTGGCTTTATAATTTTTTTTGAAGTTTAGAATTGAGAGCTTTAGTTTTCTAGGCTTTTCATGTGAGATCTTAATGCTTGGTACAGTTTACGAGTGGCGGCATTTTGCCAGATCTTTGAGTCTCTGTACCATTTTGAGTGGCCACATGAAATATCGGATTTACAAATGATTTTGGCTTTATAATTTTTTTTGAAGTTTAGAATTGAGAGCTTTAGTTTTCTAGGCTTTTCATGTGAGATCTTAATGCTTGGTACAGTTTACGAGTGGCGGCATTTTGCCAGATCTTTGAGTCTCTGTACCATTTTGAGTGGACACATGAAATTTCAGATTTAAAAATGATTTTGGCTTTATAAATGTTTTTGAGGTGTAACATTGAAAGCTTTAGTTTTCTAGGCTTTTCATGTGAGATCTGAATGCTTGGTACAGTTTACGAGTGGTGGCATTTTGCCAGATCTTTGGGTCTTTGTACCATTTTGAGTGGCCACTTGACATTAAAAATTAAAAGCAAGCCAGTGACATGATTTTGTTAAATGTTTGAGTTTCTGTGCCTTGTGCAGATTAAAGAAATTAATGCCCTCTTGATACATGTATATTAGTGCTATAAATTGTTAACAACAAATAATTGTGATGTTGTTACTTTTAGGACAAATGTGACTCAAGCAAGAGAATCCACAGTTACTGGCCACTTTACATCAGTAAAATCTAATGACTTGCGAGAAATGAATATTTATTTACAATGGACATTTCATGTGGAATGTATTTATTAACTTTGCACAAGGCTGTTTGTTCTTCATATGAAAAATTATAAGGAGCTCAAAAGCTCCCAATTATGAAATCCAGGGTGGTCAGTTCAGTTTTTGCGAACAGTAAGGGCTGGTTATTTTTTACAAAGTTTAGACAGTGTTCAACAAAACTGTGGTCTAAACTGATCCTAATAGTTAAACGATGTTTGCTGTAATCATTGTCAAGAAATCATATGCAGCATAGACAAGAAAAATCATGATTATTTTTTTGTATTTTGTATTAAACCACTGTCTAATGCTGTGTTCACACCACCATCGATACATGTTTATAGTAAACATATTTCAATGATAAATGTTAATATAACTGTTGACATTTGTTGTTTATTTTAAAACGCAATTCATGCCTGGTTCTAGAAAGAACATATTTCGATCATGATTCCTGCAATGTTCCTTTTGATGTAAACACTTTTGTATAGTGAAACGTGTTTCATTCCCGATAAGGCTAAATGTGTTTTACCCTGGTGTGAACGCAACATAAGTTAGACTTCATTTAAATAACCAGGTCCAGCACTGAATTGCTCTACAAATCTCGGTTAAAGATTAGGTAGAAAATTATAATAGCCAGTGATGTTTCAATAAAAGGCTTTTTTATAAATTAACAACAGTACATGGATTTAATGAAATAAGGAATCTAGGGCAGACGGCTACTTGAAATCTTAAGGAAACCCGTGTTAGTCAAGCCACCTTTTCAATTCCTAGCAATATTATTGGAGTTTCACATTTTGTGTATGTTTATTATACGAGTTCTGTATTACAACGGGTCCATGAGGGAGTCAATCATAATGGTCCGAGTGCACTTTGACTAGCGATCATGCATCATGTCGGTTGGAAGTTCAACCAATTGAGACTGATGTTTATAAGTGTACATTCCTGATGATTGGTGACACCGCTATATGTTTTTGCCCCCCCCCCCCCCCCCCTCCCCCCAGCTCAAGTTCAACCGAGGCAAATCTGGAAAAGATCCTTTGAACTGGCATAAACGAAGAAGGTCCGCCCACGTAGAACTTGTTTTTACAGATTTTAATGGGATTGCCATATAAACTAGTAGATTCCTCATGTGGTGTGTACCATTTCACGCGTGTTTCAAATTCTGAATTGCGCGAAGTTACTTTAGACGTTCCACACTCACTCGCTGAAGCTTCTGAGTATCTTTTTCTTTGATGTCTTTCAAAGGTTGAACGTGATACGAGATCATCGCAATGAGGGCAATATAAATAACCATTAGCTTCATAGCGCTCCATGATAGAATGGTAAATCCGAGTCTCGCCGAGACGCCGAGACCCATGTTTCAAAATCCGAGACCGAGACCGCAGCTACGTTACAAAATCCGAGCCCGAGATCCAATGCGGGAAAAAAACCGAGCCCGAGACTTAGTGCCAAAAATATCCGATTCACCTATCAAACAACAAACAAGGATGAAGAATGAGAATGCTTGACAAAAGTATCCGAGACTCCGAGACCTCGAGGAAAAAAATCCGAGACTCCGAGACAGAAAAAGCACCAGCCAAACGAGACTTTGAGACTTAAAACAAAAACTGCCGAGATTTCGAGACCGGACCAAAATTTTCCGAGACCCACGATTTTGAAGGTACCATTCGCCACCCCTCATGATATCTCAGTACGATGAAATACCCGGCGGCAAATGCAAGTCGATGGTATTTGCTTTGATTTAAGGTTACAGTGTACCTTCGGGGGTGTCTCCAGTATAACAGCTCTAGCGTCTTAAGATTACACTTAATATACCTACACCCAGATATCAAATTAAAGCTTATAGAGCTGGCTATCTAAATATGGAAACCATTTCGTAATAAAATGAATTGTCGAATTTTTTACGACGTCTAAATTCGAACGTCCGAATCAGCCTTAAAACGCTACAACTCAAAGCGATTATTATATTTTGCTAATTTGATCTGTTCTCGGGTTTCCGAACACGAAGCGCTAAAAAAACGTGTCGGCGATTTTCCATATTCAATTGCAGTGAAAAGTTACGGAATATTTTCGAAAAGGGGAGAAAAAAAATTGGGATGATCGCACGGAAATGCCTCTTGACGAAAAAGTTTTCGGAATTAAGAAATTCGCCGACACGTTTTTGTTGATTATATGTTAGCCTAGCTTCTGTCCAAATTTAAGTAAAATCGAACAAATTCCCTTTGAGTTGTAGCTCTTTAAAGTGTCCCCAACAAGCGAAAAATTAACTTTGAGAAAACGGCGCTTAAAAAAACGTATCGCTTAATAAACAAACTCCGCCCACAAAAGTTATACCGTCATTTCTCCGTCAATTTTCACTATTTTTCGATACTTTTTGTTTTGGATGAAAGTTCATTCTGTAAACTTTATTTTAACGCCAAAAAAAAATTTTCAATAAATTTTCGATCTGAAGGTACACTGTAACCTTAAATTAAACCCGCCACTAAAAATTAATCAGCTTTACCTATAGTATATATATACGGCTCGCACTATCAGTTGTGCTGCCGCACCGAGCATTCTCCAGATTTAGACACCTGAGGTTAAAGGTCCCTAAAGGTTAACAAAGAGCCATTAAAGATCAAGTTACCTTTACTAACTTTAATGTTCTAATTAAAGATAACAAAGGATCAAGTTTAAATTTAACTTGACTTTAATCCTAAATTAAAGTCGTCAAAATCTTAGAGTTTATTTTCATTATTTTGGATAAAGAAAAAGACCACTAAAAGGATGCCTAAAGATTGGTGTTCTTAAAGTTTAACATAAGGGTAATTAAAGATTCATTAAAGGTCGATTTAACCTTTTGGAACTTTAATGTCACAATTAAAGGTTATTAAAGATCAAGTTAACCTTTTGGTTAGCTTTAATTTTTTCCTAATGACACCAAAATCTAAAGATCCGTCCTGTGGGTTGGCTCACAAATAGTGACGTGAAGCCTTCGGAAATCTTCGTACTTTTAGCTATGTAACTTCCTTAAAGGCTCAGGAAGGAAAATGTTTTGCGTAAGTTTGCTTTATTATGATTTCCTTTAACGTTTAAATGGATAAAGAAAAAAATTTCAAATTTTTGGTTCATTTGACCTTGAATACTTATTTGATAATATCTAAAAGTCCAGTTTCGAATTCGCTATGACCGCTGAATTCAAACACCAATGACACAGTGATACAGGGTTAGACTCGACCTGATGTAAAATATTCACAAATACCGGCATAAGGTGCGTAAAATTTGAAAATTAAACAATAGGTGGTTTGCAATCAATCTCTAGAGACATAGATAACAATAGTGAAACGAACAAATGCTGGTGGACGAACAAAAGGAGCTAATGAGAGAACTATTGTTTATGTCCACCAGCATGGCGGCGATGACGTAACATGAAAACCACCTATAGACAGAGCTCTGAACAGGTCATCTTCTCGCCTGAATTTGTGAATATTTTACATCAGGTCGAGTCTAACCCTGTATCATGCTCAATGTGTCATTGGTGTTTGAATTCAGCGGTCATAGCGAATTCGAAACTGGAATGTTCATCAATTTTTATTCAGGTTCATGTACAACAAATAAATTCACGTGCGGTAATGGCCGGTGTATATGGAACAGCTTTGTTTGTAATGGTGATAATGACTGCGGAGATGGAAGCGATGAAGCCACTGATAGCGTACCTCGATGCAGTAAATATTTACATTCATAGTATACTATACACCTTATTCATGAATGGCGGCCGATTTATTATTCTTTTGTATTTATTTTAATTAGCCTCACTAGCCTCGTTAGCATGTGCAAAATTCAAAAGAACTTATACTCAAAAATGAGGCTAGTGAGGCTTATTAAAATAAATACAAAAGGATAATAAATCGGCCGCCATTTATGAATAAGATGTATCCTTGTCCTTATTTGACAATATCTAATTAATCGATTTTTATTCAGCAGGTTCATGTACAACAGATAAATTCACGTGCGGTAATGGCCGGTGTATATGGAACAACTTTGTTTGTGATGGTGATAATGATTGCGGAGATGGAAGCGATGAAGCCACTGATAGTGGACCTCGATGCAGTAAGTATTTTTATTTTTTTCCAAGAGGGCACGGTAACGAATCCTGCAATCTGAGAGGGTTGTCCAATACACCCAACCAGAGTCGAGTCGTTTAAGGTAGTTGACGAGTCGTCTTACCGGAAATCAGGTCGAGATTAATAGTTCTTGGCTCGACACGGCTCGCTTGTATGCAAGTCGACTCGACTCGGCGGAAGTCAAGTGGCGAGAGACTTAGAAAAAAAATACAGTGTGAAGTTTGTAGGAAGGTGAAAAAGTTGTCGAATCGACACGACCCGACTCGGTTCGACACGACTCGCTTGTATGCAAATCGAGTCGACTCGGCGGAAGTCAAGTGGCGAGAGACTTAGAAAAAATACAGTATAAAGTTTGTGGAAAGGTGAAAAAGTTGTCGAATCGACACGACCCGACTCGGCTCGACACGACTCGCCTTTGCGCAAGGCGACTCGACTCGGCGGAAGTCAGTTGGCGAGAGACTTAGAAAAAAATACAGTGTGAAGTTTGTAGGAAGGTGAAAATGTTGTCGAATCGACACGACCCGACTCGGCTCGACACGATTCGCCTGTGTACAAGTCGACTCGACTCGGCGGAAGTCAGTTGGCGAGAGACTTAGAAAAAAATACAGTATGAAGTTTGTAGGAAGGTGAAATAGTTGTCGAATCGACACGACCCGACTCGGCTCGACACGACTCGCTTGTATGCAAGTCGACTCGACTTGGCGGAAGTCAGTTGGCGAGAGACTTAGAAAAAAATACAGTATGAAGTTTGTAGGAAGGTGAAAATGTTGTCGAATCGACACGACCCGACTCGGCTCGACACGACTCGCTTGTATGCAAGTCGACTCGACTCGGTGGAAGTCAGTTCGCAAGAGACTTAGAAAAAATACAGTGGACTGGTAGGAATGTTATGTTTGTTCATGTCCACAGACTGAAAACTACAGCATGAAGTTTGTGGGTGGGTTGAAAGGTCTTGAAAAGGTTGTCGATCGTCATGACTCGACTCGCTGGATGTTGGTTCTTTCGAGACTGAGAAGAAATGCATTTTTAAGTTGTTAAACTGTCGTGTAAATGTTGAAAAATTATGAAATCGTTTCCACTTGACTCAGTAGTCGCGCGACTCTGGTACGAGATTTGCGAGACCGGGATAGTTATGGCCAGCGGTGCTTTTAATAACGGTGCGCTTCTGGCTTGACAGAATGTTAGGATTTTGGGTGTGTATTCCAACTGAAAATTATGTGAAATATCAGTTTATTTTTTGCTGGATGTATTCATCAAGGTCACGAACGTTTTAGTGACGTTTTAAGGGAAGACAATGTTATTTTATGAGTTTTTCATCGCTATTGCGTGTTCAGTCGTTGTCAGTTGCCAATGCAGTTGCGCAATGGGAGTCCATACAATCGATCGAATTCTTGAAGGAGATTGCATGTACTTGAATGCTCTTGAGAATCAACTTGTTCCAGATTTGAAGACGTTGTCGCTAAATTATCTACCTGATAGAGTTACAATGTGAACAGAAGCAAATTCATTGGTGAGTTCATTAAAATTGCTTTGACTGAAATGCTTAGCAGTATAAAGCTTTATATAAATACTACCTTATTACATGAAATTTTCGCGACACGTTAATTTCGCGAATTTCGCGATTTGAAAAAAATCGCGAAATTTAAGTGACGCGAAAATTAAATGTCGCGAAGATAACATGACGCGAAAATTAAGTGACGCACATTATGTCAATAATTTAAAAAATGACTTTATTACCATTACACACGTTTATAACAATCATTTTGAACTATTCTGTGGTAATGTTCTGGTCCTTCAAGCATGAACTACAAACCGTGCCTTGTATACACTGTGAGAACATCTTTCTTGTTACTGTTTACATAATCATTTGCGTTTCTGTTTATTTGGACATTGTTGATTAAGTTGTTTGATTAAATTCAAGGACATGTTAAATAACATTGACAAAGATATAAAGTGTCTCACTCAAAAACGCGAAATTAAAGTGAGTCAAAATGCAAAATTCTCGCAAAATCGCGAAATATGCGAACCTCAAAATCGCGAAATTAACGTGTCGCGAAAATTTCATGTAATAAGGTAGTTGATATTGAGAGCATTTCAGGATAGTTTATAAAGGTTGTCACAGTTAATAATGAGTTAAAATGGCATTTGCAGAGAAAGGATTTGTATATACGCGAAGTACAATTTCAAGTTTATTTATCAAAATTACTAATCAAAATTGGAAAGTGACATTCAATATTATAACTTAAAATTAATATGTAATAACTGGAACAAAACGTGCAAATTATGCAAATAAATTGTTGTAAATGAACTGAAGATTTGATATATTGAATAGCGAATTATCAATAACATTGCAAGATCTTTCAAATGGAAAGTACAGTGGTATTTATAAACGTGTGAGACAAGGTGTATTTATTAGAGTGTAATATAGTCAGATGAATACAATAGTTAAAAAAAGAATTAGTAATAGTAACTGGACTGAGTGGAGTGCAATTCAGAAGTAATTGGGCAAGTCAAAATTACAAGCGCAATTACTCCTGACAGTGACGACATGAAGCTCAATTACTAATTAATTCAAACAAAATTCGAAATTAAAAAGTCTGTGGAGTTTTTTGTACTCAAAACGTTAAGGATATTTTCTATCAGTTTGGAAGCAGGAGGAAACAACAAAAAAAAGGAACCCATTTAAGTGTTCCTGATTGACGTGCGCGCAACTTAGGTGTCCAATTACAGCTATCCAATTAAAAAAGTTGTAATTGGATAGCTGTAATTGGACAATCATGTGACGGCGCGCCAATTAGTAATAGTAATTGGACTGAGTGGAGTACAATTCAGGGAGTAATCGGGCGAGTAATTTCAAATCGGCCGAGTGCGTAGCGCGAGGACAATTTGAATTTATGAGCACGATTACCCCTGAATTGTACGACACAAAGTTCAATTACTACTTAATCGCATCAATAACCAAATTCGAGATTAAGAAGCTGTGTCGACTATTTTGTACTAAAAACGTCTTGGATATTTTCTGTCAGTTTGTAAGTGGAAGGAAAACAGCAAAAACGAGCTATTCAAATGCAACTGATTGAAGCGCACACCGCGCGCCAATTACGTGAGAAATAGGCGCGCGGATGACCAATCATAATCGAGAATTTTGTTATTGATACAATTAAGAGTGTAATAGTTCTAAATACGCTAAAGTGTATTTGACAGGTAAGTGAAAACCACTCTAATATTGGTATCATTGTAAACATGAATATTTACTTTCAGAAAGCAGATAATGGCAAATAGATCTGTTGTAGTAAAGGCTTATATTTTAAAGTAATATATTTGAAAAATAGAATTAATTGCAATAAAATGTAATTTCTATAGTGTTTCAAGTTGAATTGACCTCAGCCTTGAAAAGAAATTAACTTATAGTAACTGTACCTGTTGCCATTTGACATTGTTGGGCATTGTTTGCTTCATATTTGAATAGATCAAACTTTCAAGAGGACCTTACTTTGTGGGTTTGTTGTTTAGCTGTTAAATGAAAATTCATTTGTTATTTTATGGTATTTGCTGTTAAGAGTCAAATTGAGATTTACAGCGTGACACACCTCACCATAAGCACCTTACAAACCCTTTGAAAACCTAGTCAATCACAGTATGCAAGAAAACTTGTGAGAAGTCATTGTTTACTTCATATTTGAATTGATCAAACTTTCAAGATGACCTATTTTTAGGTTCGTTGTTTAGCTAAAATTCGTTTGTTATGGTATTGTTTAAACCCTTTGTTGAGTCAATCAGAGGGTCTAAAATCAATTGATGGCATGTCTCTGCAAAGTTGAGCATGATCAAAATAATGAAACTTTAGTTACAAAGTAGATTTTAATTTCTAATGCCTATTGCTCTGTGATAACTCTTTTTAATCTCTTGGGCTGCTGGTATGTATGTTGTCTGTGCGCTGTCTTTTCCTTGGTGAAGAAGATGATGAACTTTCGGAAGCATCCCTTTTGGTAGCATAGTCCTCTGTATGTTTGGTTCTATAATTAAGGAAGTAAGAAAATATATTCTTAATTTAATGATTATTTTTCTAGCCATAAGAACAGTGGTAATTGTTGAAAGATTGGTATTATTATTATTATTATTATTATTATTATGTTATTTGTCAAAAAAGTAATGTTTTGCATCAATTACTGTATGTATGTTAAAATTAAAACTGTACGTGTTCAGTAGATGTGATAAAAAATAGAGAGTGGCTACAGAAAGTCCTTTGAACTGGGTTGGAAGGAAAACGAGAACCCATTTTTTTTGCTCGTATGGAAAATGTGATAACAAAAGAAAAGTTTGAAAACCACAGCAATGATTAGATCATTGCACTTTAAGGGAATTTGGAAAAAAATATTTAATTTTTATTGAGGAATGGATAATAAAAAGTCAGGGTTGTATTGTGGATGTAGCTGCTTTGGCTTCTTCATTTTGGTTTCGGATTGAAAATAACTGACTAAAAACGTTCTTTATGGCACAAGTTTAAGGTCATAATGTTATGCCTATGTGTTATGGGTTTGTATGCATTAACTTTTTTTGTTCCATTAAGATTTTGTAAAACTTTTTTAACTGAAGGAGGATGATTTCTGCATAAAAATAATCAAATAAAAAGGATAGGTTATCACGCTCATTTAGGAGATAGCTACCACTATTTCCTTTAATGAGCACCACTTGATCTGCAGTATGCAAGATATCATGCACAGTAGTGATGCATAATGCAATTATAAAGGAATGAAATGTTTAGCTGGAATTTGTTTGCTTGTTTAGAAACTAATGCAGTGATAAAGTCTATGATTTGTAACGATTGTTAAATATACTGAAATGAAATTGTTACCTTTCATCATCGTCTTTTTCAAAGGCTTCAATGTATTGTGGCAAAGACATGCCAATATTTGCAAGTTTCCTGGCAAAGGTGACTGCTTCTTCTGATTCTTGTGGCACCGTTTGTTTATGAAAGAAGTACACCTGTCAAATAGGTTGATGAACATTTCAAAATTAATCATTACTGTCAAACCATAAGGGCTGTCTTGAAAGGTGCATAGTTCTTTTTATAATGTTATACGTATTAGACAACCACAATGAAGATGTTGAAAAGAAGTCACGTTGGTGATATAAATAGACAATCATGTAATAATTACATTTTTACATCAAAATGAATATGAAATGAGTAAATGTTTAACAAATAGATTCCATTTGGCCGTGTGTCTGTTCAGTTATAGATCACAGATGACGCAGGCAAGTGTGTCACTGATGTTCTTACCACATTTTGACGTCTCACTAAAACAAGAGAAGAAATGTTGAAAGTGAGGGAAAATTTGGTTTCTAGTGTAGTCAGTGTTTTTTTTTTTAACCTGGACGTCATGTGACGAGCAGATTCTAAGATTTGGCCCTTTTTTTTGGTAGTCACTAGTTCAAGCCTAGGCCTACTCTGGGACCTTAAGTCGCCTAAAGTCGCCTTAAGTCGCCTTAAGTCGCCCTTTGCCGCTTAAGGTCGCCTGAAGTCGTTAGGCTTAAAAAAGGCCTGCACACCTTAAAATTGCCCTAAAAGGTTTCACTTTTACTATTTCTTGAATATATAATAATTTTATTGCCCCAAATCTCTTTTTTTATTTCCCATATATGATTATATACTGCAAGGGTATGGCCCCATGCAGTACAACACATGCTTCAATAGTCATGCACCATACCCTAGTTGCTTCAATTATATTTGCTGAACCCTATAAAGGATGGACCATTTTATTTTTGAGGGGGGGGGGGGGGGGGGGGGGGCAAATACCAAGAAAAAAAATTCACGCACAGATAAAGTATAGAAAAGTATGGAAAAATCACAAAAAAAATTCTTGGACAGCCTCAAGATGGTAAAAAAAAAATCCATGCTTGCTAAAACAAAATGCCCAACCCCCCACCCCTAAAAATAAAATGGTCCATCCCCAAGGATGGTACACTCATTCATCTTCAAAACATTGACAGCTATTTCTATAGGTTTACTTATATTTCATGGACAAAGTGTTGCTGAAAGGATGAAGTTGCGACTTATATTATAATCAACATTTAATATGAGCAACATCATAAAAAAGAAACACTGCTGATCAGCAGTCAATACTGATATACTGTAATGGTGCAGGCATTCCTTCACCTTCAGGGTATTATAACAACAGTGAGAGCTGTTTTGGATCACTAAGATCACAATAATTTAAAAAGTATTTTGGGGTTAAGCCCAATTATTGCTTATCACTTTTACATTGAGCAAGTAAGCTTGAAAAGATCATAAGCTTAACCAAAGGCAATGTAACTGTATGGGCCATTCCATTTAATATCCGCACCCCCCTATTAAAGGGTAATTATGAATTTTACCCCTTAGGGAAAAAAAGATCAAAGTGCCGACACATTTCCCCCTTCAGAAAAAGGAAGATGTTGTTGATTGATCAAAGGTTCCGACAAAGTTACCCCTTCAGAAATGACTCTTGAACCCCCTCCCCTCCCCCGAGGATTTCCCTACCCTTCAATAGGGGGGGTGCGGACAATAAATGGAATGGCCCTATACAAATGTACTTAACTTTTAAGCTTACTTACCCAACGTGAAAGAGCAACCAAAAATCGGCCATTTCTCCAGCATACAACCTCTAAGCTGCGTTCTAGCCATCCAACATTATTCTGTTTACAACCAATCGTAACTGAACGTTTGAAAACTTGAAACTTCTATACAACTTGTATATGTCATCTTCTTGACAGTTTGATGAAGCAAAGAATTTAAATCAACCTGTACGCTCAAGATTGCAAAATTTGCGTTGATTATGTTACCATGACGGCTCTCTGTCACAAAGGTCAAAAGGATTTCTTGTTATCAACCATTAAGCAGAAATTTGCAAAGGATTTGCAGCTGCTTCCAGCAGGAATTTGCCTCACTCGAGCAAACATGGCCGCCACATGTTTTGACCACGTGACTTCTTTTTGCATGGATGCCCAGGCGCGCGGGCGCTCGCGCACTCATGTTCAGGAAATTAGCACTCAATTGATTCGGCAAACAAAGCCAAAGCTGAAGTGTTGCTGTTTTTAAAACTGAAACACATTCCCACTTTACAGTACAGCCTGACTAGACATCGTGGCTCCCTCTAGGCTACCACTCACGTGCTTTACCTTCGTGGCGTAGATTGTCAATCAAGCTGGCCTGGAATTTTTGAAATCGTTCTTGTAGCCATTGACTGGCTTCCTGCTTGTATTGCGAAAAGAAAACTAATTCCGACAACTCAATTCAAGGTAAGGTAGATGTAAATTTCTGAAATTTATTGGTTAAGCGAGCGCGGGCCGGGAGCTAGTCGCGCGCGGGAGGAAAAGAAACGCGCGAAGCATGGAAACCATCTACGATTGGAAAGGAATTCTGGGAGAATCAAAATGGCGGACGCAAATGTAAATATTGCCAACTCTGTCATTTGCTGTGCATTCATTTGTGATCCATTATTTTCTGGAAATTTTTGAGGTAATAATTAACTTCTACACGGGTAAATCTGTCAACAGCCTCATCAGTAACACTATTTAGTTTTGTTTTGACAGGTTAAATTAAAATGTTGCCAGGTGGAAAAGTGTGAGAGCATTTCGGGCCTGGAAGCAGAACTAATCAACCCTGCTACAAAGTCTCCTACGAGGGTTCGGTTCCCTGTCAGTGGAACATCCAAGTTTTCAGGAGCCGGACAAATAGTTGGAGAAAATGGGAAAGATGCGCTATTGAGAAGGACCCTCGCTTACGGTACCAAATATGATATTGGAATATTCTGTTGGACTAAGGCAGGAGAACAACAAATTGGCTGGGTGCCTGACCAAACAGTTTTGGATGTCGTTTGTCAAGCTTTCGAGCCAAAATTGACTGTGCAACTGCCACAACAGTGGCAGATAAATTAACCAAATTTATGTAATTTGTGAAATCGAGAAGTGATTTTGAATAAACTAATTCGATGCCTTTGTTCATTGTTGTATAAATAAGTCAAGGAAAATGTATGTTAGTTTGATTCAAATCAGGTATCCATTTTTAAGTGAAAAAGTTGGATTTTTTTTCCCAAGATTTTTTTTGGCAGTGTATATGATCTTTATATTTTTGTATGATTATTGTTTTTATTGCAATATCTTAAAAACATTTAAGCAGCTAACTGAATTTTTTCTCATTCTAGATAAGTAATATTGTTCCTGTCTCTTGTTTGGCTAATTAATGTTCATAATACAATTTAGCATTCATATTATTTATATAATGTTGTTGTTGTTATTGTAATAATTTGAATCTCAGTATAGCTAAAAGGGGCTTTAAAATCTGGAAACTGGAGATTTACGGTCACTTAAGTCTATCTGAAACCAAGTGAACTGATTGTGATAATTTTGTTTATTGAAATATGAGACAAACTATCATGAATGCCAGGATTCATGTCAGGACTCAAGCTGTAGCCCTAACCCTAACTCTATGTCTAACTTGAACTGGCGTCCTTGGTCGCAAACCGTAGTTACTAAAAGAAGGAATGACCTACAATGACCTACAATGACCTACAATGAGCTACAATGAGCTACAATGAGCTACAATGAGCTACAATGAGATACAACGATCAGCCACAATGACCTACAATGACCTACAATGAGCTTTAACGATCTACAATGAGCTACAACGAGCCACAACGACCTACAATGAGCTTCAACGACCCACAATGAGCTACAGTGCCTTAGAGAAAGCTACAATTAACTAAAATTAGCTACAAGGGGTTTATAATATCACCATCCTTACCGTTATATACCATAGAAAGGTCGGTCCCGCGAGAGGAGAATAATTAGCGACCACCCGTTCACTTCTGAAAATCACCGGAAGTAACAAAAGGCCATACCTGTACTACTTTATCTTTACGTTATCTTTCCTGACCGGCTCACATCAACCCGTCCGGCCCCTGCTCACGTCACCTTGCGATTCTATTTTCTGTAGGATTGCGTCAGCTGGGCCGTATGGCCATAAATTATTATAAATAAGTTTATTCCCGGTTCAAAAATATTATCTTCAAACATTTCACTTCAACTTTTTTTATCACAAATGTTTATACAAGGATATCGGTAACTATCTTTCGGGAATCATCGGCTAGCATCGGCAATCTGCAAAAGGCCCTGTGATTCCTTCTTCAAATCTTGGAAGGATTTTTTTATTCTTTATTTTAATAGCTTTGAAATGAGGTATAATTATTTATACACTTTATGTCATGTATAGTAGTGCGTTTATACATGTAGCTACATGGATTGTCACGCAACGCTTCTCACCTGCCACGAAAGCTAGAATCATGGAAAATCTGCAAAAATTTTAGAACATGCTGGGTTATTCTTGGACACCTTAGGATAATGTTTGGTATTCTTGGAAAGTGTTCCTAACAAAACGAGCACCTTGCCCCTTTGTAAGTTACGTCCCCGAGCGGTGATCGACAAGAACCAAGACCACTTCCGGTTCAAAGATAATGTAAGATGGAATGTTTGTACAGGTATGGCCTTTTTTTATTTCCGGTGATTTTCAGAAGTGATCGGGGAACTTTCTATGGTATATAAAGGTAAGGATGGTGATATTATAAACCCCTTGTAGCTAATTTTAGTTAATTGTAGCTTTTAGTAAGTCATTGTAGGTCATTGTGGCTGATCGTTGTATCTCATTGTAGCTCATTGTGGCTCGTTGTAGCTCATTGTAGCTCATTGTAGCTCATTGTAGCTCATTGTAGCTCATTGTAGGTCATTCCTTCTTTTAGTATCTACGGGTCGCAAACTGACTTAAGTCCTGACTCAATCGGACCTGGCTTGAATCCTGTCTCATATTTCTCTCCAGAGACCAGTGGCTTGGTATTTAGGTATAGTGATGAAGAGACTGTCAATAACTTTTGTTTCATCACTTTTTAGAAACACTTTTATGTTGTCTGAAGTTGCCTTCAGTCACCTTAAGTTGCCTTAAGTTGCCTTAAGTTGCCTTAAATCGCCTAAAGTCGCCTTAAGTTGCCTTAAGTCGCCAATATTTTAAACTAATTTTTCCTTAAGTCGCCTTAAATCGCCTTAAATCGCTTAAAGTCGCCTAAAGTTACGGCGACTTAAGGTCCCAGAGTAGGCCTAAGCCTACCACTTAAGACTGTCACACGATTGATGGCCCAATCGCATTGGCTAAAATTAGCTACTAGAGAATTTCCTTCTTCCTACTGTTAGAGACAATTTCCATTTACGTGTTGTGTAAAAAACAAGGAAAATAACATGTCATCCTATTTCAAATTCAATACAGGGGTTTCCCCATGACTTATAATAGTCATTTACTTTTACCTGCAGGTCGAGTGTGTATTAACCTTTAAATGAAAAAAGTCTCAGGAATTTTGTTATCAACTACTAAAGGCCAAATATCACCCATATGCATTGGCGCCCAAAGCCTCGACAATTGAATTAACACAGTTGAAAATTCCCAAAAAAGCCAATCCAAGCAAGCTCTTCATTTGAAACAACTGCAAAGCTGAATGGGTGATACTGGGCCTTTAAAATAACATGCGGGCATATATTGTTGATGGCATTAGACTTGTAGTGATGTTCGATAGAGACATTGACATTTCTTATCCATTGCTTGGTTAATTGATATGGGTTCATTGAGTTAAGGAAGCATTGTTTCAGAAAGTGAGTTTTATGGAACCAATGTTACCAGACATGCAATGGAAAAGGAATGTCATTTGAAACATTGGTAGCCTTTGAAATAAAGGAACATGTTGTCCCACTTCCTAAATGCGTTGTTTTCTTTTGTCTTTTTCCGTGTATTTGTGGACAACATTATACTGTTTCACGGGTTAAGTAAAATCATTCTGAAAACGATTTACAACAAACTTAACTTTATTGTTGCACTCTAAGTGTTTCAAACATTCCAAATAAATTATTGGACCCTACCCCAGGCCCTCCTATATTAACTATGCACTGCATGAAATGACAACTGCAAGGTGATGAAATGATTTCAAATTTGTCAATAGACGGGGTTAGGGGGAGGATGCCTTTTGGTCACAGTGCACTTTACTTGAGAAGCCATGGACCGTACGGAAAAATATGGCGGCGCGCGCGGGACTCTGGGTAAATCGGGTCGAGGTCATGTCAATAATCATGGGCGCGCGTCACGAAGGTCGGTGAGAAGTGAAATTAACGGTGCTAAATTGGCGAAGGACGTCGAAATTTTATTTAAAGTGGAAGCGATAAGGTGGTTGAAATGTTGGGGATGCACAAATTTAAGCGAGATTCCGAGGGATTTTTGTACGTGTAGCGAATTTATTTTTCAGTTCATTCTTACTTGTCACTTTCAAAGTGTTTTTCAGAGAGATCTTCAAGGTTTCATTAAAATATCGGACGTTATAAAGAAAAATTTTTTCCGCGTTACACGATTAAAGAACGACATACACATTCTTAAGTTCGTTGCCTGCCTTCTTACGTCGCACATGCCACTCCCGCTTTTTTGCTCGCGAATTTCAAACCTTCACCTTGATGGCTGGCACAGTTAAATGTATTTGGTATGTTGTGAATTTATCGTTTCACGCTTAAAGAACGACATATACATACATTTTTAAGTTCTAAGTTTCCTTGCCTGCCTTCTTGCGGCGCTTATACAGTAAAATGTATTTGGTGTGTTGGCGTGGATTTATCGTTTCACGCTTAAAGAACGACATATACATACATTTTTAGGTTCTTAGTTTCCTTGCCTGCCTTCTTGCGGCGCTTATACAGTAAAATGTATTTGGTATGTTGTGAATTTATCGTTTCACGCTTAAAGAACGACATATACACACATTTTTAAGTTCTTAGTTTCCTTGCCTGCCTTCTTGCGGCGCTTATACAGTAAAATAATGTATTTGGTATGTTGTGAATTTATCGTTTCACGCTTAAAGAACGACATATACATACATTTTTAAGTTCTAAGTTTCCTTGCCTGCCTTCTTGCGGCGCTTATACAGTAAAATGTATTTGGTGTGTTGGCGTGGATTTATCGTTTCATGCTTAAAGAACGACATATACATACATTTTTAGGTTCTTAGTTTCCTTGCCTGCCTTCTTGCGTAAAATGTATTTGGTGTGTTGGCGTGGATTTATCGTTTCACGCTTAAAGAACGACATATACACACATTTTTAGGTTCTTAGTTTCCTTGCCTGCCTTTTTGCGCCGCTTCATTTTGCGACCTGACTTTCGGTGAATCGAGTCGAACTTTGAAAAGACGGGTCGTGTCGGCTCGAGTCGGGTCGTGGCGATTCATCAGCGTCCTAGTGATACCAACTTACGACCTGACTTCCGGTAGGTCAAGTGGAGACGGATCGTGTCCACCCGAGTCGGGTCGTGGCGACTTGGCGACTCGTCAACATTTTGAAGATTAAACTTCCGGTAAGCATTCAAGCTTTTAATTTCTACTTCCGGTGGTAGGATTGATAAACTTTACGACCTGACTTCCGCTAGAACGAGTCGACTGTGCTTTAAGACGACTCGACTCAGTTCGGGTGTATTGGACATGAGTGGAGGCAATCTGATTGGTTCTTAGCGCGGTCCGGATTTTCCTATCTCTGCCCACGGGCACGGTCACGGTAACGCTTTCGTGAGTGAAGTGACTCCGTCGTTTTAAGCTTGTAAGCCCTGGTTTTATTGAATTTTCTCGTCAATTATGGACCCAGACGAAAGCTACCAAAGCGAAAGTGAATTTTATTGGCCAGATAAAATATTTAACGACACAAATGAAGAAAACCAGCAAAGTTTCACCATGGATGGCTGATCGGTCGGCTGACATACAAAGATCCGAAAACACGCTAAAGACGAAATATCAAAAAGACTCAATGAAGAAAGAGAGATTAAACTACTGGGTGGAAGGAGAAATCAGCCGTAAACTTAAAGGTCAATGTTATTCTTAAAAAAGGCGAGTACAAGTTTGGATTTTATGATTTGTTGATTTCTTAGTTTGTTCAGCGTTTGTTGTTTTTTTTTTTACAAAGCGGCTTTTGGCTTAAAAAAATAAGCTTACTGTAATTAGACAATCTTGCGCTTGTTTACAAAGTTTTTGACTCCATTTGATTCAATTGTTCTTATTTTTCCCTTTCTTTTTTCTTCTAATCTATATTCTGTTAATTTTCATTAAAAAGTCTTGCTTAAATTTCTCATTTGATTCTAGTTTTGTACTAGCTTGTTGTCAATATAAATTTTAAAATGATTTTATTTCTCAGTTGTTACCTTCTTTTATCTAAATTCTGTAAGTTTTCATTCAAGAAAATATGATTTTTAAATTAGAATAGCTCAGTTTAAGCTTTCGTACTGCTATGAATGAATTACGCTCGACTTTTCTTTAAAACAAAAATTTGAAAAGTTTTTAAAGTTAATCTTCAGCTTTCCACGGCTTATCTGTGGGCAAGAACATTTCTCTATCCTCACCAGAAGCAAACACAACAGCCGTTTATTCTACCAAGAGACATAAACTAATAGAAATTAGTTCACTTTGCAAAGTAAGTTCTTTTGTTTATGAATGAAAAAGTTGTGAAGATTACCGAGTTAATTTAGATTTTGCACGCGTTGTGTCAGTTTTGCTTGACGCGGCGCGTAAAGACATGATTTCTTGGAAAGCCGTACAAGTGTGTCACGATTTTCTCGGCAAATCGCAGAATTGAAGTAGTAAAAAAATAAATAAGTTATTTACCGACCTTGGTCGGTCCGTATAGGAAAAAACTGTGCCCTCGGTCTTGAGTACGGCCCTCGGCCTGCGGCCTCGGGCCGTACTCAAGACCACGGGCACAGTTTTTTCCTATACGGACCTGCCGGCCGGCAAATAACATATATACATTCATAGCGGAGCCCGCGGGCCGAAGGCCCGGCGGAGCACCATACTCATAGAACCTATGCCCGTCACTTTTCATGGTCATGGCTAGCGGAATGTTTTGCGGGCGCGCGTGTGCCCGGGCTCCGTCGTCACAATAAAAGTAAACCCTGCCGTCGCGCAGGGCTAGCTTGCGGGCGCGTATGACGTCGCAAAACATGCGCGTACGACGTCATGTTGAAATCAAAGCGAGGCTTTGATTTTCGCGCGGTTACACGGCCGAATGTCACGTCAGCTGGGAAAACACTTTGATGTTTTGCTGTGTTTACTAAGCGGGTTTAAATTAAAGTCGTTATTTTCCTGCATTTTTTCGTGGTTTGCTACTCAAGACAGGGATACTAATTAAGGAATACTCAGAAGCCGCTTTAGTGGAAAAAGAAGAGCTTTCAAGGATAAAATCTTGCTTCGAGGAACTATATACATTTTTAGCAATGCGAGAGATGGGTTCGTTTTACGGATTTCAGCACCAAAGCGGAGATTTAAAGAATTTCCAAGCACAGTAGTCGCCGGAGGGACTTAAAGGTAAAACAAATTACATTTTCCGATGGGAATTTATCTTGATATCAATCTGTAATTGACTTTTTGTTTGTGTTCTCGTTAGGTTTGGAGAATTGTTTTTAAACGTGTAGCTTAAATTCAGTTGTATTAATTTCTTGAATTTCATCGAAACACGGCTCGGCCTCGATGCGCGTTTTGCGTTGTGCTTTTAAACATAAACTAATGGAGATTTGAATAAAATTTTTCGAAAGAAGATTGTGTTGTCCATTTTTATGTGTTTGTTCATTCATTACATAGATTGAAAAGCGATTTTATGTCAACAAAACAAGACTTAGATTTTATACAAATATGTTTGTGTAGTTTTGCAATTTTGATTTCCAAATCAGTTTCTCGGGCATTTTTTGACAAGCAACAAGTGTATTTTATTCGGAAAATTGTCGTAATAATTCTATTAGACGGAGAAAAAGTTCTTTTTGCGAACTTTTGTACGGTCTAAATGTACTGTGCAGACGGTCGGGTAATAAGCTTAAGGTGGTTCGATACAGTTTCCTGGAGACCATACCAACATTTTTCAATCGGCTTTTAAGGTTACAGTGTACCTTCGGGGGTGTCTCCAGTATAACAGCTCTAGCGTCTTAAGATTACACTTAATATACCTAAACCCAGATATCAAATTAAAGCTTATAGAGCTGGCTATCTAAATATGGAAACCATTTGGTAATAAAGTGAATTGTCGAATTTTTTACGACGTCTTAATTCGAACGTCCGAATCAGCTTTAAAACGCTATAACTCAAAGCGATTATTGTATTTTGCTAATTTGATTTGTTCTCGGGTTTCCGGACACGATGCGCTAAAAAAACGTGTCGGCGATTTCCCATATTCAATTGCAGTGAAAAGTTACAGGATATTTTCGAAACAGGGAGAAAAAAAATTGGAATGATCGCACGGAAATGGCTCTTGACGAAAAAGTTTTCGGAAATAAGAAATTCGCCGACACGTTTTTGTTGATTATATGTTAGCCTAGCTTCTGTCCAAATTTGAGGAAAATCGAACAAATTTCCTTTGAGTTGTAGCTTTTTAAAGTGTCCCCAACAAGCGAAAAATGAACTTTGAGAAAACAGCGCTTAAAAAAACATATCGCTTCATAAACAAACTCCGCCCACAAAAGTTATACCGTCATTTCTCCGTCAATTTTCACTATTTGTCGATAATTTTTTTTTTGGATGAAAGTTCATTCTGTAAACTTTATTTTGACGCCAAAAAAAAATTTTCGATAAATTTTCGATCTGAAGGTACACTGTAACCTTAAGCGGTCTTCTCCAAGTCATATCAACGTGAAATTTTCACCACTAACTGGTTTTGAATTGAAGTTTGGCAAGATATATTTTCTGGTAAAATCGATATTACCATGACGACGATAAACAAGAAACTTAGAAATCAGTAAAAGTGAAATTTAGCGCGTTTAAGATTTCGCATTGAAAATCCACATAAGCATCTTAAAATATGGTATATGGCATATATATTTTGCAAGAATAAAAAAATCTGTGTTTGAATTAAAATAAATCGCAATAACATTTCAAACCTTACTATTTGTGTTCTGGTATTAAATTGATCGAGATTAACACTGGTTTTGTGAAATTACTTAATGGTAATGTCAAAAAGTAACTTGATGTTATGTTTGTAAACCTTGAAAGTTTTGTTTACTTTCACTTTTGCGATTTTGAGAACTACCTTTTTTCCTAACATCACATCATGGGCAATTTTTGGGTAATTTTCGATTTTAATGGCTTTTGCAAAAATCTGAGAAACGGCTCGATGGATTTTTTTAAAACATTCACTGTGCATGCTTACCGATGTGCAAAATATTATCTGAAAGTTTCACTGGCATTGATTTACTGGAACGCCTTTAAATTTAAAGATGAAGACGACGTACGAACCGCCGAAAAAATGGCGTTACAAATTTACTTTTTTAAGTTTTTCTCAGTAATTAAGGTTTAGACGTTCTCAAAAACCTAATTGACTCCAACTGACGCCACGATTTCATCCCAAATTTTAAAGTTGAAAGTGATCTATTTCGGCGGCTGTTTGTTTTTATCGGTGTCGAATTGAAAGTGGCAAGTGTGGGAAGATCTATTTGCATTTGTGAACCGATTCGAGTTTTATTTTGGTTACAGCAAAATATAAGATGAAATGAAGCTGAATGATTAGTGCTCGTACATAGAAAAGTCAGAAAATAGCGAGGAAAGCGAAGATTGATTTTGAACTAGAAATAATATAACCGTAAACAAACACAGCAGTACAGTCGCGCGCTGAGTAGTTGAGCGGAGCAGTAGCGGGAATTATTTCACCGGCTCTGTTAACCGGTGTTGGATTCAATAAGTCAAAGCAAGCAAATATACGGAAATTTCTTCTAATTTAAGTCTGCATTGTTTTGAAATGGCGAGAAGGTTTATTGATTTCATGAATCTGTGAAGAGATTTCAACCGTTTACGAATTCGAAACGTTTTATCTTTTGAAGGAGGTAAAATTCTACATCCGGTAATCTGTAATTGGCTTATTTGTTGACAAGCTGTCAATCGGCAAATGAAATCAACCGTGACAAATAGGTGGGCGTTTTTCAAAATCGTGGGGTTTGCAGGCAAGCGTTCCCTCATCTCCCCACTCCCACCCCCGTCCTCCGATTTTTTGCTCTCGCCCCAATTTTCGCGCAGTCGTACGGGAACGCTTGCTACGCATGCTAGTTAGTGGTGAAAATTTCACGTTGATCTGACTTGGAGAAGACCGCTTAAAAGCCGATTGAAAAATGTTGGTATGGTCTCCAGAAAACTGTATCGAACCACCTTAAGCTTACTGTTTTTGAGAATTCGTAAAATTGAAAAATAGCCCGGTCGTCAATCTTAATTCCGACCTTTCACCTAAGTTAAGTTTCATCTTAGTTAAGCTTGTTCAGAGGGTCTTCAGAGGGCAACGCTGTTAGGCTAAGCCTAACTATATACAGCTGTTTCGAGAAAGGTTGTCGGAAAAAAGCGAAAAAGTGCACGCGACAATCCCGAAAGGTAATCTGGGATATTATCAATGAATTTTAATGAGTCAAATAAGTATATCAGACCCGCGATGCCTCGTCCGTGCAGTGATGATCTTATATGGCGGCCCATATGGATAAATGAGTTTTTAGGATATAGCGTGGATGAAGTAGCGGCTACTTTATTCATATCGCCAAGAACTGTGGAGCGCTATATTTCAAATGCCTGAATACTGGTGAAGTAAAATCGTTAAACAGTTTTGCCATGCATCCACACGTGGAGTTCGTGATTATGGAAGCTGCTTCAAGCAGTCCAGTCTATTTCAGTCTCAAGAACGTGCAAAGCGTGCGTTTTATGCTAATTTTTGTAAACATTTGTCAAACAACACTTGATTGAAAACTCAGTTTAGAAAATAAGAAGTATAAACAATCTTATAGAAAATATAGCTTGATGGTGGATATGAAATCTAACCAATAAAGGTGAAAATTTAAACTCAGGAAAGTCATGCTTCCCTTTTAGCCGTGCTAAGCAAATTCTCCCTCTCCGTCCTCGTTATCATCTCGAGCACTGGGATTACCAAATTGAGAATAGTAATAATCATAATCATTGTAGTTAAACATTTGAAAAAAATCTCACCTGACTTCAGGTGCAATAAAACGTGCAAAACGTGGCTTATAGTGTTCCTTACCTTTTCTCTTTTTATCCAAAGAACTCCTTAGAACGTCTTAATGTGGATCTACCCACATTGTCATCTTCCCGTTTTTAACCAAAGAAAACAACTCGGCGAGCTGGATTTCGGACGATATAGAGAATTTCTTTTTTTTCTTCGACGTAGTAGCCGATCTGGAAAGTCGTGTCGGTTGCTGGAAAAATTTCCGCTTTACAATTTTGCAAAAAGTATTGCTTCAATTGAATAACGGTTTCAAAGCAAGGCACGTTCCTGACACTGTAGCTGTCGAATCTACTTTTGTTGCTTTCTCTTAACACGCGCAAACATACAACCATGGCGTCTTGTGCCATTTTCTCAGATTTCCCTGAAATGCCGAAGTCACGTAAAACTACTACCCACAATACCTTTCGGGATTGTCGCGTGCACTTTTACGCTTTTTTCCGACAACCTTTCTCGAAACAGCTGTATATTAGTATAATATCCTTGCCCTTATTTGACTATATCTAATTAATCGATTTTTATTCAGGTTCATGTACAACAGATAAATTCACGTGCGTTAATGGCCGGTGTATATGGAACAGCTTTGTTTGTGATGGTGATAATGACTGCGGAGATGGAAGCGATGAAGCCACTGATAGTGGACCTCGATGTAGTAAGTATTTCAGTTGAACCTTATGTTCACATTCATAGTATACGATCCTTGTAATTCAGGTTTAAATCTCCGTTTTGATTTCAGTACGAAAGATTAGAAGAACACAAGAGTGTATTTTGTATTTCAAAGTGTACTATGTGTACTACTTTGTCGAAGTTTTAAGTCACTTATTATGTTTGACAAGTGTATACAAAGTATAGAAATGAAAGTAAAATAACTATTCCGTGAATGTTTGAATCAGAAACCGAAATCATCGCTTTTGCCATTTTTATCACATACATAGCACTTAAGGTTACAGTGTACCTTCAGATCGAAAATGTATTGAAAATTTTTTTGGGCGTTAAAATAAAGTTTACAGAATGAACTTTCATCCAAAAAAAAAGTATCGAAAAATAGTGAAAATTGACGGAGAAATGACGGTATAACTTTTGTGGGCGGAGTTTGTTTATTAAGCGATATGTTTTTTTAAGCGCCGTTTTCTCAAAATTAATTTTTCGCTTGTTGGGGACACTTTAAAGAGCTACAACTCAAAGGGAATTTGTTCGATTTTACTTAAATTTGGACAGAAGCTAGGCTAACATATAGTCAACAAAAACGTGTCGGCGAATTTCTTAATTCCGAAAATGTTTTCGTCAAGAGGCATTTCCGTGCGATCATTCCAATTTTTTTTCTCCCCTTTTCGAAAATATTCTGTAACTTTTCACTGCAATTGAATATGGAAAATCGCCGACACGATTTTTTAGCCCTTCGTGTCCGGAAACCCGAGAACAAATCAAATTAGCAAAATATAATAATCGCTTTGAGTTATAGCGTTTTAAAGCTGATTCGGACGTTCGAATTTAGACGTCGTAAAAAATTCGACAATTCATTTTATTACAAAATGGTTTCCATATTTAGATAGCCAGCTGTATAAGCTTTAATTTAATATCTGGGTTTAGGTATATTAAGTGTAATCTTAAGACGCTGGAGCAGTTATACTGGAGAAACCCCCGAAGGTACACTGTAACCTTAAACACAAAGAAATAACAAAAGCACTTCTCAGCACTAACAATGGAAATTTTTTCAGTATCCTTGCAAAAGCGTAAACGCGTAACCAGAATGTCATTTTTATTCGAATTCTTTCGAAATTTTGTTTTGGGGCTTTCCAAGTAAAATGACAATATTGACCGTCGGAAACTTCCATTTGAACCCTTGAACGATACCAGAATCTAAATTTGTGGACGTGAATTTTCTTCTTTAAACCGGGTAATAATTTTACTACTGACACGTATAAAAACAAACCATGACAATTCTAGAAATAACCATGTCAACCATCTTATCCAAACCATAATTTCAAACCTTTAAAGGTGCCATGATATGATGATGACCATGATAGGTGTCCTTGTAATTACGTTTTGATTTCATTCCGAAAGATTAGAAGAACACCGGAGCGCATTTTTTTTATTCCAAAGTGTACTACCTTGTCGAAGTATTAAGTCACACACATTTGCGAAAATGTATTGATTTTTAGGAGTGTATACAATGTATACAAATGAAAGTAAAATAAGAATGTTTGAATCAGAAACTGAAATCATTAATTTTGCCAACAATATAATAAATTAATATAACAAGTTTGAAGAGAACAGAAGCACGAGACGATATAATTCCTTTCCACTCGAAAAAAAAAAAAGAGAAAAGAAAAACAGATGGTAAGTCTCTTTCCAAATTCATACACAATTGAACTTATTTCGAATACTTGAAAATGTAAAGGCCCGTTTACACATGCGATTTTTGATGCGATTTTTGTCCCACTTGTAGATGCAATTTTTGTCACGCGCAAGTTGCATCTTCGAATCGCATGTGTAAACGGGCGGCGATGTCAGTGCGATTTGGGCGCGATTTGTCGCGCGATGTCCCAGAAGTTTCGAACATGTTCGAAACCTGATGCAACTTGGCGGCGATTTTTGGGAAATCACAGCAAATCAAAGCAAATGTCGCAGCCGAATCGCACAGAAAATCGCCGCTAGTTTACACTTGCGACAAAAGTTGCATTGGAGAGCGCGACAAAAATCGCATCAAAAATCGCATGTGCAAAGGGGCCTTAACAGTCATAACCTTTTTTAGCGGAGCTCTCGCGGGCCGAAGGCCCGCTCGCGGAGTCCCCTACTCTTAGAAGGTTAGCATTAGATCCCATCACCCTAAACCACCTCGGACACCTTATTGAGACTTATTTAACAGAGTAACTGGTTAGCGTTCAGTTGAGGTTAGGGTTAGCAGTTTATATAGTTAAATTTAGGCCTAAACAACCCGAGAAGCTAGGTGGTACTTTGGTACGGTAGGCTATGTAAGCCTAATATGGTAAAAATAGGAATGTCAAATATCACAAAAATAGCACCAAAAAAAGAATAACAGTAAGCCTAATGTAATGTAAGCCTAAGCCTAGCTGAGGTCACAGGATTAATCCTGCGTGGGGATTTTAGATTTTCTTTTTTACACTTAAAAATTATTGAAAATAAAATTTAAATGTCGACATTACGTTATATAATTCTCAATAAGTGGCCGAGGTGGTTTAGGCGGATGGGATCTAATGCTGACCCTCTTAGAACCTATGCCCGTCGTTTTTCATGGTCATGGCTAGCGGAATGTTTCGCGGGCGCGCGACCGTAACATGTGTGTCCGTGCGTTGGACGCGTATGACGTCGCAAAACATGCGCGTATGACGCCACACAACATCCGGGAAATAAGCAATTTTGAAACCAAAGCGAGGCTTTGTTTTTCGCGTGGCTACACGGCCGATGTCACGTCATCTCAGTAAACACTTTGGTTGGATCTTTTACGTGTTTAACGGAGAAAAATGTTAGTTTGCAAATTAAAGTCGTTATTTCTCTGCTTTTTTTCGCGGTTTGCAACTTAAGACAGGGATACTAATTAAGGTGGCTCGTAACAGTTTTTTGGCGCCCTCGCCGACTGGGTTCTCAATACGCGCGGAACACACGAAAAAAATTAAACTTGACAGCAATAAAAAAAGGGCGATGGAATAGTATTTTCTCATTTCAAGTTTTCGTTCACTTGGCAGGCTGTTTATTTTACCGAGCTCGAAAAAAAGCTGCCTTTTCTGTGATCTTCTAGCCGGCTTCTGGTTTGGCTGATCATAGCGCAAAACACAGAGATCTTAGCGAAAAAACACCGACAAACACGATCGACATTAACGCGGCGCCATGCATGTACAATTGACAACTAAAATAGTTTTTATTATTAAGCTTAAAAAATAAACTTTATTTCGAACCAGTTAAAATACTATATCATACATAGGACTAGTTAGATTTATAAGAGTTCATCAGACTAAGTTTTTACCAAAATAACAAGGCTAAAAAAATATAAACAAGCACGAAGTAGAAACGAATGAATACAAAGCGAAGTTACGTGTAATAAAAAGGAAAAGAAACGGAATAAATATCGGGTGTAATGAAACTACAGCTGAGAAATTCAGCCATCAAGACAAACTGTAAACTCAACATTTTGCTATGATGAACCAAGGTTTGTAGAATCATATTTTCCTTAGTTGGGAAAAGATTTGAGAGTACTTACAGCTATTCTCATGCAGCGAGTCTCCAACGTATGCCTGCTCAATTTAGACGCCACGAAGAACGAAACATTCGTGATTATGGACAAAAAAACTTAATTACTGTCACTTTGAGAACAAATCAAACCTAGGACTAGACTTCAAAGTGAATTGTAGAACTGTCAACAAAACATCAAGCTATCGATCGCGAGCAAGCGAGCTAATTATATCGCCATGTATTTGTTTTCCTCATGTTCAGCAACAAGTCGTTGAATTCAAGCGACGAAAACGGCCCGATAAAATATCCATTGCTCAAAACGTCGCTGGCAGTGATTTCAATTACGATGATCTTGTAAAACTTACTCAAATTTTGGAAAAAAAAAGTCTGCATTGTGATTAATCCACCGTCAATTTTATCATCATAAAAACATGAACAAAGACTGAAAGAGAATACTTCCCGACATCTTTTAGCACTAAGAAGAAAACAACCGTGAATAATAAAATTCAACATAGCTCACCATTCCGCCTTCTAACAATACATTATGAGGAAACCTAATGGCAAGTTCTGAAGTTCCATAAAAGAGTAAAAAGCGTAAAAGCTTACTAAATGCACGGCAAGGAAGCGAAAACGTTTGCTCGATCGCACAATGCCCGCACAATGTAGTCTGTAGGTGTCCGCTCATGTACACGCAAAGGTCAGCGGTAATCCTGACTGAGCATGAGTAAATGTCGATCTTGTACAATCCATATTTTGAATTGCGCGTGTTCACGCGTGGATATTGTGAAACTCACGAAGGCTTTTATATGTGAACAAGCCCGGTGATCCCCATTTTTTATGGTTTCAATATTTTTTCCTTATTAAGAGGAAAAGTCAGACAAAATTTAAAAAAAATTCTGTGGAGGGAATTTCACCACTCACAAATTGTCTTTTTTTACGTTTTTAAAAAGTCTGCTCCAAGGAAATTTTTTAGAATAATTTTACACTTTCTTCTTTAAGTGCCAAAAGTTTTCACGTTAAAAAAAATGGGGGTCACCGGGTTAATTTTTGAGTTATAAGCCTTAAAAGCTAAATAGTAGGTCTGAATAATCCCCACATATCGTTACCATGGTAACCATCGATGACGAAATAACAGTCACTTTTGGTCAACAACTAAATGTACATTTTAATTTTACATAATTTAATTATGACCTTGGCCTGATGTTTTGTTATAATTTTCCAAAGTTTATACTGTCAAAAAGCCGAAAACTGTTACGAGCCACCTTTATTGAGGTATACTCAGAAGCCGCTATAGTGGAAAAAGAATAGCCTACGTGTAGCCGTACCAGATGGTACGGCTACACTTAGGCTAAAAAATAAGAGCTTTCAGGGATAAAATATTGCTTCAAGGAACTTCATACGTTTTTATCAATGCGGGCCAAAGTGGTATAGAAAAGGGCGGTACGGGGCTACCTTATTGCTGACAGTGGCGCAGCTTCTGCTGGCAGCTTTATTTTGACAATTTAAGCCTTTCTCAGCTATGTGCTCAGCGAAGCACATAGCAACAAGGTGAAGCACATAGCAACAAGGTGGTCCCGAACGTCGCTTTTTTCTATACTACACTCATATGCGGGCAAGCGGCTTTTTAACCGGTGTAAAATGGTTGTGCAAACACTCCTCCCCTATGTGTGGAGGGTTTTTAACCGGTGTAAAATTGCGGCTTTGCGTCGCCGACCCAATTGAATATTAAATGCACATAGGCATAAATAGTTATTTTCACTACCAGTAAAATGATGCAACGCTTCAAGGATGCCGTGGAAAGAAGTTCCCCAGACCCCTTCGGAGAACTGTTCAGGTTAGAGAGCCCGCGACCCGAATGGAAAGGGGTATGGTATTTGTCGCTGTATGGCAAAAAGCCCGATGGTGTGTTCAGTCGCCTGCAGGTCCGCTTTCTGGACGAGATGCACCTAGGCCAGATTCCGCCCAACAATGAAGCCGAACTGGCGTGAATCAATAACCACCGAAAAATACCGTTGGTGAAAAGAGAAAAACTGGCCACCCTGGCTTTTCAGAGGTACAAGGGTAGGTTCGAAAAAGGGCAGCCGACGCCTAAGCAATCTGTTTTCTTTCAGTTCGTGGAACTAGTGGAGGAGTTTTTAATGAGAGAGATAAAAAAACGGGTTGAAAACGGAACTCTTCAAGAGCAGCGCCGAGGCTGGTGGGAGCCGGCAAAAAAACGTCGGATCCATCCGCTGCAACGGTAGTGCCAAATACGCGCACCGTGGAGCTGGTACAACGAAATGTCTCGATGCAAGCTTACTATAACGCGGGAATGGTGTTAAAAATCCCATATGCCGTGTTAAGCTCCGGTTCGACGGAAAACACGTTGTAACTATTTATGACCATGACAATTTTTTTGACCACAAAAACTTCAAAGTATTGCTGTGTGAGGGCGAAAGGGTCTGCGACGACAATATCCACAAACTCCCATCGAGGTCACTTATCAGTGGGATCGTCGATATGGGCTCCGTGTATTTTAACAACATGGGAATTTCAGTCCCCATGAACGCCAAGATTCTGGTGGTTAAACAGGCGAAGCCGCAGACGTTTACGACGGTGGATGTGTTCGGCGACGAGGAGGAGGAGGAAGAATAAAAACTTTCCCAAAACAATGGGAAACACCCACGCCGCCTACCCCCCCTCTTGAGAGGTTTTTCCCCCTGCTGTTAGTTGAAATATGTTGTGGGGTGCACCTGATATCCCTCCAGTACACACCGATTGTTGTTTGTGGGGTGCACCAGATATCCCTCCAGCACACCCCTATTGTTATTTATTTTATTGTATTTTGTGGGATTATTGATATTATCCCTCCGGCTTGCCGAACCGGCACTTCCGCCGCACCTAAGTGCGACCATAGCTTCACCCAACGACCCGACACCATCTTAAGCCTGGTTTCCATATAATCGCAACGATCGCAGCGATCGTTACGATCGACGAAACAAACTAAGAACGACTACAAGAAAGCAGTCGTAAATATATTGCACAATAGGTAGGTCGTTTATTGATCCGATATGCTGGTTCTCTTTCAGCATGGTATTGTCCATGCGTTTGAATGTTTACATTGGCTTGCCATGTACATTCAGTTTTTGCTAGGCACCATTGTGACATCTTGGGACGGCTTGTTTCCCGCAACACGTGATGTGGCACGCGTGATGCGGGTGACAAGTTGCATTTGGTTCCAAGGTACGGAAGTTGATATTGTGTACGGATCATTGTGCATGATTTACGACTGCTTTCTTGTAGTCGTTCTTAGTTTGTTAAAAGCTACACCGCGCTGACGAGCCCCAAAGAGGGCGAAACAGCTGTCCGCGGTTGCTACCCTGCTTTATCGGTTTCTGTCGCATCGGTGTCTCGCAAAATCTACCTTTTTACGTAGTCATATCAGCCTTGCAGTTTGTCGTTTGCAGTTTTTTTTAGCCTGTTTGGTGTTCCAAATCGAACCCGGGGCTGAAAACAAATGTTTTCGTTTCCCCACACTAAACTTTACACATTTTGAAAGACCGTCAACTCTAGTATTGTCATTCTTAATATTACGAAATTCTGAACAAAGGCACATGCTCAAAATTATCGTTGTTTTTCGCCTATCGTTTTACGGAGCACGGGAGAGCCATAAGCTTTTGACTTCCCTTGAATACTTAGGTTAATCTAATTTTTATGAAATCATAGTATTTAGACTATGACAAGTTGTACAACGAATTGGAACTATGACAGCTTTTTCTAGCGGAGTAGTTTTGATACGCGAGTCGAGTGAATCATGACTTTTTTTTAGAACCAAAATCTGCAAAGGACCGCAAACGATAATGCTGTAAACGATACGTAGGATCTACGAAAGTGCGTTTCTCGAAAGTCCCGAAAACTTTTCGGACCCGAAAATCTGTGTTACGTGCAGAATGTTTACCAATAAAGATTCGGTTTTTGTTGAATTTGAAAGCTAAGCAATAAAATATTGCGTTTACTATACAACTTTAGCTGATTTGTGGGCTAAAAACTTCAACGCCTTTCGTTAGAAACTACATTTAAAAAGTTGCTTTCGGGCCCGAAAAGTCTTCGGGAGCTTCGAGAAACACACGCCTGCTCTTAAGTGGTTTAAATTCGTTTTGTAAGTGGATGAATTCAACCAGAACATTTAACATAGTTTCAACTTGTTTATATTGCATCTGATCAAGCGTGAAACCGCTCATCAATTCCTTATATATTTTCTGTGAATAATACTTGTTGGCAGCGACACTCTGTATGTTGTTATTAGGTAACAAGTTTTTTTTCTCACCCGAGAGCAACGCGAGCAGATAAATTCAGTCTCGTCAGATGAAATTTCCATAGGCACGGACAGTCTAGGAAAAAAAAGACTTCTGTTTGTATGAGAGAGTCGACCTTTTCAGTAAAGTCAAAGCATTTTAAACATACGTTTCGTGCGGTTTTTATTTCGTAACAGAGTTGTGTGGTGTGGGTTTCACACCGCGTACAAGATTCTGACTTAAAGAAGCCTTCTCTTCTTTCACAGCTCTCGCAAAGTCCTGACTTAAGCGGATCTCTTGAAGAGCAAATACGACATCTCTCGATATGTCTCGAGATTCCCTCAGCCATTCAGGAGTGAATAGGTCTTTTATAAAAGACACAAGGAAGACAAATATTGTAATAATTTATGTAAATATTCAATATGTTTTATAGGTGTTGGGCATTCTTTGTCAAGCAAAGTGTAAAACCTGTGTTTACTCTTTCAAATTTAACTTCGATTCGGCGGCGGTCAAAGACGAGATTTTTTTCGGAGCTTTTGTCGCTCCTCGTTACGAATCTCTTTTCTGATTTTTTCAACATCAGGCTGCTGTGGTTGGCTTGATGTTTTGCTGTTGCCAGATCGAATAGCCGTTTTTAGATCGCGGTATTTTTGTAATTCGCAAAGTATGAGGTTAAACTCGCCATCTGTGATTTTATTATCACCGAGGGCCTTTGAAACCAAAGCACAAACCGTGTTGTGTTTGGTAATGGCCAGCCGGTATAAATCTTTTCATGTTTCGTTAGCTTGTTCTGAAGCTTTTTGCTGAATGCTGCCAAACCAGTTGATGCAACGCCGGTCAAAGCAGCGACACTGCCAATAGGTATGGCGGCAAAAGCACCAATGCCAGAGACTGCTGTCGCTATTCCAGCTGAAGAAAGCAAAGCAGTTAAATAGCCCAGGCTAATAGCAGAGCCGTGGACAATGGTAAAAGCCTTTTTATATTTTTTTGCTACTCGGCAATAGTGCGCAGCCTCGTCCTCCAATGCCTTCTGTACATCGGAGATTTTCTTGAGGCGAAAGTCATCAGAGACTGGCGCTGGCAAAGATGGATAGACCTTTTTTAGTCTGATCGTATGGTGGTGCACTTGCTAACACATTGGCCGCAGACATAAGAGCCTTATATATACATTATTTTTTTAATTAATTTCAAGTTCGAATTCGAGTTGAAAGCCATTGAAATTAAACAGTTTGCCTTTCTTGTCTCGAACCGATATGGACAGGCTATTTTCGTATTCGCCTGTCGATGTGTCACGCAAGACATTCTGTTCTGCCGTTTGGTAGCGAAAACTTTTTCAAAGGCTTTCCCTTTGATGTCAAAGCAGACCAAGACGCTTGAGGGTTTTCCGTTGAGCAGGTTTTGCTCCTTATCAACCAAGTCGCAGTGAATAAAGTAGGTGCTAGGTGAATTTAATTTTTTGACGGCAACATTAGGGGATATTTGACTGTCTATATCAAATAACAATCTCATATTATTGAACAAACCTACTAGATGTTTCTTTTTTGGGTTCAAAAACACCATTGCCCCCTGATCTGTATATGCGTTTACAAGAAATTCGATATTCTGTTCTGTGAATTTCTCCCTTTTTGTCGTTGCTAGGCTCTCAGGAGTGTAATAACCAGGCTCAATAACAACGATAGTTGGTTTGTCCTCCGAGACAGTTGCTTTGACTGATATTTCAGTTCTTTCTTTCACATTGTGCCACGAATTGTAAGGTGTGTACGAAAGCAGGCGTATGTAGTTTGGTTTTTTGATCGGCTGATCAAAGTAGACGGTGTGTCCGTTAGAAGGCGCGACAATAGTAAGCACAACCATTGTATATAATATTTTTAAAACTATTTGAAAACTATTTATATATATATATGGTGGATTTAACCCTGATTCAAATCTTGGTCTAGAAATTGGAGGCCATGACTATGGCCCACTGCCCTCATTTTTTACCCCAAATGTCTATGTGAAGAGAAAACAGCCCGCAGTATTCTGATATGGGTTGGATGAGATCGGCTGAAGCGGCAAAACGCTCTGCAGCGGCCAAAGCCAAAGCGATCTCAGACTTCAAAAACAGTTTCCCAAACGCTGATATGTCCAGGTTCAAAGTACGAAATTTTGATGAGAACCGCAAAGCTACTGGGGAATTGTATTTCCCAGAGCAGAGCGCAGATTCATGGGCTGACGTTTTAGAAATAGCCAGCAAGGATTGGACTCAAGCCATGAAAGACGCTCTAGGAGTGCATCAAGACGGTGGATTCCCCCTTCAGCTATCAATAAATAAGGGTAGAGGCACAAAGCCGATCCCAGCTGTCGATTTTTCTAAAAAGATACAGTCAAGAGTTGGCGATGTCTTGAACAAAGAGCAAAGGATTTGCGTCACGCCGACAGAGTTCTTCACCACGAAGTTCAGACAGATTTTCAAAGACACGCAGATTAAATTCACAACCGCGAAATATGGTAGAAAGTGGCTTGGTGGGCCCCACATGAGCTTCTGGCCACAGCAGCTAAACTTCGCTCTCTGGTGCGCAACAACAGGCTCTGGAATCTCTCGTGAGATACTATTCTCCTCCCTAGATCTCAGCCCACAGCTCCGGTCTTTTTATCTGTTCCACGTCTATTTAACAGTCAGAGCATGAGCGCTTTGCCAGATGACCCCACATTTAATCATAAAGACAATAAATATGATATTTCATCGTATAAAAGGATCTGTGCGGAATTCGGCGTCGATCCCAGCGCGGCTTTCGCTTCACACATGGTAAAAACAGTGACCTAGGCAATGTGTATATTTGCATCACAAATGAGGAGCCCAGTTCTACCGATTACGACTATCCAGGTGATCCTGATCTAGCGCGATTCCCAGATGAGGGTGGAGGAAAGGTAGGTCTCGTCAATGGTATAATCTTCGTCCGAAACGATCAAGGTGCAGACAGACAGTATTTTGTGCCAGATTTCGCACAATTAAGGGCTCACATAAGCAGGACTCTCAAGTATGAATCAGTCAATCGAGGCCTTTGTGTACTGTGTTCTATGAGCACAGGTGAACGTCCGCAGTAGCATTCTGGGAAACGGTGGACGAGCCAAGGATGCGCAGAGTGAGTTCCTCGTTCTTCTAGAGGACGCTATCAGACAGACAGATCTATCAGAGAGTGTCAGTCGCTATCAGCTTGTTATTGACAAAGCAAATGTGCGCTTGGACTTTGTGGCAGCTCCTGGAACCTGGCTCATCCCATCACGTATGGTTATAAACACTGAAAGCACTGTGGGTTACAATAATCAGTTGAAGCAGGCAATGCAAGGGATGAAACTGGGTGTGAACAATGATATAAATCTAGGCACAAAAGAGGCTGGGCTGCGTCCAATGGACGGTGGGCCTACTAAGATTAACGTGCCAAATAGCTACCAATCAATCCCTTTTCACAAACAGGCAATGCAGGCACAGGGTTTGAGCGAAAAAAATATAAGAAAACTAAGGGTAATGACACACCAGCTCCCACGCAGACAGAAATTCCGGCTATTACGCAAACAGACTCTGAAGTTGCGCCACATCACATAAATAAGGCAATAGTTGCTGTCGGGGTGCCGGTTGCTTTGGCAGGTTTTTGTCTGGATGCGTAAACGTTTGATAGCGGAGCACTTGCCAGGCCGAAGGCCTGGCTGCGCAGCTCCATACTCATAGAACCATGCCCGTCATTTTTCATGGTCATGGCTAGCGGAATGTTTCGCGGGCGCCCGTATGCCCGCCCTCCGCCGCCGCCGTCGCGCAGGACTAGCTTGCCGTCGCGCAGGACTAGCTTGCCTTCGCGCAGGACTAGCTCGCGCGCGCGTATGACGTCGCAAAACATGCGCGTACGACGTCATGTTGAAACCAAAGCGAGGCTTTGTTTTTCGCGCGGTTACACGGCCGAATGTCACGTCAGCTAGAAAAACACTTTGATGTTTTGCTGTGAATTTACTAAGCGGAGAAAACCGTTGAAATTAAAGGCGTTATTTCCTTTAATGTTTCGCGTTTGCTACTCAAGACAAGGATACTAATTAAAGGATACTCAGAAGCCGCTTTAATGGAAAAAGACGAGCTTTCAGGGATGAAATCTTGCTTCGAGGAACTTCATGTATTATGTTTTTATCAATGCGGGAGATTTTTGTTTTCTACGGATTTCAGAACCAAGCAAGCGAGGGACTTAAAGGTAAAACAGATTAAGTTTTCGATGAGAATTTATGTTGATATCAATCTGTGAGTGACTTTTTATTGGTGTTATTGTTTGTTTTGGAGAATTGATTTTAAAACGTGCTTAAATTCAGTTGTATCGATCTCTTGAATTTCATCGAAAAAAGCTTGAACTCGATGAGCTATAATTCAATGGTACGCGTTTTGCTTTTAAACGTAAACTAATGGAGATTTGAAGAAATTTTTTCGAAAGAAGATTGTGTTGTCCATTTTTATGTGTTTGTTCATTTATTAGATAGTTTGAAAAGCGATTTTATGTAAACAAAACAAGACTTTGATTTTATAGTACAGTTCTAACTTCACTCGCATCGCCTTATGCAAATATGTTTGTGTATTTTTGCAATTTTTGATTTTCAAATCAGTTTCTCGGGCAATTTTTGACAAACAAAAACTGTATTTTATTCGGAAACTAGTGGTACTAGTTATTCTAGACAAATAAAAGTTGTTTTTGTGAACTTTTGTACGGTCTATAAAAATGTACTGTGCAGACGGTCGCGTAATACTGTTTTTGAGAATTGCTAAAATTGAAAATAGCCCGTTCGTCAATCTTAATTCTTGTGCTTCCAACCTTTCACCTTAGTTAAGTTTCACCTTAGTTAAGTTTCACCTTAATTAAGCTTGTTCAAAGTGCGACGCTGTTAGGCTTGGGCTATCTATATATATTAGTCTTTTCAATTAAGGATGCTGCCACGGCAAGGATTAAAAGCCAAGCGTTTTTCGCCGTGCGAAACACAAAGCTCACGACCGAGCCCAGCAAGCCGGGCAGAATGGAGCCTATTTTTTGCCTAATTCTTGCAAGCCATTTCCAACCCCCTTGGCAACGGACTTTAGCCCTTTTGTGAGAGAACTAACGACGACACCAATCGTTGTGCCAACGGCAGGCAAAACTGCTCTCACGGTGTAGCGGTATTTCTTGAATATCTCTTTGATTCTTTCTCTCAAAGGCATGCCTCTTTCTCTCTCCTCAATTTGTGTATTGACCCTTGCCAGTTCTTCTTCACGCTCTGCAACTCGAGCTTCAGCGGCTTCTCTGTCAGAGGGGGAAGTGTCCTCATCATCTATCACGCGCTTGTCTTCAGCGTTTAGTCTTTCAAGCTCTTCTTTTTGTTGTTTTAGTTCGTCAAGTGGTTTTTTGGAGTCAATTTTCCCATTAAGTTCATTTATGTTCCTGTTTATGTTATCATTATCCACCGCGAGTTCATTGATATCTTCTTGTATTTTTTCTACTTGTTTTGCCGCTTTCTGACTTTGTAACAGTTGTTTTCTTTTATTTTGATGTTCTGTTTCAAGCTTTTTCCTTTCATCTTTCAGCCTTCGTATTTCTTGTTCATTCAGTGTTCCATGTTGATTTTCAAGCTCCTGAATCTGGTCATCAGCATGTCTTATTTGATTTTTAAATTCGTCTATGTTTTGACGAATATTGTCTCTATCTGCAACTATTTTTTCCATTTGTTGTTTTTGCTTTTGTTTTGCTTGCAGTTCTTGTTGGTTTTTCCCTCGTTTTGCTTGAAAGTCTTTCATCTGATCAAACATTGACGTTGCGAGATAACCTTTGATTTCTTGTGAAAGCTGTGGGTTTTCCCTAAGTTGCCGTGTTACAGCGCTTTGTGTAAACAGAGGATATGGCTTTTCCCCCTGCCAACCATTTTAATGTATAGTTTTGGGTTTCCTTTTTTATCTTTATCGTAAAACGTTTCGATGGCCTGTTTGTTAGCATTTGGGAACATTTCTGTTAGGTCGTTCCAAGCTGAATTTTGCCTTGTTTGTTGAAATCAGCAGAGTATTTTCATCAAAAGAAGTGTCTGGCAGACCACTTTGTTCGCGAGGCAGTGTGTGCATTTCATGCTGTTCGCCATTATGGTATGGCGTGGAAGCAGTGACTGGTTGGGGTCGTGTTGTGTCAACTTTTTCTTCGTCATCGTCGTCGTCACCATCGTTCTCAATCTGGTGGTCAATCAATGGATCCTCATTATCAAAGCCGCCTTCAGCCATGATATATATTATATTCTGTCTGACGAGCGCTTAGGCGCGAAACTCAGAGTCACAGAGAATCGATGCGTCCTCTTTAATCCTTCAACTTACTTATACTTAGCTCTGCTACCGCAGCATTGAGCACTTTATGCCAAGGTAGACTTTACCTCCACATTTATATATATATATATATATATATATATATATATATATAAGTAAGTAAGTAAGTAAGTAAAGCGCATCAAATTTGACCGCAATGAGGCGAAACCTGGCGAGACTCTACGTCGGTGTGCCCAAGCTGAATGAACACGAGGTAATCGTGCCGGGCTCACTTTTCCTGCTTTTTGACATCGACCTTACAGGCACAGGCGGCCACGCCAACAACTTTCTTGTCCAGAATGTTTCTCGAGCGCTGGTTGACAAGCTTGTGAAATTCGCGGCCACCACTCTTCAGGACACTTTTGGCTACGACATTTACAAAATATTTGAGGATCTGTTTCTCTCAGAGGACAAGCGCCAAAACATGCTGCTGGAGGGCATTCAGAGTGAGGATTTGTGCAAGATCCGCTCAAAGGCAGGTGTCAAGAAGACCTCAGGCATGGATGCAGGAAATAAGCTGAACACCTTCTACAAAAAGAAGTACCGCATCCCTTTGGACCACCAGATCTGACTGACCTCGGTGTTTTATACCCCCAGGCCCTCTACAACAATCTTATCTTCGAAGTAACTCTTGCCCCCGCAACACAGGTCGTGAAGGGCTCAGACGCCAATAAGCTGGTTTACAACCTGATAAATATCCAGCTGGAGTACGAGACAATTCGTGGCAAATCACTTGCCGACGAGGCAACTAGCGTTTATTCGAATGGAAAGGAGTTCGCCTACGACCATGTTATGCGAGAAGAGGTGATTCCATTTGCGAAAAACACCGACGCAAGGCTTAATATTCGTGTTAACTTTCAGCTCTTTCTCGAGCCTTACACAGCAGGCCCAAGAGACTCAGAAAAATACTTCAACCCAGACATCATCAAAGTGAACGTCGCAATAAACGGTTCACCCAACAGGATTTACAACAACGGCATCAACAGTAAGGACATGTGGACTGAGGTCAGCCGATTCTTTGGAACAAAAAATAAAGGTGACAGGCCAAATATGAATCTGACCAGATACATTGCTGGCAATAAGTTCGGTCTTCTTATCGATCTGCGTTCAATGGCTGACACCAGCCTACACGGTAACGGCGTACGCCTCGTTAACAAAAAAGACGACATTCACCTTCAGATCGGAAGAATGACCTCTGGCTCTGGAAATGTGCACTGCCACATCTACACCATTAGTGACGTGCAGATGAATATAACGAGCCAACAGCTGCAGGCTGTTCAGCATTAACGATTGAGAAAGCTATAATATAAGCACATGGACCCGAGCAAGATACCGTTGAACGCCCTTATTGTTGGGCCGACCAATTCAGGAAAAACGAAATTTCTTATCGACCAGCTTCGCGGTCCCTTCAGGGGTAAGTTTGACTACATCGTGTTAATTTGTCCAACATTTGTTCACAACGAGACCTATGACGGCTTCGTTGATAAAGACCTTCGCATTTTCGTTATCAAGTTGAATGCTTTCTAACACTATCCAGTTACTTTTTTGAGGCCACGAACACGCTCGTCATTCTCGACGACTGCGCCGCTTCGAAAGATGTGAAAGGTCGCACGAGCCAGGTGGTGTCGCTCGGGTTCAGTGCACGCCATAGTGGCATCAGCGTGTGGGTCTTGGCCCAGCAGATCACCAAAAAAAGCGAAACCGTTTAGAGAAAACGTCGCGGCGATCGTTCTCTTTTACAACCCCTCGAATAAGACCATGAAGGCCATCTTCGAAGACTACGCCGGCGAGCTTTCGCACGAAGAGTATAAAGAGTATATGACCCACCTGGAGGAGCGCAGGTTCTCACACCATATATTCTCTCCGCGGCACCCTTACGGCATTGAAATGAACTTAAATTAATTTTTCTATATATATACAATGGCAAATGCAGAAGAGCAAGCTGCTGCACATAACGAAGTAATGTAGCTGCTGGAGGCAAGCCCTGACAGCTCCACACCATCGGCGGTACCCTTCGTTTCTTCTAACGATACTCCAGCTCAACGTGAGAGGCTAGCAGTTCTGGTCTCGACTGGCAAAGCAAAGGAAGCTATCGGCATTTAGCTCATACACGTCAGGTGAAACGCCTGTCTGATAAAGATGTTGAAAAATACTGCAAAAGGTATGAAGCCTACGGAGGCAACAAGACAACCGAGTCACTGATTGACAGTTTTCTGATGCTTGCCAGCAAGGGTGTTGGCATGTTTGTCTCCATTGATGATGTGGAAGCACTGCAGAAAGAACTCAAAAATGACTACATCATAAACAGCGAGTTGTCCTTCCTTGCTGAAAACCTTGCACTGCGATGTGGCCGATGGTTAGCGGCAGCCAATGCTGCTCTGATCACAACAAAACACGTTGTTTTCAGACCTAGTGAGGAACCTAGTGAGGAACCTGGCAAGGAACCTGGCGAGGAACTGATGTAAGAACCTGGGCCTAGTTCATTTCAAGAATTTTTTTAAAAAAATTATTATATATCCTGATGGAGGCACAACCTGAACAAGCTAACTCTGCTTCTAGTCCAGCGGGCAATCACATCACCTCTGATACCCCAGCAACCAAGCCTGCTGCGGTACAACCTGAGCAAACTAACTCGGCTTCTAGTCAGCACATCACCTCTGTTGCACCTGCAACAAAGCCCGTAAAACACCCCGTTGGGTTGCTGCTGGCAAAAAATTGGCAGAGCTTAACAGACAAGCTTGCAAGGCAAAAAAGGAAGCCGAAGCAGCTGCCACCACAGACACCCCGACGGCTGCGGCTGCTTCTCCTGACGCCACCGCTTCCTAAACCACCCCAGATAGCAACAGCTCAGGCTACTACATTCTTGGAATTGGTAGTTTCATTGTCTCCACTTTGGGTGTGTACTACCAACGTGAAGCAATTTTGAACGCTATTGGGCGCAAACAACAGAGAAACAACACATGTACGCCACGAAGCCCTACAACCAGCACCAAAAATTCAGCGCATGGAATATATATATATATATATATATATATATATATATATATTTATATATATAAACAGAGAAACAACATAAATAGTGTTTCACGCAGTCGTAGGAGTGCTCGATGCAAATACATGCAGAGTGAAATACAATTTTAGATAGAAAATTTCTAGAGACAGTTACTCGAGTTTCACGCACTAAGCGATCATCAGACTGTGCCGTTGGAGGCGGTAGAAATAAAATTTAAACTAAATTAAGGAGGGCGGTTGGAATGATCCCGCTTCTGATTGGCTGCATAGAACTTATTTTCATGCCGGCATTTCGTAATCAACTCAGATCTCTTGTTGAGGAGTGATGACCTGTCGGCAGTTAAGATGCATAGCTTCTCAGACAAACATAGATTGCATCGGGAAGGATGACCCTTGTAAGCGCTTGCTCGTTTAATAATGGACCATTTGATGGAGTAATCGGTGCCATTGTCCTTTAGATCCCAGATGTATTTTGAGAGAACTGTGTCGTGCGAGTGTTTGCGGTGGTTGAACGAAAGCTTGTGGTTGTTGTACCTTGTTTTGAAACTATGTTCTGTCATCCCGATATAAACCTTTGTATCACCGGAAGTAGTGGTGACATCGGCTTGATAGACGATACTACCGGTAAGACACGCGCCATCGAGAGGGCAAAGGTCCTTGTTTCTGCAGTACATTTGTTAGTTTCCATGTTAGTGTTAGTATTGTCATTTGCTAGGATTTTAGCGTTGTGGCGTTTGATGATGTTTTCCATGTTACTTGTGCAGCTATAGCTGACTTTCACATTGTTTCTGTTAAACAGCTTGTGGAGAGTGTGTGTTTTAGAAAAACTAAAATTGTAATTGTATATATATATATATATATATATATATATATATATATATATATATATACAATTATGTATACAATGTGCCCTCCCGGTTGTTACCATAATGGCTTTATGGCAACTCCTGAACTTGGGCACAGGATGTACGGTTACACATTGTTGGATTGCATTGTGGAGTCACGAGAGTGCTCAAACTGCAAGCAGTGAGCGAAGCAATATGCCAATAGTGAACACCTCTTATGAGGCTCTCCACCCTCAGTTGCCCTGACGAAGTCTTTATAATAAAGACGAAATATCGGCAAGGAGTTTATTGTCTTTATTTCCATATTTTGAAGAATATATATATATATATATATATATATATATATATATATATATATAGTACACTGGACAAAACAATTAAGGATAGGGTTAATTTCAAATAATTCTTGTAACATTTCACCAAAGTCAATGAAAATAAGCAATTCAACCAAGCAGGAAATTTCACACATTTTTAAATTTTTAAAGCCACAAAAGTCACGCTGGGCCGCTGAAGGGCGGGAAAACCGCGCGGTCGCGACGGTTTTCGCGCCAAAATTCGCTTTTTTTTGGTAAATTGTTGCAATGTTGTTTAACGAAAATTTAAAAGTCAAAACAATATATTTTGTTAAGTTTTAAGTTATGCCTTTTAAAAAGGGGGATTTAAACGATCCCTCCTTCAAACAAAAACGCAAATCATGCAAAATTCACCCTACAAGTGGTAAAGATAACAGAGGCAAACCATTTTCGCCAAGACTGCGAACAGCTGTTTTACAGCGAATTAAGTCAGGTATCGATGTGAACTGACAAAAACGCCGTAAAACGATGGAAAGATATCTTAAAACTCAAAGGAAATGTTACCCCGTTGAAAAGAAGCGGTGGAAGGCCTAGAAAATAGCAAAAAAATCACCCCAAGAAAAATTTTTTGAGCGACTGGCCGAAAGAGATCCTTATTGCAGTACGGAAATAATTGCCTGCCGACTGCTAAACAGAACGAGGTTAGAAATAAGTTCAAGACCTGTCCGCCGCCAGCTCTACCAGCGAGCAGATGAAAAGTTCAGTTATAAAACGCCAAACAAGTCCTGCAGTGAAGTAAACTTGGAGCGAGTTCTTGACATGCAAATGGGTTATCTCGAGGGAATGCAAAGTGCGATTGCCCAGTGTCTGTATTCAACAGATGAATTTTACTTCGCGGACGAGTGTCCCATTTTCATCGGTGTTTTGCCAACAAAAGGCCGTTGTAGAAAAGGTGAACAGTTGTATGGAAGAACCCCGTATCGGCCCAGAAAGTTTACGCTTCATTCGGCAATAGGTCCCAGAGGTTATTATAAAGTTTGGTTGTCGGAAAATAATGCAAGCGACGCAGAAGTCAGACGGTTCGTCCTCGAAAGAGTAGTATATAAGGAGTCAGTCAAATTACGTTTTTTCTGAAGACCCAAAATAAGCCGCCAAACGCCTGAGTTAACACCCCACAGGGCTTATTGCATTCGCCCTGTGGGGTGTTAACTCAGGCGTTTGGCGGCTTATTTTGGGTCTTCAGAAAAAACGTGAATTTGACTGACTCCTTATATACTACTCCGCCCGGGGGTTCTCTTATATTTTTAAGCTGTTACAGCCCCTAATAAACCGTTATTTGAACACAGCAAGCTAGACATAACCAATTGGAGAAACGCTTACCCTTGTATACACGATGCCTATGTTACTTTTTGCTGCTCAACTGAAGGCAAGTAATTCAAAACTCCCCTGCCCCGACTGTCAGCGAATGGTTTGCGTGTCAACGTTTTATAATCATATGAATAAGGGTTGCCCGCCTTTTAGAAGAAACCTTCGAGTTCTTCATGAACATGAGGCGGTTTTACCATAACCGCCACCATCGGTGGTTATTCGAGATGTGTTTGCAAACTCAAACATTAGCCAGCATGAGCTGAATGCATGGCTTGATGAGCAAGAAAAAAAATCCTCTATAACCTTGAATGATCTTGACCCTTTACACAGGATCCGTAATGCAAGCTTTGTTGCGGATTTCATCGAAGGCAAGACACCGCTCGCAGCGTTTCGAACAGAGATGCTCGGGTTTTACCAATTGAAAAAACACTTTACCTTTGTATATCAATGATGACGACAACACAAGTGTTCTTGAACTTTCTCAAATCGAGGAACACTGGTCTGAAACAAAAGAGCGCCGACTGGGTGAGTTATCGACAAAATACTCTTGGGGCATCCGAAATTGCAGCCTTGATCGGAGTTTCGCCGTTTGAAACACCAAAGAGCTTGTTTTTAAAGAAATTACAGCCAGCCGACATGCACAACAATACAGCTTGTACCTGGGGCAATCTGTTCGAACCGATCGCTCGCAAATGCTTTGAGCAGAAGCACTCTGCTAGAGTTTTTGCCCATTCTATATCCCTCAATCTGGCAACAGATCACCCATTGTTTCGAAAGATTATATGCAGTCCTGACGGCTATTATCTTGACAAAGATAATAATTTAATTCTTTTGGAGTTCAAATGTCCTTTCAAGCGGAAAATAGCTATGACTCGAGTGCCTAGTTATTATACACCCCAGATACAAACTGGCCTTGTGTTTAGTGGGGAAATGGTCAACAAAGGCCTTTTTGTCGATTCTTACTTCAGAATGTGTTCTCTAAACCAGATAGAGCCAAGTTCGAATCATAATAATCTTTTAAACGGCGGAAATATTTACCAGACAAAAGGTCACACAGCGCTCGCTTGGGGCATCTGCTATTTGTTTTCAAAACAAAAGCTTACACGCAATCAAACTAAACTTATTGACATTGGTGCTCTTAAAAAAACTCAGACATTTGAGCAAATAATGGCTTCAATAGCCGAGAAAGACCTATGGTGTTCTTACGGCGTGGTCAGAATGTCGTTCAGCAAAGAATACGTAGATGAAGAGTTTTTGCGTTACATCAGAATGAAAAAGGCTCTCCTTGCTCCAGACGAGGGGCCGAAGCCGGTTGCTTTGTTTTCATGGAAATTGTTGAATGTTACAGAGCTTCAAATTGTCAAGCACGAGGGATTTTTGAACAGTATTCAACCGAAGGTCGAACGATTTCACGAGAACTTGACAAGGCTTCGCAGAAAAATACATGAAAATTTATCAAATCAAAAACACCTTGAGAAAACCATACCTGGTGAAACTTTTGAAGACAACATCGGCGATGACAGTGCCATGTTAGAAGCCTTTCTTATTGAGAAAGCGGCAACTTTTACTCCAGATCTTTGAAAGCGTTGCTCCATAAATGTTCGTTTTTAATTATCATATTGTTTGACATCTGTTGTCTCAGGCAATTTACAATCGCTCGTTGCGGGTCTTCAAGCGGCGTTGTAATGTCCATGATTTTGTAGATCACAAACGTATAAGAGATTCTCGGAAGCCGAGCTTGTATATGTTTGAAAATACGTTTCACCTCATTTATTTGGTCTAGAGTCAATCCAAGCTTTTTGTTAATCCGCGTCAAAGCGTACCCAAACGCATAACAGCGCGCCGACTGCCTTTGTCTTGGCTTGTAAAAAATGTTTTGATCCGTATATGCCGGAGCATACTCCTCTAGCACTTCCACACGACCGCATTTTTTGCAATAAAGTTCACAAGAATCGTTTGATTGCAAAAATGAGCCACCACAATCATAACAAGACAGAAATCTTCGGTCCCAACGTTCATGCTGCACGGCGTTATAATGTTCTTGTAGATATTGTTTCCCCATCTCTGCCAACCCCATATCTTCGTAGATATGGCAAAGTTTTTCCGGCAGGCGCAAGCGGTGTATTTCTTTCCTATAATCGCTGCCGTATAGCGAGCGAAGGATGGCGAATTTGTGATCTTTGTCAAGTTCATTGAGCCGTGCGGTGAAGTCAGTCATGTTTATACAATACAATACAATTGTTTTTTTTTCAATTGGGGGTTCCCCGTGATTTCCGGTTACGTTGCGTAAAGCTCGTATTTAGAAAATTACAACTTTTCGAAGCTTCTCGAACATACCGAAGCGCCCCAAAAATACCGAAGCGCCCCCAAAACACTTTTTTCACTAAAACTGGGGCGCTTAGGAATGTATTTTTGATAAATTTTTTGAAAACATAAAAATGGTGCGCTTAGGAATTTATTTTTGAGGCGCTTAGGCCATGTCGCGTGACATGTGGCGCTCGTTGGTGTTACGCTTTGTTACGCTAAGTGAGAATCCTGTATTCAGTTGTTTCTCAAATCTGAACTCGACTGAGCGGCTAGAGAAGTTATCTTTTTTTGAATCGTTTCTCGTTCTTCCTTGCGGATTTCTTTTCTGAGTTTTTCAAGATCTGGCGTTTGAGTTTGTTTGTTTACTTTGTTGGCAGCCTTTGCTTCACCAGAGCGTATTTCGTTCTTAAGTTCATAATAGCTCTCAACTTCACGGAGGATTATTTTGAACTCTGAATCGCTGATACGCTTGTCAGTTAGAGCCTTTGAAACCAGCTCAAAGACAGAGTTTCGTTTTGCAAGGGCGAGTGTGTATATTTTCTCGTGTTTAGTAATTTTTCTCTGAAGCCGCCTACTAAACAAAGTGATGCCGGCCGCTGAAAAACCTGTCATAGCTGCCACGCCGGCAATGACAGGGCTGGCTATGAGCCCGGCTCCTGTCAGGGCTGTGACGATTGTGGCTGAAGACAAGCCTGTAGAAATGAAACCAAAACTTACTGCGGTTCCGTGAACAATGGTGTGTGTTCGCTTGTATTTCTTAGCAACTTGCCTGTAATGATTCGCCTCCGACTCAAGCTCCTTTTGCAAGTCAGAAATTTTCTTGAGTCTGAAGTCTTCACCGTTGGATAAGTCTGGGTAAAGCGATGGAGTTTCGCTGTATTCAGGGGCTGATGGCAACACGTTAGCCGAGCTCATCATCAGGGGACATATATATAATATATTTTTTAATTAATCTCAACTTCAAATTCAAGCGGCATGTTATTGAAGTCAAAAAGGTTATTGTGTTCATCCCTCACAGACAGTGTTATGCTGTTTACATAATCACCAGATGAGACGTCACGCAAGATGTTCTGCTGTGTTGACTCATAGAAAACTCTCTCATATGGCTTTCCGCGAAGATCAAATTTAGCCAAGACAGTCGAAGGCTTACCGTTGAACAGGTTCTGTTCTTTATCAACCAGATCGCAGTGGATAAAGTAAGTGCTTGGTGATGTTAATCCTTTGACGTATGTTACTATAAACAATACAGATCTTGTGCCAAGTAAATTTGCCAGACTGTCACTAAACTTTACTTTACTTCCATTGTGAATGACCATCAAGCCGACTGGTGTATTTATAGTAGTTGATAATTGTAATTTTATTCTATGTTCGGTGGCTAAGTCGTTAAATTCTTTCGCTAGGCTATCAATGGTGTAATGCCCATGAGGTAATGTCGCGGTTGGAGTTGATCCATTGGAGCCATTTAATGTTGTTGAAATAGTTGCATTTTCTTTCAAATTATGCCACGAGTTGTAAAATGAACACGAGATGAGTCGGACGAAACTCGGTTTCTGAAGCGGGTGCTCGAAGTAGATGATGTGAGGGTTCGAAGGTGCGACGATTGTTAACACCACCGTTATGTATATATAGTTTTATATTATTTCTATTTCAAAAAATAAAGGTAAGCCATTGAAATCAAAAAGCTCTCCGTGTTCGCTCTTGACTGAAATTGTTAAACTGTTTACAAATTCACCAGACGATGTTTTAAGATATACAGCATTTTCTCTGTTATCAGCGTACGCATACCTTTTGAAGCTGCTCCAACTATATTCTTCCACGGTTGTTGAAATTTTCGCCATCCCCAAAACATCTGAAGGCTTTCCATTGAGTAAGGTTTGTTCTTTATCGATAAGATCACAGTGAACGTAATACATCGTTGGTGATGTAAGTTTTTTAATGTATGTATCCCTCTGTAATTTAGTACTTATACCTAACAATTTAGCCAAATTAGGACTAAGTTCTACATCATTAGGAAAATGTTTTTTCACATGCATTACCGCAAAGGGTTCATTGGTTATGGTATGTACCTTTACTGGTTGCCCCTTGAATAACTCATCTATCCACTCCTTCAGAGAGTCTATAGTGTACTGTCCTTCGGGTATTTTCAAGACAGTTCCTTTTTTATTTTCACCAGTTGTATACCATGTTATTGTTCTGTCGCCTTCTAAAGAATACCACGAATTATGAAGCCAAAAAGCGATAAGCCGGATGAAACTCGGTTTCGGAAGAGGGCGATCGAAGTAGATTGTGTGGGGGTTCGAATGTGTGGAGATTCTTAGCATAACCATGATTGTATATATAAATAATTCATAAATAATTCATAAATATATTTAATATATAATCATGTTTGGCAGACGCCCTGGCGGATTTAATCCTGGTTCAAATCTCGGTCTAGACATTGGCGGTCACGATTACGGACCTCCGCCCCCGTTTTTTCCTCGTCCACCTAATATTTATCAACATCCTGCAGTAAATCCACACCCCGCAGTAAACCCGCAACTGGCTTGGATGAAAACGCCAGAGGCTGAAAAACTCTCTACAGCTGCTAAGGCTAAGGCTATCTCAGACTTCAAAAGGCGTTTCCCGCACGCTGATATGTCAAGATTTACAACAGAAGTTTCTTTTGACGAAAATCACAAAGCCACAGGAGAAGTGCTTTTCATAAAGGGCCCAGGCTCCTGGGCTATGCCCTCAGACATACCGCACAAGAATTGGACACAAGCCCTGAAAGACGCGCTTGGTTTAGAGTATATTGGTGGTTTCCCCTATCAGTTGACTTTAAACCGAAACACAAACACTAATCCCGGCTGTTGATTTCTCCACATCAATCGACAAAGACATGATGATTGGCTCTGTCTTGAACGACGAAGCGCAAAAGATCTATGTCACGCCAACTGATTATTTCACAACAAAATACAGAAACATTTTCAGAGACACACAAATTACATTCACAACTGCGAAATATGGGAGAAAGTGGCTCGGCAGCCCGCATATGAGTTTCTGGCCACAACAACTAAACTTCGCCCTGTGGTGTGCAACAACTGGCTGCGGGATCTCGCGTGACCTTCTGTTTGATAAGAACTCTACTCTCTCCCTAACCCCGCAGCTTCGATCATTTTACAGGTTTCACGTCTATTTCACAACAAGACGAATACTCTACAAGCTTGGTGGGGAACAGAGCGTGAGTGCTTTGCCAGACGACCCAACATTCAACCAGAAAGACAACAAGTTCAACATCGACGCATACAAGAGGATTTGCCAAGAGTTCGGTGTAGACCCCAATTCTGACTTCCGTTTCACATACGGCAAAAACCACGGGCTTGGCAATGTGTACATTTGGGTCACATATGGTGGCCCCCTTTCTACTGATTACGACTATCCTGATCCCGATCTAGCCCTGTTTGATGACGAGCGCGTCACAGACAGAAAAGACCCAAACTATCGAGCAAACGGCATATACTTCGTTCGTAACGACCAGGGCGCTGTTAGTCAGTTCGAGCACTTTGTGCCTAATTATGCACAAGGGCTAACACAGCCAGGGCTCGCGCGTATGAATCAGTCAATCGAGGCCTTTGTGTACTGCATTCTGGGTGCACAAGCAAACACTCGCAGCAGCATTCTTGGGAGTGGAGGCCGAGCATTCGAAACGCAGAGAGTATTCCTCACACTCTTAGAGGACGCCATAAGACTGAACGACATATCTCTAAGCGTGCAGCATTATCAGCAGGCCATCCAAGCAACGAAAGTGTGGCTAAACTTTGTAGTTGCCCCTGGGAGCTGGCTGATGCCGTCACGCATGGTTATCAACACAGAGAGCGTGGTGGGGTATAATAACAATCTTATGCAGGCAACGCAAGGGATGAAGCTGGGTGTTAACAATGATGTCAATCTTACCACAAAAAAAGCCTCCCTTCGCCCCATGGACGGAGGGCCGACAAAGATTAATCCACCAAACAGCCACCCATCGAACCCGATTCACAAACAGGCGACACAGGCACAGGGCATCGCACCAAAACCAAAGGCCACACCCACACCACAACCAGCCCCAACACCACAACTAGCCTCCACACCAACACCAACGCAAGAGACTAAGATCGAGCCGCATCATGTAAACAAGGCGCTCATTGGTGTGGGTGCGCTTGCTTTAGCAGGCTTTCTTTCCTGGATGAGATAATTATTTCCTGCGCTTGGTGATCCTTTCAATCATAAAGCCTACAACGGCAAGGATCAGCAGCCAGGCGTGCTCGCCAAGGAAGGATAAAACCTGGCCGGCCGTTTTGAAGATAAAGCTCACGATCGAGCCGATCAAGCCTGGCAAGATGGAGGCAACCTTATTTCCTAGGGCTTTGAGCCCATTGCCAATAGCCTTGGTGCCGGCCTTTAAGCCATTCATTGCAGCAATCGTCACAGCGCCTATGACTAGACCTGCAGCCAGAACAACCGCCTGAAGGGTCCAACCATATTTCTTGAAGATATTTTTGACCCTTTCTCTCAAAGGCATGCCCCTTTCTCTATCCTCGATTTCTGTATTGACTCTTGCCAGCTCTTTACCACGTTCTGCAACTCGGGCTTCTGCAGCTTCTCTGTCAGAGGGAGAAGTGTTCTCATCCTCTATCACGCGTCTGTCTTCAGCGTTTAGTTGTTCAAGTTCTTCTTTTTGTTGTTTTAGTTCATCAAGCGGCTTTTTTGCGTCTATTTTTGCACTAAGTTCATTTATGTTACTGTTTATGTTATTATTGTCGGCCGTGAGTTTATTGATGTCTTCTTGTAATTTTTCTGCTTGTTTTGCTGTTTTCTGAAACTGTAGCAGTTGTTTTCTTTTATTTTGATGCTCAGATTCAAGCTTTTTCTTTTCATCTTTTAGCCTTTGTATTTCTTCTTCATTCAGTGTCCCATGCTGGTTTTCAAGCTCCTGAATCTGGTCATCGGTCTGTTTTATTTGATTTCTAAGTTCGTCCATGTCTTGCCAAACCTTGTCTCTATCTGCGATCGTTTTTTCCATTTGTTGTTTTTGATTTTGTTTTGCTTGCAGTTCTTGTTGTTTTTGTTTTTGTTCTGCCTGATAGTCTTTCATCTGATCAAACATTGACTTTCCGAGATAACTTTTGATTTCTTGTGAAAGCTGCGGGTTTTCCCTTAGTTGGCGTGTTACAGCGTTTTTTGTAAACACAGGATATGCCTTTTTTCTACTGCAAACCATTTTAACGTACAGCCTTGGGTTTCCTTTTTTATCTTTTTCGTAAAATGTTTCGATAGCGTCTTTATTCGCATTTGGGTACATGTCTGTGAGGTCTGCCCAAGGCGAAGCTTGTCTTGTTCGTTGAAGCCGCTGGCTTAAGTCATCACCCGCAAGCAGAGGGTTGGTGTCATCTAAGCCGCTCTGTTCGCGAGGCATTGTGTGCATTTCATGTTGTTCACCGCCATGATATGGGGTGGATGTGCCGCCCGGTTGAAAGGGGGTTGTTGTGTCAACTTCTTCTTCGTCATCGTCATCGTGGTCTATGTCCCAGTCAAGCCCGGTATTTTCGTTCTCGCCAGTTGGATCATAGTCATATCCACCTTCTGCCATGATGTATATATTATAAATTTATATATATATATATACTCTGGCCATGGCCGTGCAACCCAACCTCCGCCCAACGAACGCAGAGAAGATTCTTGGTGCTATGAAAGCACAACGCACCGTAAAGCGCATCACCTTTGAACGCACTTCAGCCAATCCCGGCGAGACCCTGTACGTTACAGTTCCCAAGCTCAACGAACATGAGGTTATCGTGTCGGGCTCGCTTGCCTTGCTCTTTAACATCGACCTTGCCGGCGGCCACGCAAACAACTATCTTGTACAAAATGTCTCCAGAGCACTAGTTGACAGGCTTGTTGTGATGTTTGCTGCCACCACTGTCCAGGACACCGTTGGGTACGATATTTACAAAATCTTTGAGGACCTTTTCCTCTCTGTTGATAAGAGAGATAACATGCTCCCCGAGGGCATCCAGAGTGTAGACTTGAGCAAGATTCGCTCTAGTGCCGGCGACAAGAAGACCTCTGGCGTGGATGCGGAAAACAAGCTGGAGACCATTTACAAAAACAAATACCGCATCAACCTTGACCACCAGATTATAACAGACCACGGCGTCATGTACCCACAGGCACTCTACAACGATTTGACATTCGAGATAACGCTCGCCCAGGCTTCTCAAGTTGTCAGGGGTTCGGATACAAGCAAGCTTGTCTACAAGTTGACAAATATCCAGCTTGAGTACGAGACAATCCGAAGTCAGCAGCTGGCTGACGAGGCAACAAGTGTATACTCTAGCGGAAAGGAGTTTGCCTACGACCATATCATGCGAGAGGAAGTGGTCCCCTTCTCGAAGGGTTCAGACGCTCGGCTGAATCTCAGGGTGAACCCACAGCGCAGGTCACTGAAAGCCATACTTCTGCTATTCATCGAACCCTACACGGCAGGAGCCAGGGACTCAGAAAAATACTTCAACCCAGACATCACCAAAGTTAATGTCACCATAAACGGCTCCCCCAACAGGATTTACAACGAAGGCAAAAACGGGACCGACATGTGGAGGGAAGTCAGTCGCCTCTTCAAAAAGAGGGGTGATGGCAGGCCCAACATGAATCTGACTAAATATCTCACGGGCAACAAGTTTGGCCTCCTTATCGACCTTAGATCAATGGCTGATACAACCCTACATGGCAACGGCCAACGCCTCGTCAACACAAAGGACGGCGTACATCTTGAGATCGAAAGGACAACCTCCGGCTCGGGAAACGTGCACTGCCACATCTACACCATCAGCGACTCACAGATGAACATCATGGACAGACAGCTGCAGGCGGTTCAGTATTAAACACATATATATATATATATATATATATATATATATATATATATATATATATATATATATATATATGATGTATATATGTATATAGATGGACCCACGAAAGCTGCCATTCAATGCACTAATTATCGGGCCGACTAACTCTGGCAAAACACAATATCTTCTGAATCAGCTGCGCGGTCCCTTCAGGGGCAAGTTTGATTATATCGTTCTCTTCTGCCCAACATTTGTCCACAACAAGACCTACGACGGTTTCGTGGACAAGGAGCCACGCATTTTCGTGATAGACTGTCAGCAGCATGAGATTGAAGCATGGTTAACTTTAGCCAGTTATTTCTTCGACGGGACAAACACTCTCTTTGTGCTCGATGACTGTGCTGCTTCGAAGGATGTGAAAGGTCGCACGAGTCAACTTGTTAAACTAGGGTTCAGTGCTCGCCACAGCGGCTTGTCAGTGTGGGTGCTAACCCAACAGTTAACCAGCATTGCGAAACCCTTTAGGGAAAACGTTGCAGCGATTGTGCTTTTTTACACCCCATCAAGCAAAACAACGAATGCCATCTTCGACGACTATGCCGGTGAGCTCTCACACGAGGAGTACAAAGAGTTGATTGCAAAATTAAAGGGGCACAAGTTTTCTCACCTAGTCTTCTCTCTGCGGCACCCATATGGGATAGAATTGAAAATGTGAAAACATATATATACGCTGAACCATGAACACCTCAACCAGTATCCACAAGCTCACGGTCTTTTCACAACTTCTGGGTGAATTGCAGAGTCATGCGGAGGAGATGCAAATACAGATAATCAAAACCGCTGACACGGACGATCTGTGTCTCATGCTTCTTAACCGCTATCCTTTGAAAGTCACTGTGTGCCCAGCCACCATGACGGGGCTTATACGTGAGGTTGAAAGTCTTTTGCCTGACATCAAGAGAATAATTGAAAAATAAAAACATAATATATACGCAATGGCAACAAACCTCCAAGAAGACATGGCCATTGAGAATGTCATGCAGCTGCTAGAGGCAACCCCTGATAGCTCCTTGCCATCAGCGATTCCTGAAGTCTTAACAGGTCCAGACACTCCAGCTCAACGCGAGAAACTGGCAGTCCTTGTTTCAACCGGCAAGTCTAAAGAGACCATCGGTGCCCAGCTCACACACGAGCAGGTGAAGCGCCTGACGGATAAAGAGGTTGAAAAGTACTACAAAAGGTATGAAGCCTATGTCGGTAACAAGACGACCGAGTCTCTGATTGACAGCGTTATAATGTTCGCAACCAAAGGCGCCGGCATGGTTGTTAAGATTGACGATGTGGAGGCACTGCAGAAAGAACTCAAAAATGACTACATGATTAACCATGAACTTTCGTCTCTTGCTGGAAACCTTGCACTGCGTTGTGGGCGCTTCTTGGCCTTGGCCAATGCTGTTTTGATCACTACAAAACACATCGACTTCAAAAAGGAGCCAGAAGAGTTGCCACCTGTACACCCAAGCAGAGACGGTGAAGGTTATCCACTCGAGGGTTTTGATGAAGTTGACACATGTTTTGATGAAATTTTTGACATAATCTGGCAGGAACCTGGCAGGAACCTGGCAGGAACCTGGCAGAAACCTGGCAGAAACTACGAAGGTTTGAAAAAAAAATATACATATATACACATGATGGCTCAACCACTCGAGACGGTGCCTGAAGAAACAGTCGCGCCAGCAACGCACGTTACCTCTGATACCCCAAAGACTGCTCCAGCCAAAAACCCTGGTCGTGTTGCTTCTGGCAAAAGGCTTTCTGAGCGCAACCGCCTGGCAAGAGAGGCAAAAAAACAAGCACAAGCTGCTAAAGCAACAAATGAGCCTGCCCCAAACTCGGCACCCCAAAACTCGACAAATAAAGAAGCTAGCAGCAACTCAGCATTTCTCATTCTTGGTGTTGCCGGGGTAATTATATCCGCTTGGGGCCTATATTACCAACGCGAGGCCATTATGAATACACTTAGACGCAAAGCCCCGACCCCTGCGCCTGCGCCGGCAGTGGTGAATGAAGTTCAAACTCCCCCACAACCGAGACGAAGAATTCGCGAGATGGAGTAAAAAAAAAACATATGTATATACACCATGTCTCATAATGGGCTCATCAACTTCCTCGGCTGGGCCACCTTCACTTATCTTTGGCTTGAAAATAACCTCACCTTTTTCGAAGCAATTCTCAACTCTATCAGAGAGTATAAGAATAACATAAGAGAACAGGCCATCGCCGAGTACGAAGATGAGGCTGAAGATGAGAGTGAGGAAATATAAAAAACATATATATATATACCATGTCTGACAACAAGCTCGTGAAAGCTGTTCTTGATGCGGCCACAATAACTGGCCTTGTCGCAACTATTGGCTGGGTTGGCAAAAAGGTCGTCAAGGAAAATCTCACGGCCGACCCCAGCTCGAGTCTCATGAACTACGTGAAGTTCACTGCTGCCATGGCTGGGAGCATAGCTCTCAAGAAATACCTCGAGGACCAGAAGATCCTCCCTGCCTCAATGTAAATCATATATATATATAGCAATGGCCTCAATCGCTATTATGGTTGGTGGGGCAATTTTGAATGCAGCTGCTTTCACTGGAGGCAACTATCTCGCAAAATATCTTTCCGGCGACAGTGGGAAAGCCGCTCTGGATGAGAAGATCAGACACGACAAGGCGTTAGAGGCCTATCAAGCGGCCTACGCTAAATATCAGAAAGACCGCACAAAGCTCCTCGACTGGGTTGCAACCAACGATCGGATCAAAGATCAAGCGAAACACAACTTTCAAGACACTGACCAAGCTCTAGTGCTCTACAACCAAACACATCGAGAGCAGCAAATAACACTCCCCAAAGAGCCCGAGTTCTCTGACTTTTATAAACCAGGCCCACAGCAGAAACAAGGCGAACTCTTGTTTATCGGCACTGGCGCGCTCGCCCTTGGCTATGCGGCGTTTCGCTTTCTGTAAACACATATGTATATGGAGGCTAAACTCTCAAAGGTCTATTACGGCCCTAAAGGCTATTGGAAAGGACTTGCCGCTGTCAAAAAGCTAGCTGCAGCAGCCAAGGTATCTGAAGAGGTGGCAAAGAAATGGCTCATCAAACAAGCCCTTTGGCAAGTTTACCTCCCTGCACCACGCCATATCCCTCGGCCCAAGTTTGATGTTCAAACTCCTAATGCAGTGCATCAAGCTGATCTACTGTTTTTGCCACACGACAAACTTCCACGCGGGAGGAAAATTTACAAATATGCTTTGACAGTTGTTGATGTGGCTAGCCGTTACAAAGCAGCAGAGCCCTTGACTTCGAAAGAGTCTGATGAAGTTTCGAAGGCCCTTACACGTATTTACAGACGCGGGCCTTTGAAATGGCCACAACTGTTGCAAGTCGATCCGGGGACAGAGTTTATGGGGGCTGTGACTAAAGAGGCTGGGGCTCATAAAACAACCATTCGTCGTGGGCGCGTTGATATCCACAGAGACCAAGGAATTGTTGAAAGATTCAACAGAACCCTGGCTGAACGATTGTTTGGTTACCAGTACGCAGTTGAAATGAATCTGCCTTCTGGCCGTTCGACCGCTTGGGTTAAAAGATTGCCAGATGTTATCTCTGCCTTGAACAATGAAGTAACCAGATTAACTGGCAAGAAGCCTGCACAAGCGATCAAAGAGAAAGCTACCTCAGCTAAGCCCGCAACCCCATATGATAGACCTGTGGGCTTCTCCGAAAAGAAGCTCCCTCATGGAGCCCACGTGAGATATCTGTATTACCCCGGTGAGCTTGAGGGCGGTAGTCGACGGGCAACTGATCCGATCTGGTCTTTGAAGGTCTACAACACCGAGAAGGTTGTCACCAAACCAGATGCACCTGTCGTGTATTATCTGTACGACGGACCCAAGCGCGGGTTTGTGCGGGAAGAGTTGATGGTTGTGCCGCTGGGTACTCAGTTGCCACCCGCTGGGTTGTGAAACTCGATTGGCTCTGTGTGAATGCCGTCGGGCAACACCCAGCGCTTGTCGTAGTAGGCGCTGAGGCCCAGCTTGCGCTGTTCGTACGTGTACATGGCCCCGTTGTGCATTCGAAAGCCTCTGTTTGTTGCCATGTCCTTGTAGCCTTCAAGGGCCCGCTCATATCTTTCCCACCGAAGCTCGTTCTGATTCTTATTGACGCCCTTGGAGGACATCTTGGCTTCGCCGCTTTCCTCGTCTTCTACGTAATAGCACTTGCTGCATAGAGCGATGGCTCGGGCGCCTTCCTTTTCAAGCTTGAACAAACCGGGTTCTCTGCTGCTCCACTGGTCCCAGGAGAGCCAGTTCTTTTTCTCCCTTTCGAACTGGGTGCGAAGTTCTGGTCGAACTGCTTCTTCGAGAGTGTCGTATGAAAGGGCGAAGTACATGCTGTCCGTGTCCATCTGGATAAGCTCGAAGTCACGCCTGTCGAGATAGTGATCGAGGAACTCGTAGTAGAACTGCAGCATGCGCAACTTAGCAAGTTGATAGACAACGATGCCGACTTGAAAGGGCCGGTTTATGTTACCTTGTTTTTGCGTAACTCGATCTTGTATGATCCCCCGATCTCCTCGAGATCTTCGAACCAGGCTGAGCGCAGGTGTTTGTCGACAGTGTCTTCGTCGTTAGTGTACACAACTCTCATCTGCCTCTCGACGGCTTCGATAAACTTGCCGTAAGCGCTGTTGCCCAAAAGCTTGAACACTTCTGCAAGCAAGGCCTTCTCTTTGTCAGCGTCGCCTTTCCTTCGAGCGTTGGCAACCTCCCGGACGAACCAGTCGAAGATCTTGATGGGTGTGTAGTCGATCGTGCGGTAAACAGCGGTTATTTTGAGTCCGTGGTTGTGAAGCCACTCGAGCACTGGGGCGTAAAGCAGAATCTTTTTTGCTTGAAGCACGCCTAGCAGCTTCTTTTGGTCTGGCAAGTGGGTTCTGTTGCTTTTAGCAAGGTAATCCTTCATGTGCTGAGGGACGTCCTCTTCGCCCACGCTGCGGTTTACAAAGAGTGGAGGAAACTCTTCGAAGTGCTCCCACAAGGCAGGAGGGACTTCGATGTCGACCTCGGCAAAGCCAAACCACTTCTTCGTAATCAACTTAACCCAGAAGTCTCTTGCGGCTTCTACTGGATCTTCGTACTGCACGACTTTCTCTTTACCACAGGGCATTTCCTGCAACATGGTGCTAGGGTAAAGGGAGTTCGCATCGAAGCCTAGAATACGCTTGACGATGCGAGCTAAGTCGTATTTGTGTGAGCGGATGCGGGATTCACCATGCACGTGTTTACGTGTGAACACCAAGCTAGGTCCACCAACCACAGCCTCTTTCAGCATTGCATAGGCTTCGGCACTTGGGGCGAATAGTTGGGGTCGGTTACGACCTCTCAGGGTTCCTCTCAGGATGTATTGCATCGAAACCCCAGGCAACGAAACAGCGTCTTTGAAAATGTCAACCCCGAGCTTGGTGTAAAACGCTTTCATTTTCTCGAGGGTTTCAAGAAAGGGAGTAACATCTAGGTTGTTGTAATACTCCAGCCAGTCTCCGAAGGTCTTCATATCGCGCTCTTTGAAAACCTGCTCGCATTGTTTGTACTCCTCTGGAGAAAGAACAAAGGAGTTTCGGAGTTGTGAGTACCAGCACCAGTATGGCGGAAGCCCCTTATAGTCAAGTTTGTCAGCGCTGTCAAACCATTCGTATGGGAGCCAGGGCTTTGTCTGCTTCGCCCCATACGTCTTTACCCATTTGTCGTAATTGATGCCTGGGGACAGATAGTTTGTGACGTCAAGGAACTTGAAGGAGGGCGTATTGATGAACATGATTTGTCTCTGTTTCTCCCCTGCAAAGACACCGTGTTCTTGTCCGAGATAAGAAACAAAGTGTTTTCTGATAAGGTGCAGATCGTATCGGCCTGAATTGAAGCCGACCACTGGGACCTGGTCACACCATTGCTTGATGAGTTTTTGTTGATCTTCCGTTAACCACTCAAGATCCTGCGGCATGTATTTTTGAGCTATATCATCTCGGATCGCGTTGCCACGGCGCTCCAGAGATTGATAAAACAGTCGGATAAGCTCTTGGGGATCTTTAGAGCAAATGTACTCTGGCTCAGGCTCCAACGTGTCTGCAATGGAGACTGAGATAGGCACGTGCTCGCTTTCGTAAGAGAGATCCCTGGTCGGCTGACTTGTCTTGGTCTTGTCTTGATAGGCTTCAAAGTCGTAGACGATAGCGTGTGGATATGTTTCGTTTCTTTTAGGTGGGATTCGATCGTGCCACCAGGGTCGGGGCATCTCGTGCTCCCACCTTTCAACCAAGTTGTAGCCAAGTGTCGTGAAGATCTGATTGATATGCACAGTTCTTACGAAGGCTTGCTCCCTTGTGATTGTGTTGCCTTGACGGTCAGTCGTGATCACTTCGTTTCTTTGTTCAGGTGCAGGAAAGCACTCTCGACAACCGTGCCAGTGGCAGCCGTGATACTGAAACACAGGTTTGCTTTCTGGGTGATAGCCATCAACTTTGTAGCGCCAAATGGAGCGCTCGCCTCCATGGCCACATCTGTGGTGGTGGATGTGGATGCCCCGCTGTCGGGCCTCATACTCTAGCCAGCAAGTGGCTTTAATGCCGAAACTGCCTTCTGGATAAAACGCCCTTTCAAAAGCTGACTCAGGAGCAAGGATCTGATTTCCCAGACAGGCAATATTAGTTTGCCCGCGAGTGCACGTCTTGGCGTGGCGCGCTAGGTTACAGGCTTTTGTGAACCTTGCCAAACAATCGCCACAAGTGTAGTTGTTTGTGACTTTGTTTATGTCAGTGATCAAGAAGGCATGTGCGTTGTAGATACCGATAGTCATCGTAGGGGTGCCGACTTTGTCGTAGTGCGAAGGTGTGTAACTCAAAACAAAGTTGCCGTCATCTGTAACAGTGTAAGCGGCAATCCCTTGTCTAAAGTGCCTTTCAAGCAAGTGAAACTTTTGTAAAGTAACAACATTGCAATTAGGGCGACCTCTACGGTGAAGGGCAAAGAAGCTTTGCGCCAAGGCTCTGGCTTTGCGAGTACACCGATTTATATAGGCACCTTGATGAACAGCCAAACACCGAAAGAGGCAAAGATCGTCGTTGTAGATGTCAAGAGAGATGACTTCTCTTTTGTTACGAAGCCAGTCGGGCAACTCGCCAAGGCCGATTTGCAAAGGTTGTCGATCTAAAATCGCTTTGGTCTCAACAAAAACAGTGCTTTCGAAAACCCATTTCGTATCAGGCCTGTTGATTTTTTCACCTTGAAGACGAAGCTCTTCTTGTTGTTGCAGCCATCGTTTCGTTTGCGATAGTTTAGAAAATCAAGGGCTGCTGATGTTTGTATAGTAAACGATGGGTTCACCGGTTTCGATGTTTCGCAGCTTGTAGGCCCAGGTAAGTTTGACTTTATGCCTTCTGCGAACAGCTTGTTTGATTCTGTTCATCATTTGGGGTACAAGAGGGCTTGTTAGACCCTGAGTAAAGCGCCAGTTTATGGTTCTCTGTCTTCGTCCAGGTCTGCCTTGTTCACCCTGTTCACCGCGATCATATAGTTCAACAATCCGACTAGGCATCAAAAAGTCACCCATACGCTCTCGATCTAAAGGGTCAAACCCTGCGAGGTTCTCGTTGCGAGGAACCTTCAAAAGGGGTTTTCTTTCTTGAGCGTCGAGCCAAGCGATAAGCTCGCGCTGAGAGATATTATCGAAAACGGCACGCTCGTTGTTCATGGGGCTCGCCATATATATATGGGTTTTAGATACACAGGGGACCCCTTTGTTCAATTGGTAATAACGCGGCACCAGTTGTTCAAATAACGGTTTATTAGGGTCTGTAACAGCTTAAAAATATAAGAGAACCCCCGGGCGGAGTAGTATATAAGGAGTCAGTCAAATTCACGTTTTTTCTGAAGACCCAAAATAAGCCGCCAAACGCCTGAGTTAACACCCCACAGGGCGAATGCAATGAGCCCTGTGGGGTGTTAACTCAGGCGTTTGGCGGCTTATTTTGGGTCTTCAGAAAAAAACGTAATTTGACTGACTCCTTATATACTACTGAAAGCATTCCATCACCTCGGCATGCTCCAAACCTTGGCGGTCCACCACTTTCAGTGACCATTCCACCACACAGTTTTTTCATTTGGGATCGCCTTGGCAGAGCAGGGAGGTGCAATAATCCTTCAAAGCGGCATTACAAACCTGAGATTCACCAGCAATTTCGCCAAGCAAAGATTCAAGTTGTGATGCTTCCGCCGAAGGGTCACGAAGCCAATCCGTCCGAACTGTTTGAAGCTAACATTCAAGCCAGTGTAAAAAAATGGAGAGCTCCCGGTCAACCACTTGATGAATCAGGTCCAAGAGATTTCTTCGAAGCTCAGCAAGCTGTTTCAGAAGCTGTTGATCGGGTGCGTTTCAACCGCAAAGCCTTTTGTGGCTGGTATGCTGCTAGAGCAACAGGCTGCCATCTTCGTTCTCGTTGGGAGAAAGATCGCGTGGCAAAACGGGTCTCCAGGCGACGAGGTGTCGAAGAATCAGAAATTTCCCAGTGACCACGAAAGCTTTAGAGAGTTATTTATGAAGTAGTGCCAGTTTTATCTTGAGAAGAAGAGAGCAAACACTGGGAAAAACGCTAGATCGTACGATTTGTGCACCGAACACAAAATCTGTTGTTTGTTGCATGACATTTGATTCCGAGAAAACACGTGATTTTGATGTTCACGTCAAGGTTCTTTCCATATTTAGAGATGCTGTAAACCGGAAGTGGCGAACTTTCCTTTCACAAAAACAAAATCCCATGTGTGGAGTTTTATCCTTACTAAAATAAACACGACACCAACAAAATATTGTCTTTAATTTTAATAATATTTATGAAAATATCGATCCTTAATTGTTTTGTCCAGTGTACTATATATATATATATATATATATATATATATATATATATATATATATATATATATATATATATATATATATATATATACGCTACCATGTGTGACGGCAAGCTTGTGAAATCAATCACCGACGCCGCTAAAATTACTGGCCATACCGCTGGTATTGGTTGGCTAACTAAAAAAAACCTTGAAAGAGACGTTCACAGCTGCAGATCCCAGCTCGAGCGTGATGAACTACGTGAAGTTCACAGCGGTTATGGCTGGAAGCATTGCACTAAAGCAATACCTCGAGGACCAAAAATCCTCCCTTCTTCCGTGTGTGAATGAACTTTTTAATCTAACATAATATATATATATATATATATATATATATATATATATATATATATATATATATACAATGGCCAGCATAGCGTTCATGGCGGGTGGAGCTGTGCTCAATGCCGCAACATTTATTGGCAGCAATTATCTCGCACGATATCTATCGGGGGACGATCCAAAAGCGGCACAGGAAGAGAAAGTTCGGCACGACAAAGCTCTTGAAGCCTACCAGGCGGCCTATGCCAAATATCAAAAAGACCGCACAAAGCTTCTCGATTGGATTGCAACAAATGATCGAATCAAAGATCAGGCGAAACAAAATTTCACTAACATCGACTACGCTTTCAAACTCTACAACCAAACTCACCAACACAAGCAAATCTCAATGCCCAAAGTGCCTAAGTTCTCTGACTTCTATCAGCCCAGCGAGCCGCAAAAACAAGGCGAACTCCTGTTTATTGGCACTGGCGCTCTTGCACTTGGGTACGCCGCCTTTCACTTCCTTTAAAAAACAATTATTCTTATATATATATACCATGAATCTCCACAAAGTTATTAGCTGCATCGGCTTGGCCGGCTTCGCTTTTATTTAGGCTGCCTTGGTTTTTCATGACGCCGAGGAAGAAAATGCCTGGGCTTTTTATGAAGCCGAGGAAAAAAGACAAAGAAAGAATAAAATTTTAAACTTGAAAAAAATAAAATTTACCTGCGATGAGTTAAAATTCACCGAGATCGGGCTATTGTTGAAAGATTCAACCGCACCCTGGCTGAGCGCCTGTTTGGTCACCAGTATGCTGTCGAAATGCACCTGCCAGAGGATCAGCGGTCTACCGAATGGGTCAAAAGGCTGCCTGCTGTTGTCTCAGCTTTGAATAACGAAGTAACGCGTTTGATTGGTAAAAAGTCTGCAGAAGCCATCAAATAGAAGGCTGTTTCCGCCAAGCCTTCAACCCCATATTCGAGACCTGTTGGGCTGAACGAAACAAATTCCCTTCCGGTGTGGGTGTTCGCTATCTCTACCGGCCTGGCGAGATGGAGGGCGGTCAACGCCGCGCCACAGACCCTATTTAGTCACTGAAAGTTCATCGACTTGGACCTTCAGTCACCAAGCCCAATGAGCCAATTCTCTACTGTTTACAAGATGGCCCTGCTCGGGGTTTCGTTCGCGAGGAGCTTCTTGTTGTTCCTCCTAACTCCGAACTACCTCCAGCTAATCCATAAATAACTCGAGAAAAGCAGCTTCGAACTCATCGTCCGTTAATTTATACCCATAAGCAAAGGTGTCAATGCCATTTTCTGCCATCCAGCGCTTGCTATCAAAAGGGGAGAGTGAGACTTTGTTCAGGCGCTGCCCGTAAATATGGTGGTCCTCGGAACGCAGTACGTCCAACCCGTGGCGGAATGTTTTCTTCTCAAATAGAGCCTCCTTGTACTGCTCGTGACGGATTAGCTTCTTCACGACATTTTTTTTCACACCTTTAGCCTTTTTGATGTTGCTGCCGCCAGCCTCGAGGATGCTGTACATCTTTGGCCGGAGTCTAACATACTCGGCGATGGGGCGCCCGGCGCACTCGTCCTTCATCTTGCCGATAACTTTCTTGTTGACCATGCTGTGTAGCGGGTGCTCCTTCGGGAAGTCGGACGTGTCGTAGAGGTCCTGATCCTGGGCAATGTCGGCATAGACGTCCTCTGTTTCGATTTCGAGGAGCAGACTGTCCGTGTCAGTGTAGACCAGTTGGCAGCGCTTTCCGTACCTGGCTTTAAGGTGGTTGTAGTAAAAGTCGTACATCAGTTTCTTTGAGAGGTCAAGAATGCTCATCCCGTCGTATACCGGGCGGTTGAGCACCAGGTTGCTTTTATGGACCTGGATCGCGGCCAGATTGTTGCTAAATACGTTGGCTCGCGCAAAGGCTGGACTGGCGATCAAACGCCTAAGCTTGTCCTCCTCGTTGGCGCGCACGAGATGGACGTTGCCCGCTTGCGGAGGTTCTCCATCGTCTTTCCGAACACGGAGTTGTTCATCAGCTTATAGAGATCCTTCTCGAAGTTGCTGGTCGCCTTTTTTCGGAGCTCGGTGTTCATCCGGATGTAGGGCTCCATCCAGGGGCTCTGTTGGAAGCGGAGAGCCTGGTGAATCTTCTTCAGACGCATGCCTAGGGACAGATAGAGCTGAAGATGGCGATAGTGGACTACATAGCGTTCTTTGTCGCGGAGGTTGGGTACCAGCTTTTCAACCTCGGTCGATGCCACCCCAACGCCTAGGAGATTTCGCTGATATTCCGACATCCACTCCCCCTGAACCACCATGCGCTCCGTCGCCAACGGGTAGGCGTTGTGCACCTCGTGCAGCTCTTCTGGGTATTCTAGGTCCACCTCGAGGATAAAGCCCTCTGGGCTGTTGGCCGGAAGGTCTGCTATTCCTGTTTCGAGCCGGACACAGTCCTCCACCCACTCAAAGCTGTCCGTGGGCAGTGGCTGGCTTATTGCCCACCCATAGAGGTTGTTGGCGTCTAGGTATAGGATGTGGGATTTTGGCTTAGACGGGTCATAGCCCTCAATATGTGGGTTGTTGGCCCTCGCGTGGTGCTTTGAGACCATGGAAATTCCGTCCCGCAACCCCTTTTCGATGAAGAGAGGCTGGTCATAATCAGTGAACAATCCGAGTTCCACCCCCGTTTTCTTGAGCAACAGGCCCCACGAGAGGCCTGGGCTAGAGTAGTAGTGCGCGGTGTCCAACCCATACTGCCGCATGCAGGTCTTTCGAAAGGTTTCAAAAACATCTGCAGGAGGAGGACGTCCGTGCGGTTGTAGAGCTCGTGGTAGTCCCCCATGTTGTTACATCCAAAGGTTTCCCAAACTTTTTGTGCGTGAGTGTAATCCTTCTCTGAGAAACCCTCGTCAGTAAGCTTGCTGTAAAAAGCCTCCCAAAGTGCTTGTAAGGATAGACGCCCTCGCGTAGCAGTAGGTCACGCTTCTCTCTGTCGGGCTCGTATCGGGCTGTAGTCTGGAATGCCTCTGGCTGGCTGGTGGCTGCCACGAGCCTGTCAAGAGATGCCAGCAGGAACTGGGCGCTGTCGATGAACCGGAGCTGCCCGATAGAAAACGAGATGTACTTCTCCGTGTTGTTTGGAATACAGACGATGCTGCCCTCCACCCTTGAGATGGCCTGCATAATGAGATGGAAAATCACATCCCCTCAGGTTGTGAAAGACCACTGGTATGTTTGTGCTTGTGGGACTCAGCCGCAGCTTCAGGCTGCATGCGTCGTGGGCTGCGCCTCGGTACTTGCCGGTTATGTGGCAGTGGTCCCGGATTGAGTCTTTAAAGTTTTTCAGAAGCAACGATTCCCCGCAGAATAAACAGTCTTTTTGAGTCCTGCCGATCCACTCCTCTGCGCTGTCTTTTTGTTTTCTTTTATTTTTTGGGCCAACAAACTTTATTTCTGTCAAAGCTTTATAGTAACATCTTTTGTGGGAATTTCCACAATAATGACCTGTGTCGTAGTGGTAAACTGAAACGGGGTCCAAAAAACTTTCTTTCGTCAATTCTTTGCTGCAAACATGGCAGTGAGTGGGTCTGTTATAAGCCCGCCAATCCTCTCGGGTCATCCTCATCGGCTGGGGGTTGCTGAGCACTGCCTTGAACTCACTCTCCTCCTCCTGGATCGCCCTTAGGAAATGCTCTGCTGCATTGGGCCCTCTGTATTCCACGGGTTGCTTTGTCTTTGCATCACAACGCACGACCACGTAACAGTAGCTACATGCCTCGTGCTGCTGGGTTTTTAAAGTGTTGCTCTTGTTGGGATCGAGCTTTGCCCCTTGGATCTTGGTTGTAAGAGATTCATAATCTGCATAAATAATGAAGGGGACTGGGTGTTGCTTGTGGTAGTTCTGGAAGGAGAGCTCGTTTTCTTCTGCCTTTGGCATCTCGACCCTCACCGCAGTCTGGCCAATCCCCCGGCATTCGGGTTTGTGGGCCTCCAGCAGGTCTTCCCTGCTGTATCCGTGGAGGCAGCGCTCGCAGAAGTGCTTACGATGTTCATATTTGGACTGGTCATACAGCAACCTGTTGAGATTCTTGACCCATGTGTAGTGAAATTTATCCGCCTTCTCGATCAGCAATAGATTGATCCTTGGGAGGTTGCCCGGCTGCTTGCTCAGTCGGTGCACGATGACCCCCTTGTCCCAGCCAAAAACGTTGATGGCTAGGTTGTTTTGTTTTTCAACCTTCCCGATCTAGGAGATGGGTGTGGGGGCCTCGATCCCTGTGAAGTCTAGACCATCATCTGTTGGATACTTAGTGGGCCTGTCTGCATGCTTCCCGTGGGCTACTGGAAACCGAGCAGATCGTATGGCCCATCGAAGACAGTGGTCATCTCTGTTCTTCATATTTACCACTGCCTGTTTATACTACCGAACTGCGGGCAAAGGAATGTATGAGCCACCCCTTAGCACATAGCTGAGAAAGGCTTAAATTGTCAAAATAAGGCTGGCAACAGAAGCTGCGCCACTGTCAGCAACAAGGTGGCCCCGTACCGCCTTTTTCTATACTACTGGCAATATTTCAGAACCAAAGAAGCGGAGTTTTAACGAATTTCCAAGCAACCGAGTGACTTAAAGGTAAAATAAATCACATTTTTCAATAGGAATTTATGTTGATATCAATTTTTGATTGACTTTTTCTTTGTGTTTTCGTTAGTTTTGTAGACATGTTTATAAAACGTGCTCAAATTCAGTCAGTCAGTTATGTTGAATTTCATCGAGGACAGCTCGGCCTCGATACGCTATAAATGGTACGCGTTTTGCTTTTAAACATAAACTTATGGAGATTTGAATAAAAGTTTTCGAAAGAAGATTGTGCTGTCCATTTTTATGTGTTTGTTCATTCATTACATAGGTTGAAAAGACTTGGATTTTATAGTTCTAACTTCACGCGCGTCGCCTTATGCAAATATGTTTGTGTATTTTTTGGCAAATTTGATTTCCAAATCAGTTTCTCGGGCAATTTTTGACACGCAACAGGTGTATGTTGTTCGGAATTTAGTCAAACTAGTTATTCTAGACCGAGAAAAAGTTGTTTTTGTGAACTTTTGTACGGTCTAAATGTACTATGCAGACGGTCGCGTAATACTATTAATGATAATTGCTAAACTTAAAAAATAGCCCGGTCGTCATGCAATCTTAAGGTCAGCACACACGAGACGACTAGTCGCGCCTTCCAGTAACTCCGACCGGTCGCCGCGACTATTCGTCTCGTGTAAACAAGTCGCGGCAACCCGTCGCCTGCAGAGGGGACAAGTCGTGGCAACATGTGCTTGGACTTACATCAAAATTTCGGGCGTTTATCAGAACTGAAAAAGGGAAATGGAAAATAATCCGTTGTTTAAGTTAAGACCAAATTTTGGTCGGCGCGACTACATTTTTTGCCGAAAATGAGTAGTTCACACGCAGGCGACTAGTCGCGGCGACTGGTCGGAGCGACTACTTGGCGCGACTAGTTGTCTCGTGTGTGCCGACCTTTAATTCTTGTGCTTCCGACCTTTCACCTTAGTAAAGCTTATCATCGGCTTTCTGTTCAGAGAGCTACGCTGTTAGGCTCAGCCTATCTATATATATATACTAGTGCTTTTGTATACTATTACATCATTAATATTGTATAATATAAGCCTCTTTACAATCACTTTCGTGATTATGAAGAGGCTTTATATGAGCTGGTGTTATATAATGACATACTACGATACGTCCTAAAATATTACGAGTGTATATACTATTTTTATATACTATATAGCTGTGAACGTCAAAAGGGCAGCAACAGCAACAATTGTTTGTCGAAAACTGACAGCTTGTTTTGTAAAGCTGAATTAGAAAAAATATACTCTATTTAATTAACTTTTAATTAACTTTTAAATTAACTTTTCTCCTGGTCTCTTCTCTTTGGTCTTTTAGGGTCAAAGCAGATCACAACTATTTTTTAGCTGAATTAGCTAAGACATGCACTGATTCCATTTTTCGAAAACAAGCGCAGCTGGTATTCAAGTTTCGTTTCTTATGCAGTGTTCACATCAGCACGAAACATGTTTAGAGTAAACCTGTTTGAACGAAACACGTTTTCCCTGAACATGTTTGCAATTTCATTGTTCACATTAATTGTTACTGAATTTCAAAACACGTCTCGCGCTATGATTTATGCTGTTTTATGTAGCTGGCAAGAACTCGCATGAAATCTTTATAATTACACATGAACCGAAAAAATAGAGCTCAAACTTGCTGTTACATGATTTTGTGGTTTAATCTCACTTCAAGTTCTTCGGAAATGTAATATAATGATAAAATAGACAAGACTACTTAATACCGAGGGATATTTTAACAGCTTTCTCTTCGACAGTTCAACTGCCTCTACATCTCGATATAGAGACAGTGACTACGTGTATTTTTAGAAATTAAAATTTTTATTTCAAGGCCTTAGATTAACACTTTGTTCTTAGCTCGGTACTTAGTAATTTTTATGTACATACTCAATCTCGTACCCAGAGTCCTCAGGCTTCTTCAATTAGCATATATTAGTTTAGTAGTATACACGATCCCACAAGCTTTTTAGCTTTAATTCTTATCGTGTTAAAATAAAGGTTCTATGTTATGTTATGTTATGTTATGTTAATGCAATGTTTGACAAGGAGACGACATTTACGCTCACGTGTTTTGTCTGGTTAAAGATCGAAACTACCTCGTGAAGTAGTTTCAATCATGCTCAGGGTAAAGATGTCTGGACCATGATTTGCGTAATCCTCCGTATGAACATGTTTCGCCCTAGTGTGAACACACCATTAGTCTCTTCTGTTGAAGTGGACTTTCGGGGGCAAATATGTTCGTGTTCCCAACTCGAATTATTCAATTCATTCAATAAATGTACTGATTATATATATATATATATATATATATATATATATATATATATATATATATACCTAATTGCAGTAACGTTGTCACAGAAAAATGAAAAATGTAAAAACGAAAATGAAAAAGACCAATAGGAATTAATTAGACTCAATCGCCGGATTTTAATAATTCTCAAAGCATGCACAAGAACTATGTTCAAAAACAGGTTTTTGCACTTTTCCTTTTTCGTAGTGCAACTGTGCACATGTAACAGTTATTCTTAGAGAATGACATCAACCGGGTAGCAACATATTTCCAACATGGACGGTTACCATATGATTGTAAATTTTAAATAACAATAGCCTCTGCACGCTTAATTTAAATTAACAATGGCCGCTGTACGCTTAATCGTGCCGCGTGTCGCTATGATGATTAAGCTAATTAATTCCTATTTGGCTTTTTTCATTTTTGATATTTGATTTTTCATTTTTCCATGACAACGTTATTGCAATTAGGTGTATATATATATATATATATATATATATATATATATATATATATATATATATATGTATATATATATATATAAATATTTAAAACAGGAAAAAAGACTACACTTGTATCCCTACAAGCCTGTTTCGTGATTGCTCACTCTTCAGGGGATTTTATTAAAGAATAAACATAACCATCGCTTATATACAAAATTTGAATGCTCGGATGTTTAGTTGTTACATAGCAACGCTTTGTTACGGTGACGGCAAGAAGATACAAGTTCGTTACGTTTATTAAGTGATGACAGGTCAGGGCGGCAAATGATTAAGAATTTTTCCTAAACATCCGAGCATTCAAATTTTGTATATAAGCGATGGTTATGTTTATTCTTTAATAAAATCCCCTGAAGAGTGAGCAATCACGAAACAGGCTTGTAGGGATACAAGTGTAGTCTTTTTTCCTGTTTTAAATATTTATCACGCTCTACTTTATGTATTGAGCACTCTACTACGGAAAAGTCGAAACACAAATTTATTTATTTATTTATTTATATATATATATATATATATATATATATATATATATATATATATATATATAATAATGATAACACTGAATTTTGTTGACTACAATAATTCTATCCGTACAACCCTGAGTATAATTCCCAATAAATGGATAAAGTGATGTGTTGAAAGTTCTGTTTTTTTTAAACAAATCGCCTCAGACAGCACAGTTTAGCGGTGAATTTATTTAGTAGATTATACTCCTAATATTGAACCATTTATTCTCTTTCATGTGGCTTTTGCCAGACATATCAGCTGGTAGGTATCTACTGATTTGAATCACTTGATCACAGTCGCATCGATTTTATCGCGTGATGTCCTTAATGCATTAATTATATAGGACATGCTGATAAGTAGAATGATACTTGCTCCTAGATAATGCTAAATAAAAACTTTAAATGTTCATAAATAAATGAAAATATAAATTAATAATTCAAGTCGGAAAAATGCAAGTGCTGAGGGCAGTGCAAGCCAGGAAAACACGCGCTATCCATTAAATCACAATTCACCGTAGGAAAAAAGATGGCGGCTGTTCATTTTACCACAATACCTTGCGGACCTAACACAGCACATAAGGCACAAAGAAAGCCAATTTTTTTTTAGAATATTTGTTCCAGTACCAAGAACAATGTGTAGATCAGGTTTGAAGATTTTATAACTTTTCTTTACATTTTTATGAACGTTGTTAAGATTTTTGTGCGCTAAGAATTATGGGTAAATGTACCAGTCGCCATCTTTTTTCCTACCGAGGATTGCTGTACGCTTTTGATATGATTGGTTGGTTGATTGTTATCATAGTGGTCGGGGACAAAGGTCATGTTTATGGGTTGTGATTGGTGGATTTTGACCCATTTTGTCAGTCAGGGGTTTAATGTTTGAAACGTTAACATTAGCTGGGACTTGCACTTAGAGATCACGTGTTTTTGAAAGGCTCAGTAATCCTCCTCCTTTTTAAGCCACACCCTTTTTACCCTTCTTCCGTCACAACGAAACAATAAACAAACATTAGCGTCAACTGTCTCAAACCGGACACCCCTCTAAGGCGGACACCTGTCCAAGGCAGGCTTCAGTGGATAGCTGGTCACGGCCGAGTTTCACTTGTTTGTTTGTAACTTGTCCCTCCCTATGGCGGGCACCTCTCCAAGGTGAAAAGCCAGAGCTGACCCCTAGTGTCCCGCTTGGGGGATTTCACTGCATTCTCGGTAATTCTTACTAATTAAAATTAAACCGGAAAACAATTCACATATAGTGCATTTCAGTTAAGCTTTTGTAGAAATATTACTTGCACTCGACTAATAAATCGTGATGAATTACAAGCATATGGAAGTTCGGATCATGCTAAAGTTAATAAGCCTACATCTGTATTACGCCCTCCCTCTCTATCAGAAAGGGCGTCACCAAGTTCGTTTTTCTAGATAAGATGTGTAGAAAAATAAATTAGAGATGCTTCATGCTGATCAAGGTGGCTCCAACTGCTTTTGAGTTTTTGAATTAAATCACAGCATGATAATTAACAAAACAAGAACATCTTAAGCAGTACTTTTCTGTCATGCCGTTTATTATGTGGAACAATGTGGTTCTAACAGCTTTAGAGTGTTTGGATGAAGTCACAGTGTGAACATTAACAAAAAACCTCCTGAGCAATACTTGTCCGTGGTGCTGTTAGATGTCGCCATTTTGCAAAATGAAGTCTGAAATTTTTTTAGGTCATGGCCACTTTTTAAGCTGTTTTTTTAAGCGGTTTTTCTTGGTGACTGTTAATTGGAGAGAACCGACAAATGTGAAAACGGCAAAAGTGGTTCACGGATCGATTATGGAAAATGCCGGTTTTACTGGTACAGTGCTAATTTTGATTTTCTCAATCAGTGATACACCTAATTGCAATGACGTTGTCATATCAAAAAGCAAAATGCAAAAAGCAAAAAACTGAAAAGGAATTAATTAACCACGTGATGTGATTTGAAATTCGCCAGATGAATCAGCCTCGAATTGCATCAAAATGACACCAAGAAACTGATGCAAATGATTTCTCATTAACATGATTAATACATGTATACAGCTATAAACGCGCGTGTTGTGAATGTTGCAAGGTATGATGATTATATGCTAATTAATTCCTATTTGGTTTTTTTGATATTTGATTTTTGCTTTTTGATATGACAACATTATTGCAATTCTACTTTTGACAAAAACCTGGATTTAGAAAAGACAAAAGACCAGAAAATCAGCTTCTTGATTTGGGTTTCTACACGCTATCAAAAAAAAATGCTACCTTTTACTGACTTCACTCGCTTTCATAAAAAAATTGAAAAACATACCACTTTTTTTTCATTGATGAGAGTATCCTGGTCTTTCGTCCTTTCTAAATCCAGGTTTTTGTCAAAAAGTAGAATTGCCGGAGCCTATCACTGATTTTTCTCTCTTTTCCTTTTTTGCTTTTATTCTCCAAGGAATAAAAAACAACTACCTGTATCTTACAGTAACACTGAAAGCTGTTGGCAAAAAGTGACGAAACGCATTTATATGATACTTATTTGACAATATCTGATTCGTCGATTTTTTTATTCAGATTCATGTAGAGAAGATGAATTCACGTGCGCTAATGGCCACTGTTTAAGGGAGGACTGGGTTTGTGATGGCCTTGATGGCTGCGGAGATGGAAGCGATGAAGCCACTGATAGTGGACCTCAATGCCGTGAGTATTTCAGTTGAACCTTATATTCACATTCACAGTATCCTTGTAATTCGGGTTTTAAATCTGTTTTGATTTCACTCCGAAAGATTAGAAGAACACAAGAGCGCATTTTGTATTCCAAAGGGTACTATCGTACTACTTTGTCGAAGTATTAAGTCACTTACATTTGCGAAAAAATATTGTTTTTGAGGAGTGTATACAAAGTATACAAATGAAAATAAAGTAACTGTTCCGTGAATGTTTGAATCAGAAACTGAAATAATCGTTTTTGCCCATTTTATCACATTCATAGTACTAAGACAAAGAAATGACAAAAGCACTTCGCAGCACTAACAATGGAATTTTTCCCAATATCCTTGTAAAGGCGTTAACGCGTAACCAGGATGTCATTGTTATTCGAATTATTTCCAAATTTTGTTTTGTGGCTGTCCAAATAAACATGACAAAATTGACCGTCGGAAACTTTCATTTGAACCCTTGAACGGTTTCTGACATGTATGAAAACGTATGAAAACAAACCACAACAATTCTAGATCTAAACCATAAATTTCAAACCGTTAAAGGTACCACGGTCACCCTTCACGCCGGCCCCTATATGGATAATACAAGTTCTATGCGCTACCTGATCCGAGTTACAGCGTATGTCATTCAAAATTCCTTTACTTATGATCGACTTTCTTTTTTCCTTTTCATGATGTATTTTTAAACAAAAAAAAAAACACAGGGGGTAAGTTTCTTTATAAATTCATACACAATTGAACTTATTATTGTATAATATGAGCCTCTTTACAATTACTTACGTGATTGTAAAGAGGCTTATATGAGCGGGTGTTATAATGAAATATGACAATACATCGTAAAGTATTACACCTGAGTGTATATACTATTTTAAAATACTGTATAGCTGTGAACGTTGAAAGGGCAGCAACAGCAACAATTGTTTGTCGCAATTACAGAAAAAAACTGACAGCTTTTTTGTAAAGCTGAATTAGTTAAAATATACTCTATTTAACAATTAGATTATGAGCTCAAGATAGTTGATGAGGGCGAAGCCCGAATCAACTATCACGCGATAAAAAACAAGAGCGAATAATCTAATTGTTTTAGTATAAATCTCACAGACACTGCGAAAATGCGAAAAAGCGGCCGCCGGGCCGCCGCCATTAGGCTACTCACTCTACTCACCTTCTGCAACAGAATAGATAGTGAGTAGCGTAGCCAATAATAGAACAGCATTGGTGATAGAACGCTAATAGATTTATACTAATTAACGATAAATTTTCTCTTGTTCTTTTCTTTATGGTCTTTTAGAGTCAAAGCAGATTACAACTTTTCTTTGACTGAATTAGTAAAAAAAAAAAACAATTACAGGTCGGTAATCTAGCTTCGGTTCTTAGTCTCTTCTGTTGAAGTGGCCTTTCGGGACAAATATATTCGTGTTTCCCCAACTCGAATTCTTCAATTCATTCAATAAATGTACTTTTTTAGTTATATATATCATGATAACGCTGAATTTTGTTGACTGTTGACTATAATTCTACCGGCACAACACTGAGTATCATTCCCAAAAAATGGATTAGTAAGTAAGTAAGTAAACACTTCATTTAGCGAGGGTAACACTAAATGGCTAAAAGCTAATAAACTTGTGGCCCTGGAATTAATCAGAAAAAATTACAAAAATACAAATATCTAAAAACTATATCTATATATAGTGATGTCTTGAAAGTTCGATCTGTTTTTTTTTTTTTAACAAATCGCCTCGGACAGCACATTTATTTAAGCTGTGAATTTATTTAGTAGATTATACTCGTAATAATTGAACCATTTATTCTCTTTCATGTGGACTTTTCCGGACATATCAGCTGGTAGGTGCCTACTGATTTGAATCACTTGATTAAAGACGCGCTTTATGCATTATGTAGGACATGCTTAATAATGCTAAATAACAACATGTGTTATAACTATATCCTTAGCTCGTGTACCTTGCAAAACGAAGCTGTGTATATACAAGCCATATATATATATATATATATATATATATATATATATATATATATATATATATATATATATATATGACTACAGGTGAGTTCCACACTGATGTATCCAGAATAGTGCTCGACAATAATGGAGCGGTTATAACAATGTATGATTACTCACAGTTGTTTCATATAGACTTTAATACAGTTCTGTTTCGTGGACCGATGTTGCGTCGGTCTACTCATCAGTTAACTGATGAGTAGACCGACGCAACATCGGTCCACGAAACAGAACTGTATTAAAGTCTATATGAAACAACTGTGAGTAATCATACATTGTTATATATATATATATATATATATATATATATATATATATATATATATTCTCTTTTTTTTTCCTTTGTGATGGTCAAGAAGCCAACTCCAATTGGACTTTTACTTTTAGATGTTTAATTGCTCAACAAAGTCCAATTGGAGTTGGCTTCTTGACCATCACAAACTAAAATTAATTTATAAAACTTCAAGTCCCCACGATCGCTACAGTGATCCTCCAAATTTGGACTACTTAGGGAGCATTGTCTGAGGGACCCATCACAAAAGTTTACGGAATTATATATATATATATATATATATATATATATATATATATATAACCGTACAACTTGAATAAACCAGCAAAGCTACATTGGAGTTGGACTCTTGACCCTCACATTTTCGGTTTTATATATATATATATATATATATATATATATATATATATATATATATATATATATATATATATATATATATATATATATAAATGACAATTTCGCAGTTAATTTTAATATATCTATAGAGAAAATGTGAAATTTCGCAATAAACTGCCTCAGTGAAAATTTAGAATGAAATAATATTCAGAGACAGTATTTCGCCGTTAATTAACGGCGAAGTTTGTGGCTTCTAATATTTTATTTTCGTTTGGTATCTTCTATGTGAACGTTTGGGAACAAATCAGAGCCTACCGGTAAGTGTCTCTTTCACTTCATTTATATCTACTAACGCGTAATTGTATTTAAGGTGGTTCGATACAGTTTTCTGGAGACCATACCAACATTTTTCAATCGGCTTTTAAGCGGCCTTCTCCAAGTCAGATCAACGTGAAATTTTCACCACTAACTTGTTTTGAATTGAAGTTTGGCAAGATATATTTTCTGGTAAAATCGATATTACCATGACGACGATAAACCAGAAACTTAGAAATCAGTAAAAGTGAAATTTAGCACGTTTAAGATTTCGCATTGAAAATCCCACATAGGCATCTCAAAATATAGTATATGGCATATATTTTGCAAGAATAAAAAAAATTCTGTATGTTTGAATTAAAATAAATCGCAATAACATTTCAAACCTTACTATTTGTGTACTGGTATTAAATTGATCGAGAGATTAACACTGTTTTTGTGAAATTACTTAATGATAATGTCAAAAAGTAGCTTGATGTTATGTTTGTAAACTTTGAAAGTTTTATTTACGTTCTCTTTTGCGATCTTGTGAACTACCTTTTTTCATAAAAGGGTAATTTTCGATTTTAATGGCTTTGGCAAAAATCTCGGAAACGGCTCAATGGATTTTTTTAAAACATTCACTGTGCATGCTTACTGATGTGCAAAATATTATCTGAAAGTTTCATTGCCATTGATTCACTGGAACGCCTTTAAATTTAAAGATGAAGACGACGTACAAATTTACTTTTTTAAGGTTACAGTGTACCTTCAGATCGAAAATTTATTGAAAATTTTTTTTGGCGTCAAAATAAAGTTTACAGAATGAACTTTCATCCAAAACAAAAAGTATCGAAAAATAGTGAAAATTGACGGAGAAATGACAGTATAACGTTTGTGGGCGGAGTTTGTTTATTAAGCGATATGTTTTTTTTAAGCGCCGTTTTCTCAAAGTTAATTTTTCGCTTTTTGGGGACACTTTAATGAGCTACAACTCAAAGGAAATTTGTTCGATTTTCCTTAAATTTGGACAGAAGCTAGGCTAACATATAATCAACAAAAATGTGTCGGCGAATTTCTTAATTCCGAAAACTTTTTCGTCAAGAGCCATTTCCGTGCGATCATTCCAATTTTTTTTCTCCCCTTTACGAAAATATTCTGTAACTTTTCACTGCAATTGAATATGGAAAATCGCCGACACGTTTTTTTAGCGCTTCGTGTCCGGAAACCCGAGAACAAATCAAATTAGCAAAATATAATAATCGCTTTGAGTTATAGCGTTTTAAAGCTGATTCGGACGTTCGAATTTAGACGTGGTAAAAAATTCGACAATTCATTTTATTACCAAATGGTTTCCATATTTAGATAGCCACCTCTATAAGCTTTAATTTGATATCTGGGTTTAGGTATATTAAGTGTAATCTTAAGACGCTAGAGCTGTTATACTGGAGACACCCCCGAAGGTACACTGTAACCTTAAGTTATGCTTAATAATGATTTCAAATCAATGCGCACTGCATTCCTCCTTGATTTATACTTTCGTTGTGATCTGCTGTGCATCTATTATTATCTACTTTCCAGATTCCCGTAAGTCTCTTTTTAGGATTATTTTGAGCAATAAATGCCCTTTTGCGTTTTGAAAACGTTTTTACAGCAGGCGTTTTGAACGCAAAAGAAAACAGATGCAAAGAAATTTGCATCAACGAGCGTACATTCCAATGTTTCAATCACGGAAGAATGTAGTGCGCATTGATTTGAAATCATTACTGAGAATAACTTAAAAAAGTAAATTTGTAACGCCATTTTTAAGGTCGGTTCGTACTTCGTCTTTATCTTTAAATTTAAAGGCGTTCCAGTGAATCAATGGCAATGAAACTTTCAGATAATATTTTTCACATCGGTAAGCATGCACAGTGAATTTTTTAAAAAAAATCCATTGAGCCGTTTCTCAGATTTTTGCAAAAGCCATTTTATAATCGAAAATTACCCAAAAATTGCACAGGATGCGATGTTATGAAAAAAGGTAGTTCTCAAGATCGCAAAAGAGAAAGTAAATAAAACTTTTAAGGTTTACAAACATAACATCAAGCTACTTTTTGACATTATCATTAAGTAATTTCACAAAACCAGTGTTAATCTCTCGATCAATTTAATACAGTACACAAATAGTAAGGTTTGAAATGTTATTGCGATTTATTTTAATTCAAACATACAGAATTTTTTGATTCTTGCAAAATATATATGCCATATACCATATTTTAAGATGCCTATGTCGGATTTTCAATGCGAGATCTTAAAAGCGCTAAATTTCACTTTTACTGATTTCTAAGTTTCTTGTTTATCGTCGTCATGGTAATATCGATTTTTCCAGAGAATATATCTTGCCAAACTTCAATTCAAAACCAGTTAGTGGTGAAAATTTCATGTTGATCTGACTTGGAGAAGGCCGCTTAAAAGCCGATTGAAAAATGTTGGTATGGTCTCCAGAAAACTATTTCGAACCACCTTAGAAAAAACATTGTTTGGAGCACTCTGACTTGCACATTACATGCACGTTACATTATTTGACTGTAAATCGACTACTAGCTTTTATATGACATACAGGTGGATATATTCTGGTCTCGAACTGATTAATCTATTGAAATCTCGCAAAAGCTACATGCATTGAGTGAAAGTAAAATCTTTATTTCCAGAATTAAAAGTTCTGCCTCGCAACTGCAGGATTCTTAAACAAAGTAACAGCGCCTTTTAGAGATTACATGTATTATTTTGCAATATATTTCCTTATAATTTATATTTTGTTTATATATATTTTCTTTCCTTGTGGGCTACTGATGACAAATCAGTTCGTAAGTATTTTTTAGGTATCCAGTTTATTTGTAGTTGCTACTTTGTTTTTAATAAAGGGCTTCTGTACATCGAAAATACATTGTACAATGATAGAAAGCTACATTCAGTTGTTCCTAAAACATGAGATATGTTGCAGTACATTGTCTGAACGCTTGCACAAAAGCTATCTGAAAATGTCAGCACAAGTAAGACCAAGTAACAATTATTTGTCGCAAATGCCGTGAATTTTAAACAAGCTGTCAGCCTATTTTACAGCTAAACACGAATAAAATAACTATTAATTATGACTTTTTTCCTTTTTTCTTATTTCTTTTCATGCGGACGTTTTGGGACATATCAGACGGTAAGTGTTTTTACACCTTCGGGCAATAGCCACATTAATAAATAAATAAATTAATCATTTATACCAGTCAAGTGAGTTAATGAAATTAAAATCAGTTGAGTGAAGCTGAGAAAATCAATACCAGTCAATAAGACTAAGGACACTTGACACTCGACTAAGGATATTACATATTATAATTCAACACATTGATACACTGCCCAAATATGGTAAAAAAGTTATCGATATACGCTATGTCTGCATGAAGTATATCCAACGATGGCGGTAAATTTCGCATTTTGACAACAGAATGCAGAAATGACGGACCGGTGTCGATATTTTTTCTTCAAACTGTGCTTTGTTATCAATGTGTTTAATTATAAAACTATTATAGCGCGAAAGCGCGCGTGATATCGCCTAATAGAAGTAATGGTAAATATGGCACTATGTCTGAGAGATCTGCAACTTTGAGACAACTTTGAGCAGCTATAGCTGTCGCGTTGCGATATTTTAATAAATACCTGGGGGGATGCGATATCTGATTAAGTATCTTTCGATGAAAGGAATGGTAACTTATTGATTCAAGTAATCAGATTCAAGTTAAACTGTATTTTAATACGGAATTTATTATAGCATCCTTTCCTTTCTAACAATATCTTTTTTTAACTACTCGTAATAATTTATTTTCTTTTTCTTGTTACTGTGGCCTTTTTGCGGACAATTCAGCTTGTAAGTGTTTTTCGCCCAATTTTATTCAATACACGACTCGATTTTAATATATTGAACCAATTAACCAAGTTATGGATATTGCTTGATATGCCTTTGCATTCAACTTAAAGCTTTCAATTAGCTGTAAATAATGGCATATTTTGCTTTATTTGTTCTCTATACTGTTAACCCTATTCAGACCGGGGGGGGGGGGCGGAAAGAGCCCGCGCCGACTTTGAACGTTTATAACTTCTAAGCCTTTCTACCTACAGCCTTGAAACTTCTCGACTTTTCCTTAAATTTATCTGTGAACATTTTGGCAGAAAGTATGTTGTCAAAGAAAATTTGACGTTGCCATGGCAACCACATTTTGACGGATGCTTTTTGCTCATTTTGAGAGATAAGTGTTTCCTCTGTTTATTTTATGTTATTCTGTTTTACACTGATCTTTATTATGGATTTAAACACCAAACGATGCATTGTTGTCGTCCTTGATCCAAAATTAAAAAAGTAAGGAGGCGTTTCCATGGTAACCGTAGTTAAAGAGGCTTTTTTGTAGTACTTTCAAATTTCACTTTTTCTACCTTTTATCGCATATTTTTTAGTTTTGTTTTTTACTCTTTGCTTGATTTAAATGTTAATCTATTAATTTTGAGTGATTTTGGGTAATTTTAGCGCATATTCCGTGCTCAGGATACGATATTCCAAATCCAAGATGGCGGATCCAAGATGGCGGATCCAAAAAAATATTCGAAATTTATTTTCTTTTTTTAATGTTGTTTTTTCTTTATTTTTTGTTATTTTAGCTTTATTTATTTTTTATGTATTTTTTTAGAATAAATACATTCTAAGTATTTTAAGGTGACATTTTCTCGCCTTTTGGACGTTTTCTTGCACATCTGACGTCATATTGACGTCACGATGACGTCAAATTAACTGTCATGGTAACATAAAAAGTTGTTGTTATACAAATGTTTAAACAATTACAGAGTAAGAAAAATTTATACTTCCCTAAGATTGTGGTTTAATTACAAAAATTAAAACATCAAAACAAATATATTTTTATGACGTCTTGATGACGTCATCATGTTGCGACAAGTTACAAGTACCAATATATACATTAAAAATGTTTTCCAACATCATCAGAGAAAACATTATTGTCATTATTCAAAACAATTTAGAGATAGGTACGTCAAACACTTTCTGTGAATGAACTGTCAATATATGACGTAATTATGACGTCATAGAAGTTGTCATGACAACATAATTATGTGGATCGATAGAATTTCGGACATACAATGTCTCCTGAAAAATTGGTGTCGATACCTACTTTCCTGTAGGGAAGATCCAAAAAAGCCCGGTCTGAATAGGGTTAATGGCTATCGAAAGTACAAATACCGTCATATATGTAAAAACGTTTTACCAAATGGGATGATCATTTACTAATACACATAATTGGAGAGGAACATAGGGATTTAGCATTTCTGTCTAAGGAAACAACCCGAACTATCTTAACCAGGGGTCAATTCAAGAAAACTTTTACACTTGTAATTTACAAGCTGGACCCTTGTTTTTACAATTAGGGTAACCGCGAGTTCAATAAAATAAAAAAAATAAAAAATAAATCACTTTATTTAAGCATGACGCCGGGGTCGGGAATAGAACCCGGGTCACATTGGTGGGAGGCGAGTGCTCTCACCACTACACCACCCCTGCTCCCCTGAATATAATAGTCCGACTTGTTTTTCTAAAACAGCCCGACTTGTAAACTACAAGTGCAAATTACAAGTCATAATTCACTTGTAAGCTAGAGTAGTATAGGGACCTACATGTCCGGCCCCACCCGACTAACCCCACGAAATTACCCCACGGAGCCTTCCTGGAATACTTGCCGTCCGTCTCCCCAAGCGAACGAGGGGACCGAGTGAGCTTGGGGAGAGGGACGGCAAGTCTTCCAGGAAGGCTCCGTAGCGTAATTTCGTGGGGTGGGGCGGGTGGGGGTGGACAATGTAGGTCCCTATACTACACAGTGCCTTATAAAATCAGAACGTAAAAATTCCTATTATATAGAGGGTGGGGTCGGACGCCCATCACACTGAGCGGGGGGTTATAACGTATTGAATACGCTACATACCTAGTATATATCTGCCATGGATGCTGCACTGCGGTTTCACCTGAGAAATCAGGCCTTTCAAGGTTGGCTTCACAGCTATAAGATGGTAGTTCCCGACCATCATCCCACGAAAGACATTAGATTGTTCTACCAAGAGAACAAGCCCAAAATCCTTCAGGTGATTGATAGAGAGGCTGCTGATCTTGGTCCTGTAAAAGTGAATTTTACGCTTGAACTTCACTTGGCAAAGGCAGTACAAGAGGACAAAGAAACAATAGACTACTTCTTCAGACTGTCAGACCCACTTATAGTGACGCACTTCAGTCAAGCAAGGTGGGTACACATGGGATCAGGCTGGGTCATCCAAAAAGTCAACAAAGTTTGGCTTGACTTTGCTAGACACCAACCCATCAGAGGCGGTTCCTATCTACCTCTTCCTAAAAGTTAAGGGATAAGCAGGCCATCATAAACGAGAAAAACAAAGACAACTGATGCTTGCTTTGGGCACTACGTGCTGCGTTGTTTCCTACACAAGGCACGAAGCACGCCGACAGACCAAGCAAGTACCCAACAGATGATGGCCTGGATTTCACTGGGATTACTTTCCCTACGCCCTTAAATCAGCTCACAAGAGTTGGGCGGCAAATCAACCTTGCCTTAAACGTCTTTGGGTGGTTAAACAATAGCGTTGTTATCCTTAAAGTTAGTGAAGTAGAAGGTCTGGACGTAAGACGAATAAACCTGATGTGGATAACCAACGAAAACAGCGCTCATTATTGCCACATAAAAAGCCTCAGCAGGCTTCTTCGCAGCCAACATGATTCTGGAAATAAGTCCTATTTCTGCGAAAGGTGTCTTCAGGGGTTTTCTTCACAAGATATCCTTGACAAACACCTGGATTACTGCAAAGGCATCAAAGGCAGGCCAACACGTGTTGATATGCCAAAGGAGGGTGAAAACATCCTGCGTTTTAGGAACTACCAAAACCAGATGAAAGCGCCGTACGTCATCTACGCAGACTTTGAAAGTCTCGTAGTAAAGATGGATCATGACCCCGCAGATCCAACAGAAAGCAACACAATCAAAACAGACGTCCACACACCCTGCGGGTTTGGCTTCACGGTTGTTCGCTCTGATGGCAAATCACACGGCCTTTCTGTTACAGAGGATCCTAAGAAATAATCTAAGGAAGAAAAAGCCGCTCATCATGGTAAGGGAAGACTGGGCAAAGTGCAACGTCGCCTCAGAGTGCATCATCTTCCGCGAAAGCCTATACAAAGAAAACGTTAAGGAAGCCGTTGAAGTTTACGATCCTCACACTGGAGAATACGCAGGTCTGGTTCACTAGAAAACCAACAAGTGTTACTCCAACGCCTTTGAGACGCACGCACAAGATGAGGAAACAGGCGAAATAAAAGACTCCCTTTGCTGGTGAAAGGGTTAAGGGGAAGAAAAAAAAGGCCTTCACCTTGAAGAAGTTGATTTCCTCTTCTGCGGCAAGTCTCTAACCAGAAAGCGCTTCAGAGACTCTGTCAAGGACCATTGCCACATAACAGGTAAATATCGTGGCGCTGCACATAGGGCTTGCAATCTGAATTACTTCAGAATCAACCCTGAAACAGTAGTAATCCCGGTTGTCTTCCACAACCTAAAGGGCTACGACGCACATCTCATCATGAGTGATATAGCCAAGGTCGATGGCTAGCTGAAGTGCATCACATCAACCATGGAGAAGTATGTCTCATTCTCCATTGGTAAACTGAGGTTCATCGACAGCTGCCAGTTCTTGCTTTCAAGCCTTGATAGCTTAGTCAAATCAAACAGCCCTGAGTCCTTTACCATAACGAGCAGGTACGAAAAGGATCCCGACAAGCTAAAGCTCTTGTTGCTGAAAAGAAACTACACATATGAGCACATGGACTCTAGGGAAAGGTTCGCTGAGGAGTCGCTGCCTGGAAAGGAAGCCTTCTACAGCAAGTTTAAAAATGAAGGTGTCAGCGATGCTGATTATGAGCATGCAGAAGCAGTGTGGAAGGCGTTTGGATGTAAGAATCTCGGTGATTACCACAACCTCTACTTCAAGACGAACGTGATGCTTCTGGCCGATGTCTTTGATTACCTCAGAGCAACCTGCATGAAGCACTACGGTCTTGACCCTGCTCACTACTACACAAGCCCCGGCCTCAGTTGGGATGCTCTCCTGAAACACACGGGCATTAGTCAGGAGCTCTTCACAGAAAAAGATGAGAACATGCACCTTTTCGTTGAAAAAGGGCATGCGTGGCGGTATTTCCATGGAGAGCAGGCGCTACTGTAAGGCCAACAACACTTATCTTGAGGACTACGACCCAGACAAGGAAACAAGCTACATCATGTATCTGGACGCCAACAACCTCTACGGCTGGGCGATGAGCCAGCGCCACCCAGTTGGCAGCTTTGCTTGGTGTAGTAAGATGCCAACAGAAAACCAAATCAGGAAGTGGTCTCCAACCAGAAAGTGGGGTTTCAGCTTGGAGGTGGATCTGGAGTATCCGGAGTAGTTGCACGACGAGCACAACGCCTTTCCTCTACAAAAAGCAAAGCACCAGAAAAGCAAAGAGTAGAGAAGGCGTGGATGTTTGGCTACCAAAGGGCGTTGATAGAAGATCAGGCTAAGGACAAGACCGAGAAGCTGCTCCTAACACTCAAGGACAAAATCAAATATATCCTGCACTACAGGAATCTGCAACAATATCTTGATTTAGGAATGAAGCTGAAAAAGGTCCACAATGTCCTAAAGTTTGAGCAGAAGGCTTGGATGGCACCATATATCAAACTTAACGCTGAGCTAAGAAAGCAAGCCACGTCAGACATTAAGAAGGACTTCTTCAAGCTGATGAACAACTCGGTCTTCGGCAAAACAATGGAGAACCCAAGAAACCGCACAGAGGTGAGGTTGGTTCGCTCTCACGAGGTAGACCGGATAAGAAAGCTTATCTCAAGCGCGCTGTACGTAAGAGCAACAGTATTTGACGAAAACCTTGCCGCATTCCAGGTAAAGAGTCCCCCTTGAACGCCCAGTATACACTGAGTAAAACGCTTATGTATAACTTCTACTATAACCGTCTCAAGCTAAAGTATGGCGATCGCTGTGAGTTGCTCTACACAGACACAGACAGCCTGCTCCCTGAGATCAGAACGGGAAGATGTCTACAAAGACATGAAAGGCCGCTTGCATGACTACTACGACCCAAGCGACTTCCCTAGAGACCACTTTCCTCACAGCCAAGAAAATAAGGTCATAGGGAAGATGAAGGATGAGTGCGCTGGTACCCCAATCTCAGAGGTTTTATGCTTGCGCTCAGAGATGTACTCAATCACGTTGGGTAACGCAAAAAACATAAAAAGTCAAGGGCACGACAAAGGTGGTTACAAGCAAGGAGATGAGGCACAACGACTACAAGGCAGCTCTCTTTGACGCATGAACGTGCTGCGCAGTGAGTGCCATCAGATCTATGGCCTGTACGTTAACAAGATTTCACTCTCGCCCTTTGACTCAAAGCGTTCGATTGCTGACGACGGAATCCACACGTTAGCCTACGGCCACAAAGATATCAAACAGCAAGAGTAACAGGTGGTAGCTGCGTATCAGGTGGCACAACAAGCAGCTCCTCGCGGAGGAAGCCTCGCTTTGGCCCATCGTAAAGGTAGTATAGGATTGGTTCTCCAGGCTTTGTAACAGTTCTTTCTACATTTAGGACCCTCAAAGACCATATTGGGTCTGTAGCTCGCCTGCTTCCACCCTCCAATTCGCCAGGCTGGTATAAGTATCTGACATTTACTCGGGGTGGTAGCTTTTGTTTCGTTCACTACTATAGGTCTGGAGTATTTTGTTGAAGGCTTGGCAGAAACAACCTGCCTCTCTTTGATTGCCTCAGCAGGTTTCTTGCCAAGCAATCTTGTTACTTCACTGTTCAAGGTAGAGACAACTTCAGGAAGCCTTTTAACCCATTCAGTTGACCTTTTGTTGTTTGACAACCGTATTTCAACAGCATATTGGTGGCCAAACAAACGTTCTGCCAGAGTGCGATTGAATCTATCGCCTGGTCTCTATGGATGTCAACACGATCGCGGCGAATAGAAGTTTTGTGACTTTCAATCGTCTTAATTACGGCGCTCATGAATTCCCTGTCAGGATCAACTTGCAACAGTTGAGGCCATCTCAACGGCCCACGCTTATAAATCATCTCAAAGGCTTTCGCAACCTCAGCAGACTCTTTAGATGCCAGAGGCTCTGTTTCTTTGTAACGGCCGGCAATGTCAACAACTGTGAGTGCGTATTTGTAAGTCTTTCGCCCTCGTCCTCTAACACGAGTGTCATGTGGCAAAAATGAAGGTCTGCTTGGTGCACTGCATTGGACGAAAATACGTCAAACTTTGGTCTAGGAATGTGACGCGGTGCGGGTAGGAATACCTGCCAGAGCGCTTGCTTGTCCAACCACAGCTTCGCAGTACCTTCGGAGACCTTTGCCGCGTTATATTTTCCTCAATTTGTGGTCAGTTGGGAAACATTTGCCAATTAGGTTGATGAACGGTCTTCCTATATTGGTTTCGACGTTCCTGTTGAAGGGTGGGTTAAACCATATTATATTTCTCCGCCTTTTGGTTTGGTTTGGTGTTCTTTGCGGTGTACTAGGCTCGAACTTAAGGTTGTAGGAATGCTTCCTTGTATGTTTCCCAACTGACCACAAATTGAGGAAAATATCCAATAGGATATATATATATATATATATAGGAAAGAAAAGAACCTTACTTCAAGGCTCCGTTACGGCCAGATTCTTTTAATCGTTCAAGGCATTCATCTGTAATAAGCACACAGTCGCAGTTCTCACAATCCTCAGCGTGCTCTTCAACCGCTAAAAGCGCCTGTATTTTTCTGTCTTTCTTTGCTTTCTTTAATGCCTGTGAGAATTGTTGAGAAGCAGCAGGTATTTTTCTGTCTTCCTTGCTTTTCCCAATGCCTTCGAGAATTGTTATGAAGAAGCTGTTAACTCCAAGCCAAAGAAAAGTGAGGCCGGCAAATCCCATGAAACTGATAACATTGCCAGGATCCATGGCGTATATAAATAATAATTTTTATTTTTTTTAAAGGAAGCGAAAGGCGGCGTAGCCAAGCGCAAGGGCTGCAGTACCGACAAGCGGGAGTTCGCCTTGTTTTTTTGCAGCTCACTGGGCTGATAGAAGTCAGAGAACTTAGGCTCTTTAGGTATTGCGAGTTGCTCTTGCTGATGAGCTTGGTTGTATAATTTCAAGGCGTAGTCAGTGTCAGTGAAATTTTGTTTTACCTGATCTTTGATCCGATCATTTGTTGCGATCCTATCAAGAAGCTTGGTTCGGTCTTTTTGATATTTGGCTGCTTGGTAGGCCTGAAGAGCTTTGTCGTGTCTAACTTTTTCTTCTTCTGCGGCATTACGATCGCTACCAGATATGTATCTTGCGAGATAATTACCGCCAATGAATGTTGCTGCATGGAGCAATGCTCCTCCAGCCATAATAGCAATGCTGGCCATTGTGTATATATGTTAGTATTTGTTAAAAAGTTGTTCATCCTTATAACGAAGAAGGGAGGATGTTTTGGTCCTGAAGGTATTGCTTGAGAACAATACTTGCAGCCATATGAGCTGGGATCAGCAGTGAATGACTCTTTGATTGTTTTTTTTTTTGTTAGCGATCCAACCAATACCAGCGACAAAGCCAGTAATTGTAGCAGCATCAGTGACAATTTTCACAAGCTTATTGTCAGACATGGCCACAATATATATATTACAATATATTTCTTGACGGTGGGCGTGTGCGTGTGCGTGGTTGTGAGGCGGGAGGGGCAGCTTGGATCTCCTCCTCGCTTGGTTGCTCAGGTGTGTTGTTTTTCTGTTGGTTGAGTCCAACGGCGTTCATGATAGCCTCACACCGGTAGTACACACTCAAAGCGAAGACAATTAAACCACCAATCCCCAGAATCAAGTAGCCTGAGTTGTTGCTACTTGATTCTTCTTCAGATGACGAGGAAGCAGCAGATGTGGGCTCCTTTGGTGTCGTTGTGGAGTTTACATTTTCTTGCTGCTGCTGTAGTTTCTTTGCTTCGCGGGCAATGCGGTTGTGTTCTGCCAATGCCTTCCCAGAAGCAACACGGCCAGAGTTATTTTGCAGGCTTTGTTGCTGGGACATCAGAGGTGATGTGATTACTTGCAGGACTAGGAGTAGAGTTAGCTTGTTCAGGTTGTTCCGCCATCAGGGTATATAATAACTTTTTTAAAATTCTTGAAAGGAACTAGTAATCACTTGACTTGCCAGGTTCTTCACCAGGTTTCACACCAGGTTCCTCAGCATGTTCCATGGTTTCTGGCACTTCAGTTAGTCTCAAAGGGTAGCGGTTTAGGAGCATGAGGCGAAGATCATCCTCGCCGGGGGCTTTGATGATCTTGAATTGCATTGCCGCTGTTTTGCTCTGTAATTTGTTCAAAATCTGGTAGAAAGCTATTATCTTGTGGAGGTTGGTTGGAGTATCCATATTATGTATTATATTTATATAGAGAAAAAACTAAATGGGAATACTTGCGCCTTTTTAGTCGTGCAATGAGCTCTTTGTACTCCTCATGTGAAAGTTCACCAGCACAGTCTTCAAAGATGGCTTCAGTTGTCTTGCTTGAGGGAGTGTAAAAAAGAACGATTACTGCTACGTTTTCCCTAAACGGCTTAGCTATGCTGGTTATCTGTTGGGTCAGAACCCACACGCTTACACCACTGTGACGCGCACTGAAGCCTAGAGAGACTAACTGGCTTGTGCGGCCTTTCACGTGTTTGGAAGCAGCGCAGTCATCAAGAATGATGAGCGTGTTCGTCGTATAAAAAAAGAAACCAGCAAGAGTCATCAAAATTGCCTCTGAAGGGTCCGCGAAGTTGGTTTACAAGACACTGTGTTTTACCAGAGTTAGTGGGACCGACAATAAGAGCATTGAATGGTAACTTCCTTGGGTCCATGCCCCTATATATAATGGTAACTTTCTTAATACTGAACTGCATGCAGCTGCCGGCCCACTATGTTCATCTGTGAGTCACTGATGGTGTAGATGTGGCAGTGCACATTTCCTGAGCTTGAGGTCGTTCTTTCAATCTCAAGGTGTATGCCATCGTTGGTGTTAATTAGACGTACACCGTTGCCGTGTAGGCTTGTGTCAGCCAGAGAACGCAGATTAATGGGAAGGCCGAACTTATCGCCAGTAATGTATTTAGTCAGATTCATGTTTGATCTGCCATCCATCACTCTTGCGCCGAAGAATCGACTGATCTCATTCCACATGTCCATATCATCAATGCCACTGTTGTAAACCCTGTTGGGTGAACCGTTTATTGTTACGTTCACTTTAGTGATGTCTGAGTTGAAGTATTTCTCTTAATCTCTTGCACCTGCTGTGTAGGGCTCAATAAAGAGCAAGAGAATGGCTTTGAGTAATCTGCGCTAAGGGTTAACACGAAAAATGGAATCACCTCTTCTCGCATGACGTGGTTGTAGGTGAACTCCTTTCCGCTTGAATAAACGCTGGTAGCCTCATTAGCCAATGTTTTGCTGCGGATCATCTAATCACCCATCTCAAACAATATACACCTTGTTGTGAAGTAAATGTGGAACAGATAAAAAGATCGTAGCTGTGGGCTGAGATTCAGATTAGATGAAGAGGAGGATAACAGTATATCGCGAGAAATTCCAGAGCCTGTTGTTGCGCACTATCAGGCGAAGTTCATCTGCTGCGGCCAATAGCTCATATTAGGCCCAGAAAGCTACCTTCTTGCCTCTTTCCAAGATGTATGCTTAATTTGAGTGTGTGAAAATCTGCCTGAAATTTGTTGCGAAGGACTCTGTAAGCGTCACGTAGATCTTTTGTTCTTTGTTCAGGACATCACCAACGCTTATCACATTTTCGGAAAATGCAACCGCCGGGATTGACCTTTGTGGTGGTCCATTGTTCATTGATAACTGAATGGGGAGACCACCGTCTTGATGCAATCCAAGAGCGTCTTTCATGGCCTGAGTCCAATCCTTGCGGTCTACTTCTGAAACAGCTGCCCATGAGCCTGTGCTCTCTGGGAAATACACTTCCCAGCAGCTTCGTGGTTTTCTTTAAAAGTTACCTCTAATTCGAATCTGGACATATCAGCGTTCGGAAAACGCTTTTTGAAGCCTGTGATCGCTTTGGCTTTGCAACTGCAGAACGTTTTGCTGCTTCGGGTAATCCTGCCCAGTCTAATTCAGGGTCAGGTGCTGACGCTCTGGAAAATACCACATGCCTATTATTCCAGACGCCAGTGTTTTGATTCATGTCTATCACCATATATATTATATATTTTAAAAATTAATATAAATATAGGCATGGTTGTGCTTACTATTGTCGCGCCTTCTAATGGACATACCGTCTACTTTGATCAACCGATCCCAAAACCAAACTACATCCGCCTGCTTTCGTGCTCGCTCTATATCTCATGGCGCAACTTGAAACAACGGGAAAAATATCTTGGTTTAGTAGTGGTCCTAGAAAAGAAGAGACAGTCAGGCTCATTTCTTCAGGGCATTACCCTCTTGAGAGCATGGCACAAGCATTACATAACGTATTCGCAGATCAAGAGGTTAAACTAGAAACCGACATAAATGCCTCTGTTGCTGCAATGGTTATTTATAAACCGTATGTGAACGAAGTAAAACTAGACCATGATTTGTCTGATTTGCTTGGTATTGACCAAACATTACTGTTTAGGACATACGTTAAACTATTGACATCACCAAGCACCTACTTTGTACAATGTGACATGGTTGAGAAAGAGCAAAATCTACTCAACGGAAAACCCTCAAGAGTCTTGGCCAGATTTGACATCAAAGGAGGACCATTTGAGAAATTTGACTACCAAACTCCTCCACAGCATGTGTTGCGTGACACTTCAACAGGCAAATACGTAAATAGCCTGTCCATCTCTGTCCGTGATGATGAAGGCGAACTCTTTGATTACAACGGCTTTCCGCTTGAATTTGAACTGGAGATAAATTAAAAAATCTTTTATATATAATCCATGGCTTCGTCAAACGTATTACCACCATCTGCTCCCGAATACAGCCATATTGATAACCTCTACCCATATTTGCCAGCGACAGCGGCTGATGACTTTCGTCTCAAGAAAATCTCCGATGTGCAGAAAGAATTGGAGAACGAGGCTGATTACTACCGCCGAGTAGCAAAAAAATACAAAAAAAGGCTTTTACCATTGTCCACGGCTCTGCTATTAGCTTGGGCTCTTCGACCGCTTTGCTTTCTTAGGCAGGAATAGCAACGGCAGTCTATGGTATTGGCGCTTTCGCTAGTATACCTATTGATGGTGTCGCTGCTTTGACTGGCATTTCATCTACTGGTTTGACTGCGTTCAGCAAAAAACTTCAAACCAAGCTAACGAAACATGAACAGATTTATACGCTCGCCATTACCAAACACAACACGGTTTGTGAGTTGGCCTCAAAAGCCCTCAATTACAATAAAATCAGAGATGGCGAATTTAACCTCATATTTCGCGAACTAGAAAAATACCACTATCTCAAAACCGCTATTCGTTCTGGCAATAGCAAAACACCAAGTCAACCACAGCAGCCTGATGCTGAGAAAATCAAAAGCCAGCTTAGGAAAGAGATAAAACAGGTATTCTAAAAAAAACCTGGCAAATATGGGAGCAGAATCCAAGTTAAATTTGAAAAACTAAACATAGGATTCTCGCTTTATCTGACAAAAGAACGTCAAGTGCGTGGCGCAGCGTGACGCTCATGTGGTATGTAGGTTCTCGTTTTTAAGAAACAGATTCCAGACCCTATCACTTTCCTCACATCTTTTTGCATATCATACTACTCTCCCCCACAATCTAGGGTTTCCTTCCATTAAATCACGCGCTTGACATGATTTGGGAAGGATTAGATCTAGTATTTTCGATAGTAAGTACTTCATACTTGGCCTTTTGTTGGTTGGTAATAGGCGCTGCAAAGAGCTGTAGACTAAGACAGCCCTTTCTTCAATTTCTCTTGTGTTGATATGATTCTTAAAAAGCTTTTTTATTTTTTGTTCTATCTGGTATTTGCCAACTATTGCCCTCGTTCTTGGTTTGTATTCAAAACGAATGGCATCTATGCCGTCAACTAGCTTACAAAGCCCACATTGAGGACAAACAAGCTCTGATAAAAAGCTGTCAAAGCGCATTGCCACTTTGCAGTCAGAGCAAAGTCATAGTACTTGTTCTTTTGGCGGGTTATGAACTTGTAATCTGATATCATAAGTCTATGCGTAGGCGTAGCTTGGTCGACTTGACTGTCAACTTAAGCTCTGCACAAGTATCACACTTGTAAAGACAGTTACTCATCTTTATTGATAGGATATTTTTTTATTTAATACGCACAATTGAACAAAAATAACTATGTAGTAGAAATGGATCAGAGATCCATTGTTCACTACCCGCGCAACAAAAAACCTCCTCGTGACGCTTTACAAAGATTAGAAGAGCTAGAAACTCCTACAGAAAAGCTCTTACTAATCATACAGAATAGGGAGTTTGAGCGTCATGTTCTACTTTCTTTTCTAAAGCTTTCTCGTCTTCCAAGTGAATGTACACTGGTTGATATAGGGAAGATATGGAAAGTGACAAGAGTTTACTAATAATGACCAGTACATTTTGTCAAATCATTACCTTTTCTGTGTGTCAGAAAGTCGTTTTGATGTATCAACATTTTAATTTAAATAAATATATATTTTTTGAAATACTGCTGTATTATAAATCAACGTAAATGGTGTTATTATGCAACATAGCATTTGACCAAAAAAAGTGCAAATATGATACATTACTATTAAGGGACAGCGCATGTTTTGGAGGGTAGGGGGTTGCAGTGGAACTTATGGATTTTTCTGCGCAAAAAAACGATGACCCCCCTACCGTCATTTTTTGTTCACTTGCTGCCCCCTCAAACTCTTTATATTTAGTATGAACCCTCCCGACACCACAATTAGCACCTTTGACAAGCAGGCCATGTGGTGTTAACGTATGTTTATTTACAGGATTTACTTGTACGGCGTGGATTTTTCTTCAACGTTGTTCTAGTTCTGTTCTGGACTGTACTAGTCTACGGAATACGTTAAATTTATTATAATATATTATTACCTGAAAAACACCGTACACGATTTAGAGTAGGAACGATTGTTAAAGGAAATAAATACGGCAAATTGATCAGGAAAAAAGGGCCTATCCATTAGAAACAGTTAAGCCGCCAACTGGAGGGACTATCACAGTAAGTTATGGTCCTAAAAAAAATCGTACTGATCATTTTTTGTGCAGAAATATGAAATAAACGGTTACAAAATTTCTTTAATTGATTTGTTCTCCGAGAACTTGAGAACAAAACAGGGACCAAGCGCTTATTTCATTTATCAGCGTTGGATTGTCTAGATCTACAATTTTTAAAAACCTGGAAAATATTACTGTAAAATGCGCAGCGTTCGAAAAGCGTACGTAATTGGAGCTTACACCTGTAATTTACAAGTGTGGCAAGCGTAATCTACAGTTCTACAGCTACAGTTGTTACTTAAACTTGTATCACGACCCGGTCTACACGTGTGAATTCCAATGTACAAAATACTTTCAAGGTGACTCGCTCGAAATGCAAAATACTCTCATCTGTGACCTGGATGCAATTTCGTAACGGCAAACTTTTGGTCGTAACTTCTTTATTTTTCACTCTATTGCAATAATTCTTTCTGTATCTCCTAGTTGAATGAAGCATGGATTAATAAATGTGAACCAATTTTCTTCGAAATAAATACAAGAGCCAAAATCTGGATTTGCGCAAACCCCTCATTTCATATTGAGGCCCTCCTAGAAAAAATGGTCAGTTTTATTTGGCTCAAAATTTGCGAATCGACTTCCTTTGATATAGTCTAGAATGTGGCCAAGTTACAAAAAATTCGTCGGAACAGAAACGCTGCAACAGAAATGCCATAAACTTAGGAGCTTATTTCCATCCGAGGTGAAATAAATATTTATTGCGCCTCGAAAAATAATAATCAAGGACACTCAACACCAAGAATATGTTGCATAGGCATGCGTTATTTCTTACAGCAAGTTCGATTGCGAATGCTACAGCAAACCATTAAAATTTGTTGACCCAGTCTTTAGATCAACACACATGGCGAAAACGCGCTAAATATGTAATATTGCTCTCCTCTTAATTTTTCCGAGATTATATATCATTTCCTCCTAAAACGTATAAAGACAAGAGACTGATAGTATTGGTGAAACTTACGAACCGGTTTTGGTCAATCTAGGTGGTTTCCTGGTTGATAAACAACTTGTCGAAACTGCGGCATTCGCCCAATGGTCTTGCACGCAGATTTTAGGCTTCGTTGTTTACGAATGGTAATTAAATTTGACAATTCGTCAGGGAGACCGAATTGACTTTACCATATGCTTGATATATAATTGGCGAATACTCACAAACAATGGCTCCATTGAAGCATATATGACTGAGAACTACACCCCAGGGTATGGTGTTACCTTCCTGATGAATTGTCAAAGGAGATACAAAAATAATTATTGCAACAGAGTAAAAAACAATGAAGTTATGACCAAAAGTTTGCCGTTGCGAAATTGCATCCAGGTCACAGATGAGCGCAATTTGCATTTCGAGCAAGTCACCTTAATGGATTCTTGTATTTACAAGTCGGAATTTACACGTATAATTTTATTTACACGTCTAAAAACTACTAATGAATTGACCCCAGTTGTACACTGCGCCTCCATCTGACGAAAAAAATTACATGCAATTAGCAATTTAATTTTCTTTGTTCTTTTTTATGTGGACATTTGGTGATAAACCAGGTTGTAAGTACTGTTTTAATTTTCATTCATCACACAGATTGCTTTAAATCCAGATACTTTAAATCTTAGAGCATATCTGTTAATGATCCTATAGCTAACGTGACAGTTACTCGTATTGATGCACCTCTTTACAGCTCGCGATGGCCAGCGTTAAATACAATGAAACGTCCAGTTCAAATGATTTATTCACATGATTTCGAAAAGAAATAAAATCAGTATATACATTTTATAATATTTGACTTAAAATTCGTTTTTTTTTGCATGTGGAATTTTGCGGCAAATCAGGGAGTAAGTACATTTTCATATTTTATACTTAAAAATCAAGTAACAACTTCAAAACAAAACATTGCACAAGAAAATTAAAAGGCTAGAAAACGTGTGTATGTATTTTCGCAAGCTGCTCTTTAGAAGTTAAAATGCGGCTACTCGAACCTGGCCACTTTGAAGAAAATTGACCAATTACAACGTAAATTGGGAACAAAGGATGGCGAACTTTGTCGCAAACAGGGACCGCATTCACGAAGCCCTCCTAAGTTAAGACATATCCTAAGTATTGTTTCTTAACAATAGCCTATTGTTGGAATGACAATAGACTATTGTTAGGAAACAGTACTTAGGATATATCTTAACTTAGGAGGGTTTCGTGAATCCGGCCCCAGAACAATAATTTTGAAGCTTCGAGACAAAAGATCTACATATTATATGTAAATCGATACAGTACATGCAGTATATATAATAATCGATTTTCTCTTTTTTACTATCCACGTGTTCTGTTACGAACAAACCAGAAGGTAAGTGTGTCTTCACTCTATACACTGTATTTCAATCAAGCATATCAGCACATGCAGTATTCCTAACAACTGATTTTCTCTTTTTTCCTATCCACGTGTTCTGTTATGAACAAACCATAAGGTAAATGTATTTTCACTCTATACGCTGTTTTTCATTCAATTCAGTTTTTAACTCGTGAATACGCGAAGTGTAAAAGGAGTTGTCGCATTTGGGTGAAAATTTCACTCTCGTTTCGTTTCACACAATGCATATTTACGTCAAGCAAAGATGTTTTCATCGTTTTCGAAATAAAAAAAATGCTTTATTTGAAATTTTACAAATGCTTCCCGTTCCGCCATCCACTCAGTATAAAAGAAGCGTTTCATATTCACGAGTTGGCTCATAGGAGCATTTGATTATAGCCTGGCACGCTTTAGTGGTAAATTACATTTAAATATTTAGCCTAAAAAAGTTAAAAGGACAGAAGTGATAATTATTGTCGTAAATGGGACCTTAAAAAAACTTATTTTAAATTTTATTGATTGGTCTCTCTTTCATGTCCATGTACACTGTTGTGGAAAAAATTCAGGATGTGAGTACTTTTATTAAATACACACATCATCTTTATCTTTACCCCCACTAATTTAAGCTCGAGTCCACGTTAAAGCTGACTTAATAACATTTAAGGTGTTTCGATACAGTTTTCTGGAGACCATACCTACATTTTTCAATCGGCCTTTAAGCGATCTTTTCCAAGTCACATCAACGTGAATTTTCACTATTAACTGGTTTTGACTTGAAGTTTGGCTAAATGTATATTCTGGTAAAATCGATATTACCATAACGACGATAAACAAGAAACTTCGAAATCAGTTAAAGTCAAATTTTGCGCGTTTAAGATTTCGCATTGAAAATCCCACATAGACATCTTAAAATATGGTATATGGCATATATATTTTGCAAGAATAAAAAAATCGGTATGTTTGATTTCAAATAAATCGCAATAACATTTCAAACGTTACTATTTGTATACTGGTATTAAATTGATCGAGATTGACACTGGTTTTGTGAAATTACTTCAAGATAGTGTCAAAAAGTAGCTTGATGTTATGTTTGCACACCATGTAATTTTTATTTACTTTCTTTTGTGATCTTGAGAACTACCTTTTTTCCTAACATCGCTCCATGTGCAATTTTTCGGTAATTTTCGATTTTAATCGCTTTTAAAAAAATCCGAGAAACGGCTCGATGGATTTTTTTGAAACGTTCACCACGCATGCTTATCGCCGGATGTGAAATATATTATCTGAAAGTTTTATTGACATTGATTCACTGGAACGCCTTTCAATTTAAAGATGAAGACGACGTACGAACCGGCGGAAAAGTTTGCGTTACAAATTAACTTTTTAGATTATGCTTAATAATAGTAGATATAAAATGATGACTCTACGCCAAAACTTAAAAACCCAAAGCCCCCCCCCCCCCAGTGAAATTCCGAGAAAACCTCAAAAACAACTTCCCCTTCCGCTAAATTTACCGCTGAAAATCATAAAAAATTAACTACCGCTAAATGTATCGTTAAAATGTTATTTCAAATAAAAATCAAATGAAATAACATCAGCTATCGTTAAAAAATTAGCGGTACCTAAAAGTGTCACATGTCCCAGAAAACCACATAAATAACACACAAAAGTGTCATTTATTATCCCCTGAAATTTAGCGCTAGTCTTTAATGCTGGCGCCTTGTTGCTAGCTTTGCGTAATTTGAATTTAACGATAACCCAAGCAGCTGTTTGATTTCACTGAGTCGGCTATGGTTAGTTCTAATGGGTTCGCTTTCTATGAGTTTTCTCGGAATTTCACTAAAGGGGGGGGGGGGGCCTTGGGTTTTTAAGTTTTGGCGTAGAATCATCATTTTATATCTACTGCTGATAAGGGAAAGGCTAAGATAGTTTTTCCACATCACTCAGCGGTATCCATGAATTGAATTTGTCAGAATAGCCTTTCCATTTAACGAACGCTTTCTTTTTCTTCTGGTCACGGCGAATAACCTTTTCAATGCGGAAAACATCCTGCGTAGTAGGCTGTAATTCTGCTTCATAAAACGATCCAGTTATTTTTTCTCCCAACAGATCGACTAACCTGTATGTCACGGGGTTTGTGTTCAATATTTCGTCAATCACAAATATCTCTTCTGTCCAGTTCGGCGTGAAACCTTTGTCGAATATCTTTCGTTTGTATTTTGATATTCTAACTCTGTCGCCGATTTTCAATTTTGCTGGGATGCGTTTAGCATAAATTAAATCTCCGTATAAATTAGCGAAAACCTTTTTCTCATTTTTCTGTTTGGTCGCCTCTGCGGGAGATATTCGAATGCTCGAATGAAAACTATGATTATATTGATTCACTAACTTGTCAAATTTATCGAAATACACTGTATTATTGTTAGCGCTAAACATCTTAAAGAGTTTTTCCTTCATCGTCTTGTTCCAACGTTCGGCAACAGATGATTTTTCTTCATTTTCCGTTGTATGTAAAGTTATCTCATTCTTATCAAGCAGATCTTTCATTGTTCCGTTGAAAAACTCACTTCCCTTATTAGTCCATAACATTTTCGGTTTTCGCTTCGCGCTAAATATGGATTTAAAAGCATCGGCAACCGACTGTCCTTTTTTATCTCGTTAAAGCGCATGCGCGCGAAACGAGATATAGGAGTCAGTAGAATATGGGGACAAAAGTTGTTAACAAATTTTTGTGGACTTTTGTCCGGGGGGGTTAGTTGTTTCTTCTTTATAGAAGCTATATTAGGGTATTGAGGATATGGTTGGTTAAACCGGTTAGGATTTCAAGAAGGGCGTCACATACTGCTCCTAAAATTTTTGGGGAGCACCCCCGGACCTATTGTTAATTTCCCTTGGGTATCGGGATGTCAAAACTTGTGATGAACTTGTCATATCTCACATTACGTTACCGCAAAGGTATTAAGTTCTTCTTAAGTTTCGATATCTCACGTTACCTATCAGTTTCAATCATTTGTCGTAAAGCCATTTAAGCTGCCTTGCGTTTTTTTTCTTTTGGCAAACGCAGTTTGAGAATTTCACGGTGTATTTTTACGAATGGAGACGTTTTAAGAAAGTTAAATGGGACGGGAAAGTTTGTGTTTTAATATGAGCGATATGGCAAAGCAAAATTGCGTTTGTTCAATTTTGATTCATTGCTATTACGGTTTGATTATGCAATAGTATGGGAAAGACGTCATAGTTTTGTTAATTTAGCTACCGTGCACAAGGATATTTTGCGGGTCGCGGAGACAGCTAAAATTTCTGCTGGAAGGAAATGTTTGCGGATTTCTGGTGAAGTATAAATAAAATCCAAGGCATCGGTATTAAACTGCAATTTTACTTCCTGACCGGAGGTTGTATAGTTCCCATAGTTATGGTTGCTGTTCTGGCACCAATATGAACGTAAACAACGAGAAAACTAGTGAGTGAATTATTGTACCTTGTTGTAAAAACGTATCAGTATTATGATAACAGTCTCTGGTTCTTTTGAGGACGTGTCTGGAGTTGAATCGGGAATACAAATGACTGTTGTGCCGGTCGTCTAGGAGTTCACTGTTATGAGAGTTATGAGTTATGAGAGTTCACCGTTCTGTAAAATGAGGACCGGATGGCGGCGGATGGCGGATGGCGAACGGCGGATATTAAAATGCGGATAACAAAATGCGGATGATAAAATGCGCATGAAAAAAAAAACAGAAAAATAATTCCTTACGATTTTTACCAAAAAACAAAAAACAAAGAAAGAAAAGAAGCAGAAATAACTTTAAAATGGCACGAAACAAAAACACGAAACATAAACTTTATTGTCCAAACTGTCTTCAAGTTCCACTTCATGCCTCACTCAACCCTAGTTGGAAAATATATGAATGTTGCGTTTCGAGTTTGACCGATTGTGCAGTCTGCACGTGTTTGAGGATGGAGTCCGACGAGTGTGACGATTACGGACTTTTAAAATCTGTGTTTAGGAAACGGTAAGTTAGTAGAGTTCTTAAATTCGATTTAACTTCACCTGTTACTTTGCTTCACAAACAATCTTTTCTGACTTTTTATTCGTGTTTGTATCTGGTTCGTTGAAGAGTCAGGAAGGTGATGCAATTGAGTGTTTTTATCATAGATATGTTAAAAGGGTTAATTACTACACTAGTTTCCGTTATGGATATCTTTGGAATGCATGTATTCAGATAAGACCTTTTTGAGTGTTCCACTGTCACGATCATTCATTCCTGTGTTATCCTTTGTGAAAGCAAGAGCAACAATTCCGACCGCCATTACTGTGTCGATCCAGAACTGTTGGCATGTGATGCTTGTCTTGATGCTTGTGGTGCAGTGTGTTTTGGGGAATTCTTCCATGCCAAGTTTCCTCCTTTTATTGCTAGTCAATATTTGAACATTAACCAGCTCGAACTGCTTACAATCAGGTCAGCGTATACGCACTGAACAATCAACGTTCAACGAACGCCTTCATGCAGCGTTGTCTACGTGAAATTTGGTTGTTGCTGTCTCTTAACAATATCCGTTTATCTGCGCGTTACATTAGCGGGAAGTCATAGTCTAACGTTTTAGCGGATGCGTTGAGTCGTTCTCACTTAGACTCCTCGTACTCAGACTATTTGCAGCATGCCGTAGCTACCTTGAACCTTACCCAAGTATTTCCTAGCGACTCTATGTTCGTTTTTAATGTATATTAAGTAGCTACTTCCATTTATTTTCATAGATCCTTATAAGGTTTATTGATTTTTCTTTCTTTCAATCTGTTTTTCAATTTTATCTCGCAGATCACATCGACGCTTTGCAGCAGTATTTAGGAACTATCCAGGTCCATGCTTTTTGCGACTCCACAAAGCGCTCTATGAGATGCTATATGCGAACATATTTATTGTTTTGCCAATATTTCGATTTCTTGCCTTTCCCAGTTTCCAAATCCGTTTATTTGCTTTATTTAGTTTTTTTTTGTCACGTTCTTTAACGTCATACCGTTCGATCGTTAATTATTTGAGCATTATTTCACATATTAACCGCTCGTGTGGTGCCAGTTTTGCCTTTCTTGACGATTTAATATGACGTTTATCTTGCCAAACGAGCGGTGCGTCGGATCTTGGGTGATTGTGTCGCACGAAAAGAACCGATCACTGTTGAGATCCTTTTACAATTGTCCCGTCTTTTCGATTTAGATAATCATTTGCACGTTTGCATGCGTGCTTTATTTTTAGTAGCCTTCTTTTCTTTTTTACGTATCTCTAATTTAGTAGTCTGAAATTGGCGATTTCCAGGCGTGTTTTTTGACACTATCTAGCATGACTTTCACACCGCAAGGGGTTTTGTTGCGCATCACGCGCACTAAGACACTCCAGTTTCGGGAGCGGGTTTTAGAAATTCCCTTGCCGTTTATTCCCGGTTCGCCCCTTTGTCCTGTCACCGCGCTTAGGCAGTATTTAGCTAGTGTACAATTGTCGCCCTCTTCACCATTATTCGTTTGTCAATCTCGGGGATCGTACAGGCCTATCTTGGCTCACCAGTATAATGCTCTTTCAGCCATTAGGTTTAATCCCGCACAGTATTCCTCACACAGTATTCCTCGCACAGTTTTCGTCGCGGAGGCGCTACATTTGCTTTTTGTAATCGAGCGCCTACAGCTTTTATTAAATCGCATGGCGATTAGAAGAGTGACGCATATTTAATCTATGTCACTCTTTCCAACGAAAATAACTTTAAAATTCTCCATTCTATCACAACCAGACTCTCTCCCACATCGTAACTTCTTCTTCTCAAACCTTTTTTTTATTCTTTTTCCCCTTTGGGTTTGGCGGTTTATTGAATAAACATACGTTTAACCCCATCTACTGAGTCTGTTTGTGGTAGTAACTGAGTGTTTTTATCATAGATATGTTAAAAGGGTTAATTACTACACTAGTTTCCGTTATGGATATCTTTGGAATGCATGTATTCAGATAAGACCTTTTTGAGCGTTCCACTGTCATGATCATTCATTCCTGTGTTATCCTTTGTGAAAGCAAGAGCAACCCCCCCCCCACCCCTCACCCGGTTTAGGGTGTTGTTTCTTGTGCAGTATCAATTTGAATAAACATAGTTCAACATCCGTTTAACCCCATCTACTGAGTCTGTTCGTGGTAGTAATTGATAAGAAAAAGTGCGTGTGCTATAGCTTTGAAGTTGTTAACTATTTTCCTCTCGTATGTTATTGTGTTTGGCCATTTATAATCGCCAAAACGGGAATCTGAATAACTGGTTATATATATTTAAAGTTAACTTGGTAAGGGGTGAAAGAGTTTTGTTTCCTAAGTACTAGAAAATCATACTTTTCATACTTTTCACGTTTTTTAAATTTGGCTTTCTTTACATGTAGTATTTTATCTATTAAACATATGATACATATATTAATTTGAGAATATCAGTATTATAAAAGTGACAGGCCAAACACGACTCCCGCTAGTTGCATAATGTATAAAGAAACCTCTAGAATAGCTTTCCCAAGAAGGTCTACGAGATATTTGTTCCCCTTTGATCACCGAAATAGAGATGTGACAAATGCTCGATGTATTGTATGACTCTTTTATCTTTGGGATATAAATCTCTTTAATGACAGAAGGTCAGTTTACATGCTGTGCACACTCACTGCCATTTATAGAATTATTGTTTCCAGTCTATGCCTTCGTTATGCTAGTTCTCTTGGCATATGTTGGAGCGTCTTTGGCTAACTTTTGTTGCAAGATAAGTAGTGATCGGCTGCAGTTTTTGTTAATTGTTATGAATATGCTTGGATCAGTCAATCTCTGAGGCTCGATTTCCGCCGCTTTCTCTCGTCCGGTCTCTGAGCCTCCAATCTCTCAGCCGGTGATTTAGTGTCTAAGTCTGCGGTGTGCAAGACTTGTGAGAAAGTGGATCTTTATCACGGATGTAAGTGTCCAAGATCAAAGTCTGAAGCTGCCGTATCTCTACTGGAATAATGACTTCTTGCAGTTTATGTTTTAGCTCCTTGTTTTATTCTGTTTTTGAGTAGTGTTTCTTGGAGCTTGAAGAACCTCCTGATCCGTTGTTTCATAATGGCGTTCGGGATTGCATCCCGACATGGCTTGTACAGATATGGTGATCTGTTTTGAAAATCTCACGGATGCTAGTGAATTCTTACGTTTTTCCACAGTTTATTTTTTAGTATTTATCAAATTATTATCCTCAAGCTGTAAACTGCGCATTGTAAATTGGCGTAGAAATAATGGCAAAGTCCCGGGTCGGCGTCATCTAATTACCATTTTGTAAATTCAAATCTCTAAAAATAAACTCACAAACGCAACTTTGAAATCAATAAATATTTTACCATAAAACTGTTCAAAAGTGTTGAAAAAATTGGATATTATATTTCGTTATTACAAAACATTGACATTCGAAGAGTGTGAGGTCACCTTCGCATTTCTCCTGGTCTTCAGATGCCAGAGTTTTATCCAGTTGGTCTAAAAGCCAGTCTTGGCTAGATAAATAAACTTGTTCAGCCGAATGGAGGTTACGATAAAAATCGCGACATTCGCGAAGAATATTTTTATCGGAAGTCACGATTGAATTGTTGGCACGCAACTCTGAAATTGAGTCGCGTGTTTGTCGCTGATTTTCAAGCTGGTAGAAATACTCCCGGGAAATACTTGGTCGGTTTTTCCCCCAGGTTTATCCACTGTTTTTTACTGCGAATGATGGCGTTTTTAGGAGATCTTTGATCTCCGCCAAACGCGTGTGATCATCTGTTGTATTTAAATTACCACGAGACAGGACTTCTCACGCTTACGCTCACGGCATCGGTAATAGGGGGTGGCCGGCAGTTTCTGGAGAAGGGTCGCACGGAGGTTCATTTTTTTGTTATGTAGTGCAAATTAGGACCTTTGTTATTTAAACCTCACTGGGATTACAAAATTTAAATAAGAAAGGAAAAACGAAATGAGTTCTGGTAGTTGTAGTCAAATGACGCTATCGTGCAAATGGCCTATTGTGGTTACAGGGGGAGTGTCGTTGCTGGTTGCTGTAGTGGGGGTCGGGAGGCCTCTGGTGTCCCCCCTCCGGGCACTGGAGCCTCGCGGTTCGCCTCGCGGCGTTTCGCCTTCGGGGAGTCTTTAACAACGCGCTCGGAAGACTGGCACCGATAGCATAGTATTGGCTGGCCAGTGTACTTAAAAAAATAACTCGAGCCCTTGAGTGACTTATTTGCGTGGCACTGCCTTTTGTTAACGTGTGAATTCTACGACACGGATGCCGTTCTCGATGTGCGCGTAGCTTTGAAGCAAAGCCGGCGGACTGCTCGCGCTTTGAGGTCGCCGTATTGTTCCACGAGTTGTAGCAGGTTTTCATCGGGGAATTCAACGGGAATGAAGCATGACACGTGTAGTGCTTTTTGCCGTAAAAGGCGTAAAGGGATAACGCGGCTTTCGCAGTCAAAGCCCGATGCCGCCAACCGCGTGGCCGATTCTGTCCCAACGATTTCTTCCTTAAAGTTCGGTAACGACTGCGCTATACTGAGCGAGTCAAGATCCAGGTTTTCCTCCACTATCAAGCGGACAGTAAGTTCTAGTGTGGGCGAACGGCTGGTGTGCGGTACGCGCGGCCATCTCCACGTAACGCGAGGGCGAGAAAACTCGCGAGACCAAAACCCAAATTGAAAAGCACGCACTCACCAAAGCGAAGACAGATGGTTACAAGACGCTTTCTTGCTTGTGGTGAAAAAACGGCACCAAATCTTGTGAAAAAAAGCTCTCCTTAGTCGTCGAAGTTGAGGATTATTCTGGCTTTTGGTCTTGAAAAAGTGGAGCACTGATGAGAAAAGATCCCCCAATGCTGTACAGAGAAGTTGTTAGCAGAGGGGCACGGGTTCCCCTCCTTTTGCAAAAAAAAAAAATAATAATGATGATGATAAGGCCCAGCCTATAACATTTTCTAAACACGTCTATTGTATAACCAAATAATAGGACCCCATTTTAGTTACTAGCGTGAAAATGTAAATAACTTCTGTAAAAATGCAAGGACCACTAGAACAAACAGTAGCAATATATAGCTGGACCGCTACTTGTTTATTAGCCTATCGTGTGCCAGCAATTTATCTTAGCCCATTTTAAATATTGTAACCGTTTGTTTCCATCTTCACTAAGCTTTCCTAGCCCCTGATGAAGGTTAGTTTTGTCTAACCGAAATATCGGGCATATCTTATTAAAAGAAATCGAACAAATTTGCTGTCTGATCAGCCTTTTATGTTAAAGTTGTTTTTTTTGAAAATGTAAAGCCCATTTCGTGAACATAAATTTCTATTGGCTAATATGCATCATGTGATGTCTTCATGTACGTATTTTAAGTAGACTTAATCTAAAGGTGCGCTACAACGGCATCTTTACCATATTCACTATCAATTCTTCTATTTTGTTTTTATTAACCACACGTTCTAACGCTTTAACGAGATGGCTTTAAGAGCCCTTTGATTATCTTTCAAGGGCCGAATCCAACCATATTTTGAGAAAAAATCGATCACCATCAGGAGATATTTGATTCCTTTATTCCACTTCGAATATTTCCCCATCTCGACTAAATCTGCGGCCCAGATATTGTCAATTCCATAGGCAATGACTCTTCGCTTTGGAAAGCGCCGTATGATTGGTTTCGCTTAGGTTTCGAGCCCAATCTATACTCGAAACCTTCTGCCGTTTTTTGATTTTGGTGCTCCTAAACCAAGTTTTTGTTTCCCATTGATTACATTTCTAGCTAAAGCATGACCCCACTGTCGCTGATTCCATGGAATCGAGTCCAAAGCGGCAACCATTTTCCTGTCGGCTTTGTTTTTACACTGACGCGGGTTTGCTTTCTTTGCGCAGACTGAATAATCCACGTCATGCTGCATAGCAACTGCATCTGTTTTTCCCGTGGGTTGCTGATAAATTTCGAGAATTTTTTCCAGTGTTTTCATCAAATCTGACTTGTTTATCGAGTTGGTTATAGGGCCCTGTATAATTATGACCTGGGAGGGTGAAACCTTTCTTTGGTCTTGGCAGTTTCCCAATTAATTTATGAACATCGACACCGCTTCCATCTAAATCTTTTCGATCTGTTTTATATTTTTTGTTTAGCCTAATCGCCGTACTCAGTTGTTTCATCATATCCGAAGATGTCTTTGCAAGAAATGGTTTTGCTTTATCCAGCGCGAAATCCAATGCTTTCCTTTGAGTGTTTTTATTTCTCAACAATTCACTGGCTCCATAACGGCCCATTTCAACTGTCTTTTTCCCTAACCAAGGCAAAGCATGGGCGACACCTGTTAATGCTAATTCACCGAAGCCCCCGCCACGCGGAGGCCGCGTCAGTTTCCCGCCTTAACAAATCTTGTCTTTTTTATTCCGCATGAAGCGCAATGGCAAAACCACATAGGTTTTCCATTTTTTGCAGTCATATAACCGATATGGCTCCACACAGCCAGCAACTCGTTTCTCCTTCACACAATATGATTTCATTTTTAATCGAAATATTCTTATATGAATTTTTCATTGAACATGGTATCAGTTGGACTCAAAGGCTTTAGGATATCATAATAATCTTTCTTCATTGCCCATTGATGAAGGAAATAAAGGCAATAATACACGCAAAGGACACTGTTTATGTTTTGATACTAAGTTGTGTTGTAAAGTATTGGTTTCCCATCACTTGTAAATTCTTGGGGATAGCCCATCCCAAAACTATCGAAATACCATATAAATTTCCAATCATGCGAGGGAATCGTCTTTGCCGCCAGCGGAGCTGGAACGCAGCAAACCCAATGAGTTCCTGCATTTTTAAGCGAATCAAGATTCAAGATGCATGGGCTATGTTTTCTGGGTCGGAATTCATCTCTTGCATATATCCCTTTGAAATTTGGAATTCTAAGGTATGTAATCCAGTTCAACAGATCAATATTACTCAGCGGTATGTTCTTGAATTTCGGTCGCCTCATAATATTGCCCCCACCAGTGGTATGCTGTTGAATGGACTGGTTGGCCCTAACAGAAGTCCCTTTCCTCGCTGACGCGATCGCTTCGCTCCTTTTTTGATTTTTTTTCTGCCCATCCCAACAGTGTTTCGTCCCCAGTTACCAATAAATGGGGGTGGCGGCTCCCAAGGGGCCCCCAATCTTGGCGCGCCCTTTCCTTTTGGTCGGCCCATACGCGGCGCTCCGCGGCCTTTTCCTTTCCCAAACATGTTTTTAACAATGTCAAGAGCCAGAGGAATACCAATACTTGCTAATATAGTGCCCGATGCTACACCTGATTGTTTTGGTGTTTGATTTATCACTAATCTGCCACCTGACTGAAAGGCATTCAGAATTTCTTGTTTCTGTTTATTTGTCAGCAAATGTTAATAGTCAATCAGTTTCTGAAATTTTATCTTGCGGGATAAGGAAACCACCGGTTTGTCCGCTCCCACTTACTTTTTTAACGACCTGACTTGCTCCTTCACTCGCTAAACCAGCAAGCGCTGATAAACCGATTGTTTTAGCCAGGGTGGGCCCTAATGTTTTCACTAATGGAATTACAGCAGAAAATAAACTTCCACCTTGGCTCATCACTTTTCTTATTTGTGTTTTAGATATTTTAATCTCAACTCCGTTTCCAAGGGATGCCGCTTTGTTGAGTCTTTTAATTTGATTGGCGGACAACAGTAATTCATCATTTCCTCGTGTTTGATTTGAATTTAATCTAAGTGTGATAGGGCTGTTTGTTTTATATGCTCTTGCAAGCTTGTATTTTTGCCCTTCAGACAAATTTACTTTATATGGATGATATGTTGTCATTTTAAATGATAACATATGTTTTTTTAATTATACAATAACCAATTAATTTCCAATTTTATCAATTTTCACTTCTTCTTCATAGAGAACTATAGCATGTACGTTAAAGTTTGCAGCTGCATCTGCGTTCAATCTATACCTGAATATCAACTGCTTGTGATGTCTTGTCGGTTTTTCAGTTTGATAAGTCAGATCGAAATAAATCAATCCATAAAGATAATTGAAATTAGCTAAATTCAATTGTGTTCCAGTGTTATAGTCATTTTTCCTCATTGCATAAGCCATGACATCCTGGAATATTCTTACTTGCTTTCACTGTCATACTCTGTTTCCGGGTAGAAAACACCATTTCCATACTCTAATCGGCAAGTCGACAAGGATGAATTATTATTTGCCGCATTCAGCTTGAAAGTGTCCATAAGATAAGGGGTATCTTCTGCAGGATCATCATTGGGCGGGGCTGTTCTTTTCAAATAAACGAAAATATGCTTAACATTGTCAATACTTGCAGACATCTGGAAGAATCCTGATGACTGTGAGGGAGCTGATTGTTGATACATTTCCCTTAAATATTTCCATTGTGTTTCTTTCAGGATTGAACTGACAAATTTGTCATAAAGAAATTCTTTGGGTGTTAATCTGGGGACCCAAAGTAAAAACCTATTCACAACAACTCTTCCATCATCAACTCCATTAGCCATATGAATTAATTCCCCATCATAATTAAGGGTAATCTCAAATTGCAGCTGCATAGGCACAAGCATCTTATCTTCCAACTCTTCGAAAAAGGAAAAACGATTAAGGGGAATAATCGTATTAGTGTTTTGAAGATCTCGAGTAATCACTCGCCGAGCTTCAAATCCCGTATTCTGAGTAGCATCAGCTATTCGACGATCAGTATCTAAATACCGTAAACTGTTCTTAGCTACTAATCTGCTGAAGTCATCGGAGTATTCCAATAAATTTTTAGTGAAAGTAACTTTATGCAGATTATCAGTATCATAAACAATCTTTCCTGCAGATTTAATCATCATAGCGGAGCACTTGCCAGGCCAAAGGCCTGGCTGCGCAGCTCCATACTCATAGAACCTATCGCCGTCATTTTTCATGGTCATGGCTAGCGGAATGTTTCGCGGGCGCGTGTCCGTCCGCCCGCCGTGGACCCGCCGTGTTGGAACAACATCCGGGATCTTGAAAGCAAGGCTTTGTTTTTCGCGCGGCCACACAGCCGTGAGCTCGGTAAACACTTTAGTTGTTTTGTTGTGTCTAGCGGAGAATTAAACTCGTTATTTTCCTGCATTTTTTCGCGGTTTGCTACTCAAGACAGGGATACTAATTAAGGAATACTCAGAAGCCGCTTTAGTGGAAAAAGACGAGCTTTCAGGGATAAAATCTTGCTTCGAGGAACTTCATGTATTACGTTTTTATCAATGCGGGAGATCTTTGTTTTCTACGGATTTCAGAACCAGAAGCGGAGATTTGAATTTCCAAGCAAGCGAGGAACTTAAAGGTAAAACAGATTACAGTTTTCGATGAGAATTTATATTGATATCAATCTGTGAGTGACTTTTTTATTAGTATTATTGTTAGTTTTGGAGAATTGATTTTAAAACGTGCTTAAATTCAGTTGTATCGAGCTCTTGAATTTCATCGAAGAAAGCTTAAACTCGATGAGCTATAATTAAGCTTAAATGGTACGCGTTTTGCTTTTAAACGTAAACTAATGGAGATTTGAATAAATTTTTTCGAAAGAAGATTGTGTTGTCCATTTTTATGTGTTCATTCATTAGATAGATTGAAAAGCGATTTTATGAAAACAAAACAATACTTTGATTTTATAGTACAGTTCTATCTTCACTCGCATCGCCTTATGCAAATAAGCTTATGTTTGTTTAATTTTTGCAATTTTTGATTTTCAAATCAGTGTCTCGGGCAATTTTTGACAAACATAAACTGTATTTTATTCGGAAACTAGTGGTACTAGTTATTCTAGACAGAGAAAAGTTGTTTTTGTGAACTTTTGTACGGTCTATAAAAATGTACTGTGCAGACGGTCGCGTAATACTGTTTTTGAGAATTGCTAAAATTGAAAATAGCCCATTCGTCAATCTTAATTCTTGTGCTTCCAACCTTTCATCTTAGTTAAGTTTCACCTTAGTTAAGCTTGTTCAAAGTGCGACGCTGTTAGGCTTGGGCTATGTATATATTATGTTTAATCAAGGAATGAGCACCATTGATATTACGGTTATTCTTTCAGCGTTATATCTCGTTCCAGCTGCTAATTTCTGAAGTTGAAATTGCACTTCAAAATAAGCATTGTACCAATCATAGAATGCCGATCTGTCATTAATTGTGAATTTATAACCGTTCTTTGTTTGATGTTGCCCATTAGCTGGTGCCCTGATTGCATCATCCAACTGGAAGCGCACTAATTCATTTCTTTGTAAATATTCATTCGATCTAAAAGCCATTTTATATTATTTTATTTTCCCTTTCGAATTCTAATCCCTTGCCCAGAGATTAATCTGTTCAACATGGCATCAGTACTCTCTCCATTATTTGAAGCAGGTGCTGACCGTGATTGTGTTGCCGGGATTAACAATGACTGTGGCCGTGTTGGTTGTTTCCCACTTTTTCTCATATTTCCCAGTTTTTTCATTGTCAGATCACCAGATTTTTCTACCATTTTTTTGCCTATTTTATCTCCAGCGTGAGAAATACCTGATTCCAATGCTTTTTTCGCAACGGGTTGTCGCGAATTTTTTGAAAACTGCTGTGGCTACAGCTCTCATTGGTTTAAAAACATTATCAACAATCGAACCTGTTCCATTGTGCCGGAAAACAAACCGCCCTAATTTGGGGTTATAATAACGAGTAAATTCACAACTTTTCATTTTATTACCTTTTTCAATATTAATGAGAATGTTGTATCAGCCCCATTGAAGTCGATAAGCCTTCTTTTTCCATCAGTGATAGAGATTCGAATAGAGCTTATTGTGTTTTTATTCACAGGGCTGAATGTTACTCTCCTGGGTTCAAGGGTAAAACTATATGATGGCCTCAGAACAGATGATGAAAAGGAATAAATGATATCACTCTCTTGCCCATCAACAAGCGAATCATTTGTCAGATCACAGTGAACGTTCAACATATCAGTATCTTGACTAAAATTTGGAACTCTAGGGCCAACATTAACTCTGTCTTTCGGAATCTTTTTATCAAAACCCACAAGATCATAGAAATTACTTTGCAACAAATCCAGTTGATAATTTTCTGCCAGTGTGATTGTTACTCTGAAGGTTGTTGCATTAAAAGCCAGATTGATTGGAAAAACGTCATCTTTTCCAGCTTCTTTTATCACTGTTGCTTTTTGAATAAAATCATTAATCTCGGCATATGTCCAAACCCCAGCTGGGAAAGCGATATCATGAAATGTTTTCCCGCCGTCAGAGCTGAACCTGATCAGCTGATTATTGTACCCAGCATTGATGTTATACCACGTAAAACTCGTATTGATAATTCTGTTAAGCCCAACAACATATTGTTCATTTGGGTCTAAATTAATTGGCCGATTGAATTTAGTTGTGAAATTTTCAGGCCTGTTGCCGCCCACCTTGTTGGCGTATGATGATAAAACAATTTCTCTTTCTTCCATTTTATAGTTTGAAATAGTTTTTATAAATTTTCTCATGCTGGACTTTATTTATCAATGCTTCTTTCAGAAGAATATCGAGAATTGCAACTCCAGTATTTTTTATGTCGATGTTTGTATTTCCAGCAAGGATGGAGCCAATAATGACGTCAAGTTTCTGGAGAAGTTCTTTTGGATCGTTGAAAAAACGGATGGCTCCACCCCTTTTCGGGTCCTCTGACCACCTCGGCGGTCAGGCCTGATTCCCGAGCCTTGAAATGTTTCTGCTTTCTTTGTGTAATGCTTTATGTAATCATTTAATGCTTTCCTTGAACGATCTATTCTTTGATGATGTATCTGCATTTGCTCTGCAGTTATTTCACCTTTGTTAAACGTTTTGGTAAAAGACGCTTTAAGGCCTTTAAATTGATTTCTTCTATAGTTTGCAATGGTTAGAAGATTATTAAGATATTTTTTCTCTGCGTTGATGAGAAATTTGATTCATCTAAGATTTTGTCCGCGCTATCATAAGTAGCGATGTTTAACACTGGAAAATTTGGACCATTTACAGACTTCATAAAATGTCTATAAATCGTGAATTTACAGACTTGGTACTTTCACCTGTTAAAAACAAAATCTCTGTAAATTCTTTTGACAGACATTTTATATAGTTTTATTGTCTTGTTCTTTATAAAATGTTTGTAAAATGTTTATAAATCCTAGGAGCTGTAATGAGAGGAAAGACTTACAATTTACAGACTTTACAAAATCTGCCAACAATGTTTGTAAATCTGCTGTTTACGAAGATTTTATAATGCCAAGACTTCTAATATAAAATTTCTGTAAATGGCACTGCGTAATTTTAATGTTAATTCAGTTACCAAATCTCTGTAAATTAATGTGGTTCCCAAGCGGAACATCTAATGACAAACGGGAAATTATAAAAGCTCTGTAAATTGACACAAACAAACATAATCTTTCTCCGAATCGTCTAAATAGAATTTTTAAAGCTACATCTAGTGTTCACTCACATAATCTAAGAAATTCAAAATACAACCTTTTCGTTCCTAGACCGAGTACTGAAGCAGGCAAACGAAGTTTTCAATATCGCGGTTCTGTTTGGTTCTCTGGAACAGCTTGCCTTTAAGCGCTAAGATGTAGCCCACTCTTAGCTCTTTTAAATCATGCATTTACTTTCTATCTAATTTAATGATAGTTCATAAAGGATACTTTTTATAGTTTTTAGTATAATCCCGTATAGATAATGAATTTAGTTAGATAATTTAATTTAGTTAAGTAATTAATCTATTGTTGGTTAAGGCTCGACGGAAGAGCATGTATTATGAATTGACAACGCGTGATATAAATAAAGTTTACCTACCTAACGGGGCATTATAAAATCTCTGTAAATTGACTCAAACGGGGCATTATAAAATCTCGGTAAATTGACACAAACGGGGCATTATAAAATCTCTGTAAATTGACGCAAATGGGGCATTATAAAATCTCTGTAAATTGACGCAAACGGGGCACTATAAAATCTCTGTAAATTGACGCAAACGGGGCATTATAAAATCTCTGTAAATTGATGCAAATGGGGCATTATAAAATCTCTGTAAATTGACGCAAACGTGGCATCATAAAATCTCTGTAAATTGACGCAAACGGGGCACTGTAAAATCTCTGTAAATTGACGCAAGCGGGGCATTATAAAATCTCTGTAAATTGACGCAAAAGAGTAAAACTGACTAATTGTTTTAGAAAAGTAGGAATTTTACTCGATATTTCGAGTTAGTTTACTTAAAATTTAACTTAAATATTTCATTCAACATAGTGAGTTGAAACAACTCCTTAGTTTGAGAAAATCAAGTGAAAGTCACTTTTACTCAAACATACGATTAAAAACTTACTCACTGCAGTGAATCAGTGCTTCTCACTCAAATTAAAAATATGAGTTAATTCTTAACCCAATAAAGTGAGTTGATACAACTCTTTATTTTGAGTGAACAGGGGTGCAACAGTCCGACATCTACTCAAACGTGAAAGCACACATAAGAGATTGCGACGGTCCTAAAGGGGGTAAAATGGGAACTGGGATTGGCCTGTTTTTGCCCTGGGAAATGGGATTTGAGTCACTGGGACTGGGATTTGCTCACTGGGAATAGAAAAAAAAACGTCGAAATTGGAATGGGACAGTGTGAAACAAAAGAAACAAACTGATCCTTACGGCAGAAAAACAGAAGCAGAAGCAGAAGCAAATAAAATAAAAGTGGAATATAATAGTGCCCAACATTTCGCTTTGCAAAGCAAAGCTTCTTCAGGGGCTAGCACTATAAATGATTACAACTGTAAAACCGTTATGTGGTTTTGAAAAATCTAAAGAATAACAAAAACAATGAATACGATTGGTGAAGGGTTTGACGGGTGATAAACTAAACAGACTAGTGATGAGAAAGTTAATGAACTTCGTCGCGTCTTTTGATTCCAAGTGGTTCTAACGTCTTTGCTTTGTCTATGCGAAATGCTTCACGCGCTTTTCGTACAAAGTCTCTGCTATTACGTATTAATTCCAGTGGTATAAGTTGCATACCCTTACAGGCGCGGATCCATTTTTTTATGTGGGGTGGCTACGGGTATTTGCTTAAGTCTATAGAACTTTTCATTGTTGCAATTAAAAAGAAAACTGTTAAAACCGACGGTCTAAAGGGGGGGTGGGGGGCTAGCCACCCAATCCACCCCCTGTATCCGCCCCTGTCTTAGTAGAGTGGCCTGGTAGATTAAAGTATTCTGATATAGGAGTAGGGTAGCTGAGGTGATGTGGATTCTCTACAGAGCGGCGATGTTCACCAAAGCGTTCATTTATATTAGTTTGCGTTTTGTTTCTCCGATGTATTCACACGGTATATTACGTTTAAAACAATTTTTACATTGGATCATATAGATCAGGGTTTTAGAATTACATGTTTTGTGATTATAAATATAACGTTCCTCTTTCGTAGTAAAAAAAATGTATTTCTTTTGGCCTTGTTGAATAAACTGACAGGTCAAACAGCGTGGGTGGTTGCATCTGTAAGTTCCTGTTGGAGGCACCGATCTGATCTCTCTCGCTGGTTGGTTTCCTTAGTTTAGTATGTAGTAGTTTAGAACCACTTGGAATCAACAGACGCGACGAACTTCGTTAACTTTCTCATCACTAGTCAGTTTAGTTTATCACCCGTCAAACCCTTCACCAATCATATTCATTGTTTTGTTATTCTTTAGTTTTTTTCAAAACCACTTGTACAACGGTTTTACAGTTGTAATCAATCTATTGTGCTAGCCCCTGAAGAAGCTTAGTTTTGCAAAGCGAAATATTGGGCAATATTATATTCCACTTTTATTTTATTTGCTTCAGTGAGTGTTCTGTTTTTCTACCGTAAGGATCAGTTTGCCGTTTCATTTGTTTCACTTCAAGTATTAATACTGATCTAAGTCTGGAAACCCAAATCCGGCCATTCTTAATGGTTTGTTGCAGTGATCGTGCATTCTGTTTCTTTTTAATTCCCTTAGTTTTGCAAACATCAGAAAACTGTTAAAAGTGCCTATTTTACGGCCAATTCTACGATAGGAATATCAGAATATTTTATTTTTCACTTGTCTTGCGGTCAACGATATTTGTGTACAGCGGTGCAATCAAGCCAAAAACGCTGAGCATGCGTATTTTCATGTTAAAAACAACATGGCGGAATGTCTGCAGGCGACAGGAACTGTGTGACGTGGCAGGAGAATATCACCTGATATGCGGATGTGAATAGAAAAGAGTTGCTATGAAAAACACTGGGATTTTTCCAGAATTCTGCTAGTGGGAATGGGATTTGGACGCTGGGAAATGGGATTGGTATCCCCTCCCCCCCTCCTCCACCCTCTTCAGGACCCTCGATTGCCGCTTCGCGAGCGAGAGCGGGAAAAAAAAAAGTATCTCATCTGTCAAAGAAAAAATAATATTTCAAAATACAAGCAGCTTAGTTCAACGGCGGTATTACTGTTGTATGAGATATGTGTCTTTTATACCATCTTTACTTCACATGTCAATGAAAAAAGTAAAAACCGGTAAGGAGCACACAGCTGACGCAGCATTTTAATATTTTAGCCTTGCCTAAACAGCTCTTGAAAGGGGTGTCTTTAAAGCCCGGATTTACCTGGAACGGAAATAGGAGTGATTTCCGAAGAACGAGAGATTCAAAAGAAATGCATTGAAAAAGCCGTATGTGAGCTCGAAAAATAATAATGGTAAATACAATGTAAAATACAATACAGTAAATCAAAGGCAATCATCAAAGCAATTTTCCGCTAGGTCGCTCGGCCGAGAGGTCTTGGGTGCGAATTGATCATGCGCAAGAGAGTCATTCCCGGCGGGCAGTTCGTGTTGGCGGTTCTTTTAATGAACTTCCATGTTTAATATTACTCTGTTATTACTGTCTTGCTGCTCGCTTTCAGCGCTCAAAACTTCACTTGCTTTGAAAAGACAACTTGTGATTTGAGCCTTTTTCTCGTTTCACGTTTTTTGAATAAGCTGTATGCAATGTTTTTACAAAATATCAACGATCGCTATGCATACGATTGCTTGCAACCTACATCCATCGTCAAGTCAAGTTGGCTAGTTCTGTAAATTACACCAATTCAAGTGCTTCATTCTTGCTGCCCTTGTGATTCCAAAAAATGTAAGTAAGCTTACGTTAAAAATGTAAACCAGTTTAAATATTATTTTTGGCTACCTGTACTGAAGATTTTCTACGAATTTCAGGGTTCTGTCTTGGTGACACTTCACAAGGGATTTCACTTTGTACTTTGTTTAGTCTTTTGTTTTTGTCCGTGTGTATTGGTACACCAGAACAGAACCAATTTCAGCCTGATTATTTGAATAAATAAGCTTATAAGAAACTAAAACTTGAATTTTAATATTTCTTTCAATCTTGTAATTCTGTTCAAGTGATGCTGATTTTTAACATGAAGTACATGTAGATGTACAGTATTATTTTCTTCTTATTTGCTGGGGCCTTTGGCCGTCCATGCTTAGGAAATCATACTGTAGGCCATAAGACCATTGACTTGTTATGTACACATGCTAAATTGTTGGAGGTAAAACCTTTGGAAAAGGCGAACACTGCTCAGTTAATCAGTACCAAAAATGACAATAGTCAGTTCAAGGACGTATACAAAACATGGACCCAGGTTCATGGACCACCTTTAATTTTCCTCAGTTTTAATATAGCATATTTTTTTTTCTGAATTTTTCTTTCATTATAAAGGATGGACTGCAGACTGGGGACAGGGTATAAAACACAGTCTTCAGTTTAAATAAATATGACATTCAACTTCAAGTAGCCACGTCAAGACACAAGTACTGTAGAACAAGAAGGACTGGACCCAAGCTACTATAATTATGGGATGCAGACAATCCAATGTGCTTTTCTTTTGGATTCGTTGTGCATGTGCTGTCAAGAAAATGCTGATAGGCCTGGTGGAGTAAAAAAAACAAACACATGTGCAACTAACCATACTGATGAAAAGACAGTGTCAGAACAAGATAAAGATTGGTTTTGTTTGTTATTATTTCTAGATGCTTTGTGGATACTTGTGAAGAGCAGCGTTTAGGGTTCGAACGTAGCCTCACCTTCCCCCCTCCCTCCGCCTTCCCTTACTCACTACATTGTACATATTACCAGCAGGAACACTGGGAAACTAACACACTTTAAGAAAAGTGAAACAGGAAAACTCATTTATAAATTTTTGAGAGCTTGAGCATTTGCACTGACTTGCTGATATTTGAAGTCCTGGGTCAATCAGTTTTTACTTCCCAAGTTGTTCAAGTGTTCACTTTACCCTTGGCATTCCAACCAGAGGAGTAACAGCGTATTTAGAGTTTGCAGAATTCCTCTGGCTTTTGTTTTATTATTTTTGTGATATGATGCTCTGTTTTCTTAACTTAATGATAACCAATAAATTATGACTCCCTGTACATAGATTAATTCCTTGTGAAAACACTTACCCTACATGTACATGTATACTGTCAGTGAAAAAATGTTATTTTTCTGGTTCATAATTTATAGACTGAGGACAGAACCAAGGATAACAAACAACCTGATGCTGTTGAAACAGAATCTAGTAAGTTAACACATTTATAATGGATTGATATTTTGTGGTGGTTAGAAACAGGAAATTCAATATCATTTTGATGCGTTTGTTGAAAAAGCTGATTTATGATATTGCAAGGTTACCCATTACTAGGCAGGGATGACAACATTGAGTAGGAGAAAAGGCAGGTTGTGAAACAAGAGTGGTGGCTCTTCAAGGCTGTGCTCTGAGAAAGATTGCAGGAAACCGAAAGCTCTGAACCTGTGAAAAACCAGGGTGCCCAGCATTATGAGTTTTATGCAAAAACTTAGATTTCCTAGTTGACCCAGGGCAAAAGTTAAGTTACCAGGAAACACCAGGCACTGCTAGAGCAAAGCCCTGCTCTTGTATATCACAAAACCTTAAGTTTTCGACCTACAGTGTGTACAGTGTAGGACATGGCTACATTTTCCAAAATTTTGAAAAGCTAGTGTGAGACTAGTTGGTTTGATGGAGTTCTCAAACTCATTGTTTAAAAAATACATTCTGACTTGCATTATTTTGTTTCCTTTCAGATTTCAGCATCCTATGCATCAATTACTGCATTGTTTTTCTGAAGGCCAAGAAACTTAGTGATGTAAAGTAATAAATTTCAAAACGGAGCTGACCAAATTGGGCATGACTTTTACAAAAAGGTCAAACATATTCCAAAGAAGCTTTCGTCATAAAGTATAAAAGATTACATTGAAAATTTATATGTCAATTACAATCTACATATGGAAACATTATTGAAAGGAAGTTTATAATAATTATATGTTAGGCCAAGGCAAACATTAATGTTACAGTTTATTACATGTGATTATTTTTTATATTCCAACCCAGATAAGTAAATATTAAGTGAGAATTTATTTAAAAAATGCTATACAGTATTGTAGTGCTATTTTCATGAAAGTACAATAATATTGATGAATTTAATGTCTTATTTAATTTTTTTATAGAAGTATTTCCCATGTATCAGACCATTATGTTTGTTGTATTTAGGTTTTATTTGACAGCATTTAGGTTTTATTTATCAGAATTTTTATACATTTTAATTAAATTATAGAGATTTACATGTAGAGAACAAAATTATTATAGAGAATTATTAGATTTACCTTCTAAAACAATCATTATTTGTAGTTTTTCTCCCTGAGATTGTCTCTGATTGGTTTCTTTGGGCATACCACTTTTAGAGGAAATATATAGCTTATATCAAGATTTTTAACAGATTGAAATATATCTTAATGAACACCTTCATGTAACTTTGTTGAAATTTGATTGTGCTGTATAACGAGACTTGAGCTATGTCACACACTGGGCACCCGTCAGACACCATTTTGAAACATAAGCATAGCAGGGAGGTATGGGTATCTAAAGCAGTGGATTGAGGGTCAAGTGCTTCTAAGCAACGAAATATGCTTTTACACAGAGAGCCAATGCTCACTTAAGTGCCCGATAATTAATTCTCAGGCACCAAGTGTGAACTGAGCCTCACTGAAGACCTTTTAATTTCACTTAATACAATGTATAACTCTGGTGTTTAAAATCGTAGATTTTAAAACAGTTGCATTCCACTGCCATTAGTTTTATTTGAACTTCAGAGTTAGAGCCTGGTCGCACTATAGTCAAAAGCAAAAATTAACCCGTGCAAATTGACATAAAAACAGAAACATTCCACAAAAAGCGTGTCCCACCAGAGCGGTTTCTTTTGTTTTCCTCGATTTTTGCACAAGCGGATTTTTGTTTTTGACTGTAGTGCGACCAGGCCCTTATTAAACAAAAGGCAGTAAAGTTGTTCAATCCTTTTGTTTAACTGTAGCAACATTTTTCTTCCTACAGCTAGATTTTATTGAGTAATGTAGACATTTTGCAAGAATTTATATTTACAATAAAATTTTAGAAATTTACAGACATTATATGAACTTCTCTGTGACATTTGTGTGGTTTATTTGTGGACATTTTACTAACATTTTATGCAATGTTTCATTTACTTTTTACAGATATTTTAGTGAGATTTTATGCTATGCATGTTTCACGCGTTCCTTTTATACATGCTGATTTTACATAGAAAATGTGGACATTTTGCATAGATTTAGTGCAATAAAATACATAGTTACATTTTACAAGCATTGTATGTACTTTTCTGTGACATTTTGTGTAGTTTTTTTGTGCACATTTTACAAAGATTTCATTAAGTTTTTTTGACTCACTTTTTACAGAGATAATAAGGATATTTTATATTTACTGGTTTACAGAGATTTTTTTCTCGTGCCATTTTTACAGAGAAAGTAGAAACATTTTACAGAGATTTGTTGTTTGTAACATAAAATCTCTGTAAATTTTACACAAAATTTACAAGAAAAACATCAAGATTACATATATATATGATGCGATCTTAGCGCAGAAAATGTGCTGTAATTTACAGACTTTTTACGAAGTTACAAAATCTCTGGGAATGTGCACGTTTACAGAGTTCGTAATTTACAAAGGAAATGTAGACATTTTACAGAGATTTAACTAACTTTGATGAAGTCTGTAAGTGGTTCAAGTTTTCTAATGTAAGTTATCTAGTATTTTATTAACTTCATCTCCCTTTTCCTCTTCTTCCTCTTTCTCTTCATCAGCCGTTTCAATTCCATAATCAGGGCCTTCCTCTTCTTCATATTCAGGTGGATCTTCTCTCACCCCTTTCAATACTTCTTCATATGTTGGAGGGTCTGCTGGAATTACAGCTTCGCGGATTTGCGGACCGCTTTGCGGTACGATTTGTTTCTCTGTTTGCGGCGCAACAATCTCATCATCATCAATCAGGCCTTCAACATCCATTTCTTCAAATGGGTCGACATCAGGATAATAATCTATACCTATTTTAGGGCCTAGGCCCTTTTCTCCAATAACTTTCTTTTTACGGGGCTTTAGGCCGCTCCTGACATTCAATGCAATAACATCATCTAATTTCGATGTTATGGGTTTAAACATTTTACCATATTCGATTTGACTTGTTTCTTCACCCAACTTTTTCGGGGTGATGGCATCATGAACGAAATTAATTTTTTTACCCAAAGCAGATTTGCTTTTTGCAAGTTGTTGCCATTTCAATAAACTCATTTTTATTACTCACAAATACAAATTTAGGATGTTCAACATGATGTACTACATGATGTTGAACATAATAAAATGAAGATTCCAAATTATGATTTCAATGATCACATAACGAATTATAGACAACTGCATCCTTTCATGCCAAATCAAAATTTCAGAATGCTGATCTGCGGTCCTTCGGGATCGGGGAAAACAAATGTTCTTCTGGATATGATTTTTCGGCTTTTGTATTATGATAAGGTCTATCTCTATGCGAAAAATCTTGACCAATCAAAATATCAGCATCTGCTGAAAACATTTCGTCCAATCAGCAAAGAAGCTGGGTATGACGTCGTGGAAGCGAGTCCCGATGAAATCCTGCCCGTTTCTGAATTATCCGATAATAATCAAAAAATAGTTGTATTTGACGATTTTGTTTGCGAAAAGAATCAAAAGCCATTGGTTGATTATTTTATCCGGGGTCGACATAAGAATTGCTTTGTTATTTATCTTTCACAGAGTTGTTATAAAACACCCAAAGATATCCGTTTGAATTGTTCGCATTTTTGCATTTATGAATTTCCAAGCAACAATGAAATTTCTATGCTCTGCAGAGAGAATAATATCACCAAGGAAGATTATTTAACTGCAACCAAGGACCCATATTCTTTTCTGTATATTGATAAGCCGAGGAAATTCATTTCTAAAAACTTTGATGAAAGAATTTAAAATGAGCTATTCAAATGGAAAGTTATCTGATAAAACAAGCACCTCCCAGGGAGGAAAAGATGGAAAAGATGGACTGCCAGGTGTTGGTTTCAAGCTGACATCTTCAGGGGATTATGATCTTCAAAATAAAAAAATGACCAATGTCGCTGAAGGAACAGCGAATAACGACGCAATCACAAAACATCAAGCTGATGTTCCTTAAAACAAATTGATTCAACTGAAGGCAGATTCACTTCAGGTTGATGGTTCCTCGCATATGACAGGAGATCTTGACCTTCGAGGACAAAACCTCATTAACCCCGGGGAAATAAAAATGAATCGCAAACTGATGACCAATATGGAAACTGATGAAAACAATGACCTTTCTGCTGTCAATATGATCACTCTCCTGAACCAACGCATGAAGTTGTCAAAGATATTGATTTGAAAGGACTTTTCAATGTAAAAAACTCAAAACAACAAACATGGCATGATTTGGGAGCCAATTATAACAATCTTGTTTCTTATAATGATGTCAAGAATATCTTTCTCAGCCGCAAAGAGGCGTTTCCAATGGAAACTAGTATGGGATATGGGAAATCACACCATTTTCAATGTGAAAGATCCAGCTGTTGCCAATCAAGGACTTTTCAATGTAAAAAACTCAAAACAACAAACATGGCATGATTTGGGAGCCAATTATAACAATCTTGTTTCTTATAATGATGTCAAGAATATCTTTCTCAGCCGCAAAGAGGCGTTTCCAATGGAAACTAGTATGGGATATGGGAAATCACACCATTTTCAATGTGAAAGATCCAGCTGTTGCCAATCAAGGCGCAAACAAAAGATATGTGGACGATGGAATCGCTAAAAAAACTTTCGTTGAAAGGTGGAACAATGACTGGAAACCTGGATCTGAATTCACAACAAATCAACAATATTGCAGCGCCAACTCTTGAACATCAACCCACGCCAAAATCTTATGTGGATAGTGGTCATAAAAATCTTGATCTCAAGATACTAAATTTGGCAGCTCACACTAGAATTAGAAGAGAAGCTTAAAAAATACGTTGATGACTCGCATATCGTGTCAAACTCTCGCCCGAAAGATGAGTTCAGATATCTGATGGAAGATGTGGACCAATCCAGCTCTGAGCATGATATGACAGTAACTGGAATCAATGATTTTCCGGATTCACCGCATTTATTCAATAAGAAGGCATATGATTTGACAATAACCAAAGACGACAGTAATCTTTTTTTCTGGGAGACTTAGTTTCAATATGTTCCAATTGCCAGAGGGAGAATACACTATTTGCATTGAATTCTTCCCGGCTGCCATGAAGAACGTGAGCGTTAACGTCGTGAGCACAAGCCTGAATATCGGTCAACAAACAACAACGCAGTTGTCAACTTATACAAGATCCATCATCCACATGAATAAATGGCAGATCTCCCCACCTGAGTATATATATCTGGACTTGAAATGGCAAGGAACCGCTGAATCGGCTTCAGAAGGGCACGCAAAGTTGATTGTATATGGCATCAAGGGTTCTCATGACGATGTTCACTCTGATGTCTTTGATTGGCCTTTCATTTTCGAAAATCAAAAGATGGTCATGCAAACTAATTTGGATATGAATGGTCATCAGTTGATTGGCAATAAATCATTTTTTTTCTTGAGTGGATTTATGGAGGATCCAGCATTATATATCAAATTTAATGGCGATGATGATGATGATTTAATCATTCCTATTAAGTGTAAATTAAAGACAGTTTTTGCTGAAATTTTGAATAGAAACCAAAAAATTTATCCACCCATTACTGTTGAAATTATGAAAAGAAATTTCACATCAACCACAGGTGGAAGAAAACAAAAAATACAGACTGATCTTTCATTGAATGGGATGCTATACAAGTCAGACCCTTCATTGGAGGAAAACCAATAAAATTGAATTATAGAGTTAGTTTATTGTTTGAAGTCTAAAAATGGCCTTTGAAATCAAAATAGACACCCAAAAACTGAAAGAAATAAAGCAACAGATTCTAGCGTTCATAGAAACCCTGAAGAAACTTTTTTCCTGCCATAAAAATGCAAGATAGTTTATTTAATTTCAATCATATTGATCCAACACTTCCAAACGAAAAAGTTGAAGAATTGAAAAAACTTTTTTCATTCTACCATAAACACTGCTGGTGCTGCAAAAAGGCACACAGACGTTACAAGAAAATGAATCTTTTGTTGACGCTTAACTCCACCTTTCTTTTTGTAACTGGAACCGTCGTTGGAGGGGTGACTTTGAATCCAATAGTCTTGGGTGTTATTAATGGAGCAGGTCTTTTCTTGAAGACTTTCCAAGAAATGAAAAACTTCCGCAGAAAAATTGAAAGAAGTCAGTTTGCAATGACTAAATATGAAAATGTTTTGACGACATTGAGATCCTTTTTGCGGGGAGATGACTTTGACTCTCAAGAATTTGTACATGAAATGAAAGTGATTGATGGCATCGTTGCTGACTTGTGCTTGAATTTTGAAAAATATGAAAAAGATTATGAAAAGACTTTAAAATGAGTGATTCAGAAACATGGCCTGACCACCAAGGTGGTCAGTGGTACGATTCTCAAGACGAAAACCTGCAAAATGAATTAGATTCAGATTGGGAACCAGAAGATGATGTTGAAGCAGATCCAGATTGGACGCCAGAAAACCCAGTTATGGTTTGGGAAGATTCTGAAGATACGGAAGATGAGTGCCCAACTTGTGAATCTTCGGATGAGGATTAAATTATCAAAGGCTTTTCCTTTGACAATTTCTTCATTTAATTTACACAGCAAGAAAGATCATTTAGTGTCGTCAACTACAAGACCCTCATCCTCATATTCATCGAAATAACTCTGAGGCTGAACTATTTCTTTCACAAGAACTTCTTTAACTACGACAGAGATAGAGGAGATATTACCTAGAAATACTTGGCGCAATCTAACTACAAGCAGACCGTCTAAAGGGGTTCCTATAAAGTCATGTGGATTGATTTTGGTTTTTGTTTTTTCGGCTATTTCTTTGGAAAATGGGCAATTGATTCGGCCATTTTTGTTGACATAGAGTTTAGCATAAAGCTTTTTCGTGTCACTCTGTTCTTCTTTCACAATCTGCAGGGAATCTGGTTGAAGTCTGAGTTTTGGATTCACTTTCTTGAGTGCTGGTTGTTTGGCCTTGGTTAGTTCCTGGATCTTGGTTTGCATTTCTTCGAACATTTGCTGAGATTTTTCATCGAGAGTGAACCCCAGGGAATAATTTGATTTGTCTTCAGTCTTGTGTTCCCATATTTTCATTCGGCATTCGAGAAAAATATCAAGCGGATGGTCCTCATATTGAATTGGGAGGACGGTGAATGAAAACGGCCCTGATTTCTTTGTTTCTGGTTCTGAGAGCTGGATCTGCTGGATATCATAATTAAACTTGGTTATCATTTTAATAATATAATATTTTTTTGTGAAATTAATCAGTTCTTGATTAATGTGACTAGTCTCCAATGTTCATCTTTACCATCTCTTTCAGCACTAAAACCCCATTGCCCCTCTGAAGAATAGTTCATATATGTTTGCCTCAGAGGATAGCTGACATAACCACGGTCTTCGAAATATTTCTGAATATCATCATAGTCTCTTACGGTGGAAAATTCACCTGTGTGTGAATTTAATATAATATAATATGGCACATCTTTATATTGCTCGCCCGGAGCATATCCAACAATGAATTTCTTTAATGCTTCTTGATACACTGCTCTATTTGCTTCTATCTGTTTTTCCTTAGTTTCTCTTTCAGCTTCTTTTTCCATTTGTGCTCTAGCCATCCTTTCGTCTACGTCCTTCTCTAGTTTAGCTGTGTATATATCTTTTTGTCTGTTTGACATCTCAGTCCATAACTTAACTTTTGGCTTTGGCTTTGGCTTTAGCTTTGGAGCAGGAGGGAGAGAAAGTTGAGGAGAAGGTGGACGAGACGGCTGCCAAGAAAGCGGACGAGAAGGTGGGCGAGAAGACTGTCTAGAAGGTGGACGAGACGGCGGATGAGCAGGCTGCCTAGAGGGTTGCCTAGAAGACTGTCTAGAAGGTGGACGAGACGGCGAATGAGAAGGTGTTGTCACTCTCATCTTCTCTTGCCCTGCTTCTTCTTTCTCTCCAGACAAACGCCTTTCTATTTCTTTTTGCAGTTCATCTGGAACTGAAAAGTAATCAAGAGGGATTTCATCTCGTCGATTTCCTTTCTCAAATAGTCGTTTGAGTCTCTTGAGCTTATCTTCACATTCTTCAGATTGTTCTCTATATGATTGAGCGTTTTTCTTAAGCTGAAGATTTATAGCGTCAATACTTCTAATATAAAATACTCTGCCATCACGGCGTCTAGTGAATGTCAAACGCCCACTTTTCATTGCATTGGTAATTGTATTTTTTCCAACTCCCAAGGTTCTAGACGCTTCATTAACTGTTTTAAATATTCTTGTTCCATCATTAGACACAATTCTAATCGGTTTCATTTTTAAAAGGGATTATAAGAGTCTCCGACATATGATAGAATCTTCCTTACGGGTAAAAAGAGGGTAGATGAAGAATATAAGAAAATAAGATATTCTGGAAAAGATAATAGGTCTTTCATCCTATATCCCATGTATCCTTTTCAAACTTTATTTTGATATATTATTGAATAATGGTCTTTTTACCCTGGGATTAAGTCTTATTTTACGGGTAAAAAGAGGTTAGATGAAGAATATAAGAAAATAAAGTCTGAAGATAATAGATCTCTATATCCCTATATCCCTTTCCTGAGAATACTGAATATATTGATATATTATTGAATAATGATCTTTTTACTGGCAAAATGATGCTGATGATAACCGCATTTCACGGGTATAAAGACCGTTATGGAATAATATCTAAATAAATTCTATTTCTATTCTGAGAACAATGTCAATATATTTTCATTTATCTTCTCCTGAGAATACTGAATATTTAACTATTATAGCGCGAAAGCGCGCGTGATATCGCCTAATACTTAGCCGACGAGGCCGTAGGCCGAGTCGGCTAAAATTAGGCGATATCACGCAAGCTTGAGCGCTATAATAGTTTTATAATTCAACACATTGATAACAAAGCACAGTTTGAAGAAAAAATATCGCCGACAAGCCTTTTATTTAAAAAAAGCTTGCAGATGTATTCCCGCGCGAAACTTGCAACATCACACAGTTCATGAATGAAAGTGGCGCCTTTGTCAATTTTGTGCAAGCTTGAACACTATAACTGTTTTATAATTCAACACATTGATAACAAATCACAGTTTCGAGAGAAAAATCATTGAGATTTACAACCTTTCATTAAGTAAAAAGGCTAACTACAATATTTTACCTCGCACCATTTCTTAAACAACAAGCAGTGAATGCCGAAACTTTTGCCAAGCTAAAATTAATTTAGCGTACACAATCAGTTGACAGTTTCTACGAAGAGCTTTCGTCTGCTCAAAGAACGGGACAGAGTAGTGACTACAAGAATTAAAACAGTAAAATGGCATAGAATGTCTTAGTTACAAGTGTTTCGTATCTTAAAAAGTTCAATTCAAAATCAAAACAAATTGAACAAACACACGGCTACGAACCTAAACATAGCGGCGAAAAGTCGGAAAGAACTACAGCGTGGACAGTAAACTTACAAAAATTCACAGCTAAAGGATACAAGAAACGGTTAAAACATCGTACCTGTAGTTGATTTGGCTTTTTAGTCCCTTCCATAAGCACCAAATTTTAAAACATCGAAGTACGAGCTGAGTCGATCAATGTTGTTTACAAACTTGGAATGCTCGTTTTTTAGCTCCCACAGCCGTAATGACGAGATCAGAAACTTTTCTGAGGAAACATCAAGTCTATATCATATTCCAGAGGTGATTACCAAAGGAATTTTACGAAAATTGTGCTCCTACATTCACTTCTTGTCGAGCGGTTAAACTTTGAACAAAGTTTTCATTCAGCTACGCCAAGAAACACTGCGACCGCGACAACGCGAAAATTTCGCGCCTTTTTTGTCCAATCATGTGAACAGTATTTTTCTCTTTTCTTTTCTACTCTTTTTTTCTTTCTTTTCCCTTTTTTAACTAATAGTTCACGCACTTTTTCGCCCAAAAACACGAAATTGCAGGCAGTAGTCATTTTCACTTTCCTTCAAAATGCGAAATTTACCGCCATCGCTGGTTATATGTCATGTAGACATAACGTCTATCGACAACTTTTATACCATATTTGGGCAGTGTATCAATGTGTTGAATTATAAATTGATATATTATTGAATAATGGTCTTTTTACCCGCAAAATGATGATAATCCCCTCCCATTTCACGGGTAAAAAGACCATTACGGAAAAATATCTAAATAAATTCTATTTCTATTCTGAGAACAATGTCAACGTTCATTGATCTGAATCTTCTCCTGAGAATACTGAATATATTGATATATTATTGAATAATGGTCTTTTTACCCGTAAAATAAAAAAATCCCTATTTTTGACAACATTGAAAATGGTGGTTTCAATTAAAATAACTTCAGATGATTTTGAACAAGTATTTCCATCAGTATCTGCTGCTTCTCGCGCTTTGAAAGTCGATAAAAAGACTATTCCCCATGCTTTGCAAACGGGAAAACTCAAATTCAGGCGCCGAAGTGATGGGAAATATTTTAAAATTGAAATACGTGATAAAGTTTCACTCGCTGTTGAAGAATCCCTCAGAGTTACCAGGGCAAAATTAGAACGATGTCAAACAAAACTCAGAAGTGGCAGATATGTTTTTCCCTAGAGACGGAGATTGAGATCACAACCAAAACCCAAATCCAGAACAACCCTAGAACAAATAGAGGAGTTTGAAAAGGGTTATCATGAGTTAAAGCATGATGAGACGCCTTCCCTGTTTGTTGATACAAAAATCATAGTCACACATAGATCAAATGGAGAAATAGCTTTAATTGCCAATATGAAAGACTTCATTAAAAGATTTGGTAATTATACTGAAAAAATAGGTGAAAAAGACTGGGAAACGATACTTGAAGATCGATGTTCATTATTTCCTATTTGTAACGAAAAGAATGTTGAAGAAAGGTGGGATATCAAGTGGCTCCAAAAAGATGTTTGAAGCTATTATTCATGATAATAGCTTTATTTCCGTAGCTTATTTTGATCAATCCTCCAATGTCCCCAAGCAAGGGTGTGAATCTTATCCGGCAAGATGAAACGCTTGTCATCATCAGCGGATAAGGCTGTTTTGTGGACTGTTTCTGAGAACATCTCATGTTGATGGCTGCGGATGAGATTCATAGTTCTCATTTGGCTTTGCCCGCTGAAAAGACATTATTTGAAGTCCTCATGGGTGATATGTTTCTTTATTGTTTGTTTCTTCACTCCCTTGCATTTTTTGTCTCCTCCAGAGCCACACAACTTATAACTATATAACTTTGCTCGCAATCCAACAAACTCTTCTATTATCTTTCCTCCTGCTTCATCTTTCATGAGGCCGTTCACTTTCTTGTTCATGATTGGCATTCCTGAGGGATGATCCGGGGGATAATTGGATGTGTCAAACATCTCCTTCACATCTGGCTTGACATCCTGATAGACATCTTCCGTTTCTATTTCATAACACAAAGAATCAGTATCTGTGAACAACAGCTTGGCTTTCTCCCCGTATTTGGGTTTCATATATTCATAGTGAAACCTGAACATCAGTTCCTTTGATATTTCAAGAATTGACATTCCGCAGGGAATTGGTTTATTGAATAACATTTTATTCCGCTTCATATGAACAGCGATGAGATTCTCATGAAAGATTTTATGGTGTTGATATGTTGGTTTAGCCGCAAGCTTTTCCGCAATCTTTCTTTCATTGACAAGTCTAATATCAACTCTCTTGCGACTATTTTCCATTGTTTTGCCGAATATTGCGTTATTCATGAGCTTGAAAAAGTCTTTTACGAAGTCATTCTTCCCGGCTTGGCGGAGCTGGATGTTGAGTTGGATATATGATCTCAGCCACGGCTCTTCAGTGAATGATATTCCCCTGTGGATCTTAGTTAATTTTAATTCATGTTTTAGAGCTTGTTTGAGTGCTCTGTGATGGAGAATGACATGTTTCCTATCTCGCAGATTGGGGATTAATTTCTCAACATTGTTGTCGCAAATTATTCTCTCGGAAGCAAAGGGATAGTCATTATGCGCATCATGGAGTTCTTTGGGATATTCCAAATCAACCTCAAGGATACAGGGTTTCCGGTCCCATCTTCTGAAGCCTTTCATTCAACGAAAGTTTCCAGTTGGAAGTGGTTGAGACATCGCCCAGGAATATAGGGAGTTGGCATCGTGATAGAGAATGTATTTCGATGTTTGTGTTTGATCATATTTATCACCCGTATAATGATTGTTTGCTTTCCCATGGCGATTTGAGATCATTGAAATACCACCACGGATTCCCTTCTCGAAGAACAAGAGCATATCTGGGTCATTCAGCAATGAAAGCTGTGCCTCTGATTTCTTGAGGCCGGCATCAAAAGAAAGGCCAGGGGCAGTATAATACCACGCTGGATCCAGTTGATAATTCTCCATACAGACATTGCGGAATTCTTCGAAGACATCCTCAAGGAGCATTACATCCGTTTTCAAATAAAGATCATGATATTCTCCTAAGTTGTTTATCCTCATTTCATCCCAAACATTTCGGGCATGTTGATAGTCTTCATCGGAGATGCCTGATTCATTAATCAGAGAATAGAATGCATTTTAGGCGGCAGTTTTGTTTCTTTGAATCTTTCGATAGAATCCATATAATCATAGGGATAGACTCCTTTTCTGGAAAGAAGCTCGGCTTTGTCTCCAAATTCTTTGTTTGTTTGTTTGTTTCAGTTTATCAATGCCGGATTTTTTTAAATGATTTGCTAGATTTTCAAGGGAAGAAGCCATGAATTTCATTGAATCGATGAATCTCAGTTCATGAGTGATGGGAACTTTTAAACCATCTTTGTTAGTATATTCTCCAACAATAATATTCTTTCAGAAGGATATATAGTATTCCTCATTGTTTGAGATGCATTTGATATCCCCAGGTGTTCTGCCAAGGTTTTTAACAAAGAGATGAGCATCATAACCCGCAAGATTATGAAAGACGATTGGAGTAAACTTTGGTATTCTGTATTGTAGATTGCAAATCTTATGCGCTGCGCCACGATATTTTCCTGTGAAGTGACAATGATCCCGCACCTTGTCGGGCTCAAAATCATCAAATTCTCCTTTGCATATCCAACAAACTGTGGCTTTATCATATTCTTTCTTATCTTCCGCGGTGAAGATCATCTTCTTGCGCCGGTCGAATTTCTTGTGAATAAATTTGACGGCGTCAACAAGCTTATCGACAAATATCTGCGCAATATCATCACTCTGTTTTTCTGCCCGGAAAAGAATTGGAGGCATATTCAAATATTTCTCCTCAAATGAAACAACCTTGAAACAAAAGCCACAAGGCCTGTGACGCTAAAACGTATTTGTGAAGCTAAGGTTGTTTCCTGGGGAACAACCGCTGATCGGTTCATTGCACGCTTCACAATCAGCATAAATTACAAATGGGACTTTGATGCTCCTATTGTGATGTTTAAATTTCAAAATCTCGCCTTTTTTAGGCATTTCTATCTTTATCGCTTCATCGCTGCAACATAATTCTTCATGTTTCGCAAGGGATCTTTCATCATAGAAGTGATTGAGACAATGTAGGCAAAAATGTTTGCGATTAGCGTGATGATTAACTTGCGCTGAGAGAAGGCGACTGAGACTGTTAACAGCGGCATAATGTTGAATCCCGTCTTTCTCAAATACCAACAGAGTCACGTGACGTCTGTGTTTATGTTTTGAAATCCGCAAGGGATGAACAATTGATTCATAGCCGAGAACATTCACGGCAATGTGTGGATTCAGTCTTTCAAAATGATCTATTTCTTTCAAAGATGTTGGAAATTCAATCCCAGACCAGTTGAGTTGTTCAGCTTGAGCTCTGAGCAGAAATGTGATTCTTTCAGGATGAATTTCGAATGGATTCAATGCTCGAGTGACTGCCCATTTAAAACATTGTTGATCAAGATTCCGCATGTTGGTGAGCGCTTTCTTCTTGGCAAGGGATTGGGGAAGAGGAATGTAAGTGCTGCCACTAAGAGGTTTATATTCAACTAAATGCAATTCCAAATGATTTGCAAAATCGAATTGCCAATTCGAACCCCTCATTTGAAACGTGGCAATGCGTTCAAGGATGACGGCTATCGTTTGATTTAAAAAGGCAACGAGATCAGTCGCTGCAAGATTCATTTCTATTTCCGAATGAAATGGGACATCGATTTCAATTATTTCCCCAGTTTGTAAATTCTGGCGTTTCATTCGACAGGATAGAATCAATTTAATTTTAGTGTCTCGATTAGCCTTGAGAATATTTAGAAGTTGATCAGAAACTTGCTGAAAATAATCTCTGGAGACAGTCCTTTCACGCCTTCAAATATGAATTGACGGGCAAACTTTTCCAAGGCGGAACGGCCGTCCTGGACGTTAATTCGCGGCTGATATAAACTGGTAACTCGGCGTTGAAAATCACTTATCATATTTGAAGCTTTTTTCGCAATAGTTTGAGGTGCGGCTTTTAACCAATTCCACCATGAAAGGAAAGTATTTTGAATTGTTTCCAATATTGGAGGCCGCGGAGGAGGCAGGGCCGCCACGGCGGTCTGAGGTTAATATGGAGTCCGGGCCGTCGCGGTGGTCCGAGTTGATGTTTTGATAAGCGGCGCGGGAGCGTCTAAAATATTATGCGAAGATGCATTTACCAAACGTAATAAATCGGCCTTTGTTCTAGCGCGACTAAGACCAGGAATATTTCTTTCTCTGGCAATTTGTCTTAGTTCCTTTACTTTCATATGTTCCATTTTTAAATGAAAAAATAATATTTTTTTATTTATTTCCCCTGGGAAAGAAAAAGCTTGGCTAAAAATCGGCTCACGCGTGAGCCGGTTTATTCATCACTAAGTAATTTTAGGCAAGACGCGTCTTGCATAAAATTAAAACCAAGGCTGTTTAAACATTCAACATAAAAACCAATTTTGAAAATAAACGTTTCTCACCGGAAGAAAAATGATTCATCCTTTCCAGAATCGACCTCCAGCCTACTATCCAGGATGTTTTCCGTATAATTATTCTCGATTCTGAAAAATTGGATCACGCGTGATCACGTTTTTCAGAATGGTAAACAACGGATCTAATTTATTCTCTATTCTGAAAAATTGGATCACGCGTGATCACGTTTTTCAGAATGGTAAACAACGAAACCTTCTTAAATTAACATGTAAATTAATCTCGATTCTGAATACATTAGATCACGCGTGATCTAATTTATTCTCGATTCTGAAAAATTGGATCACGCGTGATCACGTTTTTTGATTCATCCTTTCTCTTATCAGCAGTAGATATAAAATGATGACTCTACGCCAAAACTTAAAAACCCAAAGCCCCCCCTTAGTAAAATTCCGAGAAAACTCATAGAAAGCGAACCCATTAGAACTAACCATAGCCGACTCAGTGAAATCAAACAGCCGCTTGGGTTATCCCTGAATTCAAATAACGCGAAGCTAGCAACAAGGCGCCAGCATTAAAGACTAGAGCTAAATTTCAGGGTGTGTGTGTTATTTATGTGGTTTTCTGGGACATTGATGTGACACTTTTAGGTACCGCTAATTTTTTAACGATAGCTGATGTTATTTCATTTGATTTTCATTTGAAATAACATTTTAACGATAAATTTAGCGGTAGTTAATTTTTTATGATTTTGAGCGGTAAATTTAGCGGAAGGGGAAGTTGTTTTTGAGGTTTTCTCGGAATTTCACTAAGGGGGGGCTTTGGGTTTTTAAGTTTTGGCGTAGAATCATCATTTCATATCTACTAATAATGATTCCAAATCAATGCGCACTACATACCTCCGTAATTTATACATTTCGTGTGATCTGCTCTGCATCTATTAAGCCTGGTTTCCATATAATCGCAACGATCGCAACGATCGCAGCGATCGTTACGATCGACGATCGCTGCGATTCTTGCGACCCTTGCGCAACGATCGCGACAGTTGGTTTCCATATGATCGCAAGGGTCGCAAGAATCGCAGCGATGGAAACCAGACTTTAGGAGCCTTTGATTAGACATAATTTTAAGCTTATGTTTCTCCGTAAAAGCACTCAAAACACTCGGTAACTTGCTGCAATGAGTTATAGGCGCCACGAGTTCAAGCTGTGTACAGCTCCTTGTTATTTCATAGTTTTTCCCATTTTATTCCCATCGCCGCCTAACTTGTCCAAGGCGGGCCCAATACCCAGATCTTTTTTATCATTTTTTCAGGGATTGTGGTATGTGGGCGACACTCTGCTTTGATTAGTAAGAGCTTTTCTGTTAGTGTTTTTAGCTCTTCTAATCTTTTTAAAGTGTCACGATGGTTAGGGATTGTTCGGTTGCGCAGGTAGTGAACAATCTCAAGTGTGTTAAGGCTTGACTCAACCAATAATTTGGTGGATTTTTATTTCAAGTAAAAGCATTTATCTAATCTTTGTGAAACTTGGCGAGCATTTTGTTATTCGCGTTTGTATCCATTTTATCAACTTTTTCTTGTCAATTTTGGGTCACGTGACTTGTATTTGCCTTGTAACGGTTAAAATCTTTCAGCGAAAATGGGGAATAGATAGTCACATTATATCCATCTTGTTTATTCCTTTTTCTATTACTCCTAGTAAGGGCTTAATAATGCCGCCTTTTAATCGTGTCCATGTGTCAACGGAAACCGCCATTTAAGGAAAACAGGTCACGTGACATAACAAATGTCAAAATATCCGACAAGACATATGACGGATACCGCCTTAAAAGGCGGAGTTACATTGTAAAGGACCATTTGGACATTTTGATGGCAAAAGTTTTCAAACTTTCCGATTGCAAACGTTCCCCATTTCAAAAAACATGTTTTGTGACGTCATCAATCAGGAAATATCACGTGATGGTTGAAAAGACTTTCATAAGATCGAACAAGTCAATTATTTATTCCCTTAAACTCCATGAACGAGTGAAGTTATTATATCAAGAAAGAACGAGGTTCTTTAAAATCTCTGCAGGGGGTCCTTTAAGGATAAAAAATCCAAGCCTTAAGTCACTTGAGATAGATCTCTGATCCATTTCTAATACATAGTTGTATTTGTTCAAAATGCACAATTAAACAAATGAATAGCCTATAAGTAAAGATGAGTGGCTGTCTTTCAAAACGCGAGACCTGTGCAGAGCTCAAGTTGGCAGGCTACATTATTGAGCCATGCATACACTGCCTGTTCGAAGAGTACTATCCCAGAACTTATGCAAAGAATAAGTTCGCAGACTACAAGTTCGATATTTGCTGTAACTGCAAAGTGGCAATGCGTTTTGACGCCATTTTATCTGAATTTGTTTGCCCACAATGTGGCCTACGTAAGCTAGTAGATGGCATGGATGGCATTCGCTTTGAGTACAAACCAAAAACGAGGGAAATAGTTGGTAAATACCAACTAGAAACAAAAATAAAAATGCTTTTTGGAAATCAGATCGATACAATAGAAATTATAGAACGTGCCGTCGACGTCTACAGCTCTTTACAACATCTATCACCAAACAACAAAAGGTTAAGCATTGTGTACTTACTTCTAAAAATACTCGATCTAGTCCTTCCAGTATCGTGCCAAGCACGTGATATAATGATGGAACGGAACCCAGCTTTTGGAAGAGTAGTGCGGTACACAAATATATACGAGGAAAGTGATAGCGTTTGGAATTTGTTTCTTAAGACGAGAACCCCCACACTTAGAGCGTCATGCCATGTCACGCTTTTGGTGTTCTTTTGTTAAATAAAGCGAGATACCTGCGCTTAATCTTTCAAATTTAACTTCGATTCTGCACCCAGATTTGCCAGCGTTTTTTTTAAACTCCTGTTTTATCTCTTTCCTAAGTTGGCTTTTGATTTCCTTTATATCAGTCGGCTGTGGTTGGCTTGGTGTTTTGCTATTACCAGAGCGGATATTGGTTTAAAGTTCGTGATATTTTTGTTTCCCGTGTAGAATAATTTGTAAATTCGGTGTCTGAAATTGTTTTGTCTGTGAGAGCTTTAGAAATTAGCTCGCTGACAGAGTTTTGCTTGGCAACGGCGAGCGTGTAAATCTGTTCATGCTTCGTGACCTTGGTTTGAGTTTTTTACTGAATGCATTAAGCCCAGTAGATGTAACACCAGTCAGAACCGCAACGCCGTGAGTGCCAGTGAGTGCCAGTGAGTGCGGTCGCGATTCCAGTTGAAGAAAGTATAGCGGTGATAGATCCAAGGCCAATATCTGTATTTTTTAGCAACTTGGCGATAATGTTCAGCCTCATTCTCCAATTCTTTTTGTAAATCAGAAATTTTTTGGAAGCGAAAGTCATCAGCGGTTGGCAAAACAGCATAGAACTTTTCAGTATCACCGTATTGTGGTGCACTTGGCAAAACATTGGCCACAGACATGATGATATATATATATATATATATATATATATATATATATATATATATATGAACCGTACATCCTGTGCCCAAGTTCAGGAGTTGCCATAAAGCCATTATGGTAACAACCCGGAGGGCACATTGTATATATATATATATATATATATATATATATATATATATATATATATATATATATATATATATATATATATAACAATGTATGATTACTCACAGTTGTTTCATATAGATTTTAATACAGTTCTGTTTCGTGGACCGATGTTGCGTCGGTCTACTCATCAGTTAAATTCTATATACACTGTAGCATAAAAGAGGTTTTATACATCAGTAATATGATATAGACCGAAGCCGTTACAAAATTTAAACAAAAGTGACAACAGAGAGAGATACATATGATTGGTCCTGAAAAATACGAAATAGACAGTAATATGATCCTGACCGAAAACGTTAAAAATTTAAAAAATTAAAACTAGGGGTACAATACATATAATTGGTTCTAAATGATGCGGTATAAACGATCTAAGCAAACCCAAAGAACAATAGAAACCTATATAAGTGTGGGATATTTCTAAAGGATTCGATTAAATTTAAGGAGAAACTTTCGCTTGTGCCTACAAGTGGATACAAGTTCATTGCGTTTATTAAGCGTTGCCATGTCTGGTTTATATAAAATAAAGAATTTCTCGGTGTTACAAAGGTTACACCGTTTTGTAAGGTTACTATAGGATTTGGCCTTGGCAAGGATTCTCCAGGAGATTGTAAAGTCTTTGTTTTGATCTTTCAGCTCCCAAAAATGTTTACTTAGTTCAGTGTCATTTCTTTTGCTTGTGTGCCTGAAAGATGCTTGATGGTTACGCCATCTCGTCTTGAACTCAGTGGCGGTAAGCCCGACGTACGTCTCTGAGTGTTCAGCGGTAGTGACGGTGGCTTGATAAACTACATCCTTTACTAGGCATTCTCCGTTAAGAGGGCACTTGCTTAGGTCTCTGCAGTTGCAGGCTTTGGGAGGGTTTCGCTCATCTGGAGTTGCATTTCGTTTTAGAATAGCTTTGTTGTGGCCATCAATGATATGCTTAATGTTAAGGGAACAACTGTAGCTGAGTTTGAGATTATTTCTGTTGAAAATTTTCCTTAATTTGTGGTTTGGTGGGAAATATTTTTTGATCAAATTAAGAAATTCTTTTCCTATGTTTGTTTGTACGTTTCTGCTGAATGGTGGGTTGAACCATATGATGTTTCTCTGCCTTTTTCTCTTTACTGTGTTTGTCGGTTCTGGCGATTGTTGCGGTGGTATGAATCGGAGGGTATGTGAATAGCCGCTTTTTCGGAGTGCCTCTTGGTAGGGTGGTGCTGCTTCATTGAAGGCTTCTTCATCTGAGGAGATTTCCGAGAGCCTCTTGTTAATTGCCTTAGGGATATTCTTTATTATGCATGGAAAGTATTATTATGCATGGAAAGTACAAACCGTACTCGAAGCCATCTACTACACCGCTCTATGTCCACAGCAAATCTAACCACCCCCCCCCCCCCCATGCATAATAAAGAATATCCCTAAGGCAATTAACAAGAGGCTCTCGGAAATCTCCTCAGATGAAGAAGCCTTCAATGAAGCAGCACCACCCTACCAAGAGGCACTCCGAAAAAGCGGCTATTCACATACCCTCCGATTCATACCACCGCAACAATCGCCAGAACCGACAAACACAGTAAAGAGAAAAAGGCAGAGAAACATCATATGGTTCAACCCACCATTCAGCAGAAACGTACAAACAAACATAGGAAAAGAATTTCTTAATTTGATCAAAAAATATTTCCCACCAAACCACAAATTAAGGAAAATTTTCAACAGAAATAATCTCAAACTCAGCTACAGTTGTTCCCTTAACATTAAGCATATCATTGATGGCCACAACAAAGCTATTCTAAAACGAAATGCAACTCCAGATGAGCGAAACCCTCCCAAAGCCTGCAACTGCAGAGACCTAAGCAAGTGCCCTCTTAACGGAGAATGCCTAGTAAAGGATGTAGTTTATCAAGCCACCGTCACTACCGCTGAACACTCAGAGACGTACGTCGGGCTTACCGCCACTGAGTTCAAGACGAGATGGCGTAACCATCAAGCATCTTTCAGGCACACAAGCAAAAGAAATGACACTGAACTAAGTAAACATTTTTGGGAGCTGAAAGATCAAAACAAAGACTTTACAATCTCCTGGAGAATCCTTGCCAAGGCCAAATCCTATAGTAACCTTACAAAACGGTGTAACCTTTGTAACACCGAGAAATTCTTTATTTTATATAAACCAGACATGGCAACGCTTAATAAACGCAATGAACTTGTATCCACTTGTAGGCACAAGCGAAAGTTTCTCCTTAAATTTAATCGAATCCTTTAGAAATATCCCACACTTATATAGGTTTCTATTGTTCTTTGGGTTTGCTTAGATCGTTTATACCGCATCATTTAGAACCAATTATATGTATTGTACCCTTAGTTTTAATTTTTTAAATTTTTAACGTTTTCGGTCAGGATCATATTACTGTCTATTTCGTATTTTTCAGGACCAATCATATGTATCTCTCTCTGTTGTCACTTTTGTTTAAATTTTGTAACGGCTTCGGTCTAGATCATATTACTGATGTATAAAACCTCTTTTATGCTACAGTGTATATAGAATTTAACTGATGAGTAGACCGACGCAACATCGGTCCACGAAACAGAACTGTATTAAAGTCTATATGAAACAACTGTGAGTAATCATACATTGTTATAACCGCTCCATTATTGTCGAGCACTATTCTGGATACATCAGTGTGGAACTCACCTGTAGTTATATATATATATATATATATATATATATATATATATATATATATATATATATATATATATATAGACGGTTTTGAAGGTGCTGCCTGAGCCAACGAAAGATGTCATACCAAAAGGATCACAATAATGGATTCACAGTCCGGATTCGGTGGATATGATAAAAAACTAGTTAAAAAGACCGAAAATGGACAACTTTTGGTATAAAAAATATAAAAATTTAGTTTAAAAACGTTTCGGTCTCTCGACCTTCATCAGTTATACAGACAAGTTACACATGAGACTTAAGTAAGAGATAAAGCCCGAGAACGGAGGTATTAAGCCATATACATCCCGAGGGCCGTAGGCCCGAGGGATGTATATGGATTAATACCGACGTTCGAGGGGTTTATCTAACTTATTTCATGATGTTATGCATGAGGTATAGCTTATATAAAGGTCGTCCTTCACAGGACAATAATTGGCCACTTGTTTTTGTCATCTGTTTGTTTGTCTTTTTGATCCGACCGCAGGGTTTTCACACAGCAACGAGAAAGGTGCGTTTCACGGGTCACAATTTATTCAAACCACTTCTTCTCACTTAGGTGAGAAACGGAGAACAATAGCCCATGTTTGTTTGCTGAGCCAACAACAATCAAATTTCAAACCTTTTGTGTATGATTTTTGTCATATTTTTGTTTATTGGGAGACTTTAGAGAAGTAAGCGAACGAGATAGTGTTGAAGTCGAAAAAAAAAAAGAAAATGCTGGGCGTAATATCGTTGTTGTTTGTGATAACGAAGTCGAGCAGAGAAGACAGTCCAGAATACCGGCAAACACGTAAGTTAATACTACGTCTTAGGCGAGAAATCAGATCCTTACAAAGATATCAGAGCCCCTGATGTCTCTACCAAAATTGAGATTTCTAAAGTATTAAATTGTCGATCAGAAGGTTCCGTAGCAGATAGGAAAGCCGAGTCCTCGTAAGAAAGAGAAGTAGATCAGTTAGATGATGACCATGTAAAAAGATTTTGCCAAAGAGTGACAACAACGGGACTGTGAAAGTATCAAACATTGTTGTGTTCCAGAATTGCTCGTTTGTAATATCCAAAGACTTAAAATTTTCTTAGAGTAAACACATAACCGGCATGATATATGTGACACTACTGTATTTTCTATAGTTGCAGAATTAATTTCTATATATGTGATGTGTTAAAGGGAGAAATTTTCTCAGAATGTTTGGCGTGGTCAAAGGACGTGTATGAAATGCTTTAAATGCTCATTATAAATGGAAGGGATTTATTTGGATATTGCCCAGGGCAGCAGGGCAATATACAGATAAATCCCGGGGATTTATATAGATATTGCCCTTGCATTTATAATTAGCAATTTATTCAATTCATCAGCCCCGCTCTTCCCTGCTACTATCAAGCCCTCCCCGGACTTTCAGTTAGTTAAATATTCATGAAGTATGTAAGTTAAATAAAGGATGTTGAATAACAAAAGAAAATGTGTGATTCATGAAATAAATACGGTTACAACAATGACTTAATGTTAAACTACTGATAAATTACGTAACAAAAATAAAAGCAAAAATTACAACAATAATACAATAATAGAAGTGATAACGGGACTAAACCAAAGGCAAACCACAATTGCCACAAATAATACTAAACTACATTAACCTAACAAAAGGTATAATAACTAAGAAAAACAATCAAAAATAGAAAAAGTTATGCAATAGCCCTAACTTAATAAGTTTCCCATTCAGGGTTCTGAACAATCATACAGGCCAATGCCACAACAAAATCCCTGAGCAGGGTCCTTAAACAATGAGTTATAAATTCCACACTCAGAGCCTTTGAGTGACGAGGCCAGCACAAAAATAACAGATTCCCGAACGAGGCCCTTGAACGTTAAGACAATTACAAAAGGCGATAAAAAATTTATGCTAAAAATTCACTATAAGAAAATCACAACCTAGTGATGAAACCTCCCTGAATTTAATTGTAATGAATACGATTTTTTGAATGAAATTCTTGTCTTTTATTTAGCCCAAAAGGTGAAAGGGAAAATAGTTGCGCACTCCAATACGTTTATTTCGTGACAAGTAATTTTTCTGTGTCTTGATTTGTGTTTGTATAAATTTGGTCTATGCATTGAAAAGTGAAATCTGTTAGAATGTGTGGCGTTTTGTTGAAGTGTATGGCGACCTCGCAGGTTTTCTTGTTTGTTTTCATCGTAGATTTGTGATTCCTAAATCTAACTTTAAATTCCGTAGTGGTAGATCCAACATACTGGAGATTGCATTTCTTGCAATGAACCAAATAAATCACATTATCGGAGTTGCACTAATGATAATGATAATGTGATTTATTTGGTTCATTGCAAGAAATGCAATCTCCAGCATGTTGGATCTACCACTACGGAATTTAAAGTTAGATTTAGGAATCACAAATCTACGATGAAAACAAACAAGAAAACCTGCGAGGTCGCCATACACTTCAATAAAACGCCACACATTCTAACAGATTTTACTTTTCAATGCATAGACCAAATTTATACAAACACAAATCAAGACACAGAAAAATTACTTGTCACGAAAGAAGCGTATTGGAGTGCGCAACTATTTTCCCTTTCACCTTTTGGGCTAAATAAAAGACAAGAATTTCATTCAAAAAATCGTATTCATTACAATTAAATTCAGGGAGGCTTCATCACTAGGTTGTGATTTTCTTATAGTGAATTTTTAGCATAAATTTATTTTATCGCCTTTTGTAATTGTCTTAACGTTCAAGGGCCTTGTTCGGGAATCTGTTATTTTTGTGCTGGCCTCGTCACTCAAAGGCTCTGAGTGTGGAATTTATTACTCATTGTTTAGGGACCCTACTCAGGGATTTTGTTGTGGCATTGGCCTGTATGATTGTTCAGAGCCCTGAATGGGAAACTTATTAATTTAGGGCTATTGCATAACTTTTTCTATTTTTGATTGTTTTTCTTAGTTATTATACCTTTTGTTAGGTTAATGTAGTTCATTAGTATAATTTGTGGCAATTGTGGTTTGCCTTTGGTTTAGTCTCGTTATCACTTCTATTATTGCATTATTGTTGTAATGTTTGCTTTTATGTTTGTTACGTAATTTATCAGTAGTTTAACATTAAGTCATTGTTGTAACCGTATTTAAGTCTCATGTGTAACTTGTCTGTATAACTGATAAAGGTCGAGAGACTGAAACGTTTTTAAATTAAATTTTTATATTTTTTTATACCAAAAGTTGTCCATTTTCGGTCTTTTTAACTAGTTATATATATATATATATATATATATATATATATATATATATATATATATATATATATAGAATTTTCACTTGTAAAACAATAAGCTCCGACTCCAGTCAAGACTTTTGACAGGTTTATTCTCAACGTTTCGCCCTTACGGCCTTCCTCAGGAGAATTATTGCACTATGGCTTGCTTACAACATTTCAAAATTTGCTATTAACGGAAATGCGGTTCGTTACAAATACGAACTCGCATACGATTAAACAATTAAACCTTATTGGCTGCCGCGCGCATTTGAATAACGTAATGGGATATATATTCCAATTTGTTATATGGCAGATCAATCCATTTCAGGACTTCGCCCGTTTCCGGATCATATTCGAGCTGCCCTTTTAAAGGATTATTTGGGCTCATATATTTATACTTTCCAGGAGTGAATCCACCTTTAGGCCTTGGTAATTTTCCGAGAAGTTTATGCACATCCAATCCATTTCCATCGAGATCCTTTCTATCCGTTGTATATTTCTTGTTTGGTCTTATTTTTGTTGATAATTCATCTAATGCTTGACTACCTACATTTTCTATCATTGGAGTCAGTTTTTTCAATCCATAATTCAAGACATTTTTTTGAGCGTTTTTATTTCTTAGCAACTCACTTGCTCCATAACGACCCATTTCAACAGCTTTCTTGCCTAACTACGGGATAGCATGTGTCATGCCTTCTAATCCCAGCTCTGCTATTGTTGATCCAATGCTCCCGCCACGCGAGGGCTGATTCAGTTTCCCTGTTAAACGAATCTTGTTTTTTTAATTCCACACGACGCGCAATGGCAGAAAAACACCAATCTTCCATTTTTTTGCTGTTTGATAACCAGATTGCTCCACGCATCCAGTAATTCGTTTTTCTTTGACACAATAAGATTCCATTTTTTAACGAAATATTCTTTTATGAATTTTTCATTTTTTTGAGGATGGTTTTAATAAAAAACTTTGAGAGAATCATAAAATGATTTTTTGTCAGTGAATATTATCTAAGAAATATAAGCAATAATATCCACATCTAACAGATTTGATGTCTTGAATCGGATGGCCAAAATTATAAACATATTCCATATTTAATCTTTTACATATTCCACAAATTCTACCGGTGGTAGCAGGCAAAATGAATCAAAATAATAAATAAGATTTTCGCTCACAAATGTTGCAACCCAATGTGTTACGTTTCCAACAGAATCATCCAGATTAATTATGCAGCAGCCCGTTTTATGCAAATGATCTTTCGAGTCTCTTGAAAAGATTCCTTTGAAATTGGGGATTTTCAGAAATTTCAGCCACTCAAGTATATCAAAGTTTGAAATAGGAATATCTTTGAACTTTGGTTTCAAAGAATTGCTCCTAACACCCGAATGCTCCCGAAGGGGCTATTTGGCTCCAGCAAAAGACCGCCCCCTCGGGGGCCTCCAGATTTTTTTTGTCCTCGCCCGCCGCTTTGCGGCCATGTTCGAAAAAAGGGAGGTGGTGCATAAGGATATAAACCTGGTTTGGTGAAACTTGAAGACCGGCCCCTTCCGGGGCCCCCAGCTCTTTTTGGTACTTGTAATCCACTACCAAACAGCTTGGAAGCAAGCTCAATAGCCATTGGAATTCCTATCGCAGCAAGTGTTCCCAAGAGTCCGCCATTTATTTGTTTTGGGATGGTTTGAAATTTATTCATCTTCCAGTCATAAGCCCTTTTTTTTAACAGAATTCAACTGTCTTTGAGTCAATTCTTTCACTTTTGCAAGTTGGGGTAGAAAATTGAATGGAATTTGAATTCCCTTCCCAAATATATTATCAATTCCCAGACTTCCCAAGGCAATCAACGCTCCTGTCGCAAGATGAAGTGCTACTTTTGTTGCCCCTTTTGTAACAAAAGGAACCAACTTCGTTCCTAAGGATATCAATGATGACCAAAGGCTTCCTCCCTATTTGACAGCTTTTCTTATTTGTGTTTTCGAAATCGAAATTTTAACTCCTTTTTTTTCTTGAATTACTTTCCTTATCTTATTGATTTGTGTTTTTGTCAGCATCAATTCATTATTTCCCTTCAATTCATTGTGTGAAAGTCTCAGTGTGATCGGTGATGAATCCTTCAAGGCTTTTGCTAATTTTACTTTTTGTCCATCAGACAAATTTACATGATATTCGAGATAGGTTGTCATTTCAATATTTTAAATATTGAAATAATATTCAGAGCACAGTTAATCAAGCTTTGATCAGAAGTTTTCCAGAAGTATATAATTCGATTTCTTTTTCATGTAGAACCAAAGCGTTCAATGTGTAATCTGTTGCATTTGGTTCATTCAGTTCGTATCTGAATGTCAAAGAAACGACTGAATCTTTCACATCATCGTCTTGGTTTCTAAGATTGAAACAAAGCATCCCAAAAAGATTTCTGAAATTTGCTCGATCTATCAACGGTCCACTCAAATGGTCATTATAAGCGGAATTGTATGACATGAGTGCCCGATAAAGTCTTGTTTCTTCGTCTGACGTCATTTCCAATTGAGGATAATAAATGCTGTTGTTCAACTCTAATTGAGCCTTGCTGAAATACCAGTTGTTTGCACCAATGGAGAATGTTTTGAAAGTGAATATATTATGTTCTTGACTATTATAAACCGCTGTTGGAACAACCCAAATAAACACATGTCTTGGTCTCCGGATTCCATTGGAAATGCGAAAATAACTATTCGTGGCTCTTGTTTGGCTTATTTCATGGTGTTCCCTCAAATATGTCCACTTTTCTGGTTTCAAATAATCCTCAAGATAATGTTTCATTCCTTCACCATTGAAAATGATTTTCGGGCACCACAATCCGAGTTTAGTGAGAATAACTTTTGAATCTGCTGCGGCACCTTTTCTGAAAATGATGTTGTTGTCATTTTCCAGTTTCAACAAAATATTTGTTTTTATATTTGGATGAAGATTATTTTTGAAAGCAGCGAAATAACTGTTTAAATTAAGAGGAATTGAAATCTTATTCACAGGATTTTCCGTCTGGTATAACCCTCATTATAAAGCGCCTGAGCTGGTCGAGCTTCTGTAGTTCCCGTTGAGGTGTCCAAATAGAAAAATTGATCTTTTCCAACTGTATCTGCATAACCTTTGTATAATTCAAGAGCGTCAGTGCATTTGACGATTCACTGGCTCGGGCGTTGTTATAAACCGTTATTCCATTGTATTCAACTTGGATTTCTTTTATGAATGAAGAACCATTAGTTGTTGTGCAATCTTGATTACCATTATTTACTCCTGCTGTTATTCCAGTTGCGCTGTCAGCTGTTGTAACAAGTTTAGAGTCAACGTCCAGATAAGCATTATACCAATCAATTGGATTTGCTTCTGATGAATTATCAACTGTGAATCGATAATTATCTTTTCTTTGCCTGTTGTCCTTCGCAGCGTTGTCATTCAGTGGGGTTTCCAAATCATAATATGTATATTCATATCTTTTGACGAATTTTGGGTTTCTAAAGTTTCCGTTCATATTTTTTAACATATAATATTTTTTCATTCTTCAAAGCAAATCATTATAAACATCTTGGACATATTGATTTTGAGCAGTGGGTGTTTTTTATCAGCAGAGCTGCGTCTCAAAATTTCACCAATTTCTTTTCCTTTTGTTGCAGCTGGTTGTGGCTTTCTTGCAAATTTATCATAAAATTTTTCACCAAGGACCTGCCCAGTTTTTCCTCAAACTTTCTCTGCTCCCTTTTCCACGAGTTTTTCTGCTGCCTTTGAAGCCAACTTCGAAGCTGTTTTCCCCGTTAATTTAGTTCCAATTTTTGACATGGTGTCAAAGAATTCATAACCCACCCTTCTGTTTTCTCCTGTATCAGGATCCCTTTCTCTTCGTTCTATTTTAGTTAAACTTCTTTCATTACGACCCTCAAAGAAATATCAATACCATTCAAATCAACTTCTCGATCTTCATCATCAGTAAAATAGAATGTCACATTAGAAATGGTTTTTGTGTTTATTCTATTCCACAACAAATGGATCGGTTGAATTTCAAATGGGAGGGATCTTGTTTTTGTGCTCGTGGAGAAGGTGAAAAGAACATTTGACTTTTTCCCTGAAACGATTGAACCACTCAAAAGACTGCTTCTGAGGTTGAGATTATCAACACTATTTGATATATTAGGGAAATTCGTTCCATAAGCGCTTGTTTTCAGGATTGCTGGATCAAATCCCAACAAGACATTGAATTTTCCACACTGTGAAAAATCAATTTGGAAGTTTTCATCCAACTGAATGACCACTTTGAACGTTGTCAGATCAAACAACACGTTGATGCCAAAAGCATCGCCGCTTTGCGGCGTTTCCCAATTCTTTTGTGAATGAATTCGTTGATGTCTTGATAATCATAAATTCCTGCTGGAAAGGTGATTGTTTCCCACGTCTTTCCTTTGTCCTTTGAAATCACCAACTTGTTGTTGTTATATTCAGGTCTGATATTATGCCAGTTTGCAGTCATGGAAAGATGATCAAGCGCAAGATAATATTGTTTATTATCATCTAGAATCAACTCAGGGAAAAACTTCACGGTGAAATTCCCTGGTTTGCTTCGCGGATTTTGTTTTCTTGCATCCATTGATTTGAAAACGAGAACTCGGTCGACATCCATTATTTTATATATTTATTATAAAGTTTTCATGCATTTGTTGCCAAGCACAAACGACTAATTTTTAAACTACGCTTTAAAAACTACACTTGAAAAACCTTTACATCTCGCACGCGGTCGAAGATCTACAAGTCACGTGACACTGGTCATGAGTTCTCTATATTGCAATTACGTCATCTCACACACTCCCCGACTTTAAAAATGTCCTCCGAGACATTTGTTACAATCTTTAGTGGAGTTATCGCCTCCCAGCTAAAACGTGCCACCATATTCTCATGCGTTACTCCTGTATGTCGCTTGCATTATGGGTTGATCAGGCCCAAGACAGCAATTTTATACAACAAATTTATGCAAATACGTAATCAAAACCTATCTTCGTTCACACTTGATTCAATAAATAGCTATGCACAGTCATAGTTCCATGATAACAATATCATTTATTTGCCTGTTTGAAAGGCACAACGGCACAAAAGGCAGGTAATTAAATAATCAGTTCAACAACAACGTCAATGAAAGTCTTGGGCAGTCAGTATGTGCATGCAAATTACACATGTACCGTCTGTATATAGGGTGGGTACGCCAACGGACCATAACATGGTTGTGCAGGGTACTGAAACACAGGTTGTATCCAGGGTGATTGGAATGGCTGACAGCACCATCTGTTATGATATTGACTATTCTATTTCCGGTACAATTGTTATAGTATTTCCGGTACACGTTTAGACACGTGACCTTGAAGACTCGTGTAACTTTGACCATGCGGTCTTCTTGAAGTGAGCATTAAAGTGTTGTTGTTTATCCGCATTTACGTGATCGTAACATGGTGTCAGGAAGCGGGATTCGACCTAGCTGTTGATGTTCATATTGCTGCTTCGAAATTTTCAAGTTTCAGCGCTTCGTTCGCAATTGGTAGAAGGTTAAGTCTATAGTTTGCGTTCGGTTCGTTGCATCACAAGTGTCATGGCTGCTGTCACTACAACCGCTAAAGTTCCCTCCCCGTTGAATTTATCGGATCGCTTACACCAAAGAGAGAATTGGAAGTCGTTCCGTCGAGAATGGAAGTTCTACGAGATTGCGGCTGGCATTCATAAGAAATCACAGGATGTTCGAGTGGCATCATTGTTAAATGTCATTGGAAAGGAAGGCATGGATATGTATGAAACTTTTCAATGGAACGAGGCGTCGGATGCTCTGAAAATCGACAAGGTGCTGGAAAAGTTCGAAGAACGTTGTGTACCAGTCCGTAACGAGACTTACGAAAGATATGTTTTCTTCAAGCGCGCGCAGTTGCCGAACGAGCCTCTGGATAGCTATATCACCGCGTTGATGAAATTATCGGAGTCATGTGGTTTTGGCACGCTTCGTGAATCTCTGGTTCGTGATCGACTGATTCTCGGTGTCAAAGACGACAAAGTTCGTGAAAAGCTTCTTGGAAAGCGAGACCTTGACCTGGATAAAGCCATCCAAACTATCAAGGCAAGTCAAGTCACTCACTCGCGAGCTACGGAGATTTCAGGAGAAATTCACGCAATTCAACGCAATACACCACAAGTCGAAGTTTCAAGGAAAAGGCAAGCGCGGGAAAACACCGACTCGCAATCCGTCGCACAGCAAGGGACTTCCTACATTTAAAGAGTGTTTGTTTTGTGGTGGTAATCATCCACTGGAGAGAAAATTGTGTCCGGCCTCTGGTCAGAAATGCAAGAAGTGTGGAAAAGAAGGTCATTTCGCAGTCAAGTGTCGGAGCAAGCCTGGACACGAGAAAGTCAATATGGTTGAAGAAGTCTTCTACATCAACACTATAGTCGGTAAAGATTAAGCCCTTGTTTCGCTCAATGTGAATGATTCAGCTTTAGTAACATTTCAGATTGATACTGGTTCCACAGCGAACATCTTGCCATTACAGGATTACATCAGGGCTACAAATGATGTCAGCAAAGCAAGTATTGTTCCTAAGGACATCACTCTTGTAATGCACGATCAGTCAAAGCGAAAGGCACCGGGATTTACAAGGTTGAAAGTAGAGCATAATGGCAGCAAGCATGAACTAAACTTTATTGTTGTTGACCAAAACGTTACACCTCTGTTGGGTTTGAAGTCGTCCCAAGGCTTGGGTCTCGTGAAAATTATGGTCTCTGATGTTTACACACCGGTAAATCATGTAGCTGCACCCCTTCAGCAAGAAGTATCTGAGAATGTCATAAGGATCCTGTGCTTAGTCCGTTTTCTGATGTGTTTCAAGGTATTGGATGTTTACCTGGAGAGTACTGTATTCAGCTGGACAAGGATGCGCAACCTGTAGTACACCCACCACGTAAAGTGCCTGTGCCAAAGAAGGAGGCAATGAAGATTGAACTAGACAAGATGGTTGCAGACAATATAATCACTCCTGTAACTGAGCCAACGGACTGGGTGTCCAGTGTTTTAGCAGTGCCCAAAAAGGATGGATCAGTTCGAATTTGCCTGGACCCGAAAGATTTGAACACTGCCATTAAGCGCTCACACTACCCTCTACCCACTGTAGAAGATGTTGCTTCTCGACTCACAAAGGCAAAGTTTTTCAGTGTTCTTGATGCCAAGAGTGGTTTCTGGCAGGTCAAATTGACAGAGACCTCCAGCTATTTCACTACATTTAACACACCATTCGGGCTGTTTCGTTGCTGAGAATGCCCTTTGGCATTAGCTCTGCACCTGAAGTGTGGCAACGAAAGGATCTTGGCTCTGCTCCCAAGCGCCTTCAGCGGATGCTGTTGCGCCTTCAGCGATACAACCTTGATGTAAAGTACCAAAAGGGTGCCAAGATGGTTATGTCTGATCCACTGTCCTGTGCCTACCTGGATGAAGTCCCCAACCAGACCGAGTATTGTAACGAGCTTGAGGAAATAGTACTAGTGGAGGATCTCCCCATCTCTGAAGCTCGACTGAAGGATTTCATAGAAGGCACCGCCTCTGATAGCGACCTTCAGATCCTTATGACTGCGGTCCTGAATGGCTGGCCTAGTACCCAAGCAGAAGTTCAAGCAGAGGTCAAGTCGTATTTCCCCTTTTGTGAAGAAATTACAGCCCAAAACGGTTTGCTGTTCAATGGCGAGCGTCTCATTGTACCTGCAAAGCTTAGAAAGCAGATGATGGAACAGGTTCATTCGTCCCATCTTGGCATTGAGGGATGTCTTCGCCGAGCTAGAGAAGCTTTCTACTGGCCCCGTATGAACGCTGCATTGAAAGATGTCATTCTAAAGTGTGATATTTGCAACTCACACAAGCCAGAGCAGCCTCGAGAGCCATTAATGCCTCATGAAATTCTATCAAGGCCTTGGCAAAAAGTTGGCACAGATCTGTTCCATTTCGATGAACGCCAGTATTTGATTACTGTTGATTATTACTCGTCTTTCTTTGAGGTCGATAAGCTGGAGATAGCAGATTCCAGAACTGTTATTGACAAGTTGAAAATGAAGTTTAGTTGTCATGGAATACCGGAGATAGTCATTTCTGACAATGGTCCCCGGTATGCTTCCACCGAGTTTGCAAAATTTGCAAGGGACTGGCACTTTCAACATCTTACCTCATCTCCACGTAATCCCCAGAGCAATGGAAAGGTTGAGAGTGCAGTAAAAATCTGTGAAAACATAATGGAGAAGGCAGCACGTGGAAAGTTTGATCCATACCTTGCTCTTCTAGACTATCAAAACACACCGACAGAAATTAGCTCTTCCCCAGCACAAAGGCTGTTTAACAGACGAACACGCAACTTGCTACCACTGACAAAGAAACTGCTAGAGCCTGAAACACCCCCGACACAGGATGTGCAGCAGAAGCTGATTAACTCTAGACAAAAACAGGCTTTCTACTACAACCTGAAAGGTAAAGCATTACCTGAGTTACAACCTGGACAAACAGTCAGAATGAAGAAACCAAACGAGTCTACTTGGACTGAAGCTGTTTGCAAGAAAATGATGGGTCCTCGTTCCTATGTGGTTGTCTCTGGTAATCGCACCTATCGTCGAAATTGTAGACAGCTGATATCAGTTCCGCCCACTGAATCCCTGCCGGCATTTCAGCAACAGCAAAAAGAGACAGACATTGTACAAGTGCCGCCTCAGTTCAATTCTCAAGGATCTACTCCTGCTGCAGTTGTTAAGCCGGCAGCCGAACATTTCAAACTGCCATCCTACCCTACTGTTACAAGGAGTTTCCGTACGGTTAAGCCACCAGTCCGCTTTCAGGATTACACACCTTAGGAACTGTTCTCAAGGAGACTGTTTATTAAATAAGGAATTGTTCTTAAGGAGATTGTTTATTAAATAAGGAACTGTTCTTAAAGAGACTGTTTATTAAGTAAGGAACTGTTTTGTTTAAATGCCTTTGAGACAACATCTCGTTTTTACAAAAGGCAAGATGCTATGATATTGACAATTGTTATAGTATTTCCGGTACACGTTTAGACACGTGAACTTGAAGACTCGTGTAACTTTGACCATGCGGTCGTCTTGAAGTGAGCATTAAAGTGTTGTTGTTTATCCGCATTTACGTGATCGAACACCATCCAGGGACACGAATTGAACCGATCTGGACACCACAGATAGTTGGCTCTCCCAGTGTATCATATGTAAACATCCTTGGTGGATGACGGACACGCTGGGGACAACTTTGTTCCAGGTCTGGTATAGGTGGTTCCGATTCCGATTCTGTTACAAGTTCTGGCCTTTGATCAGGACCCGGATCCTCTGGCACTGACACATGTGACGTGTCGTGGTTCTCAGCAGGGTCAGAGTGATTCACATCTGTTGGTCCCTAGTCATCTACAGACTGCAGCTCATTAGACGGGGTCTGGACATCAATGTCTATTGGTACATGTCGACCAAAGGCAGTGCTGGTTTCAGGGTTGACTCTTTCCATCGGACAAGACAATTCGTCAAGTTCTATTGGTGAATAGGTTACTAGATGTTCAGCATCATCCGTGTCGCTTACAGCACTTGTCTGTAATGCATCGCGCGTTTGCCTCGTGATCCTAGATCCACGACGAGTCTTGTTAATCGTTTGATGTTCTTGCTCTGGAGTTACCGGTAGAAATTCGCATGGAAATGACAGGTTTCTGTGCAGAACGCGATTCTTTTTGTTTCCTCCTTCAGCTTTCACTTTATAGACAGGATTGTCGCCTTTTCGTTCCACCACAACGTGAATCTGATCTTCCCTGTAAGCCCGCAATTTACCAGGTCCCCCACGCTCTGACAGGTTTCGGATGTGGACTCTGTCCCCAGGTTACAGGTTTGTATAGTGTGCCTTGCGATCTTGAAACTGTTTTCTCTTAGAAGATGACATGCGGGATTTCTCTGCAGCTAGTGAGTATGCCTCCGTCATAGCAGACTTCCATCTTTTGACATAGGTGATGTGGTTTCCTGTCATTGACTCCGGTGATGTACCCAGGATAATAGGGTCTTTAAGATACAGGAACGCGGACGCCTTGAAGAACGCCATGGTCGAAAAGGGCCTGGGTCGAGTGTACGGTGTTCGCGGCCGGAAAGTGTTGTGTCTGTGAGCGACAACGCGAAGTTTCCTCCAGTCATGCCTTCAATTAAAGAAACTCGAGAAGCGTTTATACTTATAAGTCATGTAAGCGGTTTTATCACCGATGTGGAGTTCATTCTACTTTACGAAGAAAACACGTCCGATAATTTGGATTTTCCTTGCGATGAATATCCGAGATTTCATTTGCAGGACAAGAATGAAGCCGAGTGCAAAGCTAACTTTAGGGTGGAAAGTCATATTTTCCGACGAGTAGATGCACTTGACATTCCTGCCGTATTCGCATGTCAACAAGGAACGGTTTGCGAGGGAACAGAAGGCCTCTTATGTTAAAAATATTAACCTAAAACAAATTTAAGCTTACAAGATTTATTCATTTCGCTTCGCTCGTGTGCAATTTATAAATATAATTTGTATATTGTCATTTGTGCTGGTTTTATTTCTACACGAAATACAAAGAAATTCAAAATACACTCTTAAATGAAGCAGAAATACACAAAACAAAACAAAACAAAAATAAAGAAAATGATTGCTGAAGAATTTTTCGAGTGACAAACAAACTCAAGACTTTCACGCACTTGGGCTTTGAGCACGCCATCGATATCCTCTGAGCTTTGCTGGAAATGCTTGTTTACCTTAGTTCAGTTTTTTCACTAACACTACTAAAAGAAATGTTCAAAGTTTCGAAAAACTTAAATAGTGTTAAATGAAAGGTCGAAAGAACCCATAAAAGACCATAAGAATACTCACGTTTTACCAGAAACGCGAAACTTCTTTGTGTCACGTCCGTCGCGAGCAAGAACGCGACAGATTGGGCTTGTTGGCATGCGCAGTGAACTTCAAAAGTTCATTATTACTTCCGGTCGTCTCTGGCGGCGTCCGCGTTCCTGTATCTTAAAGTCCCTAATATCAATTGGCAAACGTGGCGAGCGTCCAAAGAGGAGGTAAAATGGTGAATACTCAGTGGATTCGCTCTTGGTGCAATTGTATGCATGAACAACCTTGGGCACAAGCTCATGCCACTTACTCTTCTTTTCTTCGGGTAGAATTCTTAGCATTGACAGCAATGTTTGGTTAAATCTTTCTGCTTTACCGTTGCATTGAGGGTGGTAGGGCGTAGTCCTTGAACGGATCATCCCGCACAACTGCTGTAGCTGGTGAAACAACTTGTTCTCGAACTCCCTTCCCTGGTCATGCAGAATACGCGCCGGAAATCCAAAACGGAGCATAAAATCGTTATACAACTTGTCGGCTGCCGTACTGGCTGACTTGTTTCTTGTGGGGTACGCCTGCGTGAATCGTGTGAAGTGATCAACGATGACCAAAATGTATTCATGACCGCCAGAGCTTCTTTCCAGGTGCAGATAGTCTATGGATATTAACTCAAACGGTGCATTTGTGACAATAGGTTGGAGAGGAGCACGAGTAGAGATATTTGGTCGCCTTTGCTTCAGACAACTGCACACCCGAGTCACAAAGTGAGTAATGTCACGATGCATGTGGGGCCAGTACAACCTCTCACGAGCTAAGTGTAGTACTCTCTCTGCCCCCAGGTGGCCCATTTCCTGGTGTAACACTTTGTAGACCAAAGGATGAAATTGCTTCGGCAACACCAGCTGTAAATACTTTCCACACTTTCTTCTCAGTAGCCCATCTCTTCCAATTTTCAACTTTCCTGTGTACGGAAGTTCTCTACAAATGTCACGGGTTGCCGGTTTTCGCCCATCCGATTTGCATGCTAGCACTCTGCCGATACTTGGGTCTCGTTTCTGAGCTGCTAAAATGACACGAGGCTCTATCTTGTCGTACTTCCTGAAATAAAGAAGATCAGAGTCAAAGTTCATTTCCTCCGTTCTGTCACTGACCGCCGTGATCCAAACTGCGTTGCCTTCCAGAAGTGCCATTATGCCAGACAAAGTTGCACTAATCACATCCTGTGATGTCTCCTGTGTACAGGTTGGAATGTACTGGTTGATGTCCAAAGGGATTCTTGACAAAGTGTCAGCATCTTTGTTCACTTTACCAGGCCTGTACTTGATCTCAAAGTTGTAATCCGCATGTTCTGCCACCCAGCGGTGTCCCGTTGAATTAAGTTTGGCAGTGGATAAGACTTACGTTAAAGGGTTGTTGTCAGTGTAGACTGTGAATGAAGGCGCGTAATACAAATAGTCTCTGAACTGTTCACAGATAGCCAATTTTAAAGCTAGAAACTCTAGCTTTCCAGAGTGAAGATGATAGTTCCTCTCAGCAGGGGTACGGTTATGTCCAGGATTGCAGATAATTAGATGCATGACAAATTTAATAAGCGTCACAAAGTGTCCTCTTGTTCTTCTACTCACCTTCAACATCACTTGTTTTCAAAAATTCAGACAATAAACGTCACGAAGTGTCCCCTAAATTCTGCTCTTTAAGTAAAGATAAAGAGGTGCGTTTACCCTAACCTAAAAACAACACTAACACTAACACTAATGCTTACCTTACGTTTCAAAAAAGATAGTTAACACTTAGACTTAATGGGACACTTCGTGTTGGATATCAAAATTTGTCATGCATCTAATTATCTGCAATCCTGGACATAAGTGCAGGAGTAAGGGTCCTGGATCCATATCCTATCACACGCATTTTACCAGACTGGCGTTGATAAAGTACTGCCCCTATGCCACTGTCGGACGCATCTGTGTGCAGGACAAATAGAAGGCTATAATCCGGATAACCAAGGACTGGCGGATTAACAAGACAGTCCACAAGTCTTTCCAACACTCCTTGGTGCTCCTGTGTCCAACTGATTGCATGGTTAGATTGCGCTTGTGTCCGATTTCCTTTCTGACCACGTCTGTCTTTTCTGGTTGAAGGGTTGTTTTTATTAATTTCTGGTGCTTTTAGGAGTTTGAAAAGTGGCTGTGTAATCCTGGAGAAGTCCTGAATGTACTTGCGATAGTATCCTAGCAAGCCCAGGAGTTTCCTCACGTCCCCAACAGTTCTTGGTTTCGTTTCTTTCAGTGCCAGCACCGCTTTGGTGTTTGAGGGATCTATCCGATATCCATCAGCAGAAACAACCCTTCCCAGATAATTGAACTCTTTCTTGAACATCTTGCATTTTTTTGCTTTAAGCTTGATCCCATGTGAGCGCAGCCTCCGCAAAACTGTTCGTACATTTTCTACGTGTTCATCAAAGGTACTACTGAACACAATCACATCATCTAGGTAAGGAACACAAATTTCGTCTCTAAGACCCTCCAAGGAGATCTCCATAAACCTCTGGAATTCCCCCGGCGCATTCCTGAGGCCAAACGGGATCCGGACCCACTCGTACAGACCCCATGGAGTCACAAATGCAGTCATGTGTTGGCATTGAGGGCTGACAAATCCTTGGTGGTAAGCCTTCCCTTGGTCTAGAAGTGAGAACCACTTGTTCCCCCCCAGATTCTCAATTGTTGTTTGCACACGAGGGAGTGGGTGTCGATCAGCTACCGTTCTTTTATTCAGCTCGCGGAAGTCAACACGTAGTCTCAGTGAACAATCTTTCTTTCGAACGCAAACTACTGGCGATGACTAGACTGAACGTGACTTTCGCCCCATCCACGATTGAGTAAATCTTCAACATATTGATTTTGCAATAGCTAGTTGTTTAAAATCTTCTTCGCCGTCTTCCAGGGCAGGCATCTGTGGCATCTCTTTATTCAGCGTGACGATGTCCTGAATGCCTTCCGTCAGAGCCCGTGGATTTTGCCTAAGTTGCTCAATCACTTTGTCTTGTTTTTCATCAGTCTTCTTCTGTTGCTCCAAAAGGGGTTCACGGAGGGTTTTGAAATAATGACTGATGGCGATATCCCGCCCTTGTTCTCTGTCTTTGACTTTTTCTTCACCTCTGTCACTGCTTTCGCAATTGATATCCCTCCCATTCACTTTGTGCATATTTTTTATCTTCTCAAGGTCCATTTTAAGTGTTGAAACAACATTTATCTCAAAAGATAAGTGCTGATTTGGCAGTTATTTCAAAAGATATCTCAACATTTAAAATGAAAATTCCAAATTATTGTCACGCTTAGCCGGGGTTCCACGAATAAAAGAGAGTGTATACTGAACGTTTAGCCTGTTTTTAATCTATCACAATCTCTGAGCTTTCCTTACAACCTTGCTCGTTCGCTCGCTCTTCACAACCGCAACCACATGGTCTGCCCAAATATGGAAGTCCCATATTTGGGCAGTATGTCATGCAATACACCGGTACATTATGATACAAATCAAAACGAATCTACAAAAAGACGATGCAATGCCTTTTTGGATGAGGATTTTCGTATGCTAATCACTGGCCAAACTCGCTGCGGAAAGACAAACACGCTCATGCATATTCTTCGAAAACCCCTCGTTTACTGCGATAAAATTTATTTCTTCACCCCAAATAAACATCAGGATAAAATTCAAGACCTCCAAAAGTTGATGGGCAACATCAGCAAACAGGTGGGGTATCCAGTGCTTGAACTTCTTGGCCCAGATGAGATCCTTGACACATCAGAATACCCAAATAACAACAGGAAAGTAGTTGTTTTTATGATCTTGTCAACGCCCCAGATAGAATTCAGAAAAAAATTGCAAATCATTGGACTGATGGAAGACATCACGGAATCAGCCCCATTTATCTTTCACAGTCCTGTTATGATGTTCCACCAAAAATTCGTTTGAACTGTTCCCATATCATGCTTTATCCACCAGCAACAAAGACTCATTTGGATCTCATCGCAAAAGAGAATCTGATTGATCCTCGGTTATTTGATAAGTTGAAACAAATCGAATTCATTTTCCTTGACAAAGAAAAGAAAAGTGCCAAGAAAAATTTTGATGAAGATATCTAAAATGGGGATTTTCAACAATGTGGAAAGATTCACTGGTGAATAAATAAAAAATTTCAACAGACAAGTTCAACAAAGCGGCGGACTGAAATTGGACGACAACAACAATTATGACATTGAACAAAAACGACTGGCTAATGTTGCAGAAAGAGTTGAGAATGATGACGCAATCGTCAAACATCAGGTTGACACGCTTGAAACAAGTTTAGAAAGCAAAATCAACCAACTGAGGGCAGATTCACTCCAGGTTGATGGAACCTCTCATATGACTGGAGACCTTGACCTCAGAGGAAACAAATTGATTAGTCCTGGAGGAATTGATATGAATCGAAAACTTATAACAGATTTGGACACGAATGAAGACAATGATTTTTCTGCTGTCAACATGGTCACTCTGAAAAAATTCCATCCTGACGCTCCTGCCCCAACTCATGAAGTCTCCATACATATTGATTTGAAAGAACTTTTCAATGTTGTCCAATCAAAACAACAGACTTAGCATGATTTGGGAGCACATTATAACAATCTTGTTTCTTATAATGATGTTAAAAATATCTTCTTATCCCGTAAAGAGGCGTTTCCAATGGGAACTAGTTTGGATATGGGAACCCATTTTATTTATAATGTGAAAGACCCTGAAGAAATCGACCAAGCAGCCAATAAAAAATATGTGGATGATGAAGCAGCCAAAAAGCTTTATTTGGAAGGTGGAACAATGACTGGCATTTTGGATATGAATTCACAACAAATCAACAATATTGCAGCACCAGTTCAGGATCATCAACCCGCAACAAAAGCTTATATTGATAGAGAACTAATTATCAAGATAGCCAGTGTGGTAGAGCACCTAATAAAATCAGAAGAGGATCTTAAAAAATATGTCAATGAATCGCATATCACTTCAACTTCTCGCCTGAAAGATGAATTCAGATATTTAATGGAAGATGTTGAACAATCCAGCTCTGAGCATGATATTACAGTAACTGGAATCAATGATTTTCCGTCTTCACCTCATTTATTCAATAAAAAAGCATATGATTTCAAAATACATAAAGATGTCAATAATATATATTCTGGGAGACTTGGTTTCAATATGTTTCAACTTCCAGATGAAGAATACACTATTTGCATTGAATTCTTTCCTGCTTCATTGAATAATATGAGTGTTGATGTCGTGAGCACAAGCCTGAATATCAATCAACAATCAACAAAGAAGTTTTCGAATTATTCAAGATCCATCATCCACATGCATAAATGGGAGATCTCTGCACCTGAGTATATATATTTGGATCTGAAATGGCAAGGAACCCCTGAAGCAGAGGATGAAGGAGATGCAAAGCTGATTATTTATGGCGTTAAAGGTTCTCAACCTGATGTTGATAGCAGTGTCTTCGATTCTCCTTTCGTTTTTGAAAGTGGGAAGATGGTCATGGAGACTGATTTGGATTTGAATAATCATCAGCTGCGCGGAAATAAATCATCTTTTTTCCTAAGTGGATTTATGAGTGATCCGGCAATATATGTTAAATTTAATGGTGGTGATGATGATTTAATCATTCCTGTTGGTTGTAAATTAAAGGCAGTTTATGCTGAAATTTTGAATAAAAACCAAAACTTTTATCCACCCATTACAGCTGAAATTGCAAAAAAGACATTTTACATCAAGCAGGGGTGGAAAAAAACAAAAAATACAGACTGATATCTCATTGAATGAATGGAATTCTATACAAGTCAGACCATTCGTTCAAGGAAGCCCCATAAAATTTAATTATAAAGTTTGTTTATTGTTTGAAGTTTAAAAATGAAGAAAAGCATCTTCCAGTTCAATCATATTGATCCAACTATTGAAGAGGAAAAACTCGGAGATAAAAGAGTTGTATAAGTATTATCACAAGCGTTTTTGGTGTTATAAAAAAGTTTTCAAGCGCCTCAAACAATCATACTTTTTAAATAATATGGCTTCAACTCTTGTTGCCCTTGGAACGATAGCAGGAGGAATAACACTCAATCCTGTTATCTTAGGTGTGATAAGTGGGGTTGAATTGCTTTTGAAAACAACCAATAACATTAAAAATACAAGAAATAAAATTGAAATGGCAAAATTCGCAATGACAACACATGAGAAAGTGTTGACTGATCTGAGAGCTTGTTTGAGAGGAGAGGAATTTGATTCTCAGACATTTGTGCATGAAATGAAAGTGATTGATGGCATCGTTGCTGACTTGTGCCTGAATTTTGAAAAGATTGAAAAAGATTATGAAAAGACTCTAAAATGAGTGATTCGGAAAAGTGGCATGATTCTAAAAAGAAAACGGAAATGGATTCAGATTGGGAACCAGAAGATGACGTTGAAGCAGATCCAGATTGGTTACCTCCAACTTGGGATGATTCTTCTTCAGATGAGGACTCAACTTGTGAATCAGATTGGGAGGAAGATTGAATTATTAAAGGTTTCCTTTAATAATTTTTTCAGTGGTTGGAAAGAGAGTCACCCATCAGTAGATGCAACTTCCACATCTTCATATTCGTCGAAATAACTGGGAGGGTGGATGACTTCTTTCTCAAGGACTTCTTGTCCAACAAGGGTAATTGTCTTTATGTTGCTGAGAAAAACTTGCTTGAGTTTCATGATGAGAATTCCTTTGAATGGAACCCCGATGATTGAATGCGGGTCGATTTTTTTCTTCAATTTTTCTCTAACTTTTTGGTTGAAAATACAATTTATTTTCCCGTTTTGGGATAGAGTTTGTAATGAACTTTGGGAAATTCACTTTGATCCTGCTTGAGAAGAACCAATGAATCGGGATGAAATTTGAGCTTTGGATTCAGCTTCGCGAGTGCTGGTTTTGCTTCCTCAGCCAATTTTCTGATTCTTTGTTCAATTTGCTAAAACATTTGTTGTGTTTCTTCATCTTCTTCCACTGTGAAACCAAGAGTAAAGTTGCTTTCCTTTCCTTCATTTTTGTGTTCCCAAATCTTCATTCGACCTTCAACCATGACTTCTGCTGATTTTCCATCATTTTCAATTGTGAGCACAATGAAAGAAAACTTTCCTGATTTCTTTGTTTCTGGTTTTGCGAGCTTGATTTTTTGGACATCATATTCTTCTTTGGTTATCATTTTAAAGGGCGAGACAAAAAACAAACTTTTTTTTCGATTTTAGACTGTTTTCCTTTAATAATTTATTCATCTTCTTCGAAAACGACTCCGCGTCAGGGGTTCTAAATGTTCAATTCATCTTCGAAAAAGACTCCGCTCCAAGGGTCCTCAATTATAGGATGCTTTTTGTTCCATTCATCATCTTCGTCTACTTCTGCTTCGTAAACAGGTCCATGCTCGGGGTCCACTGCAACTAAAATATTCCTTTGGTGCCTTTCCATGTACCTTTCCCATTCTAGTTCAAGTCGTTCCAGAGCCTTCTTTTTGAACCAAGCTTCAGCTTCTTCATCCGAGAATGCGGATGGATGCGGCCGCGCCATCTTTCATTAGCCACAAAATCTGCAATGGTATATTTGTCTGTTACCTTAGCTAAAGACCGTTCAATAGTGAATCCTTTCAGCTTAAGATGAATTCTTGTTGTGCCATACCCATGATTAATTCTCACAACTTCAGGTGAAAAACGAAGTTTTCCGAAAAATGTTCCAACCTGTCTTGGGAAAAAATCATTGTGGGCTAGTCGTTTTTTTTGTGAGATCCTGGATTGTTCTTTTTCCTTCAAAAAGCACCAAGGTCTCGTCTTCGTTAAGGAATTAAGTTAAGAAATTCCTAAATTCGTTGTTCCATTTTTGGTGGCCCATGAATACAGCGCTACTGAGAGATTTATCCGTGAAGGCTATTTTTAGCTTGATACCAACTTCGCCGTGATTCGATTTAATTTAATTTTAAGCGCTGGAATGACAGCGAGCTTAAGAACGAAACATCGAAATTGGCCCTTGAACAGGTCTTTCATCATCATCATCATCATCATCATCATCATCATCATCATCATCATCATGTCGAGCGCACTCGGACCAGAAATGACCTTCCTCCAACCATTGGTGTCCTTCATCACTTCGGGGAGCGCCTCTCTCGTTAGTCCTGAATCTTCCTCTAGCAGGTCAATATAGGTCTTGGCTGGACGTCCCCTAGATCTCTTACCATGTGATGGCTCCCTGAATAACAGTTGGGAAACTACCTCTTTCTTACTCCTCCAACAATGTCCGCTAAATCTCAGCCTTCTCATGCGCAGTGCAGTCGATACAGGTGGAATATCGCCATATAGCTGCTTGTTTGTGATGTGATCTCTCCAACTGACATTTAGTGCAGCCCTGAGCATCTTTGTGTAACAACCATCTAATCGCTGTTCAAGAGCTTTAGTCAGTGTCCAACTATCGGCACTGTACAGAAGAACACTTTCGACAGTTGCCCTGAAGAATCTTAGCTTGAGATTCCTAGTAAGGTCGGATTTCCAAATCGGCTCCATTTTGTTTAAAGCAGCCCAGGCCTTCGCTTTCCTTATCATCAAATCTTTGGCGCTATGGCTAATCCATGATCCCAGATATTGGAAGTCTGTTGCTTGCTTTAGTTGGTGGTTATTTAAAGAGCTCAGACTCCCTTGCTGGCTATACAGCATAAACTCTGTCTTTGATTCGTTGATATATAGCCCAATTTCTCTAGCTGCTCTTTCCACCTTGATCAGAAGCTCTTGGGCATCCTGGATGTTATTCGAAATCAGTGCTATGTCATCTGCAAAATCTGTATCTGTGATTTTCACTTCTGGGTGTCGCCTACTCTTCCGTTCTGTTAGTGTGAACCCAAGATCTTCTCTTCCCTCAATTGCTATTCTCATTGCATAGTCAAGGACTACTATAAACAGATAAGGTGCCAACGTATCTCCCTGCAACACCCCTGCTAGTATTGGGAAGAAGTCAGTTGCTCCACCTGGAGATAATACCTGTGCTTCAGTGTTACTGTACATTAGTGCTATGGCTGTCACAATTGAGTCAGGGATTCCATATGCTTTCAGTATTTGTAGCATCTTTTGTCGATTGATGGTTTCAAAGGCTTTCTTGAAGTCTACAAATATTAGAACTGCTGGTAGGTTCTTAGCCTTTACGCCCTCTATCAATCTTCTTAATGCCAGAATCTGGGCAACTGTTGACCTTCCGGGTCGAAAACCATTCTGGTTCATGCGTAGTATAGGGTCGACATGAGGCCGGATTCTATTTAATAACATTCTGTTGTATACTTTGGCTGCAATTGGCATTAGGCTTATGCCGCGGTAATTTTGAGGGACAGTCAAGTCTCCTTTTTTTGGAATTGGTATGATCGCACTCTTGGACCATATCGTTGGTTTGTCTCCGCTAAGCATTTTGTTGCAGACTTCTAACAGTTGTTCATCTAATGCACCGCTTTTCCAAACTTCGGCAGGTATGTTATCCAGTCCTGAAGCTTTGTTATTTGGTAGGGCATCGATGCTGCTCCTTAACTCAACCATTGTGAATTCACCGGTTTCAATTGGTAAATAGTCCTCCGGCTCAGTAATTTTACGAACCGGTTCGTCGTCTACAGTAGGTGGTTGCCCAAGTAATTCGGAGAAATGTGCCTCCCATTTCTCTACCCTCTCTCCTGGGCTATCTGCTTTTAAACGCCCTTTGTTGCTATTTTTCCTTCCTGTTACCTCATTTACTGTGGCCCATGCCTTCTTAGATTGTTGCTGGACAGTTACCCCTTCTATGTCAGCAATCTTCCTGTTTACGAATTCCTCCTCACTATTTCTATATGCTTCCTTCAGATTTTCCTTTGCTTCCTGTAATCTTGCCTTATTCTGGGCAGTCGGTGCAACAATGCTAGTTTGGTATACCATTTTCAGATCTAATCGCTTGGCAATTACCTCTGCATTTTCCCATGGCACCCTCTTGGTAATCTTGTTCTTTGTTGGTACATGCTCAGCAGCGACTTCATCATGGCTTCTCATTACGGAAGTATATAATGCCTCAGCAGTGTCTGAATCTTCATTTTCATAGAGAACATCAAATCGATTTCGCACTTCAATTGCGTATGCCTGTTTGAAATCATCGTCAACCCTGAATTTATTCCTATCATACTGCACTTTTCTGCTCTTCTCGAATTTATTAGCTCTTAAACTCAATTTCACTTTGGCCGATACCATTCTGTGATCTGTTGTAATTGTAGTTAAATTATATGCCTGGCAATCCTTAGCACTGTTACGCCATTTCTTGTTGATAAAGATATAGTCAAGTTGTGATTTGCTTCCATTTGGGTAGGTGAAAGACCATAGTTTGCTCTTATGCTTTTGGAAGCGGGTGTTCAGCGCTATCATTTCACATTCCTCCAGTAAGTCAAGTAAAACCCTACCATTCCTGTTTGTTACTTGTCCATAGGTATATCCTTTACTTTCCAAAGAATCCATCTTTGCATTCATATCCCCTCCAATTATCTTGACATTGTGCTTTGGTATATCTCTTGTTAATCCCGCCAGCACGTCATAGAAACCTGCTGCTTCATCATCTGACGAACAGTTTGTTGGACTGTAACAGCATACAATAGTTGTTTCAGGATTGCCGTTAAATGTGACCACCATTATCCGTGGGTTGATAGTTTCGATACTTTCGATACCGAAAAGCCTTCCACTTCCTTACTTGAATAACGTGAAATGCCGGTTATATCCTACCCCCACCCCCACCCCTCCACTTGTAGGTCCATCCACCTGCAAACAAAAATAATATTCCGGTTATAAGCCTCCCCCCCGGATATTAGATATTAGCTCTCTCCTTCTTTTCTTTATTTCCATGATATAACATTTTAACAGAACACTATACCATTTCAAATGACAAGTTAGGAACGTATATGGTATGTATAGTTAGGCTTAGACACAAGTTGCTCGCAACGTTTTGGCAACTTTTGCCATTTCGGGCAACTTTTGCCATTTCGAGACACTTTTTTTGTTTTACAGCCAAAAGTATTTTGATAAATATATGATATAAGAGCTTACTTATCATAAATGACTCAAATATGACATAAAGAGTGCGTGAGCTCCTCTCAGCAGTACTAGTACCTGACCCTTTCTTTTTGGCTACTTAAATGGGTTGCCTGTGGCTTTTGAGGTCACTCCGGTCAGCAGTATCACCAATAAGAGCAAGTTTTTCAACATGGCTGCTGTTGTTGAAAGTTCAGAGGAGGACATTTCTTCGAATGAAGGTGAATCAAATTATCCTATCGAGAAAGCCAAAAGGCTCGGAGCAAACCTGAGTGTTCCAATTAAGGGCGCTATTTCAAAAAAGCGGAAAATCCAGACAAATCATTATTGATTCATTAGAGGAAACTTTAGAGGCGTCGGTATAAATGCTTTGCTACAATTTCAACCAGAGGAAAAAGCTCTTGGTCCCATATAGCAATATTGAAATGAAGTGAAAAAACGTATTTTGATAAGTCTGAAAATGCTGCGTGCTAGTCTCAGCTTATTTCATATTATCTCATTCTGAAACGGTTTTTTTTATGCCGCTTATAAGCTTCCCGGATATAATACACTCTCCCCCCTTGAAAGGTAACTGAAAACCGGTATGCTCTAAAGTACGCATCTAGCATGGCAATGGTAGCGACGGACAAGGGTACCCACGGGAAAAATGACAAGTTTGTAGTATTGAATCAATTCTTTCAGTTTCGGCCTTCATTTTCGTTTGTTTCAGGGGTTGTGGGAGTCAAATGCAATTAAGCCTTCCTGCGGCCCGCATCATTAGCTTTTTTCGTTTTTTTTTTTCAAAATAATCTCTCCCCGGTCCACTGGGAGTGCATGTGAACGTGACTAGGTCACGCAACCAATTATTTTATGGCCTTTCACAGACCTCTTGTTATTTACGAGTGATGGTTCCTTCTGTATCGGTTAATACAACTGAATGGACGGCAATATGTGACTATATTTTTCTGTCCTTAATGTTTTCTCGTACATTTATTTCTGCGACATTTGGATTGGAAGTCATCGGATATTTTTATGTGAGTACACTGTGTGTAGACAATGAAACGTCTGTAACAGCATTTTGCGAATATCAAATGCTGTAATGTCAAGCAAGCCATAGTTTTTGTTAGATATCTATGTAAGACTTCTTGTATTTCTGCTGCTTACAACAAGGAAAAGGCGAGACAAGCTAACTTAAACATTCCTTGAGCCGTTCAAAGACTTATGCCGTATTTTCATACGTCGGCAACAAAGTCGATCAATGTTAGATATGATTATAGCTTATATTTTAACTGAATGCGTCCTAGATAAAAATCATATGAATATTATAGTTTAAAACATGTAAATGATGTTTTCAAAGCTTTAAAGACCTATTTAAGGGACAATTTCGCTGTTTCGTTCATGAGCTCGCCGTCTTTCCAGCGCTAGAAATAAATGAAATCGAATGCGAAGTTGGTATCAAGCTAAAAATAGCCTTCACGGATAAATCTCTCAGTAGCGCTGTATTCACGGGCCACCAAAAATAATTTCCGAATAAATAAAAGACAGATTCAGCTATAATGTAGTGTTGTTTTTTTTTTTTTTGCCTAAAACTCATGTACCAGACTGCATTTTGCTGATTTGAAGTTTGCTTAAATTTGCCTTCTTGTTTACATGGTGAGGATAGGTTTTTTGTACAAGACCAAAATGATTTTAAAAATTGACATTTCCGACAAAATTTTATTGCAAAAGAAAGCTAAAATGATGTTTCATTCCCTGTGTAAAAGGCATCGTAGGACACCGAATGTTACGATAACAGGAGCGTGTTGAAAATGGCCCAAAATGGCCAAAATTCAATGGTCCATGAAAGCACCCGCGGACTCAAAAGGCTAATTTTCGACTTCTCAAAATTTTGAAAAAAGTAAAATGAAATCGAACCTTTTAAACCCGTTTTCGAAAATAGGTCACTAAATATGTTCTTTTGGTAAAATAACAAAGAAATTCGAAATTTTGCCTCTGTCGTCGGATTCTCGATATTTACAGACATCCGCTCTTAATAGCGTAACAGACAGTTGCATTCAAATACCTAGTTTCCGTAAAGGTTTTATTACATGTGTATGTAAACTTCAGATGTCCACTGGGCTGCTTTGACTATGCTCGTTGTTGTTGGAGGAGGCCATGATGCATGTTTGAGTTGTAAAAATGTGTTTCTTTAATCATGTGACATCGACCATTAGTATATGCAATTGCCTGGGTCCTCGTTCAATTAAGGATAGTTTTTTATGCGTGTGCTCAAAGTTCTGAAAATACAGTTAAAAATTAACCCTTCAGACCGGGCGGGGGTGACGCCCCCACACCCCCCAATTCCCCAAATTCATAACTTAAAGAATATCAAAGCTATGGCCATGAAACTTAAGTGTCACAGACACTCTAAGTTAAGGTAGGTCATATGATGCGAGGACGTCATATGACGCGGGAATTGCGTCATCATTCCGAATGACCGCCATCTTGGATTTTAATTTTGCTGAAAAAGAGCCAAAATGTGGTCAAAATTAATTATAATCAAAAATAAGAAAACCGCTAAATGATTTTTAATTGTTAAATTTTCTACTAGAAAGGTAAAGTTTTTGTTCAAGCTTTAATTTAAGCAGAAAATCAAAATTTGATTAACCATTACATGTCATGGACAAAAAATATGTCACGTTAAAATGTTTACAGATAAGTTTGAGAAGTAGTCACAAAAAGTTAGTAGACCATTTTTAACCCGTGAATACGCGCAAGCGTAATGAACGGGTTATCGGTAACGACGGCCAATTCACTCACTCACTCACTCACTCACTCACTCATTCGCTCGCTCGTTCCATCACTCAGATGTAAACTTGTTCCGCATATCTACGTTGAAATAACAAAATTTGACCTTGGTAATTAGTCAAATCCTAGGTGGCGCAGTGTGTAAGCGATCAGACTATAGAGCCGAAGGTCGTGAGTTCGAATTTCGTTAGGACGGATTTTTTTTTCGAACTGTAAATTGCTGTTTTGCGTTCGACAAAACTCGTTACATTCAATTTCCAAAAAATCCCGCAATATTGCGTTACCGTTCACTCGTTCCATCACTCAGCTGTAAACTTAGTGACGTAGCGCTTTGTATTGTTACATTGCGTTTCGTAACTGAGAACAACGTGAATCCCCGCGTGAATCTAGCGATAACAATAACTAATTTGCTGTAAACGAATATATACAACAATAAGCTTAAAGATGTTTCGCATTTGGAGTCTTTAAAGCGACATAAAATCGATCTAGAAGGATTTTCTAATCGAGACATGCGTTTTGATGCGTATCTACCTTTAAATAACAAAATTTAGTCTCAAATGACCACGTGTTCCTCGGTGGCCCCCTGGACTAAGGCGCCGGATATGCACTGTGGAGGCCCTGGTTCGATTCACGCCTGTGATTCTTCTTTTTTTTTCTTCGAACTGGACATTACGAAATTGATTTCCTTTTCTTACGTTCGCCCGTGACTCTTTTTCTTTTTTCCTCGAACTTGACATTATAAAAGTGATTTCCTTTTTTTTGCGTTCGTCAAAAATCTTTACGGTTATTTTTTTTAAAAATAAACAATATGGAACCGTGTCAGTGTGAAAACATAAGCTTACCGAAATATTGTTTTGCGTGTTAGCATTTTTTATTCACGGGTTGGCTCTTAGGAGCCTTTGATTACTGTCAATACAACCACTTACTTTGCGAAACTAAGTTATGGGAAGCGAAATTTTGCGAAGGCAGAGGGTAGTAGTGTAGAAGAGGGTGATCCCGCCCCGGCTCCAAAGGCCCGCGAAAACGCTTATTTTGACAACTCCCTAACGCCTTAGTTACCAGCCCCCAGGGCTCATTGCAATTCGCCCTGGGGGCTGGTAACTAAGGCGTTAGGGAGTTGTCAAAATAAGCGTTTTCGCGGGCCTTTGGAGCCGGGGCGGGATGCACCCTCTTCTACACTACTCGGTGCTGCCCAATTGGAGAAATGTAAATCCCTTTGTATATACACCCCCATGGATGCACCCGTTGCTGCATTGCGGTTTCACAAGAGAAAAGTACCTGACAAATGCTTTCATAAGCGCTGGTATAAAGATTTGATTGCAGGGTATAAAATGTATGTCCCCAGATATCACTCAACAAGAAGTGATCTTCTATTGTTCTACATAGAGAACAGGCCTGAAATCGTGAATACGATACAAAAACAAACATCTTACAGTGTTCCTTTAAAAGTGTTTTTAAGCCTAAGAGGAGAGATTAAAGACGAGTACGATGGGGAGGTTTTCATTGTTACGTGTGACCTTGGAGATACAAAAAAGTTTATTGTAACCAGTCCTCATGCGGCTGAAATAATTAGTAGAACTGATGTAGCCTTTGATAACTTTGCGAGAGAATTAGCTGAAAAGTTAGCTAAACCTGCCTCGAGATTACTTAGAATCGAGAATGTTTATCTTTCCTTCTACAAATACCCATAATAAGTGTATGCAAACAAGCCCTATGGAGTGTTTGTGCGCGGTTTGTCCTTTACACCAATTTAACAGAAGCCTCACTTTTTGTATATCAGGCCGCTTGATAATATTGTTTTCAGCAATTGTCCGGTGTTGCCCAATTGGAGAAATGTAAATCCCTTTGTATATTCACGATGGGTCGTGGGAAAAAAAGTCTTATGAGGCAGTACAAAATTCAAAGAAACCGCCGAGTATATATATGGAGGACTGGCCGTTCAAGAGTACCACTAACAGAAGAACCTTTTGAATCTGTTCATCATGCAGATCAATATACAAATCAGTTCTTAGAAGAATTAGCATTACAACAGTGTGCCTTTCTTGAACTTTTAGAACAATATTATCCATCGGATACATTACAGCAGCGTATTACCAATTGAATAAACACTTTCCCTTCGTATATCAATGATGACGACAACACAAGTGTTCTTGAACTTTCTCAAATCGAGGAACACTGGTCTAAAACAAAAGAGCGCCGACTGGGTGAGTTATCGACAAAATACTCTTGGGGCATCCGAAATTGCAGCCTTGATCGGAGTTTCACCCTTTGAAACACCAAAGAGCTTGCTTTTAAAAAAATTACAGCCATCAGACATGCATAGAAATACGGCCTGTACCTGGGGCAATCTGTTCGAACCGCTTGCCCGTAAATATTTTGAGCAGAAGCACTCTGCTAGAGCATTTGCCCATTCTGTATCCCTCAATCTGGCAACAGATCATCCATTGTTTCGAAAGATTATATGCAGCCCTGACGGCTATTATCTTGACAAAGATAATAATTTAATTCTTTTGGAGTTCAAATGTCCTTTCAAGCGGAAAATAGCCATGACTCGAGTGCCCAGTTATTATAAACCCCAGATACAAACTGGCCTTGTGTTTAGTGGGGAAAGGGTCAACAAAGGCCTTTTTGTCGATTCTTACTTCAGAATGTGTTCTATAAACCAGATAGAGCCAAGTTCGAATCATAATAATCTTTTAAACGGCGGAAATATTTACCAGACAAAAGATCACCCAGCGCTTGCCTGGGGCATATGTTATCTGTTTTCAAAACAAAAGCTTACGCGCAATCAAAGTAAACTTATTGACATTGGCGCTCTTGAACAAACTAACACATTTGAGAAAATAATGTCTACAATAGCCGAGAAAGACCTCTGGTGTTTTTACGGCGCGGTCAGAATGTCGTTCAGCAAAGAATACGTAGATGAAGAGTATTTGCGTTACATCAGAATGAAAAAAGCTCTCCTTGCTCCAGACGAGGGGCCGAAGCCGATTGCCTTGTTTTCATGGAAATTGTTGAAAGTCACAGAGCTTGAAGTTGTCAAGCATGAGGGATTTTTGAACAGTATTCAACCGAAGGTCGAACGATTTCACGAGAACTTGGCAAGGCTTCGCAGAAAAATACATGAAAATTTAACAAAAGAAAAACAACATAACAAACTCATACCTGGTGAAACTTTTGAAGACAACATCTGCGATGACAGTGCTATGTTAGAAGCCTTTCTTATGGAGAAAGCGGAGGCGCTTACTCAAGATCTTTAAAAGCGTTGCTCCATAAACGGGTGTTTTTAATTAACATATTCTTTGACATTTGCTGTCTAAGGCAATTTACAATCGCTCGTTGCGGGTCTTCAATCGGCGTTGTAATGTCCAGGATTTTGTAGATCACAAACGTATAAGAGATTCTCGGAAGCCGAGCTTGTATATGTTTGAAAATACGTTTCACCTCATTTATTTGGTCGATAGACAATCCAATCCTTTTGTTAATTCTTGTTAAAGCGTACCCAAACGCATAACACCGTGCCGACTGCCTTTGTCTTGGTTTGTACAAAATGTTTTGATCCGTATATGCCGGAGCATAATCCTCTAGCACTTCCACACGACCGCATTTTTTGCAATAAAGTTCACAGGAATCGCTTGATTGCAAAAATGAGTCACCACAATCATAACAAGCCCTCTTGTGCGATCTTCGGGCCCAACGTTCACGCTGCAAGTCGTTATAATGTTCTTGTAGATATTGTTTCCCCATCTCTGAGAACCCCATATCTTCGTAGATATGGCAAAGTTTTTCCGGCAGCCCCAAGCGGTGTATTTCTTTCCTATAATCGCTGCCGTAAAGCGAACGAAGGATGGCGAATTTGTGTTCTTTCTCAAGTTCACTGAGCCGTGCGGTGAAGTCAGTCATGTTTATACAATACAATACAATTGTTTTTCAATTGGGGGGTTCCCCGTGATTTCCGGGTACGTTGCGTAAAGGTCGTATTTAGAAAATTACAACTTTTCGAAGCTTCTCGAACATACCGAAGCGCCCCAAAAATACCGAAGCGCCCCCAAAACACTTTTTTCACTAAAACTGGGGCGCTCAGGAATGTAATTTTGATAAATCGTTTGAAAAAATAAAATCGGGGCGCTTCGGAATTTTTTTTGAGGCGCTTAGACCATGTCGCGTGACATGTGGCGCCTGTTGGTGTTACGCTTTGTTACGCTAAGTGAGAATCCTGTATTCAGTTGTTTCTCAAATCTGAACTCGACTGAGCGGCTAGAGAAGTAATCTTTTTTTGAATCTTTTCTCGTTCTTCCTTGCGGATTTCTTTTCTGATCTTGTCAAGATCCGGCGTTTGAGTTTGAGTTTGCTTGTTTACGGCAGCCTTTGCTTCACCAGAGCGTATTTCGTTCTTAAGTTCATAATAGCTCTCAACTTCACGGAGGATTATTTTGAACTCTGAATCACTGATTCTCTTGTCAGTTAGAGCCTTTGAAACCAGCTCAAAGACAGAGTTTCGTTTTGCAAGGGCGAGTGTGTATATTTTCTCGTGTTTAGTAATTTTTCTCTGAAGCCGCCTGCTAAACAAAGTGATGCCGGCCGCTGAAAAACCTGTAATAGCTGCCACGCTGGCAATAACCGGGCTGGCTATGAGCCCGGCTCCTGTCAGGGCTGTGACGATTGTGGCTGAAGACAAGCCCGTAGAAATGAAACCAAAACTTACTGCGGTCCCGTGAACAATGGTGTGTGCTCGCTTGTATTTCTTCGCAACTTGCCTGTAATGATTCGCCTCCGACTCAAGCTCCTTTTGCAAATCAGAAATTTTCTTGAGTCTGAAGTCTTCACCGTTGGATAAGTCTGGGTAAAGCGATGGAGTTTCGCTGTATTCAGGAGCTGATGGTAACACGTTAGCTGAGCTCATCATCAGGGGTATATATATATTTTTTAATTAATAATCTCAAGTTCAAATTCAAGCGGCATGTTATTGAAGTCAAAAAGGTTATTGTGTTCATCCCTCACAGACAGTGTTATGCTGTTTACATAATCACCAGACGAGACGTCACGCAAGATATTCTGCTGCGTTGACTCATAGAAAACTCTCTCATATGGCTTTCCGCGAAGATCAAATTTAGCCAAGACAGTCGAAGGCCTACCGTTGAATAGGTTCTGTTCTTTATCAACCAGATCGCAGTGGATAAAGTAAGTGCTCGGTGATGTTAATCCTTTGACGTATGTTACTAGAAACAATACAGCTCTTATGCCAAGTAAATTTGCCAGATTGTCACTAAACTTTACATTACTTCCATTGTGAATGACCATCGCGCCGACTGGTGTATTTATAGTAGTTGATAATTGTAATTTTATTCTATGTTGGGTGGATAAGTCGTTAAATTGTTTCGCTAGACTATCAATGGTGTAATGCCCTTGAAGTAATGTCACGTTTGGAGTTGATCCATTGGAGCTATCTATTGTTGTTGAAATAGTTGCATTTTCTTTCAAATTATGCCACGAGTTGTAAAATGAACAAGAAGCAAGTCTTATGTAACTCGGTTTCTGAAGCGGGTGGTCGAAGTAGATGGTGTGAGGGTTCGAAGGTGCGACGATTGTTAACACAACCATTGTATATATTTAAATTTAAATATATATATATTCAATCATGTTTGGCAGACGCCCTGGTGGTTTTAATCCTGGTTCAAATCTCGGTCTAGACATTGGCGGTCACGATTACGGACCCCCACCCCCGTTTTTTCCTCGTCCCCAAAATCCCCTCTATCCCCAACAGAGCAGGTATATTAGCAAAAAACAGCCAACACCACCCACAGTAAATCCGCAACTTGCTTGGCTTAGTTCTCCGGAGGCTGAAAAACTCTCTACAGCCGCCAAGGCTAAGGCTATTTCAGACTTCAAAAGGCGTTTCCCGCACGCTGATATGTCAAGATTTACAACAGAAGTTTCTTTCGACGAAAAGCACAAAGCCACAGCAGTAGTTCTTTTCTCAGAGGGGCATGGCTCCTGGGCTATGCCCTCAGACATACCGCACAAGAATTGGACACAAGCCCTGAAAGACGCGCTTGGTTTAGAGTATATTGGCGGTTTCCCCTATCAGTTAACGTTAAACCGAAACACACAAAAACCAATCCCGGCTGTTGAATTCACCACCTCAATCGATAAAGACATGATGATTGGTTCTGTCTTGAACGACGAAGCGCAAAAGATCTATGTCACGCCAACTGATTATTTCACAACGAAATACAGAAACATTTTCAGAGACACACAAATTTCGTTCACAACCGCGAAATATGGGAGAAAGTGGCTCGGCGGCCCGCATATGAGTTTCTGGCCACAGCAACTAAACTTTGCTCTGTGGTGTGCAACAACCGGCTGCGGGATCTCGCGTGACCTTCTGTTTGATAAGAACTCGACTCTCTCCCTAACCCCGCAGCTCCGGTCATTTTACATGTTTCACGTTTATTTCACAACAAGGCGAATTCTTTACAAAATGGGTGGGGAACAGAGTGTGAGTGCTTTGCCAGACGACCCCACATTCAACCAGAAAGACAACAAGTTCAACATCGACGCATACAAGAGGATTTGCCAAGAGTTCGGTGTCGACCCCAATGCTGACTTCCGTTTCACATACGGCAAAAATCACGGGCTTGGCAATGTATACATTTGGGTTCCTGGTGAGGGCCCCTACTCTACTGATTACGACTATCCTGATTCCGATCTAGCTCTGTTTGATGACGAGCGCGTCACAGACAGAAAAGACCCAAACTATCGAGCAAACGGCATATACTTCGTTCGTAACGACCAGGGCGCTGTTAGTCAGTTCGAGCACTTTGTTCCGAATTATGCACAAGGGCTAACACAGCCAGGGCTCGCGCGTATGAATCAGTCAATCGAGGCCTTTGTGTACTGCATCCTGGGTGCACAAGCAAACACTCGCAGCAGCATCATTGGAAGAGGAGGCCGGGCGTTCGAAACGCAGAGAGTATTCCTCACCCATCTAGAGGAGGCCATAATACTGAACGACATCGCAACAAGCGTACAGCGATATCAACTTGCCATCCAAGCAACGAAAGTGCGCTTAGACTTTGCGACAGCGCCCGGAAGTTGGCTCATGCCATCACGCATGATTATCAACACAGAGAGCGTGGTGGGGTACAACAACAATCTCAAGGAGGCAACGCAAGGGATGAAGCTGGGTGTGAACAACAATGTTAACCTGGGCACAAAAAAAGCCTCCCTTCGCCACATGGATGGGGGACCAACAAAAATAAACCCACCAAACAGTCACCCATCGAACCCGATACATAAACAGGCCACACAGGCACAAGGTATAGCGCCAAAACCAAAGGTCACACCCACACCACAACCAGCCCCCACACCAACACCAACACCATCCCCAACGCAAGAGACTAAGATCGAGCCGCATCACGTAAACAAGGCGCTCATTGGCGTGGGTGCGCTTGCTTTGGCAGGCTTGTTTGTCTGGATGAGATAATTATCTCCTGCGCTTGCTGATCCTTTCAATCATAAAGCCTACAACGGCAAGGATCAGCAGCCAGGCGTGCTCGCCAAGGAAGGATATAACCTGGCCGGCTGTTTTGAAGATAAAGCTCACGATCGAACCGATCAAGCCTGGCAAGATGGAGGCAACCTTATTTCCTAGGGCTTTGAGCCCATTGCCAATAGCCTTGGTGCCGGCCTTTAAGCCATTCATTGCAGCAATCGTCACAGCGCCTATGACTAGACCTGCAGCCAGAACAACTGCTTGAAGGGTCCAGCCATATTTCTTGAAGATATTTTTGACCCTTTCTCTCAAAGGCAAGGCTTCTTCTCTTTCCTGAACCTGTGTTCTTAGTCTTGCCAGTTCTTCTTCTCGCTCAGCAACTCGGGCTTCCGCGGCTTCTCTGTCAGAGGGAGAAGTGTTCTCATCCTCTATCACGCGCCGGTCTTCCTCGTTTTGTCGTACAAGATCGGCCTCTTGTTCGTTTAACTCATCCAGCGGCTTGGTGGAGTTCAGTCTTGCTTCGACAGCATTTCTTTCTTTTGTTTTCGCAGAAAGTTGTGTTCTGGGTTTGTCAACCTTTGCCTGCTCTTGGTCTCGTTGTTTTTGTATTTTTTGAATGGCGCCTAATTCTTTTTTCTGGTTTTCAAGATCGCCTTGAAGATTTTTCTTTAGTTGTTTTAACCGATCTAGCTCGGTTTGACTCTCAACGCTTGAACCGTGTTCCTGATCCAGAGCGTCAATCCTCGCTTGAGTTTCTTCGATTCTTCCCCTGAGGTTTTGAACCTCACTTGCTGCTTGTTGACGGGCTACAGAAACCCTTTCCGCCTCCTTTAGTTGTTTCTCTGCCTCCTTCAACCTTTGTCTTTCTTCTCTTATAGTTGTATTGTCTTCAGAGACGATCTCTTCAGCGCTTGGGCCAAGAGCCTCTTTGAACCTGTCTGTAAATGATTTAAGAAGCCCTGAACCATCTTGTTTGAAAATGGGCTTCTCGCCACCCCTTGGCCCAAAGGTAACAAATTTGCCTGCATTTTCTGTTTTTTTACCGAAACCAATAGGGTCTAATCGGCTGAAATCCGCTCTCGGCCGGAGCCTTTTGATCCAGTCCCTAGCTTTAGCAACCATTCCTTCTCTGTCGTCAGGATGTGTGAACTCAGTCAACAGAGGGATGTCTTCAGGATCAAAACCGCTCTGTTCGCGAGGCAGTGTATGCATTTCAATCTGCTCTTCACCACCATGATATGGGGTGGATGCAGCCCCCGGTTGAAAAGGGGTTGTTGTGTCAACTTCTTCTTCTTCGTCGTCATCATCGTGGTCAAGCCGCCAGTCAAGCCCGGTATTTTCGTTCTCGCCAGGTATATCATATCCACCTTCTGCCATTGCCAGAGTATATATAAATATAAATTTATAAATATATATACTCTGGCCATGGCCGTGCAACCCAACCTCCTCCCAACGAACGCAGAGAAGATTCTTGGTGCTATGAAAGCAGAGCGCACCGTAAAACGCATCACCTTTGAACGCACTTCAGCCAATCCCGGCGAGACCCTGTACGTTACTGTGCCCAAGCTCAACGAACATGAGGTTATCGTGTCGGGCTCGCTTGCCTTGATATTTAACATCGACCTTGCTGGCGGCCACGCAAACAACTATCTTGTACAAAATGTCTCCAGAGCACTAGTTGACAGGCTTGTTGTGAAGTTTGCCGCAACCACTGTCCAGGACACCGTTGGGTACGATATTTACAAAATCTTTGAGGACCTTTTCCTCTCTGTTGATAAGAGAGATAACATGCTCCCCGAGGGCATCCAGAGTGTAGACTTGAGCAAGATTCGCTCTAGTGCCGGCGACAAGAAGACCTCTGGCGTGGATGCGGAAAACAAGCTGGAGACCATTTACAAAAACAAATACCGCATCAATCTTGACCACCAGATTATAACAGACCATGGTGTCATGTACCCACAGGCACTCTACAACGATTTGACATTCGAGATAACGCTCGCCCAGGCTTCTCAAGTTGTCAGGGGTTCGGATACAAGCAAGCTTGTCTACAAGTTGACAAATATCCAGCTTGAGTACGAGACAATCCGAAGTAAGCAGCTGGCTGACGAGGCAACAAGTGTATACTCTAGCGGAAAGGAGTTTGCCTACGACCATATCATGCGAGAGGAAGTGGTCCCCTTCTCGAAGGGTTCAGACGCACGGCTGAATCTCAGGGTGAACCCGCAGCGCAGGTCACTGAAAGCCATCCTTCTGCTATTCATCGAACCCTACACGGCAGGAGCCCGGGACTCAGAAAAATACTTCAACCCAGACATAACCAAAGTTAATGTCACCATAAACGGCTCCCCCAACAGGATTTACAACGAAGGCATCAACGGGACCGACATGTGGAGGGAAGTCAGTCGCCTTTTTAACGTAAAAGCTAAGGGCGATGGCAGGCCCAACATGAATCTGACTAAATATCTCACGGGCAACAAGTTCGGCCTCCTTATCGACCTTAGATCAATGGCTGATACAACCCTACATGGCAACGGTCAACGCCTCGTCAACACAAAGGACGGCGTACATCTTGAGATCGAAAGGACAACCTCCGGCTCGGGAAACGTGCACTGCCATATCTACACGATCAGCGACTCACAGATGAACATCATGGATAAGCAGCTGCAGGCGGTTCAGTACTAAACACAATATATATACACACATAAAAATATAGAGAATGGACCCACGAAAGCTGCCATTCAATGCACTAATTATCGGGCCGACTAACTCTGGCAAAACACAATATATTCTGAATCAGCTGCGTGGCCCCTTCAGGGGCAAGTTTGACTATATTGTTCTCTTCTGCCCAACATTTGTCCACAACAAGACCTACGACGGTTTCGTGGACAAGGAGCCACGCATTTTTGTGATAGACTGTCAGCAGCATGAGATTGAAGCATGGTTAACTTTAGCCAGTTATTTCTTCGACGGGACAAACACACTCTTTGTGCTCGATGACTGTGCTGCTTCGAAGGATGTGAAAGGACGCACGAGTCAACTTGTGAAGCTAGGGTTCAGTGCTCGCCACAGCGGCTTGTCAGTGTGGGTGCTAACCCAACAGTTAACCAGCATTGCGAAACCCTTTAGGGAAAACGTTGCAGCGATTGTGCTTTTTTACACCCCATCAAGCAAAACAACGAAGGCCATCTTCGACGACTATGCCGGTGAGCTCTCACACGAGGAGTACAAAGAGTTGATTGCAAAATTAAAGGGGCACAAGTTTTCTCACCTAGTCTTCTCTCTGCGGCACCCATATGGGGTTGAAGTGAAAAAAATAAATACATAACATATATATACGCTGAACCATGAACACCTCAACCAGTATCCACAAGCTCACGGTCTTTTCACAGCTTCTGGGTGAATTACAGAGTCATGCAGAGGAGATGCAAATACAGATAATCAAAACCGCAAACGAGGACGATCTGCGTCTCATGCTTCTTAACCGCTATCCTTTGAAAGTCACTGTGTGCCCAGCCACCATGACGGGGCTTATAAGTGAGGTTGAAAGTCTTTTGCCTGACATCAAGAGAATAATTGAAAAATAAAAAAACACATATATACACGCATACGCAATGGCAACAAACTTCCCAGAAGACGCCGCATTTGATAATGTCATGCAGCTGCTAGAGGCAACCCCTGATAGCACCTTGCCACCAGCGATTCCTGAAGTCTTAACAGGTCCAGACACTCCGGCTCAACGCGAGAAACTGGCAGTCCTTGTTTCAACCGGCAAATCAAAAGAGGCCATCGGTGCCCAGCTCACACACGAGCAGGTGAAACGCCTGACGGATAAAGAGGTTGAAAAGTACTACAAAAGGTATGAAGCCTATGTCGGTAACAAGACGACCGAGTCTCTGATTGACAGCGTTATAATGTTCGCAACCAAAGGCGCCGGCATAGTTGTTAAGATTGACGATGTGGAGGCCCTGCAGAAAGAACTCAAAAATGACTACATGATTAACCAGGAACTTTCATCTCTTGCTGGAAACCTTGCACTGCGTTGTGGGCGCTTCTTGGCCTTGGCCAATGCTGTTTTGATCACTACAAAACACATCGACTTCAAAAAGGAACCAGAAGAGTTGCCCCCTCAACCTTCTCCACCTGTACCCCACCCAAGCAGAGATGGGGAAGGTTATCCACTCGAGGGTTTTGATGAAGTTGACACATGTTTTGATGAAGTTTTTTGACACATAATCTGACAGGAACCTGACAGGAACCTGGCAGGAACCTGGCAGGAATCTTGTAGGAAACTGGCAGGAACCTGGCAGAAACCTGACAGAAACCACGAAGGTTTGAAATAAAAATTTACATATATATATACACATGATGGCTCAACCACTCGAAACGGTGCCTGAAGAAACAGTCGCGCCAGCAGCACCCACAACCAACACACACGTTACCTCTGATACCCCAAAGACTGCTCCAGCCAAAAACCCGGGTCGTGTTAAGTCTGGCAAAATGCTTGCTGAACGCAACCGCCTGGCAAAAGAGGCAAAAAAACAAGCACAAGCTGCTAAAGCAACAAATGAGCCTGCCCAAAACTCGGCACCCCAAAACTCGACAAATGAAGAAGCTAGCAGCAACACATTGCTTCTCATTCTTGGTGTTGCCGGGGTAATTATATCCGCTTGGGGCCTATATTACCAACGCGAGGCCATTATGAATACACTTAGACGCAAAGCCCCGACCCCAGCCCCTGTAGTGGTGAATGAAGTTCAAGCTCCCCCACCACCGAGACGAAGAATTCGAGAAATGGAGTAAAAAAAAAAATATATATACCATGCGGACTAACGACTTTCTGGACTTTATTGGCTGGGCTATCGCCAGTTATCTTTGGGCTTGCTATACCTACACCATCTTCAGCACAATCAACAATGCATGTAAGAAACGCAATGAAGAGGAAGAGCAAAGACATAAGGGACTTTCTGAGCGTGTGGAGGAGCAAAGAGAAAGGAAAGGACTTGCTGAGCGTGTGGAGGAGCGAAGAGAAAGTGAACTTGCTAAGTATCTTGAGGAGCAAAGAGAAAGGGCATTTGCTAAGTATAGGGAGGAGCGAAAACAAAGGAAACTTGCTGCACACGATGAAAAGATGAGACAGCAGGCACTTGAGTTTCACAAAAAATTCTGTGAAGACGAGAGTGAAGACGAGAAACAAAAACCATAAATATATACCATGTCTGACAACAAGCTCGTGAAAGCTGTTCTTGATGCGGCCACAATAACTGGCCTTGTCGCAACTATTGGCTGGGTTGGCAAAAAGGTCGTCAAGGAAAATCTCACGGCCGACCCCAGCTCGAGTCTCATGAACTACGTGAAGTTCACTGCTGCCATGGCTGGGAGCATAGCTCTCAAGAAATACCTCGAGGACCAGAAGATCCTCCCTGCCTCAATGTAAATCATATATGTATATACAGGGATGGCCTCAATCGCTATTATGGTTGGTGGGGCAATTTTGAATGCCGCTGCTTTCACTGGAGGCAACTATCTCGCAAAATATCTTTCCGGCGACAGTGGGAAAGCCGCTCTGGATGAGAAGATCAGACACGACAAGGCGTTAGAGGCCTATCAAGTGGCCTACGCTAAATATCAGAAAGACCGCACAAAGCTCCTCGACTGGATTGCCAGCAATGATCGGATCAAAGATCAAGCGAAACACAACTTTCAAGACACTGACCAAGCTCTAGTGCTCTACAACCAAACACATCCTACAGAGGAACGAATTCAAACACTCCCCAAAGAGCCCGAGTTCTCTGACTTCTATAAACCAGGCCCACAGCAGAAACAAGGCGAACTCTTGTTTATCGGCACTGGCGCGCTCGCCCTTGGATATGCAGCGTTTCGCTTTCTGTAAACACATATGTATATGGAGGCTAAACTCTCAAAGGTCTATTACGGCCCCAAAGGCTATTGGAAAGGACTTGCCGCTGTCAAAAAGCTAGCTGCAGCAGCCAAGGTATCTGAAGAGGTGGCAAAGAAATGGCTCGTCAAACAAGCCCTTTGGCAAGTATATCTCCCTGCACCACGCCATATCCCTCGGCCAAAGTTTGATGTCCAGACTCCTAATGCAGTGCATCAAGCGGATCTACTGTTTTTGCCACACGACAAACTGCCTCATGGGAGGAAAATTTACAAATATGCTTTGACAGTTGTTGATGTAGCAAGCCGTTACAAAGCAGCAGAGCCCTTAACTTCGAAAGAGTCTGATGAAGTTTCGAAGGCGCTGGCTCGGGTATATAGGCGTGGGCCTTTGAAATGGCCACAACTATTGCAAGTCGATCCGGGGACAGAGTTTATGGGGGCTGTGACTAAAGAGACTGGGGTCCATAAAACAACCATTCGCCGTGGGCGTGTTGATATCCACAGAGACCAAGGGATTGTTGAAAGATTCAACAGAACCCTGGCTGAACGATTGTTTGGTTACCAGTACGCGGTTGAAATGAATCTGCCCTCTGGCCGTTCGACTGCTTGGGTTAAAAGATTGCCAGATGTTATCTCTGCCTTGAACAATGAAGTAACAAGATTGACTGGCAAGAAGCCCGCTCAAGCAATCAAAGAGAAAGCCACCTCAGCCAAACCCGCAACCCCATATGCTAGACCTGTTGGGGTGAATGAAAAGAAGCTCCCTCCTCGGGTTAATTTGCGATATCTGTATTACCCCGGTGAGCTAGAAGGCGGTAGTCGACGGGCAACAGATCCGATCTGGTCTTTGAAAGTCTACAACATCGAGAAGGTTGTCACCAAGCCAAATGAACCGGTCGTGTATTATCTGTACGACGGCCCCAAGCGTGGGTTTGTCCGTGAGGAGTTGATGGTTGTGCCTGAGGGCACACAGTTGCCTCCGGTGTCTTTGTGACCATATGCAAGCGTATGGACGCCATCGTCTTTTATCCAGCGCTTTGAATCAAAGGGCGAGAGTGTTGTCTTATTTAGATGCACGCCATAGATCTGGTGATTCACACTTCGAAGCATGTCCATCCCATGTTTGAAGGCCTCCTTTCTGAAGAGGGCGTCTTTGTAGTTCTGATGTGTGATCTCCTTCTTCGTCACAGCCTTGGTGGTGCCCTTCGCCTTCTTGATGTTCTTCTGACTGCCAAGCATGATTGAGTACATCTTTGAGCGCAGGCAGATCACTTCAGAGATAGGGGCGCCAGCGCACTCGTCCTTCATCTTGCCGATGACCTTCTTGTTTAGCTGGCTGTGAAGAAAGTGGTCCTTGGGATAGTCACTTGTGTCGTAGAGCTCATCGAGGCGATTCTCCATGTCCTTGTAGACATCCTCTGTCTTGATCTCTAGAAGCAGACTGTCTGTGTCTGTGTAAAGTAGGTCTACGCGTGGGCCGTACTTATACTTGAGGTACTTATAGTAGAAGTCGTACATCAGAGTCTTAGAAAGATCAAGGATGCACATACCTGTGTAGACTGGGCGTATGAGTAAGATTTTGTCCTTGTGCATTTGAATCCCTGCAAGATTTTCACCAAAGACTGTTGCTCTGGCGAACAGTGGGTTTGAGATAAGCTTTCTCAACTTGTCTGTCTCATTTGCGCGAACAAGCTTCATATCAATGCGTTTTCTGAGGTTCTCCATGGTCTTGCCAAAGACAGAGTTGTTCATCAGCTTGAAGAAGTTCTTTTCGAACTCAGAAGTGGCTTGCTTTCTGAGTTCTGTGTTCAGCTTTATGTAAGGCTCCATCCAAGGCTTCTGCTCGAATCTGAGCATTCGATGAATCTTTTTCAACTTCATGCCTAGCTCGAGATAAAGCTGAAGATTCCTGTAATGTAGAACATATCTGTCTTTGTCCTTGAGAGTTAGTAGCAACTTCTCTGTCTTATCCTCTGCCTGCCCCTCTATCAATGCCCTTTGATAAGGAGACATCCACGACTTTGCGACTCTATGCTTTTCTGGTGCTAGAGGATAGGCATTGTGTTCATCGTGCAGATCCTCGGGGTATTCTAGATCAACCTCAAGGATATAGCCAATCTTTCTGTTTGGGGACCACTTTATGATTTGGTCTTGTGTTGGATGAACTCTGCACCATTGAAAGTTGCCAACAGGTAGTGGTTGACTCATTGCCCAACCGTAAAGATTGTTTGCATCGAAGTACATGATGTAGCTGGTTTCTTGATCTGGGTTGTAGTCATCAAGAAAGGGGTTGTTCGCTTTGCAGAAGCGCCTGCTCTCCATTGAAATACCACCACGCATGCCCTTTTCGACAAAGAGGTGCATGTTTATGTCTGTGAGCAGTTCTAGGTTAATTTCTGTGTATTTCAAAAGAGCATCCCAGCTTAGGCCCGGGGCTGTAAAGTAATGCGCAGGGTCAAGTTTGTAGTGCTTTAGGCATGTTTTTCTGAAGTTCTCGAAGACATCTGCAAGGAGGAGTACATCTGTCTCTAGGTAGAGATCATGATACTCGCCGAGGTCTTTACATTCGAACGTCTCCCACACTTTCTGCGCATGAGTGTATTCCTTATCTGAGATGCCTTCCTTTTTGAGCTCGCTATAGAACGCGCTCTTCTCTGGGAGAGAGGTCTCCTCGAATCGAGCCCAAGAGTCCATGTACTCGTATGGATACTCTCCTTTTTGCATAAGGAGCTTGAGTTTATTGGGGTCCTTTTGATGGTTTGCCATGATTGTAAAGGACTCTGGTTCATTTGATTTAACCAGGCTATCGAGGCTCGAGCCCATGAACTGCAAGCTGTCAATGAACCTTAAGTTGCCCAGAGAGAAAGAAATGTACTTCTCCATGTTGTTTGGGATGCACTTCAGATCAGATTGTACTTCAGCTATGCCGCTCATGATATGATGTGCATCGTAGCCCTTCAAGTTGTGAAAGATAACAGGGATTTTCACTTGTTCAGGGTTGATTCTGAAGTGATTCAGATTGCAAGCTTTGTGAGCAGCACCTCGATACTTGCCTGTTATGTGGCAGTGATCTAAAACAGCGTCTCTCATGTAATCTCGTACAAGAGACTCACCGCAGAAGAGGCAATCAACTTGCTCAA